>CM069910.1:111595041-112795041 GCA_036172215.1 Camellia granthamiana
AGAAAAAAAATTGAAAAGAAAAGAAAAACAAAGCTCGCAAGGTTGAAAACCTACAACAGGCGCCTTGGCAAAAGTTAGAGCATAAAAAGGAGAGGTTAAATACCCGAGTGTACCTTAACCCCGAACTACGTAAGGCTTGATTCCCATGTTTGGGATACGTAGGCAACTTCATTCTGAAGTCCAACCATAAAACACTTCAAATTCGATTGTGTCCATGTAATGGTTTTAATCATCTTTGCCTTCTCTGTATCCGGGAGTTCGGTTGCAATCATCATTCTGAGGACTGCCTACAATGCGCTGTAGTGCCGTTCAAACAAGGGGCAACTTTCCGTTGCCATGCAGCTCTCTTCGAGCAAGGGGCAATTTTCTTCCAGATCCGAGGTTGTGCGTCTCAAGAGTAGGTTCCGTGCTTGTTGAGCATTGGCCGTTTGCAAAAATAGTTTTTGAGAATTTTTACTGAGGTTGATTGATCTCTCAAAAATTGTTCTATCTTTTCCAAAAACTGGACCATTTCTTGGACCCAAAAAAGGAAAATTTTCAGTGCTCATAGCCTGACTTGCATGATTTCAAATCAAAAATCGAACAAGTGTGTTAATCTAACTCTCATATTGGTCAAAATTGTTTTAGTAGAAAACCAAAACGAAAAATGGTCAAAATGATGAACTAGGGGCACAGTTGAGTCAGGCTTCCTGTCTTTTCCCCGTTGTCAGTGCACTCGCCAGAAAGGGCACCATACTCGCCAAGAAGGGCACCATACCTGCCGGAAAAGGGCACAACTGAAGCTGACCGCAAAAGGGCAGAAAGCTCTCTCATCCTCCAAGCAACGAGGTATCAAGTCAAGTGCGAAGCACGAACTGGAATGGGGCGAGATATTCCGCTCCATCACCTGGACAGATCTAACCACGTCCAAACTCCCCAGCAGAGCATCATCAACCGATGTTAGCTGCAGATTTGCTACACACCCAATGGTAGCACAACCTCTCTGTGGGAAAATCCACTGCTGTCCGCAGAAGAAGAAGAATCTAGCTGAATGCTAGGGGCAAGAGCCCGCAACTTCTTATCTATCCATCAACCACCCAAGGGGAGGCATGAAAATGAGAGATTGAAAAATAGAGAGGTGTGCGATGAGAGAAAAAGTGAGCAAAAGGGTTTTGAGAGAAAAACCGAGCCTGAGGGCCGAGTGATGTGAGAATCACAAATAAGAAAGGGTGGGAAACAATACCCGCAGAAACTGGCTCCTCGTGCACTGAGAAGTCTCTCGTCTTTGTAATACGTCTGTGTGTCGTGTCTTTTGTTTTGTTTGTCTCGATTCTTGCTATGAGTCATTCCGAGCATGTCTCGATGTGTTTAGGTTGTTTACCTTTGTTGAGTCGTGATGCGCTGCGTCCAGTCGTAGACTCAATACCCAGTTGAGAACTCATTTTCAATTTCTCAATTTCAAAATAAAATCGTTTTGTGCTCAGAGTGCTGTGTCATCCTTCACGTTTGTGCAAAACAAGATTTTGTTCTTTCAAAAACCGCAGGGTTCAACCCGGGTCATGTGGGAATAGTAAAACCAGGACCTATCTGAAGCTATATGGTTCCGGACTGCAAAGCAAAAGTAAAAGAAGAAAATGTCGGGCATCTGAGTTTATTCCAACTTCAGTAAGCTCCAAGATTGTATTCCGTATGCACCTCGTCAGGCCTTGTCAATGCTCTGACGTATGAGTATGCCTCTACCTCAAACTCAAGATCATTTATTCAGTGTATCTATCACACTTCATTCACTTAGTGTATCAATTACACTCTTATTTGCCTTAGTGTATCAATCACACTTCATTCACTTTGTGTATCAATCACACTTCATTCATTCACTTCATTCACTTTGTGTATCAATCACACATATTCATTCACTTCATTCACTTTGTGTATCAATCACACTTCATTCATTCACTTCATTCACTTTGTGTATCAATCACACTTCATTCATTCACTTCATTCACTTTGTGTATCAATCACACATATTCATTCACTTCATTCACTTTTTGTATCAATCACACACATTCATTCACGCTTTGCTTTACTTGGTGTATCAATCGCACTTTATTTCACTTTGTGTTTCTATCACACTATTCTTCTCTTCATATCGCATGTTTGCTTTGTGTGTCGATCACACTTTGTTTGCCTCATGTATCTATCACATGTTTACTTTAGTGTATCCATCACACCTCATTTACTTTCGTTTGTTTCATGTATCTATCACATGTTTACTTTAAGTGTATCCATCACACCTCATTTACTTTCGTTTGCTTCATGTATCTATCACATGTTTACTTTAAGTGTATCCATCACGCTTCATTTACTTCTGTTTGCTTCATGTACCTCTCACATGTTTATTTAGTGTATCAATCACACTCTCTTCACTTAGTGTATCAATCACACTTCTTTCATTTTCTGTATCTATCACACACATCCTCATTTTGTGTATCTATCACGCACATATTCACTTCAATTACTTTAGTGTATCCATCACACTTCATTACCTTTTGTGTATCCATCACACACCTTTAGTGTATCCATCACACTTGTTCACTAAGTGCATCTATCACACTTCGTGTTCACCTTTAGTATATCAATCATACTTTGTTCACTAAGTGCATCTATCACACTTTGTGTTCACTTTTAGTATATCCATCATACTTGTTCACTAAGTGCATCTATCACACTTCGTGTTCACATTTAGTATATCCATCATACTTGTTCACTAAGTGCATCTATCACACTTCGTGTTCACATTTAGTATATCAATCATACTTGTTCACTAAGTGCATCTATCACACTTCGTGTTCACCCTTAGTATATCTATCATACTTGTTCACTAAGTGCATCTATCACACTTCGTGTTCACCTTTAGTATATCAATCATACTTTATTCACTAAGTGCATCTATCACACTTTGTGTTCACATTTAGTGTATCCATCATACTTGTTCACTAAGTGCATCTATCACACTTCGTGTTCACCTTCAGTATATCCATCATACTTGTTCACTAAGTGCATCTATCTCACTTCGTGTTCACATTTAGTATATCCATCATACTTGTTCACTAAGTGCATCTATCACACTTCGTGTTCACCTTCAGTATGTCCATCATACTTGTTCACTAAGTGCATCTATCACACTTCGTGTTCACATTTAGTATATCAATCATACTTTGTTCACTAAGTGCATCTATCACACTTCGTGTTCACATTCAGTATATCCATCATACTGGTTCACTAAGTGCATCTATCACACTTCGTGTTCACATTCAGTATATCAATCACACTTTGTTCACTCAGTGCATCTATCACACTTTGTGTTCACCTTTTGTGTATCCATCACACACCTTTAGTATATCTATCACACTTTGTTCATATAGTGTATCTATCACACACTCGCCTTGTATCTATCACACTATGCTTACTTTGTGTATCAATCACACACTTTCTCTTTGTGCATCTATCACACTATGCTCATCTTGTGTATCCATCACACTTTGCTTCATACAATAATCCATCACACTGCGCTCACCTTGTGTACCCATCACGCTTTGCTTCGTATAGTGTATCAATCACACGCTTTGTGTATCAATCGCACACTTTTACTTTTTATCTATCACACGCTTACCTAGTGTATCCACCACACTCTCTTCACTTTTGTGTATCTATCACACATGTTTGTCCACTTAGTGTATCTATCACACTTCGTTCACTTTTGTGTATCTAACGCTCATGTTCATGAGAATTGCATAATTCTCTTACATCCTTTCTGCATGAGATGTAGTTTGGTTCATGTTTACTTGCTTGCACAGCATTCGCTTAAAATGTTGCATTTATTTTGCATAATTGCTTCATCACAGCTCTCTTTGCATGATCATAAGTTATGCACTTGCATCGTGCATCACTTTGCATCCTGCCCCTGAACTACGCTGGTTTGATTCCTTGCAAAGGGATACATAAGCAGCCTGCGGGCACAACCATTTATTTATCAATATTTTGTTTGTTTGTCCAAGTCTTCGGCCTTGTCAAAAATGGGTCGTCTCTGGGCTTTGACATTCACTCCCGTCATTGTTATGACTTCCGAGTTCTGTCAAAGAGGGGCAACTGTAGACACCCCATTTTTGACTGCCCTCAAGACTTGGGCACTACTGATGGTTTACTTGGTGTTGGAAGGTGTGCAGGGCACAGGTCCAGTTTCTTCGGCAAGGAGAGAGGCGAATCTCAACTTCACACCCCATTTTGAACCAAAGCTTTTTTGAATGGTTTTTAGGCCTCAAAACCCTCTCTTTCAAAACATTTTTGAAATAAAGTTTCTACGATGTTCCGAAGCTCGCATTTTGTCAAACGTTGTGCTTTTCGGTAAACCGGGCAAGGACAAAGTGGAAGTGAATGAAAGAGAGATGAAATCTTTGAAAAATCTTTCAAAACACCTTACTTAGGGGTTTGAAGCTGAAGAAAAGAGGAGAAGAGGGGAGAAACCAATTTAGAGAAGAAGATAGGCAAGAATCGCTAAGAGAGGGACGAGCAGCCCTCGCTGAATCGAGCTTATTTGTCTATACATTTGGAGTTAAATTATGAGACTACCACCATTGGAAAGAAGACTTCCGGGGCTTCATTTTTCATACAAGAATCTCTTAAACCCGAGTCCGGATGGCGGAGATATGATTGGTTGAAGTTGGGCATCATCCCGGTTGGACTGAAACTGAGCAACCTTCACCAAAACAAGAATAACTTTCTGTACATTTGGAATTTTAATGCAAGGTTTGCGGCATTGGAAATCTTACTTCCGGGGCTTCAATTTTGACACAAGAATGACCTGAAAAGGAGTTCATATGAAGAAGTTATGCCCGTTTGAAGTTGGACCTGCAGAGCAGATTTTTTCTGCCGACCGGCCAGAACAGAGTGCCGACCGGCCAAATAGATGGCCGACCGGCCAAATAGAGTGCCGACCGGCCAATAAAGGTAGCCGACCTACCATTTTTGCTAGCCGACGACCTTCCGGAGTATTCTACAGATTGAATGGATGACAGCTGTGCCAGCTGGAGGGCACAGACTGGATCCTCCATACACGTGTATGGAGGATCTTGGCTCTTGGTTTTGAAGCTTCTAAGAGAAGTCTTACTCCCTTGGCTCTATAAAGCAAGCCCTCCTCTTCCATAATTAGGGTTCTGAAAATTCCAGAGGAGACATACACCCTCCCCCCCTGTATCTCTCCATTTTAGCCTCAAAGTATAAGGTTCTTGGCTCCATTCCTACACCAACACCTAGCACCACCACCACCACTCCATTTCCAGCAGCTTGGAGCTCTTCTCAAAGGCTTGGAGGCACCATTTCTCAGTTCAAAAGGCAGTCAAGGAGTAGTCTTCAAGGGTAAGTTCATTTCCCCTCTCTTTTGGCCTTATTTTGTACCATTGCTTAGCCCTATTTTCTCACTGTTTTCAGCTCTGACCAAAACTAAAAATGTTATTTTTTTGAGCTATATTCCATGTTTCATTAAGGGCTCATTGCAGTTTGAAGCTTCTTTTTGGCACTTGCTTCATTACCCTCTTGTATGCCACTATCTTGCATGGTATTTTTAGCATATGTGTAATCTGTTTTGGGGCCTGATGTAAACTGAAAATAGGCCTATTTTGAGCCCCTCTACAACATTGTAGAAGGGCTCAACCTTGTTTGGGACCTCCATGCATGACTTGCTTCATTGCCCTTCTTTGGTCCCTATTTTTGCATGCTTTGTTAGCCTACATTGCTTCTGTTTTTAGGCCATGATCAGAACTGAAAATGGCCATATTTTGGCCCCCTTGTTATGTTTCATTAAGGGTCTTTGGCTGTTTGGTGCATGTTTTGTATACCTCATGTTATAGCCCCTTGTTGGCCTTAATCTTGCATTGCATTTTGAGCACGTGTGTATACTGATTTAGGGGCTGTCATCTACTGTAAATAGTTTTTTTTTTGGTCCCTCTTCACTTTTGTAGAAGGGTATTTTTCTGTTTGGGCATTGCATGTACCACTTGCCTCATTGACTCCCTTGCGGAGCCATTTTTGCATGCCATTTTAGCCCTACTTGTGATTGCTGTTTGGCCTTATTTTGAACTGTAAAAATGCTTGTCTCAGGGCTGCCTTGCTTCTGTATTTTCATATCATGTTCAAATTATGCATGTATTGTATAGCTACAAGTCATTTCGGGTGCCTAATTTCGCATTTCGGGATCATTCCATGCATCGTGTTCCATTTCGACATGATTCGGGGCTGTTTCCCCCCTCATTTTGCTACTGATTTTTGCATGTTTGCATACCATATTCCATGCCTCTGCCATGTCTCATTAGAGTGGCATTTCGGTGCCTGAGGGTCCGTCCTCGGTTTGCGTGCACGCATTTCGAGGTATCTTGTTTTCATCTGATGGCCTCCTTGTATTGGTGTAAGCCCATCTTGTATTTTGTATGCCATGTTACAATGTGTTGTGCATGTTATGTTGTTGCATTGCGCCATGCCTTGCATGCTTGTCCGCATACTCATATTGCATACTTAGCTCGCATGCTTAGGTTGCATTTGGCATGCATCCCTTGCCTCTTGATCAAGCATGATAGAGGTTGGGGCCTTTGATGTGTTTTTGTGCTTGCATTTCATTTGATATCAAAGTTGCTAACTTGGCTTTTGGGCCATCATGCATTGAAATGCGTGATTGATGGCCCGGGGGTCAAGGGCCATGCTCCCTTGAGTCCATTGCATGATAGGGAGTGTGTCCATGCATACATTGCCTCAAAAATCCCATGTCATGCACTGCCAGTCCTCTGTTGCTGTCAAAACTGTCTTCTGCAGGAATATTGTGCCGACCGGCAACACTTTGTGCCGACCGGCAAAGAGTGAATGGCCGATAACTTCACAAGAAGCCGATGGATATTGTACACGGCCGGTGGACATTCTATTCAGCCGATGGTGTTCTAAGGCGTGCAGGGAACCAGTTCCAGGACTTTGGCATTTTAAGAGAGGCAGGGCAGTGTAAACAGAGGCAGCAGTGGTATGGTACGGGTTTTCCGGGCAAGACGGACTCGAGCATGCATCATTCACGCATCCCGAGGCGGGGCTGCGGCCACCTTCTTTTGTTGATTAATTTGTTAAATAATTAGAAATTTTGTAATAATTAATTTATTTATTATTCGGACTGTAATATTTATTCGGTCCCTCCGTGTGAGGGCATAATTGTAATAAGTGTGTGTGGGTGTGTGTATGTCTTCCAGCCCCCATTTCTTTCTTCCCTTTTATTTACCTGCTTATGATGGTAGATTAGGGCATATTTAATTTAGCATAACAGTATGATAGCATGCGTGCATCCATACATTTGTTATACATGCATCAGGTTCGGCTCATCATACAAACTGCATTGTACTTCAATTCCAAATTGAATACGTGTTATTTGTAGCATTTCACATGCCATGCTTAGGATAGCCGAGCCTGTCTAAATTACATTCTTGCATGTGTTGCATTAGCCATCTTAACATGAACTAGGATCATGCACATGATTACTAACTGGTTTCTGTTTTGGCTTGGAGTACTAGGTGAGCTTTTATGCTTTAGCATCCTTGCATGCGTGTGAGTATTTCCATAATTGCATGATTACCATGAGGCTAGCTGCTTATGTGATATAACTGCTTGAATGCCTGTGGATGGAGGTCGAATTGTTTAAATTGGGATAATGCATTAAAACTGTGAGTTTTAAGCCCACTAGACAGTGGCAAAACCATCTTTTCTAAAGCCCACTTGGAGGTGGCAAAATCTGCATTTTAGCCTACTTGCGAGTAGCAAACCATTTTCAAAATAAACATGCAATGTTTTATTCCAATTTAGGCGATTTGGTCTATACTTATATGCTGTGCGCATCACATAGTAACCTAGGCTAATAACCGGAATAAGAACACATAAAGTTTTCAAAATCGGATATCACGGTTAGTAGAGGCCGGTCCTCGGACCGGGCGAGAGGGGGTGCTCATAGCTGACCTTCCCCGATCGTACCCAAGTTCCCGAGCCGAGGCAACTTTGGTGATGACGGACACGTGGCCTTTGGCACCGAGTCAGGGTTTCCTAAATTTCCCGTTAAAAAATATTTAGGTGGCGACTCTGTATCTAGCAAAGCAGTCCATGTTTGGCACTTCTTTTCAAAAATCTGTTTTTCTCAAAACGATTTGCCAGAGTTGGACTCTTTGGTTCAGATTAAGAACCGTGACAATTCGAGTCCGAACTGTAGTGACCCCAATATGAACAGAACGGGACTTAACCCTCCCGGGGCGTTCAGGGACGTCTATAGTTTCTGGCGACTCCGCTGGGGATTTAGAGAGCTTGACTCGAACTCGTGATATCCTGTTTTGATTTCACTTATGTGTTTCTTTGCATTGCATGTGCATTGGTGCGCCTAGGACACCGTGTTTGCCATCTGCCATTCCTGAACGGTTTGCCGGAGGCTTGTCTTTTCAAGGCATGTCCATAAGGCTGGCCGGTTGTGGGCTCTGACAGCATGGGAACACAAACCCCGGTTTTACCGGGGCACCCTTTTTGGACCATTCGACTTAGTGCATATTCGGATCCATAGTGACCATTCCAAACTAGGACAGGTTGCTTACCCGATCATAGGTTGTTTGAAACCACTGCGTGCGTAGTGAAACCCTAGCTCCTGACAAAATAGGACAGGGAAACCCTACCCCAACATAGGGGTGTTTTGGCTCTCTTTTACTTGTTATGTGCTTTTAGAGTGTATCTCTACAGGGAATGCATATACCAGTTTGCAAGTCTGGGTATCCGGCCCGAGGGCACCAGTATCAGTGTTTTTGAGAATCAGTTATATCTGCGGGTACCAGATTCAGATTTGGGGCAGTGATTTCGGGGAACAGTGATCAGTAATAGAATGCAGTCGTTCAGTTTTGCTCATATCCGTTCTAGTGAAGTTGAGCTGAGATGCTGTCTGTTTTCTCTTTTGCTAGGTAGTCCTGGAACTATAGCTTCAGAAGGCTCCACTATCCCCTAGGTACATTGGACTTGTGCTGATAGACTTTGTCAGGTCAGAGATTCAGTTCAAGGGCAATCAGTGTTCATTTGCCAGAGGCATGGTAAAAGGGCCAGTCAGGCACAAATCACCAGTTCAGCAGTTACCAGATCAGTGGCCCTTATCCACCCCACCAGTAAACAGTTGGGCCGAGGTCTCAATTTTCACCACAGGGATAGATATACCAGTCAGTCAGATGGATCAACAGAATACGTCAGGGGTGGAGGCAATGATGCGTCAGATGCAGGAAACTATGAAACTCATGCAGCAAGACGCTATCCGCCAAGCGGAATTCTCCAAGCAGCAGGCTGCAATCATGGCTCAGCAGGCCGAGCTCATCACCAGGCTGCAACAGCAAAGCGGCGCATCTGCCTCACAACAAGTTCCTCCCCCAGCAGGAGCTCCAGCACCCGAGGAGACGCCAAATGTCCAAAATGTCCAAGAGGATACAGGCCTTCCAACGGGGCCAGCTCCGCCCCCGATTCTACCGCAACTATCCAAGGCGCCCACGCCTATCAATGTACCGGACTCTCCCTTTGAGTTCGAAGCGGACCCCACAGCGCTGAAGCTGAGTAAGTTGGAAAAAATGTTTAAGAAATCCCAAGGAGTCAAGTCCATCCCGGACATCGAAGATGGATATACCGACGCAGCTGTGACGTTGCCAGATCGTTTCAAGATGCCTCACATCGACCGTTTTGACGGGTCGGGAGATCCCATGGTCCACTTGAGTTTGTTTTCAGATGTTCTGCGCCCGATGGGTTTGACAAGATTACAGAAGCTCTCCCTTTTTGGCAGGACCCTGTTGGGTATCGCGGCCATCTGGTACGCCAAATTAGAGGACTCAGTGAAGCGAAGCTGGGAAGAGATGGCCGAGGCCTTCGTCATACAATATTCATACAATACCCAGATCGAGATCACAACCCGTGATCTTGAGACAACCAGGCAAGAGCAGAAAGAGGGCTTCTTTGACTTTGTAACCCGTTGGAGGGCCAAAGCTTCTTCGATGACCACCAGGCCGACCGACAAGGACCAGATACGGATGATTGTGCGCAATCTCCAACCCAGGCTAATGCAGAAGATGATCGTCCTCCCCTTACCCACCTTTGCAGACCTCCATGAGATTGGGGTACAAATCGAGGACGCTATAAAGCAGGGCCTTATCGACCAGCAAAAGGAGCAGCCCAGGAGGGCATTTACCCGCAGTTCGAATGCGACCACCAGCGGTGATGCAGCTGCTAGGACTTCAGACGTGGACATGGTCACCACCACTACATCAAAAACAGCTACCCCATTCACCGGTGCGTCCGGAAGTAGCTCACAGAAAACCAAATATCCACCCCGAGTCAAGAGGGTTTTCACCCCACTCTATATGCCTTTGTCAAAGGCTCTAGAGATCTTAATCCGGAAAGGACATCTGAAACCGTTAGAACAACGGCCTTTACCTGATCCTCTCCCTCCAAAGCATGACCAGACTAAGTACTGCACGTACCATCAACAAACCGGTCATGAGACCGATAGCTGTTTTCGTCTGCGCCATGACGTACAAGATTTGTTTGACAACAAGGTCATTGCTGCACCAGCTCAGTAAAGTCTATCACCACTGGATCAGTGAACTTGGGGGATAGTACGAATATGTGATCAGGGGATGAACCACTTGCGGGCGGCACTCAGTTTACTCCGGATGTGGCGTTTGGCACGCACTGTTTTGAGCATTTGCGAATGCTAGTTTTGTACTTTCTGACTTGGGTATTGGGTCAGTCTTGTCATTTTGTATTGAGTCAGTCTTTTCATACTGAGTCAGTCGGGTCTGTCTTGTTGTATCGAGTCAGTCCTGTTTTGTTAGAGTCAGGTGATTTCGGGGGTGTTACCTCAGACATCACTTACTTGTTTTGTGTTTATCTTTTTGCTTCCTTTCGAGTCTGTTTCTGCCTTGGAGCCAGTTATGTCAACAGATCTGAATGGAATAGCAGTGATTTTCACATTCTTGTGTTTGCTTCTGCCGTGTGCCAGTTGTGCCAGAATTTCTAAATAAGATGGCAGTATTTGACTAGAAGCTCTGTTTTTTCTGTGCCTTGAAGTCATTGTAATGACCTGAGTTTTTCAAAACTTTTTGAACACTGCGGTGAAAACAAAGAGGAAGGAATTCCTCGGGATTTGCAAAACTTTGATCAACTGAGAGAAAGAGAGGCGTGCTAAGCCCTTAATGAATGAAATCATGCTTGTTAGTGTGAGTACTGAAAAGGACCCTAGCTTTGATCCAGATTGGTTCCACACCATCTTCAGCGCGAGCGATTCGTCGCCTTCTTAAAAACTTTCAAAAATTCAAAAAAATATTTTGCGCAGTCCTGCGAAGACTTGTGTGGAATCGCTCTTGAGATTGTGCAGCTTAGGATCGCTCTCAGCCTCGAGACTTGAGCCCTTGCTTTCAAACCTTGAACTTGAATTCAGAATGTTCGATGGTCAAATCACCATGTGAGGCCTGTGTGGCCAGATTTGAAACAGCCCTCGAACAAGAGGCACCAAAGTCAGATCAAGGAGATCAGACCTCATCAGAAGAAGCTTGCAAAGCTAGAACAGAAGTACCCTTCAAACAAGGGGCAAGGATGTCAGATGTGCTCGAAGAGCCGAAGATGAGTCCTCTTGCAAATCAACCGCCACTCTCCTGGATACGGATGGCTTCAAAACCCTAAAACCATTTGGCATGGACCAAGCTGCACTTTTACCCTTTGAGAGGCTCGCTGGGCCGAAAACCCGGAAGGGCGACCCAGGCAAAAGTTAGAGCAAGAAAAAATATATACAAAAAAAAAGAAGAAAAAAAAATACAAAAAAAAAAAGGAAAAAATGCAAAAAAAAAAAAAAAAAAAAAGGAAAGAAAAGAAAAGAAAAGAAAAGAAGAAAAAAAATTGAAAAGAAAAGAAAAACAAAGCTCGCAAGGTTGAAAACCTACAACAGGCGCCTTGGCAAAAGTTAGAGCATAAAAAGGAGAGGTTAAATACCCGAGTGTACCTTAACCCCGAACTACGTAAGGCTTGATTCCCATGTTTGGGATACGTAGGCAACTTCATTCTGAAGTCCAACCATAAAACACTTCAAATTCGATTGTGTCCATGTAATGGTTTTAATCATCTTTGCCTTCTCTGTATCCGGGAGTTCGGTTGCAATCATCATTCTGAGGACTGCCTACAATGCGCTGTAGTGCCGTTCAAACAAGGGGCAACTTTCCGTTGCCATGCAGCTCTCTTCGAGCAAGGGGCAATTTTCTTCCAGATCCGAGGTTGTGTGTCTCAAGAGTAGGTTCCGTGCTTGTTGAGCATTGGCCGTTTGCAAAAATAGTTTTTGAGAATTTTTACTGAGGTTGATTGATCTCTCAAAAATTGTTCTATCTTTTCCAAAAACTGGACCATTTCTTGGACCCAAAAAAGGAAAATTTTCAGTGCTCATAGCCTGACTTGCATGATTTCAAATCAAAAATCGAACAAGTGTGTTAATCTAACTCTCATATTGGTCAAAATTGTTTTAGTAGAAAACCAAAACGAAAAATGGTCAAAATGATGAACTAGGGGCACAGTTGAGTCAGGCTTCCTGTCTTTTCCCCGTTGTCAGTGCACTCGCCAGAAAGGGCACCATACTCGCCAAGAAGGGCACCATACCTGCCGGAAAAGGGCACAACTGAAGCTGACCGCAAAAGGGCAGAAAGCTCTCTCATCCTCCAAGCAACGAGGTATCAAGTCAAGTGCGAAGCACGAACTGGAATGGGGCGAGATATTCCGCTCCATCACCTGGACAGATCTAACCACGTCCAAACTCCCCAGCAGAGCATCATCAACCGATGTTAGCTGCAGATTTGCTACACACCCAATGGTAGCACAACCTCTCTGTGGGAAAATCCACTGCTGTCCGCAGAAGAAGAAGAATCTAGCTGAATGCTAGGGGCAAGAGCCCGCAACTTCTTATCTATCCATCAACCACCCAAGGGGAGGCATGAAAAATGAGAGATTGAAAAATAGAGAGGTGTGCGATGAGAGAAAAAGTGAGCAAAAGGGTTTTGAGAGAAAAACCGAGCCTGAGGGCCGAGTGATGTGAGAATCACAAATAAGAAAGGGTGGGAAACAATACCCGCAGAAACTGGCTCCTCGTGCACTGAGAAGTCTCTCGTCTTTGTAATACGTCTGTGTGTCGTGTCTTTTGTTTTGTTTGTCTCGATTCTTGCTATGAGTCATTCCGAGCGTGTCTCGATGTGTTTAGGTTGTTTACCTTTGTTGAGTCGTGATGCGCTGCGTCCAGTCGTAGACTCAATACCCAGTTGAGAACTCATTTTCAATTTCTCAATTTCAAAATAAAATCGTTTTGTGCTCAGAGTGCTGTGTCATCCTTCACGTTTGTGCAAAACAAGATTTTGTTCTTTCAAAAACCGCAGGGTTCAACCCGGGTCATGTGGGAATAGTAAAACCAGGACCTATCTGAAGCTATATGGTTCCGGACTGCAAAGCAAAAGTAAAAGAAGAAAATGTCGGGCATCTGAGTTTATTCCAACTTCAGTAAGCTCCAAGATTGTATTCCGTATGCACCTCGTCAGGCCTTGTCAATGCTCTGACGTATGAGTATGCCTCTACCTCAAACTCAAGATCATTTATTCAGTGTATCTATCACACTTCATTCACTTAGTGTATCAATTACACTCTTATTTGCCTTAGTGTATCAATCACACTTCATTCACTTTGTGTATCAATCACACTTCATTCATTCACTTCATTCACTTTGTGTATCAATCACACATATTCATTCACTTCATTCACTTTGTGTATCAATCACACTTCATTCATTCACTTCATTCACTTTGTGTATCAATCACACTTCATTCATTCACTTCATTCACTTTGTGTATCAATCACACATATTCATTCACTTCATTCACTTTTTGTATCAATCACACACATTCATTCACGCTTTGCTTTACTTGGTGTATCAATCGCACTTTATTTCACTTTGTGTTTCTATCACACTATTCTTCTCTTCATATCGCATGTTTGCTTTGTGTGTCGATCACACTTTGTTTGCCTCATGTATCTATCACATGTTTACTTTAGTGTATCCATCACACCTCATTTACTTTCGTTTGTTTCATGTATCTATCACATGTTTACTTTAAGTGTATCCATCACACCTCATTTACTTTCGTTTGCTTCATGTATCTATCACATGTTTACTTTAAGTGTATCCATCACGCTTCATTTACTTCTGTTTGCTTCATGTACCTCTCACATGTTTATTTAGTGTATCAATCACACTCTCTTCACTTAGTGTATCAATCACACTTCTTTCATTTTCTGTATCTATCACACACATCCTCATTTTGTGTATCTATCACGCACATATTCACTTCAATTACTTTAGTGTATCCATCACACTTCATTACCTTTTGTGTATCCATCACACACCTTTAGTGTATCCATCACACTTGTTCACTAAGTGCATCTATCACACTTCGTGTTCACCTTTAGTATATCAATCATACTTTGTTCACTAAGTGCATCTATCACACTTTGTGTTCACTTTTAGTATATCCATCATACTTGTTCACTAAGTGCATCTATCACACTTCGTGTTCACATTTAGTATATCCATCATACTTGTTCACTAAGTGCATCTATCACACTTCGTGTTCACATTTAGTATATCAATCATACTTGTTCACTAAGTGCATCTATCACACTTCGTGTTCACCCTTAGTATATCTATCATACTTGTTCACTAAGTGCATCTATCACACTTCGTGTTCACCTTTAGTATATCAATCATACTTTATTCACTAAGTGCATCTATCACACTTTGTGTTCACATTTAGTGTATCCATCATACTTGTTCACTAAGTGCATCTATCACACTTCGTGTTCACCTTCAGTATATCCATCATACTTGTTCACTAAGTGCATCTATCTCACTTCGTGTTCACATTTAGTATATCCATCATACTTGTTCACTAAGTGCATCTATCACACTTCGTGTTCACCTTCAGTATGTCCATCATACTTGTTCACTAAGTGCATCTATCACACTTCGTGTTCACATTTAGTATATCAATCATACTTTGTTCACTAAGTGCATCTATCACACTTCGTGTTCACATTCAGTATATCCATCATACTGGTTCACTAAGTGCATCTATCACACTTCGTGTTCACATTCAGTATATCAATCACACTTTGTTCACTCAGTGCATCTATCACACTTTGTGTTCACCTTTTGTGTATCCATCACACACCTTTAGTATATCTATCACACTTTGTTCATATAGTGTATCTATCACACACTCGCCTTGTATCTATCACACTATGCTTACTTTGTGTATCAATCACACACTTTCTCTTTGTGCATCTATCACACTATGCTCATCTTGTGTATCCATCACACTTTGCTTCATACAATAATCCATCACACTGCGCTCACCTTGTGTACCCATCACGCTTTGCTTCGTATAGTGTATCAATCACACGCTTTGTGTATCAATCGCACACTTTTACTTTTTATCTATCACACGCTTACCTAGTGTATCCACCACACTCTCTTCACTTTTGTGTATCTATCACACATGTTTGTCCACTTAGTGTATCTATCACACTTCGTTCACTTTTGTGTATCTAACGCTCATGTTCATGAGAATTGCATAATTCTCTTACATCCTTTCTGCATGAGATGTAGTTTGGTTCATGTTTACTTGCTTGCACAGCATTCGCTTAAAATGTTGCATTTATTTTGCATAATTGCTTCATCACAGCTCTCTTTGCATGATCATAAGTTATGCACTTGCATCGTGCATCACTTTGCATCCTGCCCCTGAACTACGCTGGTTTGATTCCTTGCAAAGGGATACATAAGCAGCCTGCGGGCACAACCATTTATTTATCAATATTTTGTTTGTTTGTCCAAGTCTTCGGCCTTGTCAAAAATGGGTCGTCTCTGGGCTTTGACATTCACTCCCGTCATTGTTATGACTTCCGAGTTCTGTCAAAGAGGGGCAACTGTAGACACCCCATTTTTGACTGCCCTCAAGACTTGGGCACTACTGATGGTTTACTTGGTGTTGGAAGGTGTGCAGGGCACAGGTCCAGTTTCTTCGGCAAGGAGAGAGGCGAATCTCAACTTCACACCCCATTTTGAACCAAAGCTTTTTTGAATGGTTTTTAGACCTCAAAACCCTCTCTTTCAAAACATTTTTGAAATAAAGTTTCTACGATGTTCCGAAGCTCGCATTTTGTCAAACGTTGTGCTTTTCGGTAAACCGGGCAAGGACAAAGTGGAAGTGAATGAAAGAGAGATGAAATCTTTGAAAAATCTTTCAAAACACCTTACTTAGGGGTTTGAAGCTGAAGAAAAGAGGAGAAGAGGGGAGAAACCAATTTGGAGAAGAAGATAGGCAAGAATCGCTAAGAGAGGGACGAGCAACCCTCGCTGAATCGAGCTTATTTGTCTATACATTTGGAGTTAAATTATGAGACTACCACCATTGGAAAGAAGACTTCCGGGGCTTCATTTTTCATACAAGAATCTCTTAAACCCGAGTCCGGATGGCGGAGATATGATTGGTTGAAGTTGGGCATCATCCCGGTTGGACTGAAACTGAGCAACCTTCACCAAAACAAGAATAACTTTCTGTACATTTGGAATTTTAATGCAAGGTTTGCGGCATTGGAAATCTTACTTCCGGGGCTTCAATTTTGACACAAGAATGACCTGAAAAGGAGTTCATATGAAGAAGTTATGCCCGTTTGAAGTTGGACCTGCAGAGCAGATTTTTTCTGCCGACCGGCCAGAACAGAGTGCCGACCGGCCAAATAGATGGCCGACCGGCCAAATAGAGTGCCGACCGGCCAATAAAGGTAGCCGACCTACCATTTTTGCTAGCCGACGACCTTCCGGAGTATTCTACAGATTGAATGGATGACAGCTGTGCCAGCTGGAGGGCACAGACTGGATCCTCCATACACGTGTATGGAGGATCTTGGCTCTTGGTTTTGAAGCTTCTAAGAGAAGTCTTACTCCCTTGGCTCTATAAAGCAAGCCCTCCTCTTCCATAATTAGGGTTCTGAAAATTCCAGAGGAGACATACACCCTCCCCCCCTGTATCTCTCCATTTTAGCCTCAAAGTATAAGGTTCTTGGCTCCATTCCTACACCAACACCTAGCACCACCACCACCACTCCATTTCCAGCAGCTTGGAGCTCTTCTCAAAGGCTTGGAGGCACCATTTCTCAGTTCAAAAGGCAGTCAAGGAGTAGTCTTCAAGGGTAAGTTCATTTCCCCTCTCTTTTGGCCTTATTTTGTACCATTGCTTAGCCCTATTTTCTCACTGTTTTCAGCTCTGACCAAAACTAAAAATGTTATTTTTTTGAGCTATATTCCATGTTTCATTAAGGGCTCATTGCAGTTTGAAGCTTCTTTTTGGCACTTGCTTCATTACCCTCTTGTATGCCACTATCTTGCATGGTATTTTTAGCATATGTGTAATCTGTTTTGGGGCCTGATGTAAACTGAAAATAGGCCTATTTTGAGCCCCTCTACAACATTGTAGAAGGGCTCAACCTTGTTTGGGACCTCCATGCATGACTTGCTTCATTGCCCTTCTTTGGTCCCTATTTTTGCATGCTTTGTTAGCCTACCTTGCTTCTGTTTTTAGGCCATGATCAGAACTGAAAATGGCCATATTTTGGCCCCCTTGTTATGTTTCATTAAGGGTCTTTGGCTGTTTGGTGCATGTTTTGTATACCTCATGTTATAGCCCCTTGTTGGCCTTAATCTTGCATTGCATTTTGAGCACGTGTGTATACTGATTTAGGGGCTGTCATCTACTGTAAATAGTTTTTTTTTTGGTCCCTCTTCACTTTTGTAGAAGGGTATTTTTCTGTTTGGGCATTGCATGTACCACTTGCCTCATTGACTCCCTTGCGGAGCCATTTTTGCATGCCATTTTAGCCCTACTTGTGATTGCTGTTTGGCCTTATTTTGAACTGTAAAAATGCTTGTCTCAGGGCTGCCTTGCTTCTGTATTTTCATATCATGTTCAAATTATGCATGTATTGTATAGCTACAAGTCATTTCGGGTGCCTAATTTCGCATTTCGGGATCATTCCATGCATCGTGTTCCATTTCGACATGATTCGGGGCTGTTTCCCCCCTCATTTTGCTACTGATTTTTGCATGTTTGCATACCATATTCCATGCCTCTGCCATGTCTCATTAGAGTGGCATTTCGGTGCCTGAGGGTCCGTCCTCGGTTTGCGTGCACGCATTTCGAGGTATCTTGTTTTCATCTGATGGCCTCCTTGTATTGGTGTAAGCCCATCTTGTATTTTGTATGCCATGTTACAATGTGTTGTGCATGTTATGTTGTTGCATTGCGCCATGCCTTGCATGCTTGTCCGCATACTCATATTGCATACTTAGCTCGCATGCTTAGGTTGCATTTGGCATGCATCCCTTGCCTCTTGATCAAGCATGATAGAGGTTGGGGCCTTTGATGTGTTTTTGTGCTTGCATTTCATTTGATATCAAAGTTGCTAACTTGGCTTTTGGGCCATCATGCATTGAAATGCGTGATTGATGGCCCGGGGGTCAAGGGCCATGCTCCCTTGAGTCCATTGCATGATAGGGAGTGTGTCCATGCATACATTGCCTCAAAAATCCCATGTCATGCACTGCCAGTCCTCTGTTGCTGTCAAAACTGTCTTCTGCAGGAATATTGTGCCGACCGGCAACACTTTGTGCCGACCGGCAAAGAGTGAATGGCCGATAACTTCACAAGAAGCCGATGGATATTGTACACGGCCGGTGGACATTCTATTCAGCCGATGGTGTTCTAAGGCGTGCAGGGAACCAGTTCCAGGACTTTGGCATTTTAAGAGAGGCAGGGCAGTGTAAACAGAGGCAGCAGTGGTATGGTACGGGTTTTCCGGGCAAGACGGACTCGAGCATGCATCATTCACGCATCCCGAGGCGGGGCTGCGGCCACCTTCTTTTGTTGATTAATTTGTTAAATAATTAGAAATTTTGTAATAATTAATTTATTTATTATTCGGACTGTAATATTTATTCGGTCCCTCCGTGTGAGGGCATAATTGTAATAAGTGTGTGTGGGTGTGTGTATGTCTTCCAGCCCCCATTTCTTTCTTCCCTTTTATTTACCTGCTTATGATGGTAGATTAGGGCATATTTAATTTAGCATAACAGTATGATAGCATGCGTGCATCCATACATTTGTTATACATGCATCAGGTTCGGCTCATCATACAAACTGCATTGTACTTCAATTCCAAATTGAATACGTGTTATTTGTAGCATTTCACATGCCATGCTTAGGATAGCCGAGCCTGTCTAAATTACATTCTTGCATGTGTTGCATTAGCCATCTTAACATGAACTAGGATCATGCACATGATTACTAACTGGTTTCTGTTTTGGCTTGGAGTACTAGGTGAGCTTTTATGCTTTAGCATCCTTGCATGCGTGTGAGTATTTCCATAATTGCATGATTACCATGAGGCTAGCTGCTTATGTGATATAACTGCTTGAATGCCTGTGGATGGAGGTCGAATTGTTTAAATTGGGATAATGCATTAAAACTGTGAGTTTTAAGCCCACTAGACAGTGGCAAAACCATCTTTTCTAAAGCCCACTTGGAGGTGGCAAAATCTGCATTTTAGCCTACTTGCGAGTAGCAAACCATTTTCAAAATAAACATGCAATGTTTTATTCCAATTTAGGCGATTTGGTCTATACTTATATGCTGTGCGCATCACATAGTAACCTAGGCTAATAACCGGAATAAGAACACATAAAGTTTTCAAAATCGGATATCACGGTTAGTAGAGGCCGGTCCTCGGACCGGGCGAGAGGGGGTGCTCATAGCTGACCTTCCCCGATCGTACCCAAGTTCCCGAGCCGAGGCAACTTTGGTGATGACGGACACGTGGCCTTTGGCACCGAGTCAGGGTTTCCTAAATTTCCCGTTAAAAAATATTTAGGTGGCGACTCTGTATCTAGCAAAGCAGTCCATGTTTGGCACTTCTTTTCAAAAATCTGTTTTTCTCAAAACGATTTGCCAGAGTTGGACTCTTTGGTTCAGATTAAGAACCGTGACAATTCGAGTCCGAACTGTAGTGACCCCAATATGAACAGAACGGGACTTAACCCTCCCGGGGCGTTCAGGGACGTCTATAGTTTCTGGCGACTCCGCTGGGGATTTAGAGAGCTTGACTCGAACTCGTGATATCCTGTTTTGATTTCACTTATGTGTTTCTTTGCATTGCATGTGCATTGGTGCGCCTAGGACACCGTGTTTGCCATCTGCCATTCCTGAACGGTTTGCCGGAGGCTTGTCTTTTCAAGGCATGTCCATAAGGCTGGCCGGTTGTGGGCTCTGACAGCATGGGAACACAAACCCCGGTTTTACCGGGGCACCCTTTTTGGACCATTCGACTTAGTGCATATTCGGATCCATAGTGACCATTCCAAACTAGGACAGGTTGCTTACCCGATCATAGGTTGTTTGAAACCACTGCGTGCGTAGTGAAACCCTAGCTCCTGACAAAATAGGACAGGGAAACCCTACCCCAACATAGGGGTGTTTTGGCTCTCTTTTACTTGTTATGTGCTTTTAGAGTGTATCTCTACAGGGAATGCATATACCAGTTTGCAAGTCTGGGTATCCGGCCCGAGGGCACCAGTATCAGTGTTTTTGAGAATCAGTTATATCTGCGGGTACCAGATTCAGATTTGGGGCAGTGATTTCGGGGAACAGTGATCAGTAATAGAATGCAGTCGTTCAGTTTTGCTCATATCCGTTCTAGTGAAGTTGAGCTGAGATGCTGTCTGTTTTCTCTTTTGCTAGGTAGTCCTGGAACTATAGCTTCAGAAGGCTCCACTATCCCCTAGGTACATTGGACTTGTGCTGATAGACTTTGTCAGGTCAGAGATTCAGTTCAAGGGCAATCAGTGTTCATTTGCCAGAGGCAGGGTAAAAGGGCCAGTCAGGCACAAATCACCAGTTCAGCAGTTACCAGATCAGTGGCCCTTATCCACCCCACCAGTAAACAGTTGGGCCGAGGTCTCAATTTTCACCACAGGGATAGATATACCAGTCAGTCAGATGGATCAACAGAATACGTCAGGGGTGGAGGCAATGATGCGTCAGATGCAGGAAACTATGAAACTCATGCAGCAAGACGCTATCCGCCAAGCGGAATTCTCCAAGCAGCAGGCTGCAATCATGGCTCAGCAGGCCGAGCTCATCACCAGGCTGCAACAGCAAAGCGGCGCATCTGCCTCACAACAAGTTCCTCCCCCAGCAGGAGCTCCAGCACCCGAGGAGACGCCAAATGTCCAAAATGTCCAAGAGGATACAGGCCTTCCAACGGGGCCAGCTCCGCCCCCGATTCTACCGCAACTATCCAAGGCGCCCACGCCTATCAATGTACCGGACTCTCCCTTTGAGTTCGAAGCGGACCCCACAGCGCTGAAGCTGAGTAAGTTGGAAAAAATGTTTAAGAAATCCCAAGGAGTCAAGTCCATCCCGGACATCGAAGATGGATATACCGACGCAGCTGTGACGTTGCCAGATCGTTTCAAGATGCCTCACATCGACCGTTTTGACGGGTCGGGAGATCCCATGGTCCACTTGAGTTTGTTTTCAGATGTTCTGCGCCCGATGGGTTTGACAAGATTACAGAAGCTCTCCCTTTTTGGCAGGACCCTGTTGGGTATCGCGGCCATCTGGTACGCCAAATTAGAGGACTCAGTGAAGCGAAGCTGGGAAGAGATGGCCGAGGCCTTCGTCATACAATATTCATACAATACCCAGATCGAGATCACAACCCGTGATCTTGAGACAACCAGGCAAGAGCAGAAAGAGGGCTTCTTTGACTTTGTAACCCGTTGGAGGGCCAAAGCTTCTTCGATGACCACCAGGCCGACCGACAAGGACCAGATACGGATGATTGTGCGCAATCTCCAACCCAGGCTAATGCAGAAGATGATCGTCCTCCCCTTACCCACCTTTGCAGACCTCCATGAGATTGGGGTACAAATCGAGGACGCTATAAAGCAGGGCCTTATCGACCAGCAAAAGGAGCAGCCCAGGAGGGCATTTACCCGCAGTTCGAATGCGACCACCAGCGGTGATGCAGCTGCTAGGACTTCAGACGTGGACATGGTCACCACCACTACATCAAAAACAGCTACCCCATTCACCGGTGCGTCCGGAAGTAGCTCACAGAAAACCAAATATCCACCCCGAGTCAAGAGGGTTTTCACCCCACTCTATATGCCTTTGTCAAAGGCTCTAGAGATCTTAATCCGGAAAGGACATCTGAAACCGTTAGAACAACGGCCTTTACCTGATCCTCTCCCTCCAAAGCATGACCAGACTAAGTACTGCACGTACCATCAACAAACCGGTCATGAGACCGATAGCTGTTTTCGTCTGCGCCATGACGTACAAGATTTGTTTGACAACAAGGTCATTGCTGCACCAGCTCAGTAAAGTCTATCACCACTGGATCAGTGAACTTGGGGGATAGTACGAATATGTGATCAGGGGATGAACCACTTGCGGGCGGCACTCAGTTTACTCCGGATGTGGCGTTTGGCACGCACTGTTTTGAGCATTTGCGAATGCTAGTTTTGTACTTTCTGACTTGGGTATTGGGTCAGTCTTGTCATTTTGTATTGAGTCAGTCTTTTCATACTGAGTCAGTCGGGTCTGTCTTGTTGTATCGAGTCAGTCCTGTTTTGTTAGAGTCAGGTGATTTCGGGGGTGTTACCTCAGACATCACTTACTTGTTTTGTGTTTATCTTTTTGCTTCCTTTCGAGTCTGTTTCTGCCTTGGAGCCAGTTATGTCAACAGATCTGAATGGAATAGCAGTGATTTTCACATTCTTGTGTTTGCTTCTGCCGTGTGCCAGTTGTGCCAGAATTTCTAAATAAGATGGCAGTATTTGACTAGAAGCTCTGTTTTTTCTGTGCCTTGAAGTCATTGTAATGACCTGAGTTTTTCAAAACTTTTTGAACACTGCGGTGAAAACAAAGAGGAAGGAATTCCTCGGGATTTGCAAAACTTTGATCAACTGAGAGAAAGAGAGGCGTGCTAAGCCCTTAATGAATGAAATCATGCTTGTTAGTGTGAGTACTGAAAAGGACCCTAGCTTTGATCCAGATTGGTTCCACACCATCTTCAGCGCGAGCGATTCGTCGCCTTCTTAAAAACTTTCAAAAATTCAAAAAAATATTTTGCGCAGTCCTGCGAAGACTTGTGTGGAATCGCTCTTGAGATTGTGCAGCTTAGGATCGCTCTCAGCCTCGAGACTTGAGCCCTTGCTTTCAAACCTTGAACTTGAATTCAGAATGTTCGATGGTCAAATCACCATGTGAGGCCTGTGTGGCCAGATTTGAAACAGCCCTCGAACAAGAGGCACCAAAGTCAGATCAAGGAGATCAGACCTCATCAGAAGAAGCTTGCAAAGCTAGAACAGAAGTACCCTTCAAACAAGGGGCAAGGATGTCAGATGTGCTCGAAGAGCCGAAGATGAGTCCTCTTGCAAATCAACCGCCACTCTCCTGGATACGGATGGCTTCAAAACCCTAAAACCATTTGGCATGGACCAAGCTGCACTTTTACCCTTTGAGAGGCTCGCTGGGCCGAAAACCCGGAAGGGCGACCCAGGCAAAAGTTAGAGCAAGAAAAAATATATACAAAAAAAAAGAAGAAAAAAAAATACAAAAAAAAAAAGGAAAAAATGCAAAAAAAAAAAAAAAAAAAAAGGAAAGAAAAGAAAAGAAAAGAAAAGAAGAAAAAAAATTGAAAAGAAAAGAAAAACAAAGCTCGCAAGGTTGAAAACCTACAACAGGCGCCTTGGCAAAAGTTAGAGCATAAAAAGGAGAGGTTAAATACCCGAGTGTACCTTAACCCCGAACTACGTAAGGCTTGATTCCCATGTTTGGGATACGTAGGCAACTTCATTCTGAAGTCCAACCATAAAACACTTCAAATTCGATTGTGTCCATGTAATGGTTTTAATCATCTTTGCCTTCTCTGTATCCGGGAGTTCGGTTGCAATCATCATTCTGAGGACTGCCTACAATGCGCTGTAGTGCCGTTCAAACAAGGGGCAACTTTCCGTTGCCATGCAGCTCTCTTCGAGCAAGGGGCAATTTTCTTCCAGATCCGAGGTTGTGTGTCTCAAGAGTAGGTTCCGTGCTTGTTGAGCATTGGCCGTTTGCAAAAATAGTTTTTGAGAATTTTTACTGAGGTTGATTGATCTCTCAAAAATTGTTCTATCTTTTCCAAAAACTGGACCATTTCTTGGACCCAAAAAAGGAAAATTTTCAGTGCTCATAGCCTGACTTGCATGATTTCAAATCAAAAATCGAACAAGTGTGTTAATCTAACTCTCATATTGGTCAAAATTGTTTTAGTAGAAAACCAAAACGAAAAATGGTCAAAATGATGAACTAGGGGCACAGTTGAGTCAGGCTTCCTGTCTTTTCCCCGTTGTCAGTGCACTCGCCAGAAAGGGCACCATACTCGCCAAGAAGGGCACCATACCTGCCGGAAAAGGGCACAACTGAAGCTGACCGCAAAAGGGCAGAAAGCTCTCTCATCCTCCAAGCAACGAGGTATCAAGTCAAGTGCGAAGCACGAACTGGAATGGGGCGAGATATTCCGCTCCATCACCTGGACAGATCTAACCACGTCCAAACTCCCCAGCAGAGCATCATCAACCGATGTTAGCTGCAGATTTGCTACACACCCAATGGTAGCACAACCTCTCTGTGGGAAAATCCACTGCTGTCCGCAGAAGAAGAAGAATCTAGCTGAATGCTAGGGGCAAGAGCCCGCAACTTCTTATCTATCCATCAACCACCCAAGGGGAGGCATGAAAAATGAGAGATTGAAAAATAGAGAGGTGTGCGATGAGAGAAAAAGTGAGCAAAAGGGTTTTGAGAGAAAAACCGAGCCTGAGGGCCGAGTGATGTGAGAATCACAAATAAGAAAGGGTGGGAAACAATACCCGCAGAAACTGGCTCCTCGTGCACTGAGAAGTCTCTCGTCTTTGTAATACGTCTGTGTGTCGTGTCTTTTGTTTTGTTTGTCTCGATTCTTGCTATGAGTCATTCCGAGCGTGTCTCGATGTGTTTAGGTTGTTTACCTTTGTTGAGTCGTGATGCGCTGCGTCCAGTCGTAGACTCAATACCCAGTTGAGAACTCATTTTCAATTTCTCAATTTCAAAATAAAATCGTTTTGTGCTCAGAGTGCTGTGTCATCCTTCACGTTTGTGCAAAACAAGATTTTGTTCTTTCAAAAACCGCAGGGTTCAACCCGGGTCATGTGGGAATAGTAAAACCAGGACCTATCTGAAGCTATATGGTTCCGGACTGCAAAGCAAAAGTAAAAGAAGAAAATGTCGGGCATCTGAGTTTATTCCAACTTCAGTAAGCTCCAAGATTGTATTCCGTATGCACCTCGTCAGGCCTTGTCAATGCTCTGACGTATGAGTATGCCTCTACCTCAAACTCAAGATCATTTATTCAGTGTATCTATCACACTTCATTCACTTAGTGTATCAATTACACTCTTATTTGCCTTAGTGTATCAATCACACTTCATTCACTTTGTGTATCAATCACACTTCATTCATTCACTTCATTCACTTTGTGTATCAATCACACATATTCATTCACTTCATTCACTTTGTGTATCAATCACACTTCATTCATTCACTTCATTCACTTTGTGTATCAATCACACTTCATTCATTCACTTCATTCACTTTGTGTATCAATCACACATATTCATTCACTTCATTCACTTTTTGTATCAATCACACACATTCATTCACGCTTTGCTTTACTTGGTGTATCAATCGCACTTTATTTCACTTTGTGTTTCTATCACACTATTCTTCTCTTCATATCGCATGTTTGCTTTGTGTGTCGATCACACTTTGTTTGCCTCATGTATCTATCACATGTTTACTTTAGTGTATCCATCACACCTCATTTACTTTCGTTTGTTTCATGTATCTATCACATGTTTACTTTAAGTGTATCCATCACACCTCATTTACTTTCGTTTGCTTCATGTATCTATCACATGTTTACTTTAAGTGTATCCATCACGCTTCATTTACTTCTGTTTGCTTCATGTACCTCTCACATGTTTATTTAGTGTATCAATCACACTCTCTTCACTTAGTGTATCAATCACACTTCTTTCATTTTCTGTATCTATCACACACATCCTCATTTTGTGTATCTATCACGCACATATTCACTTCAATTACTTTAGTGTATCCATCACACTTCATTACCTTTTGTGTATCCATCACACACCTTTAGTGTATCCATCACACTTGTTCACTAAGTGCATCTATCACACTTCGTGTTCACCTTTAGTATATCAATCATACTTTGTTCACTAAGTGCATCTATCACACTTTGTGTTCACTTTTAGTATATCCATCATACTTGTTCACTAAGTGCATCTATCACACTTCGTGTTCACATTTAGTATATCCATCATACTTGTTCACTAAGTGCATCTATCACACTTCGTGTTCACATTTAGTATATCAATCATACTTGTTCACTAAGTGCATCTATCACACTTCGTGTTCACCCTTAGTATATCTATCATACTTGTTCACTAAGTGCATCTATCACACTTCGTGTTCACCTTTAGTATATCAATCATACTTTATTCACTAAGTGCATCTATCACACTTTGTGTTCACATTTAGTGTATCCATCATACTTGTTCACTAAGTGCATCTATCACACTTCGTGTTCACCTTCAGTATATCCATCATACTTGTTCACTAAGTGCATCTATCTCACTTCGTGTTCACATTTAGTATATCCATCATACTTGTTCACTAAGTGCATCTATCACACTTCGTGTTCACCTTCAGTATGTCCATCATACTTGTTCACTAAGTGCATCTATCACACTTCGTGTTCACATTTAGTATATCAATCATACTTTGTTCACTAAGTGCATCTATCACACTTCGTGTTCACATTCAGTATATCCATCATACTGGTTCACTAAGTGCATCTATCACACTTCGTGTTCACATTCAGTATATCAATCACACTTTGTTCACTCAGTGCATCTATCACACTTTGTGTTCACCTTTTGTGTATCCATCACACACCTTTAGTATATCTATCACACTTTGTTCATATAGTGTATCTATCACACACTCGCCTTGTATCTATCACACTATGCTTACTTTGTGTATCAATCACACACTTTCTCTTTGTGCATCTATCACACTATGCTCATCTTGTGTATCCATCACACTTTGCTTCATACAATAATCCATCACACTGCGCTCACCTTGTGTACCCATCACGCTTTGCTTCGTATAGTGTATCAATCACACGCTTTGTGTATCAATCGCACACTTTTACTTTTTATCTATCACACGCTTACCTAGTGTATCCACCACACTCTCTTCACTTTTGTGTATCTATCACACATGTTTGTCCACTTAGTGTATCTATCACACTTCGTTCACTTTTGTGTATCTAACGCTCATGTTCATGAGAATTGCATAATTCTCTTACATCCTTTCTGCATGAGATGTAGTTTGGTTCATGTTTACTTGCTTGCACAGCATTCGCTTAAAATGTTGCATTTATTTTGCATAATTGCTTCATCACAGCTCTCTTTGCATGATCATAAGTTATGCACTTGCATCGTGCATCACTTTGCATCCTGCCCCTGAACTACGCTGGTTTGATTCCTTGCAAAGGGATACGTAAGCAGCCTGCGGGCACAACCATTTATTTATCAATATTTTGTTTGTTTGTCCAAGTCTTCGGCCTTGTCAAAAATGGGTCGTCTCTGGGCTTTGACATTCACTCCCTTCATTGTTATGACTTCCGAGTTCTGTCAAAGAGGGGCAACTGTAGACACCCCATTTTTGACTGCCCTCAAGACTTGGGCACTACTGATGGTTTACTTGGTGTTGGAAGGTGTGCAGGGCACAGGTCCAGTTTCTTCGGCAAGGAGAGAGGCGAATCTCAACTTCACACCCCATTTTGAACCAAAGCTTTTTTGAATGGTTTTTAGACCTCAAAACCCTCTCTTTCAAAACATTTTTGAAATAAAGTTTCTACGATGTTCCGAAGCTCGCATTTTGTCAAACGTTGTGCTTTTCGGTAAACCGGGCAAGGACAAAGTGGAAGTGAATGAAAGAGAGATGAAATCTTTGAAAAATCTTTCAAAACACCTTACTTAGGGGTTTGAAGCTGAAGAAAAGAGGAGAAGAGGGGAGAAACCAATTTGGAGAAGAAGATAGGCAAGAATCGCTAAGAGAGGGACGAGCAGCCCTCGCTAAATCGAGCTTATTTGTCTATAAATTTGGAGTTAAATTATGAGACTACCATCATTGGAAAGAAGACTTCTGGGGCTTCATTTTTCATACAAGAATCTCTTAAACCCGAGTCCGGATGGCGGAGATATGATTGGTTGAAGTTGGGCATCATCCCGGTTGGACTGAAACTGAGCAACCTTCACCAAAACAAAAATAACTTTCTGTACATTTTGAATTTTAATGCAAGGTTTGCGGCATTGGAAAGCTTACTTCCGGGGCTTCAATTTTGACACAAGAATGACCTGAAAAGGAGTTCATATGAAGAAGTTATGCCCATTTGAAGTTGGACCTGCAGAGCAGATTTTTTCTGCCGACCGGCCAGAACAGAGTGCCGACCGGCCAAATAGATGGCCGACCGGCCAAATAGAGTGCCGACCGGCCAATAAAGGTAGCCGACCTACCATTTTTGCTAGCCGACGACCTTCCGGAGTATTCTACAGATTGAATGGATGACAGCTGTGCCAGCTGGAGGGCACAGACTGGATCCTCCATACACGTGTATGGAGGATCTTGGCTCTTGGTTTTGAAGCTTCTAAGAGAAGTCTTACTCCCTTGGCTCTATAAAGCAAGCCCTCCTCTTCCATAATTAGGGTTCTGAAAATTCCAGAGGAGACATACACCCTCCCCCCCTGTATCTCTCCATTTTAGCCTCAAAGTATAAGGTTCTTGGCTCCATTCCTACACCAACACCTAGCACCACCACCACCACTCCATTTCCAGCAGCTTGGAGCTCTTCTCAAAGGCTTGGAGGCACCATTTCTCAGTTCAAAAGGCAGCCAAGGAGTAGTCTTCAAGGGTAAGTTCATTTCCCCTCTCTTTTGGCCTTATTTTGTACCATTGCTTAGCCCTATTTTCTCACTGTTTTGAGCTCCGACCAAAACTGAAAATGTTATTTTTTTGAGCTATATTCCATGTTTCATTAAGGGCTCATTGCAGTTTGAAGCTTCTTTTTGGCACTTGCTTCATTACCCTCTTGTATGCCACTATCTTGCATGGTATTTTTAGCATATGTGTAATCTGTTTTGGGGCCTGATGTAAACTGAAAATAGGCCTATTTTGAGCCCCTCTACAACATTGTAGAAGGGCTCAACCTTGTTTGGGACCTCCATGCATGACTTGCTTCATTGCCCTTCTTTGGTCCCTATTTTTGCATGCTTTGTTAGCCTACCTTGCTTCTGTTTTTAGGCCATGATCAGAACTGAAAATGGCCATATTTTGGCCCCCTTGTTATGTTTCATTAAGGGTCTTTGGCTGTTTGGTGCATGTTTTGTATACCTCATGTTATAGCCCCTTGTTGGCCTTAATCTTGCATTGCATTTTGAGCACGTGTGTATACTGATTTAGGGGCTGTCATCTACTGTAAATAGTTTTTTTTTTGGTCCCTCTTCACTTTTGTAGAAGGGTATTTTTCTGTTTGGGCATTGCATGTACCACTTGCCTCATTGACTCCCTTGCGGAGCCATTTTTGCATGCCATTTTAGCCCTACTTGTGATTGCTGTTTGGCCTTATTTTGAACTGTAAAAATGCTTGTCTCAGGGCTGCCTTGCTTCTGTATTTTCATATCATGTTCAAATTATGCATGTATTGTATAGCTACAAGTCATTTCGGGTGCCTAATTTCGCATTTCGGGATCATTCCATGCATCGTGTTCCATTTCGACATGATTCGGGGCTGTTTCCCCCCTCATTTTGCTACTGATTTTTGCATGTTTGCATACCATATTCCATGCCTCTGCCATGTCTCATTAGAGTGGCATTTCGGTGCCTGAGGGTCCGTCCTCGGTTTGCGTGCACGCATTTCGAGGTATCTTGTTTTCATCTGATGGCCTCCTTGTATTGGTGTAAGCCCATCTTGTATTTTGTATGCCATGTTACAATGTGTTGTGCATGTTATGTTGTTGCATTGCGCCATGCCTTGCATGCTTGTCCGCATACTCATATTGCATACTTAGCTCGCATGCTTAGGTTGCATTTGGCATGCATCCCTTGCCTCTTGATCAAGCATGATAGAGGTTGGGGCCTTTGATGTGTTTTTGTGCTTGCATTTCATTTGATATCAAAGTTGCTAACTTGGCTTTTGGGCCATCATGCATTGAAATGCGTGATTGATGGCCCGGGGGTCAAGGGCCATGCTCCCTTGAGTCCATTGCATGATAGGGAGTGTGTCCATGCATACATTGCCTCAAAAATCCCATGCCATGCACTGCCAGTCCTCTGTTGCTGTCAAAACTGTCTTCTGCAGGAATATTGTGCCGACCGGCAACACTTTGTGCCGACCGGCAAAGAGTGAATGGCCGATAACTTCACAAGAAGCCGATGGATATTGTACACGGCCGATGGACATTCTATTCAGCCGATGGTGTTCTAAAGCGTGCAGGGAACCAGTTCCAGGACTTTGGCATTTTTAAGAGAGGCAGGGCAGTGTAAACAGAGGCAGCAGTGGCATGGTACGGGTTTTCCGGGCAAGACGGACTCGAGCATGCATCATTCACGCATCCTGAGGCGGGGCTGCGGCCACCTTCTTTTGTTGATTAATTTGTTAAATAATTAGAAATTTTGTAATAATTAATTTATTTATTATTCGGACTGTAATATTTATTCGGTCCCTCCGTGTGAGGGCATAATTGTAATAAGTGTGTGTGGGTGTGTGTATGTCTTCCAGCCCCCATTTCTTTCTTCCCTTTTATTTACCTGCTTATGATGGTAGATTAGGGCATATTTAATTTAGCATAACAGTATGATAGCATGCGTGCATCCATACATTTGTTATACATGCATCAGGTTCGGCTCATCATACAAACTGCATTGTACTTCAATTCCAAATTGAATACGTGTTATTTGTAGCATTTCACATGCCATGCTTAGGATAGCCGAGCCTGTCTAAATTACATTCTTGCATGTGTTGCATTAGCCATCTTAACATGAACTAGGATCATGCACATGATTACTAACTGGTTTCTGTTTTGGCTTGGAGTACTAGGTGAGCTTTTATGCTTTAGCATCCTTGCATGCGTGTGAGTATTTCCATAATTGCATGATTACCATGAGGCTAGCTGCTTATGTGATATAACTGCTTGAATGCCTGTGGATGGAGGTCGAATTGCTTAAATTGGGATAATGCATTAAAATTGTGAGTTTTAAGCCCACTAGACAGTGGCAAAACCATCTTTTCTAAAGCCCACTTGGAGGTGGAAAAATCTGCATTTTAGCCTACTTGCGAGTAGCAAACCATTTTCAAAATAAACATGCAATGTTTTATTCCAATTTAGGCGATTTGGTCTATACTTATATGCTGTGCGCATCACATAGTAACCTGGGCTAATAACCGGAATAAGAACACATAAAGTTTTCAAAATCGGATATCACGGTTAGTAGAGGCCGGTCCTCGGACCGGGCGAGAGGGGGTGCTCATAGCTGACCTTCCCCGATCGTACCCAAGTTCCCGAGCCGAGGCAACTTTGGTGATGACGGACACGTGGCCTTTGGCACCGAGTTAGGGTTTCCTAAATTTCCCGTTAAAAAATATTTAGGTGGCGACTCTGTATCTGGCAAAGCAGTTCATGTTTGGCACTTCTTTTCAAAAATCTGTTTTTCTCAAAATGATTTGCCAGAGTTGGACTCTTTGGTTCAGATTAAGAACCGTGACAATTCGAGTCCGAACTGTAGTGACCCCAATATGAACAGAACGGGACTTAACCCTCCCGGGGCGTTCGGGGACGTCTACACCGTCAAACAGAAACTCAGGAGGATCCGCCCGGATTGGGCTCTCAAGATTAAGGAAGAGGTCACCAAGCAAATCGACGCAGGTTTCCTGCTGGTATCAGAGTACCCAACTTGGTTGGCCAACATCGTTCCGGTGCCAAAGAAGGATGGCAGGATCCGAGTATGAGTGGATTTTAGGGATTTGAACAGAGCCAGTCCGAAGGACGACTTTCCCTTGCCGCATATTGATGAGTTAGTGGACTTCACAGTAGGGCATGCTTTGCTTTCATTCATGGATGGCTTCTCCAGCTACAATCAGATAGTAATGGCACCCGAAGACCAGGAAAAGACTGCATTCACCACCCCGTGGGGGACATACTGCTATAGAGTCATGCCGTTTGGGCTAAAGAATGCTGGAGCTACTTATCAACGGGCCGCGACCACAATATTGCATGACATGATCCACAAAGAGGTTGAGGTGTACGTGGATGACATGATTGTCAAGTCCAAAGAAAGAGAGGGCCACTACACCGCCTTGCAAAAGTTTTTTCAAAGGATCAGAGAATTTCGGTTGCGGCTGAATCCTCAGAAGTGTACATTCGGTGTTACAGCGGGAAAAATGCTGGGGTTTCTGATTACACAAAGAGGCATCGAAGTCGACCCTTCCAAAATCAAGGCCATCTTAGAAATGCCACCACCAAGGGCTGAAAAGGAGGTGCGAGGCTTTCTGGCTAAAGTGCAATTCATAAGACGGTTTATCTCAAAATTAACCTTGACTTGTGAACCACTTTTTGGTCTCCTGAAGAAAGGCAAGAAATTCCAATGGGACGGCCGATGCTAAGCTGCTTTTGAACAGATTAAGGAATACTTACAGAACCCGCCCGTGTTGTCACCACCAGAGCCGGGGAAACCGTTGATATTGTACCTCTCAGTGACTGAGACCACAATGGGCTGCATGCTCGCACAGGAATCTGAAGACAAAGTGGAGAGAGCCATCTACTATCTGAGTAAGAAGATGCTAGAGTATGAGACTCGCTACACACCATTGGAGAAGGCCTGCTTAGCTTTGGTATGGGCTACCAGGAAGCTGCGGCACTACCTGTTAGCTCACTCCGTAATGTTGGTTTCACGACTCGATCCCATCAAATATCTTTTCGAGAAACTGGCACTTACGGGTAGGCTAGCTCGTTGGTTGCTGTTGCTCTCCGAATTTGATTTGAAATATGTGACACGCAAGTCAGTCAAGGGAAGAGCAGTAGCAGAATTCTTAGCCGATCACCCAGTAGAAGGGGGTGAAGCAGTCGAGTACTTATTCCCAGATGAGGCCATTTTGCACATCGACGATGAAACTTGGACGATGTACTTTGACGGAACGTCAAATCAGTACGGGTATGGGATAGGGGTGTTGCTGATAGCACCCGACAATTCCCGTATCCCTCTAGCCTTCAAACTCCGATTCAAAGTCTCAAACAATGAAGCTGAATATGAGGCATGCATTACCGGTCTGGAAGCGGCCTTGGAACTAGGGGCAAGACGGTTGGACGTCATCGGGGGCTCGAACCTTGTTGTGTCTCAAGCAAAAGGAGACTGGAAAGTCAAAGAAGAAAAGATGATGATGTATCACCAAACCTTGGACTTATTAATTCCTCGGTTTGAGGAGCTAAACTTTGCTCATCTACTAAGAGAGAACAACAGGTTTGTAGATTCTTTAGCAACTCTATCTTCCATGATAGACATCCCGTTCGGAGTCCGGATGCGCCCAGTCATCATTGACTAGAAATTTGCGCCAGCCTACGAGTCGATTGCTACTATAAATGAGGTTCAGGATGAAAACCCCTGGTATTACGACATTTGGAATTTCCTGGAGAAGGAAGCATACCCGCCGGGGGTAAATGCCAAGGATAAAAGGGCAATCAGAAGAATGGCCGTTCAGTTCATCATCTGTGGGGGTAAGCTGTATAAAAGAGGTCATCTGGGAATGCATAAGCAGTGTGTCGATGCCGAAGAGTCGAAGCGTCTAATGGAAGCCATCCATGGAGGGGAATGCGGTGCACACATGAATGGAGTAATGCTAGCACGGAAGATCCTCAGACAGGGTTACTATTGGTCCACCATGGAGGAGGATTGTATCGGTTTTGTCCGGTGATGCCACAAGTGTCAAATTCATGCAAACGGCATGAACATTCCGCCGTCGAAGCTGTACAATATGACTTCGCCTTGGCCATTTTCAGTCTGGGGAATTGATGTGATCGGGGATGTCACTCCGAAGGGGTCGAATGGGCATGAGTTCATCCTGGTCGCGATAGATTATTTCACAAAGTGGGTCGAGGCCCAATCCTATGCGGTGTTGAAGGCTTCACACGTTGCGAAGTTTATCAGAAACAACATCATCTGTCGCTATGGGGTCCCAAACGAGATAATTTCAGATAACGGTTCCCACTTCAAGAAGGAAGTGATTGACTTGTTGGAAAAATACAACGTGGCTTTTCATAAGTCATCTACCTATCGACCGCAAACCAATGGAGCGGTTGAGGCCGCCAACAAGAATATCAAACACATATTGCAGAAGATGGTGGAAACCTACCGGGACTGGCCAGATAAGTTGCCGTTTGCTCTGTGGGGCTACCGAACTTCAATCAGAACTTCTACTGGGGCGACTCCTTATTCATTGGTTTATGGGATGGAGGTCGTTCTACCTATCGAAATTGAGGTTCCGTCTTTGCGAGTATTGGCTGAGTGTCAAATAGCCGAGGCAGATTGGCAGCAGAGCAGATTTGAGGAACTCATGCTCTTTGATGAGAGAAGACTGAAAGCACTATATCATGTTCAAGGTTATCAGCGCAGAATTGCCCGAGCTTTTAACAAGAAAGTTAAGTCCAGGAATCTAAAGGAAGGAGATTTGGTGCTCAAGGACAACCGAGCTCCCATCCACGACCCAAGGGGCAAGTTCAGACCCAATTGGACTGGTCCCTACATCATTAAGTCTATCTGGTCAGGTGAAGCTGTGGTTCTGATGGACCTGGATGGCCTAGAGTTCTCACAACCGATTAATATGGATAAGTTGAAGAAATATTACCCTGGAGAGGCTCGCTAGGTCGAAAACCCGAAAGGGCGACCTAGGCAAAACTCAGAGCACAAAAAATTTGAAATTATAAAAACTGAGCTCGCAAGGTTGAAAACCCGCAAAGGGTGGCCTTGGCAAAAGTTAGAGCATAAAAGGAGAGTGAAAATACCCGAGTGAACCTAAGTTTGAACTACGTAAGGCTTGATTCCCATCTTTGGGATACGTAGGCAACTTCATCCTGAAGTTTAGCCATAAACATTTTCCCCGATCAACTTTGTCCATTTGATCATCTCGGCCATCTTTGTCCATCGGCATTCATCGTGATCTCCGGTGCAGTGCTTTTCAGACTAGGGGCAACTTTCTATTGCTGTGCAGTGCCGTGGTACTATGCAGACTAGGGGCAACTTTCTAGTTGCTGGGGGCCGGGGTTGTGCATCTTAGTGACAGATCTCAGGCGTGTCCAGTTCTGATCCATAGCGAAAATGGTTTTGAAAAGTTTTAATAAAAGTTGACTTCGTTCAAATTAATCTTTTTACAACTAAGACCATTTTTGGACCAAAGCGGAAAATTTTCAGTACCCACAACCTTCAATTTCATTGATTTCAAAACAGAGTTCTCCTGCTCTTGCATACAAATTGAAGTTGCTTTTTTATCACATTCACAAAGAAAACTTGAAAGTACTAGTAAAGCAATAAATCCGGGGCATAGATAAGTCAGGTGTCCCTGCGCCCCCTCCCAGAGCTGGTCGAAGTCTTTGATGCCAAGCTGGGCCCAATCTGTGCCTCTTCATTGAGCCAATCCAAGCACTCGTCAGACAAAGTGCAACTGAAAGTGGGGGCAGGGGCCAGAAGCTCTCTAGTCCTCCAGGCTGTGGCATACCGGGCAAGTTGTGCACCTCGAACCAGGAATGTGGCAGGATACTCTATCCCCTCTGGCGGGCAAGTCTGATCGTGACCAAACTGGCGTTGGAACCGGAACGGAAAGTAGAACACACAGTGGGTCAGACCAATCAACTGGATCCCGATCAGCCGGGACATGCTATAGCTCATCGCCAGGAGATTAATCCAAGGACAGCGCCAAGCAATGCGATCTACAGACAAATTGCACATCCAGTCGAACCACCATCCCTCATCAAAGGCATCGACTAGGCGTTGTCGAAAGAAATAGCCGCGAGCTGAGTAGGCTGGGCAAGAGTCCACAACCTGCAATTTATCCATCAACCATACCTGGGGAGGGATGAAAAATGAGAGAATAAAGAATAGAGAGATGTACGATGAGAGAAAAGTGAGACAAGGGTTTTGTGAAAAAAAATGAGCCTGAGGGCCGAGTGATGTGAGCAAATACATATGTGAGATTGGGTGGGAAACATTACCTGCAGCAGTAGTAGACTTCCCACAAATCTGGTCGTCTCCCGACGGTGGAAAGCATCTAAGCCGATCAGCGTCTCGGCCAATGTCATGGCGATGCAGCTCTTTCCTTCTTTCAAGCCTTGGGCAACTTCAATCAGACGAATGCTAGATCCACCAAAGCCCAGGGCAAGCAGAAAGTGAGATAGCATGCATAAGCAGAGGGCATGTTGTCGGAAACCTTGCCAATAATGGTCGCCGCGGTCACCGGCATCAGAAAAGTGATAAATCAATCCGAGGATGTCCAGTTCCTCGTTACAGATCAGAGACCGAGTGTCATGCGTAGTGAGTCCACACATCCGCCCTAAAGCTTGGGTATGGCCGAAGCGAAACTGAGGCAAAATCTCTTCATCACGTTCAGATTCCATCAAAACTTGAAAATCTTCGAAAGTTGGACATACCTCTTGCCCGCCGAAGCTAAAGACATGCGTTACGGGATTCCAAAACCTCACCGCGGCATAGAGGAAAGGAAGGTGCAGCGGAGTACGGCTCAGCGTGAATAGTGCATTCAAGCCGAAGCCTCGGAAGTTCAACTTTTCCGAGCCATCTAGAGAGGCGATCCAAGCTGTGAGATTTTCGACGAAAAATGCCTCCATTTTAGTACAAAACTGAGATGAAATGAATCAACCACGAGGCTAGAGCTTTTAAAGAGGATAAGGCACTATTCAGGGGACACGTGTCAAAAATTTGGTGGTTGCTGGGCTAGGTGGCCGGCCGGCCACCTTTTCTGGCAGGCCGGCCACTCCTCTCCTCTCCAATGCAAAAAGCTGGCCAGCCAGTTCCCAAAGGTGGCCGGCCATGCTGCAAATTGGGTCTTTGGCCCTGTTTTACCCTCTGGAAGGAAGTTCCTAGCATTTTCATGCATCGGGAGTGTCGAAGGCCTCAATTTCCCTTAGTTTCGGATGCGTTCCATCACCCAGATCGTCCGAACTACACTTTGTTTATTGAGTTGTTGTTTTGCTTATCGAGTTGTCGTTTTGTTGGTCAAGCTGTTTTGTTTATCGAGTTTTGTTTATCGAGTTGTCAAGTTTTGTGTATTTGAGTTGTTACTCTTTACTTATCAATTTTGTTTTGTTTTGTTTTGCTTATCGAGTTGTAAACTTGCTAAGGTTTTGTGGTTTCTTAGTAAGTTAGGTTGTTTGGTTTGTTGTGTCGGTTCACTACCTGACCTAGTAAATACACAATGCACATTTCCATCCAATCTCATTTTTGTGCAAAATGATGCGATGCGATGCTGAGAACATAAAATACAACACTTTTTCAAAAGCTGTTTCATTCCACCATGCTTCCTTTGTTACAACACCTTTTTACAACAAGGGTACAAGTTTTTACAATGTGATACAACTACTAGTAAAAGGGTAAATAAAGCAGGAAACAAATGCATCGATGCTCTCAAGAGTAGGAATAAGAGGCCCTCTTCGTCCTCTTCTGCGGAACACCCCCTGCACCATCATCACCATCATCGTCTGAATCGGAGCTACCATCCTCGGGATCCTCCTCGGCCTCATCTCCACTACCAGAACCGGGGTCAGAGCCATCCTCTCTACCAGCAGATGTCTCTGACTGGGGATCTGCAGCCTCCTCCTCCTCGCTGGGCTCCTCCTCTATGATGTGCGCCCTGCGTCTGCCTCATCTGCGAGACGACTCCCCTCCCCTAGCTCCTCGAAAAGGCATAGATGGCCCAGCTCCTCGGGAAGGCCTGGATGGCCCGGCCTGTGACTGAGCATATACTGGAGGCATCTGAAAATGAAGAGTGCAGTTTGAATACATCAGCCAAAACATGTATATCAGATACAGATGCAAGCAAACTACGCAGAGTGGATGTACGTAGATATAGTACATGAATGTGGTGTGTGTCAGATGTGCTCTACACAGGTAGCTTATCAATGCAGTAAGATGTTCAAGAACAGCATGTCATCAGAAGTATGATAAATGCGAGAAAACTGAAGAATACCTGGACACCCATGATGGACAACATCCCCTCTCTCTGTAGGACCATGCCCTCGAGTGAGGCTACCAACCCGAGCATCTCATCCATGTACTCGACGGGAGGCTGCAAATGCAAATGCAAGATCATCAGTAAGTTAATGAAATGTCCGAGTATCGGAATGATGAATCAAAGCTGTAAAGCATACCGGTGGGGAGTCGGGGTCTCTGACAAATCGATGATCAGGCCTCGGAGGCTCTATCGGGATCAGGTAGGAAGTCCCATCTCTCCATCCCGTCAACTCTGTCGGAATCTCTGGCCATCCAGCATGAATGTGAGTCGGGGGAATTGGGGGAACCAATCCACCCCCACCCCTAGATGTGCCAGCCCTGCTCGTGGATGGGACATCTGCAGCCCAAGCCCGACTCGATGAGGGCACACCAGCAGACCTCCTCGTCGGAGTACGGACTCCCATCAATGGAGGCATCAAGTATGTGTGACGATAAGTAGCATAATCCCCCTCCTCAAGATGAAGAAATGCATCAGTACCTAACAGGGCGTCGACAACACCCTGGGGAGGGAGCCTATCAGCAGTCCGCATGTCGACTAGAGGTGCTGAGGGAGGATCCTGAGTGGGGTAACCCCATACCTGACGCAAAAAGTGATCCCCCAAGAACCAGGCCCTACCAACTGGCCCCTCGAACAAGACCCTATATCGGGAGGCGCCCCATGCTCCAGCAAACCGAAATCGAAGATCTCCGCCTAAAGGCGCCCAGGGCTGCCATGTAATCTGCGGATAACCAATGCATAAGCTGATCAGAAATCGTGAATATGCAAGATAAATCAAAGAGTGGAAACATGGAGAACTGAGAGTTCTGAAATACCTCGGACGTCCGCACTGTATCGAAATACTGCCACAGGTAGAGAAAAGACTCCCGAGGTCTCGGCCGGTACGGGCCCTCAAACACAAGTGAATACGGGGTCGTGAGAGGGACCGCCACCTCAAGCTCTGGGGCTAGCGTCGGGAAGTATGCATAAACCCATAGCTGTGGAAAACAGAGCAATAGCCATTAGAATACAGAATGCTGAGTGCAGAATGTGAATACAAAATGCTAAGAGCAAAAGTGCAAGATACAGAATGTAAAGGGCGCCGTGTGTGCAATGTACAAATAATGAGAAGCAGAAATGTAAATCAAGGGGACAGAAAGTATCTCCCAGGCCCTCCAATAACCGCCAACCATCTTCCCCCGTCCGCGGGAGGTCGCACTTATATAGCAATATAGAGTAGCTAAGCTGGCGCCACCCCAGTCATACCGACTGACCTGTGATAGGTCTACTAGAGCACTCAGCAGGTAGAGCCCGACAGTGTTCCCCCTATCGGCGAACAGAGTGGTGCCGAAGAGGAACATCAGGAATCCGCGAGCATACTGCGCCACCTCCTCAGGAGTCTCAGGCTCCATCTCCACCCTCCTGAAATGGGAAGAGAACCAGGTGTATCGGACTCTGCCCGAAGATCTGTCAACAGGCAGACGAGCCCCCAATAAATATATCCAGGCGGCCTCCCACTCGCCCATGTCCTCGTCGTATGGGATGGCCCAACCTCCCACATCAAGGCCCGTCAATACGGCAAAGTCAAAAGGGGTCATAGTCATGTCCCCTGTGGCAGAGAAATGGAAAGAGTTGGTGGTGTCCCACCATCTCTCTACCAAGGCACCTATCAACGTCCTACTGGCAGGACAGCGAGATATCCCGGTGCAAAAGGGCCCGAACCCTGCCGCGTCAACTAGATCCCGAACAGCCCTGGGAGCTCGGCATACCACTCCCTCGCCGTGACAGAGCCATATCCTCGCGTAGTACGAGAAGTCACCTGCATTCAGGATGAACACATGCATTCAGTTTCAAAATGAAATGTATAAGCTGCCTGCAAATGAAATGAATGAGCTGCGTGCGAATGAAACAAATGAGTTGTGTGCAACTGAAACAAATGAGCTGTGTGCAAATGAAATGTATGAGCTGTGTGCAAAATCAAATCAGATACAGAATCCGGGCTGCGAGTTCAACTATCAATCAGTATGGGCTGTGTGTTCACATTAAAGGACGGGCTGTGTGTCCATCTCAAAGCTTGGGCTGCGTGTTCAATTATCAAGCAGTGTGTGCTGTGTGTTCACCTCAACAACGAGCTGTGTGTTCGACATCGAAGTTTGGGCTGCGTGTTCAACCTTCTACAAAGTGTGTGCTGCGTGTTCACCTCAAGGTTTGAGCTATGTGTTCAACATCAAGTGTTTGAGCTGTGTGTTCAACATCAAATGTTTGAGCTGTGTGTTCAGATTTCAATCAGTGTGAGCTACGTGTTCATCTCAAAGTTTGAGCTGTGTGTTCAACATCAAGTGTTTGAGCTGTGTGTTCAAATTTCAATGTTCATCTCAAAGTTTGAGCTGTGTGTTCAACATCAAGTATTTGGGCTGTGTTCAGATTTCAAAATATGGGCTGTGTGTTCATCTCAAAGTCCGAGCTGTGCGTTCAACATCAAGTATTTGGGCCGTGTGTTCAGATTTCAAAATCGGTGGGCCGTGTGTTCATCTCAAAGTTCAGGCTGTGTGTTTAATTCTCAAACAAGTATGTGCTGTGTGTTCAAGATACAAACGGAATGCGGTGTTATAGACTAAACATTCAAAATGAGCTGCCTGCGGGAGAGGTGAGACCCCGGCTCTCGCAGAAGCAAATCCCCAGGCGCTCGGTCATCGAAATCAGTAAAATGATAAAAGACTGCCTGCGGGAGGATGTGTATCCGAGGGGCGTACCTCTCAGGGATGAATGGCCGAACTCTCGGGGGTAAGGACATGATGTCCGGCTCACCGCCGGCACCTGGAGAACCTCCGCCATAAGGAAAATGACCCGCCATCTCAAAGATCTGCAAAGAGGAGCAAAAATGAGCCAAAATTGGAAAAAGTCAACAAAAGTCAACTCTCGGGAAATGGAAAAGTCAACAAAAGTCAACTCCTGAGAAAATCTTCCAAATATTGAGACAAACTCACCTCAAGTGGTGAAAATGAGAAAAGAAGCACCGAAATCAAAATTTAATCGGTTCAAAGTGACGAAAACTGAAAGATTTCGCGAAAGCAACTTGCCTGGGGCGTTGGAAAACGCGTATAGAGCACAGATCGGAGGGAGAAAGTGGTCTAGGAAGGTAGAGAAGGTGTTTTTGGAGCTGGAGTTATGAGGAAAGTTACTTTGGCCGAATGGATTTAAAGAAGAGAGAGTGAAAGGACCAAACTGCCCTGGATCTGGGCTAGGTGGCAGGCCGGCCACCTTTTCTGGCAGGCCGGCCACCCCCTTGCCTCACCCCTGGCCGGAAGCCTCCCCTCTCCCTCAAACCTGGCCGGCAGTGTCCCCTAGGTGGCCACCAAGGTCCCTGCAAATTTTGGTGATGATTGGAGTCCCCATCGCGAAATCGCACCGCCGGAACGTCAACTCCAACTTTCAGTGCGTCTTTCATCGTCGTTCGTCAAAAGTGAGGTGTATCCTTTTTAAATGTGTTGCGACCCCTCCGGGAGGTAAACCGGGGGTCGCTATCGAGTCACCCTCGTCAAAAACTTGCATTCCTTTGCTTGTTGTTTTCCAACAAACTTGCATTCTAGTTTGCACTCGTCTTGCATTGTTATGCACGTCACTTGCATTCTCATGCATATAACTTGCATTGTTATGCACGTTTCCTTGATACTGTCATGCCTCCATGCTTAAACTCGCGTTGTCACGCACGTTGCTTCTCGCATTGCGATGCACTCACCCATCAACACCGCATTTGTCTGCACTCGATATCACACTGAACACATGTTGCTAACTATGTTGTGCTTGTTGAGTTTCTTCCTTTTTCAGGCACGATATTGTATGAACGGTTCATTTGAGGCTGGTGCGACCAGACGAGCCACGCAGGTATTGTATCCTCTCCGTATGAGACGTGGCGGGAATCCAATGATTCTCTGCATTCTTCAACTGCATGAAACGTAGTTTTGCTTTGCATTCTTGCTTAAAACGGTTGCATCTATTGTGAATATTTGCTTCATTACAGCTTGCTGCATTTGCATGATCATTGAGTTACATCCGGCTTTGTGCATATCGTTTTGCATTTTGCCCCCCCGCCTGCGGGCATGCCTATTGTGCTATTGTGCGCTTGGTGATGTTGCATATTGTGCTCGTTCTGAGGTTGCGGAATCACAGCTGCGAGCCTTGCCCCAGACTTCTGAACTCTTTTGTGCCTTGCCTCGGTTTGCGAACCGGGTCTCGTTTTCTCCGTTTTCTCTTCCCGAGGGGAGAGAGAGGTCTTGTAGATCATCTCTCAGTGGCCGTAGGCTACATTTCGTGGTCGTAGGCAATTTTTCTCGTTTGGAGCCCAGTTCCCGGTTTTCGGAGCCGTCGACCGTATGCCTCGGTTCGGGACCGCTCAACCACCTGGGTTTGCTCTGGTTTTTGGCATACATCTTATTTCCTCCCTTTTGAGGGACACTGTGGCTAGAGAGACCAACTTTGTGGTCAAACGCCACCTCCGGTGCTTAACAGTCAGTTTTCGGGGCCCCGGGCTGCGTGTTTTGGCCCCCGAACCTTCGTTTTGCATTGGTTTTGGTCCATTTTTGGCAGGGACCTTATTTTCATTGTTAGGAAGGTTATAGAAGGGCGGGAGGCTAGCAATTGTTCTGAAGACCAGCTTTATTCCTTCATCGCTCTTCATCGCCCGTTTTTTCCCGCTAGAAAGCAGGTGTTGACCATTCCCGGGCCACTTTTTCTAGCCCTAGACCACATATTTGTGTTGTACACACCTGAGAGGCCACCAATATGGCCTGGCCGGCCATCAATCATTCCTGACCCTTTTGAACCCCTCTAAAAAGCTAGCTTTTCTCTCTCCTGGTTCACTTTTTCCAGTTTTTCTCCACATAGCTGTGTTGTACACACCTGGGAGGCCACCTTTTTGGGGTGGCTGGCCACTAATTATGGTTGACCCTGGCCGGCCGGCCACCTGGACCTTTTCTACCTGGCCGGCCTTGTTCCTCTCTCCAGGTACATTACAGATGTACCCTCTGTTTCCCCCCAGATCCTGTATCCGTGGGGGTCTTTTGGGGGGAAATTTGAATTTGATTTTCCCCCCCTTTCCTCCACTCCTTTCCCTATAAAACCAACACCCTCAGCTGCATTTTGAGAGGTTAGAAAAATTGTTTGGAGCCTTGCATACAATCCTCCCTCTCTCTCTCTCATCCAACCCTCCAAACCCTAAGTGTCTTGCACCTTTTACACTACAACCCATAGCACCACACCTCTAGACTCCATTCCAGCAACTTGGAGGCCATTTGAAGAGGTTGAGAGCTCAGAAATTTGGTCCAAGAGCTGCTGGTTTACTGCTCTACAAGGGTGAGTTCTTCTTTTCCCTTTTCTAGTCTTTTCTTGCTTTATCTCTAAGCCATACTTGCAAGCATTTTTGGGCTCCGACCTAAACTATAAATAGTCTTATTTTGAGCTCATCTTCATGTTTGGTTAAGGACTTTTTACTGTTTGAGGCCTTCTCCTCACCCTTGGTGTTTAATCTCTCTTTTAGGCCTATTTTTTGCATGGTATTTTAGTCTTATTTGTGAGCTGTTTTGGACATGGTAATAAACTGAAAAGTGCTTCATTTTGAGCCTCTATTCAACTTTGTTGAAGGATTCTTCACTGTTTGAGGCCAGCCACTGCCTCTTGCTTTCTATCTCTCTTTTAGGGCCTTTTTTTACATCATATTGTAGCCTTACTTGTGAGCATATTTGAGACTTTCCATAAACTGTAAAGTGCTTCATTTTGAGCCCCTCTTCAACTTTGTTGAAGGGCTCTTCACTGTTTGAGGCCAGCCACTGCCTCTTGCTTTCTATCTCTCTTTTAGGGCCATTTTTGCATGATAGATTAGCCCTACTTGTGTTCATTTTTGAGAGTTGTCATAAGCTAAAAAATATCTTGTTTTAATCTCATCTTCAAGTTTGTTTAAGGTTCCATTTTTGTTTGAGGTCATATGCTTCCTTGTATGCTTGATTGTCTCCTATTTTGAGCCTTACATCTAAGCTCTTGTTGCATGCTTTGTTTGGCCTTCTAACCACTGAAATCCAGTGGATTTTCAGTAGCTAACACACTGTTTTGAGCCTCCAAATTAGGGGGGGTGACCCCCTCTCACCTTGACTTGTTTGGTGGTCATTTTGGCCTTCCAAAGAGGCCCTATCTTGCATACTTTGAAGTCACTTTCCAGGGTCAATTTGGTGAGTTTTAGGACTACCATATTTGATTTTCAGAGTTGTTTATGCCATGCTAAGTGTCTATCTTGTATGTGCTTAATAACCCCTTGTATGGCCCTCTAAAGGAACTCACCATTTGTGCATATGTTGGCTGCATTTCAGAGGTTATTTGAGCATATTTTGGCATGTTTTATTCACTGATTTTTGCTGGTTTGATGAGTTCTCACTTGCTTCATATACATGCCATACAACCCATGTTTGCTTGTTAAAGTTGCCTGCTATTTTAGTCCATCTTGCTAGCATCTTTTGGCCATGCTTTGAACTAGAAATGTTCACTTTTTGGAACTGCCTTGGTTCTGTTTTCATGCTTCATGATCAAATAATGCATGCTTTGTATAGCTATAGGTCAATGCATGTGCCTAGTTTTGTGTTTCGGGACCATTCCATGCATCGGGTGCCATGTTTCCCATGTTTCGGGATCATTTTGCCTCACATTTCAGTGCTGGAACTTGCATGTTTGTATGCCATATTTCATGCCTTGCCATGCCTTGTTAGAGTGGCCTTTGTGCTTTAGGTTCGGTCCTCGGTTTGCGTGCATGTGTACGCGCATCTCGAGTGTCTCATTTTCATCTCATGGCCACTTATGTGAGTGTGGCTGAGGTCCACTCATGTTGGTGTAAGTCCATTATGCATTGTGTATGCCATTTCATTTCATAGCATTGTGTATGCTAGGTTGTATGTTAGAGCATTATGTATGCCATGTTACATCGTGCATTGTGTATGCCATTTCATAGCATTGAGTATGCTAGGGTTTATGTTAGTCGCATTCATGCATGTCATGCATATTGCATAGTGCTTGGGATAGGAGTTAGCCCGAGCACGGGAAACGAGGTACGTTTCGTACTCCGAGTGACGGAACGTGTCTCAATTCCCGGCCACCGACACTTCGGATTATCCATGATGGAGTCTCGGTCTTGTTGTGTTTATATGTGCATTCATTTCATATTGAGTCGTGCAATTCGACTCCTCGGCCATCATGCATCGAGATGCGCGATTGGTGGCACGAGGATCGAGGACTACACTCCCTGAAGAGTAGTCAAGCATACATATGTGAAAATACGTTGCCATGCCCCTTTCTTGTTCTCTATTGCAGCAAATCAGAAACCGGCAATCTTTCGGAGCTTGGCACAAATCCCGAGAATAATTGCAAACAGAGGCAAACCGGGGAATCGCAATGGATTTCCGCGCAAGGCAACTCAAGCATGCATCATCCATCATCCGGAGCAGAGCTGAGGCAGTCCATAGCTTGCATGCTAATTTACTGCTTTCCTAGATTAATTTGTTAATTAATTAGGGTTTTGTACTTATTCGGACTGTAATTATTTATTTGGGACTGTATATTTATTCGGACCCTCTGCGCGAGGGCAATGTTGTAATAAGTGTGCGTGTGTGATGTATGTCTTCCAACCCCACGTCTTTCTCCCTTTTATTTACCAGCTTATGATGGTTAGAATAGGGCATGTTTCAATTAGCATACAGTATGATAGCATGTTTGCATTCATTCATCTGTTTTGCATGCACCGGGCTCGGCGCATCATACTAACTGCATTGTATTTCAATTCCAAGTTGAATACTTGTTAGTTGTAGCATTTCACATGCCATGTTTGGAATAGCCGAGCCTATCTTAGTTGCATTACTGCATGTGTTGCATTAGGCATTTCTGTACAGTTAGGATCATGCATGGATTTCTAACATAGTTTCTGTTTTGGCTTGGAGTACTCGGTAAGTTTTTACGCTTTAGCATCCTTGCATGTGTGTGAGTGACTGCCATGATAGCATGCTTACCATGAGGCTATGTGCTTATGTGATATAACTGCCTGAATGCCTGTGGGTGAAGGTTAGGTTGTTTGGATTGGAACAATGCATTGACTGTAAGTTTTAAGCCCACTAGATAGTGGCAAAACCATCTTTTCTAAGCCCACCCGAGGGTGGCAAAATCGGCATTTTAAGCCTACTTGCGAGTAGCAAACTGTTTTCAAAAACAAACATGAGATGTGTTGTTCCAATTTAGGCGACCCGGTCTATACTTGTATACTGTGCGCATCACGTAGTAATCCTAGGCTAATAACCGGAATAATAACGCATAATGTCTTCAAAACTAGATATCATGGTTAGTAGAGGCCGATCTCTGATCGGGCGAGCAGGGGTGCTCACGAAGTGACCTTCCCCAATCGTACCCAAGTTCCCGAGCCGAGGCAACTTTGGTGATGACGGACACGTGGCCTTAGGCAACGAGTCAGGGTTTCCTAAATTTTTTAAAATAAAATATTTAGGTGGCGACTCTGTATCTGGCAAAGCAGTCCATGTTTGGCACTTCTTTCAAAAATCTGTTTTCTCAAAACGATTTGTCGGATTTGGACTCTTTGGTTTAGATTAAGAACCGTGACAATTTGAGTCCTGAACTGTAGTGAGCCCATAACAAACGGAACGGGGGACTCATCCTCCCGGGGACGTTCGGGGACGTCTACAGTATCAAAGTTGTCTTATTGCTTTAGTAAAACATTTTGGCATGGAAGTTTTCTTGTGTGTTATTTAAAAAAAATTATATGAACTCCTTTCTTGTTGATTCATTCATTTGCTTATTTATGTATTTAATTTTTTTTGTAGGATGGAAAGATATGTTCACTGGAAGACAAACAGGTAAAACAGTGGGAAGCTTCAACACAACTGTTGCCATGTTTTCATTGAAACAATTTTGTCAATCATGTTTTCTGTGTCATTTTCATTTTTTACTTTTTAGAATAAAACATAGTTTAAAAGATGATGCAAAACAGGCCCAAACCATAATTCATAAAAGGTGTGATGATATCGAAACAAATTTGTTTTTAATATAAATGCATCTAAAATCCCCTCTCCTAGTGATCATGTCCACATTCCTTGTGTGTGTCCATATTTCGTAGCCCTTGATATAATTAAATATGTAGGAATTGGAAATTATATATTGGTATTGTTGGCTGGCACATGCTGTAATTTGGCATTAAAACTAAAAAAACTAGAAATCCCCTTGATGTTGATTTGTGATTATGTATCAATTTTAAGCAGTAAATAACAATCCCAATCAAACAATCAAGAGAAAACGACACAACAATTTTACGTGGAAAAACCACAATTGGACACCTTCAATTGTGATAAAAAAAAAAAAACCACAGGCAAAAGCCACAAAACAATCCACTAAGAAGATATAAAGGAATTACACAGGTATACTCTCAATTACCTAGCGAATCCACGCCCGAATTGAACCAACCCCTATGTGCCTCTTCCAACCCCGTCTTCACCTCGGAATTGTTTTGACGATGAGCCACTCCAGAATCCACCAAAGCTTCAGGCTCGAATTCTTCAGAATTCACCGAAGAACAACTCTCTCTTTTGCGAAGAACAAACAAATAATCCTTTGATGTATACTCTTTAAACCATGAGTTGAATACTCAATCAAAACATCAAAGAAAACTAGCAAAATATCCTCAGATATAAACCCTAGAACCCAAGAAGAAGATCTGGAGAAGCAATCCTAGATTTGGACTAAAACACGTATTTATAGAAAACTGTCCCGCGATCTCCGCTCGAGCGTCAAAATGTCTGCTCGAGCGGACGTACGCTCGAGCGCGAAAACTTCCGCTCGAGTGGGAAATCACAACTTCCAGTATTTTTGCAGGCGAACAAACTTCTAAAACCCAGCATTCTCCGCTCTAGCGGGGGAATGTCCGCTCGAGCAGACAGGCAACTTTGAATGTATTTTTGCATTTTGCTTCGGGGACGCTGCCCCTCGACCCTGCCGTGGCGCTGCCCCGGACCCGCCAAGGGGCGCTGCCCCCTGGACCCCCGCGAGCTAACCGGGCAGGTCGATCCCCGCCATAATCAGCGAAGTGGCAATCTTGAAAGAATTAACATCACAAAACTTCTCTGCGAAGCACCATTCGGGTTGGATTCGCATCTAAAAACTCATAGCCTCACTGAAATAAAAAGTGCGAAAACAAATACAACTGAAAGGAGTTTTGTCAAACGGGGTTGCCAAGAATAAAACCTAACAAAAACAGAAATATAAATAAAAAAATTTGCAGATGGAGTATGGCATATGGCAAGTATTATGCTTTCGATTATTTCATGTTGTTATTGTATGTTAATTCATTGTTCTGAATAGGAGACCATCATTTTTATTCCTTGTGCATGCGCGGACATCTATTTACAGATGTGTGTTTCCTTTTTGGATGAGTTGATTGTCTTTAGTGAAGGTAATAGAACAAATAAAGAGGTGGAAGAAAATAAATAAGGAATTGAGTGGCAGCAAATTAAATTGGTGCAATTTGGTCCTCAAAAAGTAAGAGTGCTTGGTATTGGTTGAGTTAGGGAACAACAAAGTCTATGCTAGACATAGAGCACTGTTTCTGTTTAGGGCTTCAAAACCTTCCTGGGGATTCTTTGATTTCTTAGCCAACTAAATACTTGGGTCTAGAGATCATAAAGTACCTGAAAACAACTCAAACGATGCTTATGGTTCCCTTTTTTTTTTCTTTTCTTTCCATTGCATTGATTATTAATTGTTTTTATATTTTTATCTTTTGTTCTTTTCTTTTTTGTATGCCTGAGGATGTTCTTACATAATTTGGCAACAAGACCTTGCAAATCTTGGTGTGTTATACCTGTGCAACTTTGTTGATGGAAGAAAAGCGAAAATGCCGGAAGTTCTTCAAGTTTGCACAATTGCTTATGCAAGTTTTAAATTTGCACTGTTTTTGGTTCCTTTGGTTTATTTCTGTTGTACAAAGGTTGCGGCCATTTGGGTCTTTTTATGAATATATATTTACATTTTCAAGAAAAAAAGAGTTAAAGTTACACCAACCTCTTAGTTGAATTGACTTTTCATAGAATTTTTCCAAGTGCCTACTCCATGCAGCTCGACAAATTTGTATTTTGGATACTTTTTAGTGACAGGAGGGCATAGTGGCTATCTTTTAATGTAATTTTATGTAGTCTGTTAGGTTTTTATTCTTGGCAATCCCGTTTCACAAAACTTCTTTCAGTTGTAATTTTATTTGCTCTTGTATTTCAGTGAGGATATGAGTTTTAGATGCGAATCTAACCCGAATTGTGCCTTGCAGAGAAGTTTGTAATGTTAATGCTTTCAAGATTGCCACTTCGCTGATTATGACGGGGATCGAGCTGCCCAATCAGCTCGCGAGGGTCCAGGGGGCAGCGTCCCTTGGCGGGTCCGGGGCAGCGCCACAGCGGGGTTGAGGGGCAGCGCCCCCGAAGTAAAATGCAAAATTGCATTCGAAGTTGCATGTTCGCCCTTGCTCGCTCAAGCGAAGGAGTCCTCGCTCGAGCGAAGGACTGCGTCTGCATAAAAACCTGAAAGAGGTGTTTGTTCGCTCGAGCGAAGGATGCGTGGCTCGAGCAAAGCCACTTATGGAAATCACGCGAGATATGTTCCTCGCTTGAGCGAGCTTCAAAATCCAAGATTTCAATAAGTAGTTGTTTTACTCCAAAACTAGGATTACTCCTCCAGATCTTTTTTTTGGATATTAAGGTTTATATCTTAGGATATTTTGCTAGTTTTCTTTGATGTTTTGTTTGAGTATTCAGCTCATGGTTTAAAGAGTATACATCAAAGGATTATTTGGTTGTTCTACACAAAAGAGAGAGTTGTCCTTCGGTGGATTCCAAAGAATTCGAGCCTGAAGCTTTGGTGGATTCTGGAGTGGCTCATCATCAAGACAATTCCGAGGTGAAGACAGGGTTTGAAGAGGCACATAGGGGTTGGTTCAATTCGGGCGTGGATTCGCTAGCTAATTGAGAGTATACCTGTGTAATTCCTTTATATCTTCTTAGTGGATTGTTTTGTGGCTGTTACCCGTGGTTTTTTTATCATAATTGGAGGTGCTCCAATTGTGGTTTTTTCACGTAAAATCGTTGTGTCGATTTGTCTTGATTGTTTGAATGGGATTGTTATATACTGCTTAAAGTTGATACATAATCACAAATCAACATCTAGGGGATTTCTAGATTTTTCATAGTCTTTAAACAAATTTACATCAAGTTACCCACAACTATGGCAATATCATTTTTGCATCATTAATCTAGAACATACATCTATTTTGTGGTGTGGACCAAGTTCTCTGTCTTCCACTGGGCATATCTCCATATAAATTTCCTCAAAATTTGTGTCGGTGTCTACATTTTCTTCATGACTGAGATTTGGTTCTCCCTTTGGCCAGTTTCTAAATAGATGCTCTTTATATATATATATATATTTTTTTTTTCTGCAGGAACAACTCAAGCTTTCTGGGAAGCCCCGTGGTTATCTCAATTCTTCTGAACCTCCAAGCCTAATGGTTTCTTTCTTACTCTCTAAACATTGTTTTTTACTCAATTTTTGTCAGACAAGCTAATTATTTGACAATAAATAGTTCGCAATTTCTCTTGATTCTCTTTTTGATTATATCTTCGTAAACATAATATTTCATTAGCTTTACAGTTCTGGAGAATATAAACACTTCAGTCAAAATGATGTGGTGTTACTTTTCTTTCTGCAGGGTCTCAAGGAGATAGCGGATTCTTTAGTGTCGGAAAATGCCAATAGGTTTATAACTGATTGTACTATGCAAGAAGGTATTGAGAGGTTGGATGACCGGCCCAGGACCTTGATGAGGTATGAATTGGAATCATTGACATTGTTGTCAAGTTGTGAATTGTATCAATAATCGTTTTTATGAAATAGTGAATTGTAAAATTCAGTTTATTTAGCAAAATATATAATTTTATGTATGTATATACATGTAAAATATACAATTGTGTTTAAAATGTAATAAATATCAGTATAATTAAATTTTATATAACATATAAGATCAAATATATCAATATAATTACTTGATCTCTTTTTATATTGCGAAAGCGATGTCATTTCATATATTATGCACATAGAATAGTCGCTTTATCGTAGTGAATCACAATTGAATTGTAAGATTCACTCAATTTAAGATTCAATTGCACGAATTGAATCGTTTTGCTTGAAACTTGTAGTGAAGCATACGAATCAAATCATGAATAGTAAGATTCTAACAACCATGATTGGAATATGATTCTTAATCTGGGATTGCATTCTTCTAAAAGTGCACGTTTCTTGTGCCAATTGCCTAATTATCTTACATATTGGATTTTCATAGATGATTCTATAGATTTTGTATGAGAAAGTAATTAAGCGACAAGAGTGCTCTGCTTTAGGCTTAATCAGTGCATCTGAAACCTTGTGTATCCCCCACTTCCTGGGCATGTTGAGCTTCTTCCATTTTAAGCATTTGCATAATGGTCTAAAATCTTCGATTATCTATGTTGACAGTTGATCTGATATTTACAGGACGGCTTCGACCAAGTGTTGATTCAAATGTTTTGTAAAGACCATTTTCGGCGTGCCCTTGGTGGAAGAATCATCATGAATGTTCAATAAGAAGCATTGTCGATCATATATATATTTACACTGCTAATTTTTTTTTTTTATTGTTTCAAACCTAAGTATGGTGTGGTTGTTTTGTCAGTCGTGATTCCTTGTCCATGTACTTGTGTGACTGGTTCTCTTATATTGTTTAAGTTTGATCTACATGTTGAACATTAAGTGCTCTCTCTCTCTCTCTCTCTCATACACATTATGAAAAATTGCAAAATTGCAAAATTGCATGTCCGCCCATGTTCGCTCGAGCCAAGGAATGCTCGCTCGAGCGAAGTTCGCTCGAGCCAAGGAGTTCTCGCTCGAGCTAAGGATTGCGTCCATACAAAAACCTGAAAGAGTGGTGTGCTCACTCGAGCCAAGTATTCGTCACTCGAGCCAAGGCACTAGTAGAAATCCGGATTTCTATAGGAGTTGGTTTTCTTCCAAAACTAGGATTACTTTGGTTTTCTATAAATAGTTGGTTTTCTCCCAAAGCTAAGGGTACTTCTCCAGATCTTCTTTTTGGATCTTAAGGTTTATATCTGGAGATAGTTTGTTAGGTTTTCTTTGATGTTTTTATTGAGTATTCAACTCATGGTTTAAAGGAGAGTACATCAAAGGTTTTGTTTGTTATACAAAAGAGAGAGTTGTTCTTCGGTGGATTCTGAAGAATTCGAGCCTGAAGCTTTGGTGGATTCTGGAGTGGCTCATTGTAAAGACAATTCCGAGGTGAAGACGGGGTTGGAAGAGGCACATAGAGGTTGGTTCAATTAGGCATGGATTCACTAGGTAATTGAGAGTATACCTGTGTAATTCCTTTAAATCTTCGTAGTGGATTGTTTTTGTGGTTGTTGCCCGTGGTTTTTTAATCACAGTTGGAGGTGTCCAATTGTGGTTTTTTCACGTAAAATCGTTGTGTCGATTTGTCTTGATTGTTTGATTGGGATTGTTATATACTGCTTAAAATTGATACATAATTACAAATCAACATCTAGGGGATTTCTAGATTTTTCAAAGCGATATATGTATTGGGAATCAGGTGACATGGTTATGAATTTTTTAAAAAATCATTAGCTATAAAAAGAGTTTTTATAGCAATTGAATCGACCTTAGCGGTTATGAAACAATATATATAGTTAATCAGCTGATATGCATGTGATTTTTGTTCCTACTAGTATACTGGGGTGTATATCAGGAGGCTAAAAACCTTATATGCTTATATTTAAAACCATAGATCTCAACTATTCAAAGAATGATCATAAAATTCTTCATTCTTCAATTTAGTATAATTGATCACTACCATGGTTTTAAATATTGGTCAATACATATTGGTTCATAGCTGATTCATAATCCAATTCACAGCCAATTCATACCAACATGACTGATTTGACTGCTGTAAAGTACTTTTTGCAAATAATGATATCATATCACTCGATTCTCGATATGTATCACTCGTGTACTCTTGATACCACCACACCCTTACTTTCTTATTAATTAAATGAACAAAAAGAGTTAGACACTCACTGTAAGTGCCAAGGTAGAGATATTTGTTTCCAAACACTCTCCCTATCCTAGCCTCCCATCTACCATTGTGATGGTGCCTGCAGTCATCCAAAAATGCAATCTTAGTATTTACTGTTAAAATTTATCAGAAAATGAAAGTTTAGTGAAACTTTTTTTTTTTTTTACCTTGCAACTCCTCTGTACTTGGGTACACCTCTTGAGAAACCATTGCTTCTCCTATAAAAAACCGAAAAGGGAGCAATTAGTTTTAGATTAAACAAAGGCGTTATTAGTTTTAGGTTAAATGTTTTATGTACCTTCTCAAAGATGCCAAGTACTCCTCTTTTGTTACATTCTGCATTATTTCCATCTCTGTCTCATAATCCGATACCTAAGGAAAAAAAGCAATCAGGGTCCTAAAAAATAATGATAAATTAGATTTTTCATGAGGGGATTATCGGATTCATGTATGGCTTACATACCGAGAAATTTGTGAAGGTTGTAGGGCCCCAATACTTGATTGCTGCCAAATCATATGCTCTTGCTGTAGTTTCTTCAACATTATAAGCTCCTGATTAGCAAAACAAAAGAGTTAATTTTCATGATTTCCATCTGAGTTTTGTTTATTTATAGCAAAAAACAAAATAAATAGAAATTAGCTGCTGATGTACTCACCAAGATAAAATGCTCCAATCCAACCATAGCACCCGATGCGAAATTAGATCACAAAACAATGAACAAGGAATTAGCAATGAAAATAGAAACATCATAAAGGTTGTTTGGTCTTTTTGTTGCTTTCATTTTTGTATTTTGTGTTTGGAAACAAAACAATTAAAATTTTGAAAATACCCATTATTTTCAAACCATTTTTCTTTTTAGTGCAAAAAAAAGTTTATGGAATTTTTTTTCTAAAAACAATCCATTTTGTAGAATAAATCTACAAACACATAAACTAGGCGGATAAGATTTTTCAAAAACGAATCTCATTGAAAAATTGTAAAATCTTAGTGGTTCTATGATAGGTTTCTGCATTCGTAGCATAATTGCACTTTCTAGGAAACACCAAGAAGTCATGGTATTTCCTAAAAAGTAGTTGTTTTAAGAAAATTTTCCAAATCGCAAATTAATTTGCCAAACAAGTTTTTCTGATTTTTCCAAGAAATGAAAGCATATAACAAAGAAAACAAAATAAAAAAAGTGTATTGTAACTACCTTGCTTTCCCTTCTTCCTCTGTGTTGCATTCCAGGACCCTTTATCCCATAGATGAGCTTCAAATCTTCCAGTCCACCTATGCATTTTTAAACCCAAAACAACAGACTCAGTTTCAAGTTTTCAAAAAACTAAAAAACCAAAAACAGAACATATATATACCTGCTGACTCCTCGGAATCTTGAACTTCTCTTCAAACCAATAGTTGTAGTAGACAGAAAAACTTGGCCCGGCTGAGGCTGAGGCTGAGACTGTTCTCCAATAACAAATGCACACGACTCTCTTTTATGACGCTTGACAGACTTAACAACCACAGGAGGATGAGCTTCCATGGAACACAAGTGATGCTTCAATGGCCTCATTTCAGACTTGACAGTGGTTACCATCCCCATTTTCTTTCTGTATCTTTCTCAGTAGGAGACAACAATGTTCAAATGCTATTGATTGTTTGATCTCAAAGAAACTCGTTGGAAGTATTTATATATGGAAAGGTTTTGTTGTTTTTTGGCTTATTTTGTTTTTTCCCCCATGGCTTCTTCTTTTGAAGAATGACAAAACTACTCCGATTAGTTTGAAGTGCTTAACATTTTGTAAGTGGAATGGTTTTGGAAGCCGCTAAAAATCAAATGGTGATCGGGTGTACGAGACTCCTGCTAAAGGCATAATCCTCATTTATGAATTGACTATTTCTGTGACATAAATTTATTATCAAAAAATTTGAGCGTTGCTCTAAATCGTCCTAATAAGTTATGGAAATCACTACTGCTTCATCCCCTTCTACTGGGTGATCTGCCAGGAACTCTGCTACCAGTCTCCCCTTAACAAACTTGCGAGTAACATACTTGAAATCAAATTCGGAGAGGAGAAGCAACCAATGGGCTAGCCTACCCGTAAGCGTTGGTTTCTCGAAGAGATATTTGATGGGATCTAATCGTGAAACCAGAATTATGAAGTGAGCTAACAGGTAGTGCCTCAACTTCCTGGTAGCCCATACTAAGGCTAAGCACATTTTTTCTAGCGGAGTGTAGCGGGTCTCATAATCCAGCATTTTCTTGCTCAGGTAATATATGGCTTTCTCTACCCTATCCTCAGATTCTTGAGCGAGCATGCATCCCATCATTGTGTCCATTACTGACAGATACAAAATTAAGGGCTTCCCCGGCTCTAGCGGCGACAACACGGGCGTGTTCTGAAGGTACTGCTTGATCTGCTCGAAAGCGAATTGACATCGGTCATCCCATCGAAATTTCTTTCCTTTCTTCAGGAGACCAAATAGTGGTTCACAAGTCAAAGTTAATTTAGAAATAAACCGTCTTATGAATTGCACTTTACCCAGAAAGCCTCGCACCTCCTTTTCAGTCCTTAGTGGTGGCATTTCTAGAATGGCCTTGATTTTGGAAGGATCTACCTCGATGCCCCTTTGTGTGATCAAGAAACCCAGCATTTTCCCTGCTGTTACACCGAAAGTGCATTTCTGCGGATTCAACCTCAACCAGTATTCTCTGATCCGTTGAAAGAATTTCTTCAAGGCGGTGTAGTGGCCCTCTCTTTCTTTGGACTTGACAATCATGTCGTCCACGTACACCTTTACCTCTTTATGAATCATATCAAGCAGAATTGTGGTTGCAGCCTGTTGATAGGTAGCCCCAACATTCTTAACCCAAACGGCATCACCATATAGCAGTAGGTTCCCCACGGCGTAGTGAAGGCAGTTTTCTCTCTATCCTCGGGCGCCATCAGAATCTGGTTATACCCGAAAAATCCATCCATGAAGGAGAGCAATGCGTGGCCTGCGGTGAAGTCCACCAGTTCATCGATGTGCGATAGAGGAAAGTCATCCTTTGGATTGGCTCTGTTCAGATCTCTAAAGTCCACACACACTTGAATTCTGCCATCTTTTTTTGGCACTAGAACAATGTTGGCCAACCAAGTTTGATACTCAGATACTAGCAAGAACCCTGCGTCTATCTGCTTGGTGACCTCCTTTTTAATCTTCAAAGCCCAATCCGGGCGTATTCTCCAAAGCTTTTGCTTGATGGGTCAAGCCTCGGGGTTAAGAGGGATCGAATGCTGTACAATCTCGGGATCGATTCCAGGCATGTCTTCGTAGGACCACGCGAAAACATCTTTGAAATCTTTTAATAAAGTGACTAAGCGCTCGTGCTCCTCCGAAGACAACGTGGACCCGATCTGGACCAGACGCGGATCCTTCTCAGTACCCACATTAATTGGAATGATTTCATCAACAAGGAGTTTTACAAACCTCTCATCCTCTCGATTAATCAAATGTTTCAAAACTAGAGGAATTCCTTCCTCATCGTTTTCATCAAAATTTTGAAAATCATGATCATTGCAATAAATAAGAGGCATAGAGAAGTACTCAGAATCTATAACAACATTATCATTCAAAAGATCCAGCTCATCCAGTTCCTTGGTTATAACCGACTCAAAGGAAAAGGAAAAAGACAACCCGGACAAAACCTCGGCATCCAGGTTATCAACCCTAAGAATACCAAACTCAGACTCAGACGAACCAGAATCTGATTCCGACTCCACAGACTCTATGGAATTAGATTTTGGTTCACCACCTAACTCAGAATTGCTAGACAGATAGCCCTCCTCCAACTACCAAGTGAGGGATGGTGCGTCAGATACATCCAAGATACCACTAGAAGGGTTCACACCATGTTGGTCTCCGATCATGGAAACAATTAGGATATCCCCCAAGCTCTCTGAGTTGATCTGAGGATCCAAAAGGAGACATGCCAGTGCTACTCCTACTTCAAGTTCACTGTTGTTGGAATCACTTCCTATACTTTTTGCAGCCTTAGCAGTAATTGGCTCAGCCCTTTTTTCGGTATCACTATCTTGCAGCTGTAAGTTAAAGAAAATCTCAAAGCCGGGAACTCGCTATCTCTTAGAGTTGAACCAGGGTTCGGGGAAACCACAAAATGGGAAGTCTTCTCCTTCTCGAACAAAATAACCATTCAGGGTTCCCCGAATTGGTCGGTGTACAAGCTCGTAGCCCTTCCCGGTTTGCTTAGCTCTGGCTGTTTCGGCCATCTTTCCTTTTGGTGGGCGTATAGCCCAGACCAAAGGCATATAGGTTATGTGGCACATCGGCCAATGTAGTAATTCCTTTTCGGCTGTTCCTTCCCAACCCCATTCCTGGCATGTGCTGGAGTTTGTTCATGAAGTATACAGATTGGGCGCTGACATATAAGCTCTCATCGATAGCCAAGATATTCTGCACTACCCGGGCCTCAGCCAAGGTAAACCCCGAAAGGAAGACATCCTCTTCGCCATGCACAATCTCTAGCACAGGCGTAGTGACCTTTGGCGGAGGATGTATAGATGAATTCCCGAAGACTATGGCTACCCCTTTTCCATGGGGGTACTTCAGCATTTGGTGGAGGGTGAAAGAGACAGCTATTACTTGGTGTAGCCAAGGTCGCCCAAGTAGTAAGTTGAAAGTGGCTGGGACATCCAGGATGTGGAACTGGATGTCCTGTTGAGCTGGGCCAACCTGTACTCTAATCTGCACTGTCCCCATCACCTCTCTGCTTGTATTGTCATATGTCCGGATCACTTGGGCTGTAGGTACAACATCGGCCGATTTCAGGCTAATAGCATAAGTCGTGTGACAAGGGCAAACGTTGATTGCTGACCCGGTGTCAACCAATACCACTGGTATCCACTTTTCTCAGCATTCTACGGATATGTACAGAGGCTTGTTGTGCGCAGAGCCTTCTAGCGATAATTCCTTGTCTGAAAAGGTCAAATTCGACACAGCGCCTCCCAGGAAGACCAATCCCACCAGTTGTTCTGGAGTGGTATCGATAGACAACTTAACTTTATCCATCGTTGTCAGTACAGCCTGTCTATGCACTCGCGAAGCCATAAGCAGCCCTCAGATAGATATGTCAGCTTGAATCTTCTTCAACTATTTCAGCACAACCTCTTCCTCTAACTGCTTTTCCTTCTGTTTCTCTACCTCTTTGTCCTTTCCGGAGGCTTCAAGTTGGTCCAGATGCGGTGGTTTGAAATATCGGCCACTCCTTGTCATGTGGTCGACTTCTTCCACATACCAAGTGTTGTTAGGAAGGCCTTCACCCCAATCCTCATCAGTATGAGCAAGATGCAGATTATCATCTTCCTATCACATACCTCCGGCAACCGACAAGCAATTGTCCGGTTCCGGTCCAAGTGTTCTCTCAGCAGAAACATTCCCCGCGGGGCGTTAAGCTATTCCAGCTTTCCGATCACTTACACTCATTTCTTGCCCAAATCGTTCCAGCGCGGCTTCTTGCTCTGTATGTATAGTACTAACAATGCCCAGTTCCTGAGCCAATTGTTCTTCACCGATTTTTTTCGGCAGTTTACCTTTCCCATCGGCCATTCCGGCCATTGCAGCGGTTCCCGCTTTTTGTTCTTCAAGCTTTGATTCAGTTTCCTCATCTATATCGGGTTCATCGCTTAGCCACCCAGAATTTTTTGTTGACCCGTTCAGATCAAACCAATCAATATGCACGTCCCCTTGATCTTGCTCATCAAAGAACTGCAAGTTGTCTATATCCTCCTCTAGGTTGGCTAGATCATCTAATCCCTGACTTGGTCCATCTTCTCGAACTATACTGACTCCCATCCCAATTGGCAACACCACTTCCGGCTTAGCTTGATTGATTGGCACAAATAGCAGCTTGGGTCATATGTCCCTTCAAATAAGTCCTCAAAGCCCTCAGGCAACAGATTGATATTCTCCACCAAGGCTGACCTCCCTTCATCTTCCACTGTCACCACCACTAGTTCGGGTTGGAGTGAAGACGTGTTCACTATGCACAAGTCTATGCTCTCAGGGATGAACAATGCCAGCTTAGGTAGGTAGGAAGGGGTGATGCATACACTGGGGTGATGCATACACTGGGGTCATAAGGGACGGCCAGTGTATGGATGAGGTTTATATGCCGAGGTAGAGGGACTTGGTTATGTGATAGGAGAGGATTTGTAATGACATTTGGCTTCTAGGGAGGCGCTATCACCTTATTGTCAATGAGATCTTGAATCTCATGACACAGTCTGTAGCACTGATCAGTATCATGACCATGCTGCTGGTGAAAAGCATAGTATTTGGTCGGGTTGTGTTTCGGAGGGAGAGGATTGGGTAGTGGGCGTTGTTCTAACGACTTAAAATGCCCCTTTTTTTATTAGAACCCCTAAGGCTTTGGACAAAGTCAGGTAGAGCGAGGTGAAGACCCTTTGCTTTTGGGCTTGATAGTTTGAGGCTTGTGAAGTTGTATTGGAGGTGTTGGCGAATAGGTTGGCAGTTTTGGGTGTAGTGGTGACCATGTCACATCCGAAGGCTGTGCAGAGGTGCCACCAGCCGTGGCTACATCGGAGCTGCGTGTAAAGGGCCTTTTGGGTTGTTCCTTCTCATGGTCTATCAGCCCTTACTTCATCGCATCCTCAATTTGAACTCCTATTTCATGGAGCTCAGCAAATGTAAACAAAGGCAAGACTATCATTTTCTGTAATAATCTTCATTGCAAGTTATGGACCACCATTCTGATTTAGTCTTTTTTAGATGGCTGGATAGTCATCATAGAGGCCTTGGCTCTTTATCGGGTCACAAAATCCGAGAAGCCCTCCTTCGGCTCCTGGCGAGTTGCTTCGAGATCACGAGTAGTGACCTCGATCTAAGTATTGTAGGAGTACTGCGCTATGAAGACCTCATCCATTTCCTCCAAATTTCTCTTCACAGAGTCTTCAAGCTTGGCATACCAAATGGCTGCTATACCCAACAGGGTCAGGCCAAAAAGTGACAACTTCTGCAATCTAGTGAGACCCATTGGTCGTAGGATATCAGAGAATAGCCATAGATGGACCATGGGATCCCCGGAGCCGTCAAATCGGTCTATGTGCGGCATCTTGAATCTATCCGACAGAGTTAATGTAGAATCTGCGTATCCATCCTGAATATCAAGGATTGAATTCACGCCCTGTGCCCGTTTGAAGAGCTTTTCTAGCTTGTTGACCTTCAGTGCAGTGGGGTCAACCTCGAATTCAAACGGCGCCTCCATTTGGTAAACTGGTGACTTGGAGGTCTGAGGTGGGATCGGATCTTCTGGAATGCCCATATTCTCTTGGACATTGACTGTGACCCCGGGTGCCAGAATTCCCACTGGGGGTGCATGGGATGTAGAGGCTACTGCCGGTTGTGGCTATTGTTGCTTGGTGGGCTACAACCTCAGCTTGGCGAGCTATGGTCTCAGCTTGGGGGGCTGCATCTAGCTGCATCTAGCTGCATAGTCTCAATAGTCTGCTAGAGTTGACGAAGCATATCTTCCATGCTGACTGGGGGATGTTGAGCTATCAGAACTGGTGAATACTCTCTTTCTGGAGTAGAAGACTGGGCCTGACTAGGCACAGGCAAAGCAAAAGCTGACTGTTGGATTGGTGAATTCTATCTGATCCTCCTCCGCCTGGTAACCGGTGGGAGTGAAACGAACACTAGCTATCCCCTGACAAGATCCTCGGATCTACAAATCCTTCTTACTCGGGTCCAGAGTGCTTAGGGGGTAACAAAATCGTCTAAAGCAATGATGAAAAACTACCTTGCAAAAAAAAAAAAAAAAAAAAAAGCAAAAAGAAAACAAAATTCAGAAACTGAACAGCATCTCTACTCAGATTTTAATCAGTACACTGATGTAATCAAAGCCATAGAACCATGCTCAATACTGAATTCTGCCTCCCAAAAACTGATACCCAGACTTGCAACTGATACATACATTCTGTAGAGTTTCACTCTAAAAGCACATATCAAGCAAGTGAGAGCCAAAATACCCCTATGATGAGGTAGGGTTACCCTGTCCTAGTTTCGTCAGGAACTAGGGTTTACTATTCAAGCAAAGTGTTTCACACAATCTTGAATTCGGGTGAGCAACCTGTCCTAGTTTGGAACAGCATCTATGGTTTCCGATATGCAACTAGATCAATTGGTCAAAAAAGGTACCTCAGCAAGACTACCTAATATACCTCTCACACCTAACACTGAGAAATGAAAGGAGGATCAAATGGTATAGTGGTAGTCCAGATCCAAGGGTTGTGTTCCCATCGTGGCAGAGCTCACAACCGGTCAACCTTTTGGCAAGCTTTTCCAAGCGAGCCTCCGGCAAACCGTTCAGGAATAACAAATGGCAAACACTTTGACATAGGCGCACCAATGCAAATGCAAATGCAAATAAACACATAAGTGTAGATAAAAAGTCATATCATGAGGTCGAGTCAAGTTCTCTAAATCCCCAGCGAAGTCGCCAAAAACTGTGGCTCGGCTTTTTCATACCCCCTTTCGGAAGCCCGAAAAGAAAGCCCTACAGTTCGAACTCCCACGGTTCTGAATCTAATCTCACAAGTGCAATGTGAAATTGATAAACACCAAAGAGGCCAAATCTGGCAAATCGTTTGGAAAATTGATTTTAGGATCAAAAATGCCAAAATTGGACTGCGTTGCTAGATACAAAGTTACCACCTAAATATTTTTTGTTTTTGAAAAATTTAGGAAACCCTGACTCGTGCCGAAGGCTATGTGTCCGTCATCACCAAAGTTGCCACGGCTCGGGAACTTGGGTACGAGAGGGGAAGGTCAAGAATTGAGCACCCCTGCTCGTCCGATCAAAGATCGGCCTCTACTAATTATGATATGATATTTTATAAACATTATGTGTTCTTATTCCGGTTATTAAACTAGTTTTACTATGTGATGCGCACAAGTAAGTATAGACTAGTTTGCTCAATTTGGAACAATTCGACTTATGTTTGTTTGCGAAAATGGTTTGAATTTGCCACCTCAAGTGGGCTTAAAGGTTTGTGAATTTGCCACCAAACATAGTGGGCTTAAAACATGATTTGTCACTCAACAAACTGGGCTTAAAACACACATTTGTTGAATCGTTCCAATTCAAACAACAAGCCTTCATCTACAGGCATTCAACCAGTTTAGCATTTAAGCACACAGTCTCATGGCAAGCATGCTAATCATGGCAACACTCACACTCATGCAAGTATGCTAAAGCGTAAAAACTCACCTAGTACTCCAAGCTAGGAAGATATGAGTTAGAAAACTATGCATGCTTCCTAACTATGCAAGATGTCTAATGCAACACATGCAATATGCAATTAATAGGCTCGGCTACTAATATGGCATATGAATCGATTTGAACAATATGCGACTAAACACGTATTTAAAGAAGTATTGAAATGACGATGCAGTTTCAATGATGCGCCGAGCCTCGGTGCATGCAATGCAAATGAATGGATACAAGCATAAGGTATGCTAATTGAAATATGACCCTAATCTAACCATCAAAAGTAGTTAAGTAAAAGGGAGAAAGACGTGGAGTAGGAAACATATACACATGCACACACACTTATTACAACATTACGCCCTCGCGAAGGAGGGTCCGAATGAATAAAAGCTAACTAGCTAACTAGGCTAATTAAGCTAACTAATACAAAACTTGAAACTAATTAACGATTCTAGTTAACTAATTAATTATTACAAACCGAAATCGAATAACTAATTATTTACAACTCTTAATTAGCTACAACTAATTAATTATAACACGTATTTGATTTATTACATATTAAACTAATTAGCTAATCCCAGGAGGCGATGGATGCATGCATGCTCGATTTTTCACCCGAAAAGCCACTACCTTGCTGCTGAAAGCCTCTGTTTGCACATATGAGCTGCCCACTTCCAAAACACCTCTGCTCCATCTTACCAACACACTGTGCAAATTTCATTAGTGGCCGACAGGGAGTCGGTCGGCTACTGGCGGTGGTTGTCGGCCACTGCTGTCCTGAACTTCCTTGCTGCAACAGAGAGCAAAACAGAGAAAAACAGTGTATTTCTCAAGGGTTGTTTGCACACTTTGCCTCTCCTTTTCATGGGAAAATCAAATGAGGGACAAGCTTTGGTTCACAAACCATCAATCAAGCAAATTCATTGCATGATGGCTTGTGAAACCAATTGTGCAAGTTCAATAAATGCAAAATGAGACCAAAGAGACCATCATCCTATCATGCATGATCAAGGGCAATGGAGACCAAAGAAAGTGGCACATTTCATCACTTTTGAGTACGAAACGTCCCATTTTTCTTGTGTTCAAACTAACGTCTGATTTGAACACATGCAATGCAACACAAAAAATGCTTATCTTACCTCTTTTACTTACCAATTTTGTTTACTCATTTTGATTACCAAATCATTCATTAATCCATTAAGTCCATTGGTGAGTGTCCTCTAATGGAAGGAGGGTTCAAACTACAAGTTGCTTTGGCATGAAAGAGGCATTACACTGTTGGTAATGAACCCCCTAAGGGATTAAACCATTAGGTGTAGCACCTCCATTTCACACTTAGGCAAACAAGTGGTTTGAAACCACTTTCAAAGCAAAACAAAAGAGTGAAGAATTGAGGGGGATTGCAGAGATTGTAAGTGCTGAAATGAAGTAGAAAAAGCACTAAAACATGTAATCAACTCACACCAATGATGGTAAAAGGCTTAAAACACTAAGCTAGTGAAAGGGGTTACACTACAACTATGCAAAACAAGACTCAAATAAACTAACTAGCCCAAAACAGAGCTAAAACAGGTTATTTCAGAGGCTAAAACATGCTGGACTTGAGCTAAGTTAAGCTAGAAAAACATGCTCACATGTAATGCTAACATGTAAAGCTAACTAGGCATGCAAACAAGACACAAGGAGGGGAGGCTAACCCCTCTAAATTTGGACTTCAAAATAAGTTTTTTTCCACTGAAAAACCTCTGAAATTCAGTGGTTAAAAGGACCAAAAAAGTTGATTTGAAAGTGATGAATAAAGGCATAAAGGCTTTACAAACTAATAAGCAAGAATGGTGAACCACTCTCTAACTAAAAAAAGGGCTCAAACCAGCACTTTTAGGCCACAAAAATAGAGTTTTTCTCAGTTCAAAACTAGCCCCAAAATAGTAAGAAAAGATGGTAAAACAAGCTTGCAAAACAAAGTAAACAAGGCAAGTAAACTACCTATTCAAGCAAAGGGCAATTCTAGGCACAAAACCCAGCTAAAACCACCTTCAAGAGCTCGAAGAAGACCCCAAGTAACCTCAGCTCAAATGTAAGAGGATTTGATTTAGGATGTGTACGCAAAAGTGTAGAGAAAACAAGTAATTAGGCACAAAATTGTAAGAGAGAGAGAGAGAGAGAGAGAGATTTTTGCTCTAAATTTTCTAACCCTCAAAAATGGGGGAGGAACCCCCCTATATATAGAAAAACAAGTCTTGAGCTTAGAAACATCCTACCATACACGTGTAGGGAGATGCAGCTCAATGTGCTAACAGCTGGCACAGTTGTCAACAAATATCAACAAATATTTGGAAAAAGAGACTGGTGGCCGTCGGCCCCCACTGGTGGCCGACTGGCCACACCAATGGCCGATAACCAAGGGCCATGGCCAACAACCTCTGGTGGTGGCCGACAGGTCACCACAAGTTCCAGGCACCAGGTTTTGCTCCAAAACAAGGCGCAAAAAGGACAAGGTCTCAAGGCTCAAAGACAAGGCGTTCCGCCGAGGACTTCGGACACTCAAAACGAACACATGCAACCATAATCATCAAATGCACACGTAATGACGTCCAAGTCTTGAGGACGGTCAAAAATGGGGTGTCTATAAGAGGGTTCATAAATGAATAATTTAATATTTTTGTGTTAAATTGCTCTTGAGGGAGCATGGATTGGATTCTGGACTTGAATTTTTTACAGTGCATTATTGGAATAATGTTTTATTTTCTGGTATGAGTTCTGTACTATTTCAGATTTTGTATTATTTATTTCTGATTTTCTGTGTAGTTTTAATTACTTAGGTAGCGTTTGGTAACGTTTACATTTTTGGTTTATGTTTACAAAAATTTTATAAACTGGTTTTTGTTTATTTTTAGAAAAACATAAATTACAAACGTGTTTGGTTTTAACAAAATGTTTAAAAAAATTTAAAAATATAAACTAAAAAGTATGTTTATTCAGGCCTAAAATATTTATTTTTATTTTTATTATTTATGACAACGGAATCACACACATTATAATTGAAAGAAAAAAATTTAATTAAAAAAAATTAATTGAAAAAAAAATATTTGAAATAAAAATTAATTGAAAAAAAAATTAATTGGGAAAAAAATTATTTGAAATAAAAATTATTTGAAAAAAATTATAATTGAAAAAAAAAATTGAAAACTGAAAACGTAAACTCATTTTTTGACTTTACGTTTTTTCCTCAAATTTATAAACTGAGACAACCATTTATAAACCAAAAAAATTATCAAACAAGTTTTTATGACAGTTTTTAAAATTTTTGTAAATCTAAACTGAAAACTAAAAACAGAATAGTTACCAAACAGGCCCTTAAAATTTCAAAAAAAAAATTACATAAATAATTAAAAACTTGTATGGCATATTTCGAAAGTTAAAACAGCATGTTTAGTTCTTTATTTATATATAGAACTAGTAGAATGTTTAGATTCAAGATGTTGAATATTTTAATTCCATGATTAAACACAATAGTATTTTTTTTTTTTTTTGTTCATTTTGAAATGCCTGAATGTGGAATTAATTATTGTCATGCTTTTTAACATGCCATAAGTAGTGGGAGTTTTTTTTGGACAAAGAATTTATGAATTATCTATCGATAGTCCAATTTTACGCATAGAGTTAAATTATATATTGATAATTGTCACCAGTGGCACAAGAGATGATTACAAGCATAGTAAATTTTTGATCTTGTGACGTGTGTAATGTTATTATTGTTTAATTTGGATTCTTTTGTTGCAAAATAATTATGTGTTACTATATTTAATATTCCTTGCATGTTTTTCCTCAATATTCTGACATGAAAGCTAAGACAGTTGTGGCAAACTTGACTATGGCAGAGAAATTAGATGGCGATAACTATGACATTTGGCACCGTGAGATCTAATATCTCCTCAATAAGCAAGAGGTTTTGCATACACTTGACCAAATGATGGTTGAGCCTGAGGAAGGGAATACAGCTCAACATCATTGTGATCATGACGCTTATCAGGCTTGGCGTAAGAAAGATTAGTGTGTGCGCTTTACCATGTTGAGCAGCATGCACAACGACTTGATCAATGAGTTTGAGAAATGCCCATCTGCATTTGAGATGTGGGATTCTCTCAAGCAAAAGTTTGGTGTCGCCTCTTTGGCAAAGCTACGTAGGTTGAATATGAAGTTTGACTCTTATAAGAAAAAGGCGCATTATTCAATGAAGCAGCATCTGAGAGAGATGTCATCCATTAGGAGTGTTCAAAAATTGCCCGACCCGGTCAACTCTACTGACCCAACCTGGACCAACAGCCCATGGACGGTTTCACTAGTCATTCCAATCAGGTACTGGATGAATATATTAGAAAATTAGTGAACCAAACCCAACTCGACCGAAATATTATAAAATGTATTTTCCCTGCCAAGTGTCTTCATTTTATTAGTTCGACGTTGTAGACACCCCATTTTTGACCACCCATAAGACTTGGACGCCTCAGGTTGATCACTCGATGATGAAAGTTACGCCGTACAAACGTTCGATTTCTTCAGCAAGAAGAGCTTCTAAATCCCAACCTTACATCCCATTTTTGACCAAAACTATTTTTAGACCTTAAAACCGTCTTTTTCAAAATATTTTTCCAAATGCTTCTACGATGTTCCGAGACTCGCATTTTGTTTAAAATATTGCACTTTTCGGTAAACTAAGCAAGGACAAAATGGAAATAAATGGAAGAGAGGTGAACTCTTTGAAAAATCTTTAAAAGCATCTTATTTATGGGTTTGAAGTTGAAGGAAATAGGAGAAGAGGGAAGAAAACTAGTTGGGGAAATGGTTAAGCATGAAACTGTTAAGAGAGAAGCCTTCACTAAAATAGGCATATCTCTTTGTACACTTAGAATTTAGATGTGAGGCTACACAATTGGAAAGTATACTTCTGGGGCTTCAATTTAGACTCAAGAATCACCTAAAACCGAGTCTGGATGAGAGAGATATGCCTATTTGAAGTCAGGCCTTGGAGCAGATTTTTGTGGCCGGCCGACTACTTATGGTGTACGACCGTACACTTTTGTGGCTTGCCAGGCACTTGTTCCTGAGAGCAAATATTTGTAGATATTTGGTGCTAACTGTTCCAACAGGTGCATGCACTGCACCAGCTGTCTCTATGGATATTTCTGAGATATCAACCTATGTTTCTATATATACTTGACCTTCGCTCATGTTTTTAAGGTTAGAAAAAATCCTAAAGCTCCAATACTTACATAGCACTCTCTCTCTCTCTCTCTCTCTCTCTCTCTCTCTCTTGCAACCTACACACTCTCTCTCTCTACACTTCCTAAACCAAAAATTTAGCTCTTCTTGCTGAGGTTCTTGAGTTCAAATCTCAACCCTTGAGAGTGAGAACTTGTGGGTTTGTTAACAAAAGAGTTGCCTTGCTCCAAGAAGTATAATTTTGAGCATCTCTACAGTAATTCTTTCCTAACTTTTCTTACTATTTTTGGGCTATTTTTCAACTGCTTTTATGGGCTAAAACTTGTGGTTTAAGGCCATTAAAGGTGGAGGGGTTGACCACCCTTCCTTAAACCTTGCTTCCTAAGCCTTTACCCTTGTGTCTCCCATCTTTTCATCAATTTTTTTTGAGCTTTTTACCACTGATTTTAAGAGGTTTTGATAGGCTAAAAAAGTGATTTTGAAGTCCCAAAAATGGAGGGGTTAGCCACCCCTCCTTTGGCTTGTTTACTAGCTTAATTTCTCCATTATTTTAGCTTACTCTTTTAGCTTTTTGTACATTAATTTCAGTACTGGTTTTAGGTATTTTAGGACCGTTTTAGGCTATTTATTTCATTTATGCTTTGTATAGCATGCTTGTAGTGTAATAGTCCTTATAGGTTTCGTGTTTTAGGTATTAGATACCAACCTATTTAAGTTGATAACATTTGTTTCAAGCTTTCCATACTTGTGTTCACCTTTAATCACCTCTACACTTCTCTCATTTCTTGGCTTTTCATTGCCTTGAGAGTTGTTTCAAACGATTGATTGTTTAAGCTTGAGATAGAGATCATTGTGCTTAATGGTTTAATCTCCCCGGAGGTTCATTACCAACGGCATGACATCTCTCTCATGCCCAAAACAGTCCTTTGTTTGATACTTCTCTCCATTAGTGGACTCAATCTTCATTATTGGACTTAATTAACTAATGAATGGAAAGGTAATTAAAATGGAGTAATAAAATTGGGGCTAAAATGGAACAAAATAATAAAATGGTTTAGGGTTCAACCGGACGTTAGTTGAACCCATTGAGTCTTAGGCCATTTCATACTTGTTAGTGATGATAATAGTTTGAGAGTCATTGTCAACCAATTTCCTTAATCAATCTCATGATAAGGAGGAGGTTTTGTTGGTCATTTATTTTCCCTCATTGAGCTTTTATCCAATCAAGCCATTGATCATCATGTAACAACTTTGCAATTATTGATGATTTGCGACTCGGTTCTACCCCTCATTTGAGCAATTTCATGATAGGGAGAGGCAGAGAGGATGAATATCCCTTGGAAACACTCTGTTTCTACTTTGTTCATTTTCTGTTGCAGCAAGGCCATATCTACATTAGTGGCCGACCGGCCACTTTTGTGTCAGCAAGCAGTGTTGTTTTCTTGCAAGGCAGAGGCAAAACATAGGTTTTTCTGCAGGCAGAACAGTCCTAGCAGCAAAACAGTGGTGTTTTTGGGAGGATATTCGCATTGGCATGCACGGTTTACCACCCCCCGCTCGAGTTCAATTGGTTTACATAAGCACTTAGTTAATTTGCTAACTAAATTAGTTGATTCCTTTGTACTATAATAATTAGTTAGTTTCCATTTGTAATAATTAGCTAGTATAGTTAATTTATTTCATTTGGTTTGTAATAGTTAGTTAATTCGTAATAATTAGCTAGGACATTTATTCGAACCCTCTTGTACGAGGCCAAATATGTAATAATGTGTATGTCTTCCAACCCCTGTTCTTTCTCCCTTTTATTTAATTGCTTATAATGGGTAGCTTAGAACATCATGTTTCTTTTACCATTTCCCATGAACAAAGCCATCCATTAGTCTTGCATGCATGAAGTTCGGTTCATCCTTCTAACAAGCATTGTCGTTTAAATATTTCTTTGAAAACATGTTTAAAACCGCATGCTATCAAATTGATTCATGTGCCATGCTAGTAGCCGGACTTCTAATTGCATATTGCATGTATTGAATTAGGCTTCTTTCATTGGTTAGGATCATGCATTTTTCTAACTAGTTTACTTTCTTTGGCTCACCTCAGAGTACTAGGTGAGCATTTTCATTGCTTTAGCATATTGCATGTGTGTGATTATTGCCATGACAAGCATGATTACCAGGAGGCTAATTGCTTAAGTGATAAAATTGTTTGAATGTCTGTGGATGAAGGCTAATTGCTCAAATTGGGATAGTTTGATTAATGTACATTTGAGCACACTTTTTCAAGTGGCACATTCTCAAAACCTTTGTTCAAAACAAACATAAAATCAAAGCGCTCCAATTTTTGCAAATTAGTCTATACTTGTGTGCAACACATAGTAAGGTTAGCCTAATAATCGGAACAAGAGCATATAATGTAGATAAGAATCACATCATGATTAGTAGAGGCCGATCTTTGATCGGGTGAGTGGGGTGCTCAATTCATGACCTTCCCGTCTCGTACCTAAGTTCCTAAGCCGTGACAATCTTGGTGACGACGGACACGTGGCCTTTGGCACGAGTCTCGAGTTTCCTAAATTTCTCAAAAATATTTAGCTGGTGACTCTGTAATCTAACAAAGTAGTCCATTTTTAGCATTTTGATTCAAAATTGATTTTTCATAAGATTTGCCAAATTTGGACTCTTTGGTGTTTATCTATTTCACATTGCACTTGTGAGATCATATTCAAAATCACAGGAGTTTGAACTGTGGGGCTAGTCGTCTCCGAAAGGGATACGAAAACTCAAGCCACAGATGTATTACAACCTTATCATTTTGACAAAAATTATTAAATAATCTTTCACTTTTTTCAAAAATTCTAAATGTCATCATTACCTTCCTCATTTCTTTGCACGTTATCTAACTTTTCACCTGCACAGATAATTATTTTAAGCAAATTTTTACCTTATTTTATGCAACCTTCCATCTTCCTCGCTATCATATTACATTTTCTTTTCATTTTCAAAACTTGTTCTCATGTTTTCATTTTAGTTGCTGAAGACTAGTTAGAAGAGAACCACACTTGGCCACTACTATTGCTTTTCACAGCTGCCTCACCACCAACGCCGATGTTGCTTTCTGCCGGCTCACCACCAACGCCGATGCTGCTTTTTGCCGCCTCACCACCGACGCCGACACTACTTTTCACTACCTACACCATTAGAGATCACTTCGCTGTTGTTTTCATGTCTCAAATTTCACTTTCTCCTCTGTCATTGCTATCTCCTCTCATTTCTTTTTTCTTCTTTCTTCTCTCTCTGTCATTACAATCTCCTCTCTCACCTTAAAGCTTTTCTTCTTTCTATTCTGCCTTCGCACTTCTTTCTCTCTCTCAACCAAAGCTCTTCTTCTCAGAAATTAGGTCTATTTCTCTTCTTTTTTTTGTTGCTCATCTAAAAAAATATATGTACGAAGTTAAAATTTTGTTTTATTTTTTGGGCTAGATCTGCAATGTGATGGAGATTGGTCAGTTTCGACATTTCGACCAAAACTATTCAACCCAAACTTGTTCGGTTGCGAGCATCCAGTTGGTCAAAATCGGGTTCCTCCATAGTTAACCTGAGATAGTCGGTTCGGGTGATGGATACATATCAACCCTGATCCGACTCAACCCATGAACACCCTTATCATCCATGATACATGAGCTTGAAGCAGCAGGGCATGTTTTCACTCAAGAGTAACGGATTCAAGCCGTGATTTTCTCTCTACCATCTTCTTGGGAGCAAATAAAGTAGAACATGATGCATAATGAGAATGTTAAAACATTCGAGGATTTATCACATCATTTGGAACTAGAGGCTTAGAGCCTAGAGGCCACTAAGTCTGATGGTTCTGTTTTGGTAGCTGCGTCAAGCTCATGCAGGACATCTTGGTTCAAGTGTGGTAAAACAAAAAGTGCTCCTAACAAGCTAGCAACTACTGTAGAGAAATCCAATGGTGCTAAAGCTTTGTAAGTGTAGGGGCAAAAGAGGTGCCAAAAAGGCAAAGGCTAAATTGACATGCTTTAACTGTAACAAAGAAGGATACTTCTCTCGAAATTGTCCTGAGCAGAAGAAGGTACTTACTTACTTAATTTCTCACATTGAATGCTTTGTATCTAGTCAAACATTAATTGCTCACTCTTCTCATTTGTGGTTTGTAGATTTAGGAACAGCAGACCATATCGCGAAGAACAGAGTAGGGTTTGTCGAGTATCGCCGTGTTGTTGCTCGAAGTAGAAAAGTTTACATGAGGAATGAGTCTAGTGTAGAGGTGCTTAGCATTGGCACATACATACTGGAAATGCGACATGGGCGCACCTGGTATCTTCATGATGTTCTTTACGATCCAAATGTTCAGAAAAACTTAGTTTCAGTTATTAGCATGATAGGCCTAAGCTTTAGTTTTTGTTTTGAGAATAATGAAATGTTAGCATTTATTTGGGGATAATTTGGTTTTATCTTGCAGACGGTTTCTTGATTTTAGATGTGGAAGATTTTTGTTTTTTTGTTTTTTTTTTATAATACTAATGTTAATGGCTCTATTTCTTATATTACATTTGTTTGTAATAATGATTCTATGAGATGGCATGCTAAATCAATCGACATTGTGCAAGATGGGATGACTAGATTGGCTAGAGAAGGCCTTATAGGCCCACTCGCTAGAGTCACTTTGCCCATGTGTGCACATTGTCTTGTTAGAAAATCAACAAGGAAACCATTTGGGAAAGCCAAAAGGGCATCTATCCCATTAAGGCTCTAAGGACTTACCGTGGGCGTGAGTATCTATCTGAGCAATTCAAAATGCTTTGTGAAGAAAAAAGGATTATTAGGCAATTAACAATTCCTGGCACTCTGCAGCAAAATGGCGTAATGGAGCGAAGGAATCGCACATTGCTAGACATGGTTAGATCAATGATGATGCAAGCTAATCTTCTCATTTCCTATTAGGGAGATGCCTTATTGACTGCAGCCTACATCCCATCTTGCAGCAAAAGGATTATTACCGTGTGCCCTCCAAATCATGTAATCATGTGCCCTCCAAATCAATACCTTCTACCCCATATGAGATGTAGGCTGGCGAACAACTTAATTTAGGTAATTTGCGTCCATGGGGATCAGCAGCTTACATACACAATGCTTTTCATAAGTTTGTGAAGTTAGGCCCTAGAAGAAAGAAGTGTATCTTCATTCACTATAGTAAGCATTCTAAGGGTTATGTGTTTTTTTGAGAGTAGCCAGATGGAAGTGTGACTGAAATTAAGTCACGAGATGTGGATTTCCTAGAGGAGGATTTCCCTAGCAGATGTGAAGTAACTAGAGATGTGAATCTCTATGAGATAGAGGATCTACATGATGGTGCACCTAATAGCCTGGTAGAGAATGAGAAAGAAATTCGTCAAGCTCCTAGGGACAGTGGGAGCGATTTTCCGATCTATGGATTGAATCCAATGGAACATGATTCTGAAAATCCTCAACTGCGTAGAAACATGCGTTAAACCATTCCTCATCGTCGTTTTGGGATTGAAGAGGAAGCATTCATGATTGCTTTAAATGATGAGATGGAGCTTAATAATTTCAAGGAGGCTTTCTCATCTCCTGTTAGTAGAAAATGAAATGTTGGAATGGATGAAGAGATGGCTCATGTACCCTATTTGAATGTTGTTGGAAGCTTGATGTATGCTATGATGTATACATGACCAGACATCTATTATGCAATCGAGTTGGTGAATAGTTACCAATCCAGGACAAGCTCAGAGGAAGCAGTCAAGAGTATGAATTGAGTTGAACACTTACATTGCGCGTTTGAGTTTATGGGATATTTATACCATTAGTATTCATAGTTGTTTTTACATATATTTTTACTGCTTATTGATATGGTTTGTGATTTAGCACACAAAATAAATAGATTAGATGATAGCAAGTGAGATTGGCTCATTCACAGAAGTAATTGCCCTTGGCACTTGACAACGAGCAAGGATAAGACTAGTGGTTTACAGATTGGAGCTGAGAGGAGCTCAAAGTCATCCACAATTTATGTCTCCTTTTTTGGAGCCAAGATGAGGTCCTATTAAGGATCAACCATGGAAAGTAGTGCCCACATAGCCTATGGTGTGCCTATTATGTATAGCCATTTATGAGATCTCATTTGGCGCTTTGGAGGTGAACAAATAAAGAATTCGGGTTAGGCGCTTGAGGCGACTTGTGAGCTTAGAAATGACTAGACTAAGATCTGTACGGTGTATAGAGTCTAACATCACTCTTTGGAGGAGTTACTCCACCGTAGCATGCGTTCATACTGCATGTGTTTGCGGACTAGTTAGTGAGGTGAGAGAATGGATCCTTGCTTCCTCACCGTGTGAGTCCTAAAGGCCATTTTACAATGACCTTATTTTGTGCCCTTCGTGACTTTTGAATATGTCATGAGGTGAAGAATTGATGTTTTTCTACTTTGGTATGTTGCTTACGGTCATGTATGATTCGACCTTAAGGGACATCATTGGGAAAGTGGTTAGTTTTGAATTAAGTGACATAAGGGCGAAGGGAAGATCATTTAGTTCTACACCTCTGTTATATATTAACTATCGACAACCCACATCGATCTGTATGGGATGTGATTTAGTGTGAATATACTGCACGATTTGAGAGGGTCAAATATGCTCTTTGAGGGATTAGAGATGTTTTGGAACAGTGTAACTAGATGGGTCTGGGGTACATAAGACACTAGTTTTGTTATCTTCGAGTTGATGTCTCTATTCTGACTCATTTCGAGTTTCTATTATAGAGCTCCCACATACAGGTGTTCTTAACGGTCGCACAGTCCATTAGCTAGTATGAGTTTGTTCAAAATTTGGGAAGATTGAGATAGAAATGCAGTAGCGTTATGCCAACCCATGTACAAATGGGAGATATTGGTAAACGAGTCAGGTTTTAGACCCGGATTTGGGTGTGTAGTGGCCTAGGTCAATTTAACCAGACTCTTTTTCTTTTTGGTTGGGACACGGGTTGTCCCAAGTGACACGGACCTTTTGAGCGATTTGGGAGCCTTGGGAATGTGTTTGAAGGACTGCTAGGCAACAGCCCAGGACTATTGAGAAGAACTAGTCGTGCTCGCGACCAGTGAGGTCGCGCCCGCGATGGGCCTTGCTAGAAGTCATGCCCACGAGTGGGCCGCGACTAGCCCGCAACCAAAAGTGGCTCTTAGGTCCCTTAGCCTGGAGCAGAGTGCATTGCCCACGATACGTTGCGATCGGAGGCCGCAACATGCATGGTCGCGCTTGTAACCAGGCTAGTTGGCAAGTTCACGGCTGTGATCTGGCCTTCGCGACCATGGTCTGTCTTTCTATATAAGGTGCCAAAAACGAAAAATATCTATTTTTCTTGGTTTTATCTTCTCTCTCTCTCTCTTTCTCTTCTTCGCCATTTTCATCATTTTCAAGCTTTCAAGCTTGGTTTTCATCTATTTTTACCCACTTTCTACCCCTAGTCCCTTATACCAAAATGTAGAGCTCGGCGAGGGCTTTCATTTAACTTGAGCAGATCGTCTTTTCATCGCCGGCGATTTTTCTAGCCTATCTCCTCTTCGCTTCAAGAGGTAGGGTCTATTTCCTTAACTTCATATAAGTTCGGTAGCTTATTTGTGGCATATTTTGTTCTTTATATTTTGTAGTCATTTGGTTGATTTGGAATTCTATTTTGGGTTTGAGGGTTTTGTGAAATTTGGGAGTTGTTGGGCTATAGTTTTGCTAGTACAGATTTTTTTGGCATACAAAATTGCATATGGATTTTTAAAAGTGGAAAAGCCCCAATTTGTAGAAAAACCCTAAATGATATTATTTTTGGGAGTTGGATTGAATTTTGGTAAATGGTTTGGTTGGAAAGAGATGGAAAGGAATTGGTTGTAGGATTTTGAAAACAAGTGTCATTACTTCTTTGGAAAAAATATATCTATATTGTTATTTTTTAATTATTGCATTAGAGATAACTGTTTTGGCTATCGGTAGAGGATAGCATTGCCGTGTGTTAGAAATTGCATGTGGATTAGGCAAACCAGAATGTTATAAAATCATACATCTCATGTGCACGTTATGGATTTTGAAATAGATTTTGGAACCGGAACTGTGTATTTTCGAAAAGGTTGTTTTGGAAATTCTCATGTTATGTTTTAAGAACATTTGTTTCATTTTGAAAGTCATATTTTGGATCACATGTATTGTACAATTGAAAAGGGTAAATAAAGTGGTAAAGCTGTAAGGGGGTGTTAAAACAGATTTAAGTTGGCCTGTGTGTCCATGGTGCAAGACCTAAAGTTGCGCGATAAGTGTCGAGCCTTCCGATTAGTACCGGTAAAAATGACCTTGTGACTTGTATAGTTACTTGTATGAAAACTAGCCTTAGAGATTTACTTATTTTATTTATTATCATTTGGATTTGAAGTAGGATGTTTTGAAAATGGTTTTAGCAATGTATTGGCTTTTGTTTAATGATGTACTGACATTTGATTTAGCAATGTATTTGCTAGTTGGCATTGAGATGCCTGGATTGGTTTTGGAGAGGGATTTTATATCAAACTGATGTTTTGAACTAGGAAAACATTTTGTATAAATGAAAGGTTTTGGTAACTGGAAAGAAAAGATTTTGTTGAGAATCAAATGGATTTGAAAATACATTTGGGCATATTGTATATATGTATTGCATCATGATCATTTATGCCGGTGGAGCATGTTTAGTTCTTGAAATACTCTCTACTAGGCTTTATGCTCAGCTTACGTGACTGAAAATGTTTTTCAGGTGTGCATGTGTGGATGTGGACTGAGGTGTAAAGTTGTGTTAGGAATCGTATAGGGTGGTTTTGTTACTTGTAGGTCATAGGCCATTTATGTTATTTATTTGGCCGTGTGCCATTCTTGTGAAGGTTACACCCTTTGTGCATGATATAAGCCTCTAGGCGTTTCACTTTAATTTATAACATCTTTGTATGTTTTAATTACAGAACATCCATTCAACTTAGATGTTAAATGTATGAAATCGGATAAACACATGTATTGTGTGACTATTATATACATTTGCATAAGAGTTGTTATCTATTGTTTATTGTTGGATGGTTTATTCATGTGTGTTGGATCGTGTAAATTCGAGGCGTGACAGAGTGCCCATGGTGGCATGACGCATGACCCATGTAAGACCCATCTAAATTTAATTTGAATTTAAATTCAAAGCTATCCTAAGAGATAAGGATAGCTTACCATCTCATCTTATCTGGGATAAGGATGGGTGTTTGGTTACCTACATCTCTATATATTAAACTTATCAATATACATATTATTATGGGAGTGAAGAGTAGGGGAAGTAAAACGTAATATTGTGGGTAAAATGTATGTGTTTTCAATCTCTCTGAAGAACACAAGCCTTTGTGTTGTGAGTGGTGTGGGTATTGCTTGCATTGTAGTATCACTCCACTGCTGGGATTCCAATTGGTGATTTGAAGGAACGTGATTCACTTAGCAGGTTCATTATTTCGGATTCAAGCTATTCAAGTATGGATTGAATTCGTTAATCTGCCGTGTATAAATATTCCTATAAAAAGAAGGGATTTTGATTAACAAACTCTTTTCTTAACACCCTCAGGTTATGATGTTTGTTTTTGAAATCTCAGCAAGAAAATTCAAACCATAGCTTTAATGGAGTTTTGGGTAGTATATATCAATGAAATACATCAGTGAAAGGTAGGAAAATGGAGGTTTATATCTCACTCTGTATTTTCTCTCAATTTTGACAAAACAAACTTTTTCTTTGATCAAAGCTTAGACCTCTCTCTAATAAAAAATTTCACCCCCCTTTTCATAGCTCTAATGGTCTTCTCATATAGGTAATTTGAAGAAGGCTCTCTTAGTGGAGAAGGTGGAAGACAAGAATGGAAGACAATGTATAGTGGAGGTTAAAGACAAAGTATAATAGAGGATAAAGAGAATGTATAATGGAGGATAAAGAGAGATTAATGTGTATGAAATTTGGTATGAAGAAATATCTGGAAATGGACATCTGGACAAAATAAGTTTTCGAACGCGTCTAAAACAATTTGGCCAAAACGGGTGAAGGTTGGGATTAAAACTTAAATCTAATTTTTTTTGCTAAGAAATTCATAAAATAGGAAATTTCAATTTTCATCATCAAGTGTTCGGAAGAAAGCGCCCAAGTCTTAAGGCCGGTCAAAAATAGGGTGTCTACATGGGGCCTTTTGCCTGTGTTCACAGCCACCATCTTTTCTAATGAGGCCTTTGAACATTTTCATCATCCCTGCCTATAGTTTGTTGTCCCCTTGTGTCTGGTGTAAGGTTTTTGGATCTTTTGGTGTAGCTATTGTTCTTGGAGCCGTGTGCTTAAGTTGTTGTCTTTGGCTCCTTGAGTGTGTGTGTGTGTTTTTTTTTTTTTTTTTTTGCTTGTGTATTCTGTATAGTTGGTTAGTGCCTACGGTATGCCCCTTGCAATTGTGTAAATCTTCTTGTCTTTATTTTATGACCTATTTACCCAAAAAATCAAGTGATGTTTGGAATGTGAGAAAATAGGCGAGAAAGTACAAGGACGTGCAAGAAAATGAAGTAACTACTACAAAAATGGAAGGCTTATACAAGCCATCTACTAATCAAAGAAAACAAATAAAACTACATCAGATACAGTGTTAAGAGAGAGAATACTAAGAAAATGAGAATTCACATCACATGTCAATCTTATGGAGGGGTAGCAAATCCCCTCATCTATCACCAGGCCCAAATCACATTATAATCAATGAATATAAATCAATATATGATGTTTGGCTAGAGAGAAAAGAAAAGAAAATGGGAGAAAAGTCTAGAGATTACCTAAATGAATGAGATAGGACTCTATTGCTTTCAATCTTCCTCTTCTAATCTCCCTTAAGCCTCTAAAGTTGCTTCCAATTCTCCAACAAAAGCCTCCATTAATGAAAGCTTAAAGGTATATCCATAGGTCTATGTATAGAGAGAGAGTATTTGAAGAGTTGGAGAGTGTTCAAGAGTCTCTAGAGATCAAGAGTCCTCAATTTAATAATCTCAAGGGGATTTTATAGCCCAAGGGTATAGACAACCCATTTTTGACTTACCTTAAGATTTGGGCACTCCATGAAGAGCTCTCAATGATGAAAGCAGAGATCATTTCAAGCAACAAATCAGGGATGAAGAGAGAACAAACCTTCCTACACCCATTTTGGTCAAAAAGTTTATGGACCTTCAAAACCAATTTTCAAAAATGTTTTTAAAGGTGAGTACTACCTCCTCGTTCATTTTGGCCATTCTTGGCATTATGTTTTCCAAAATGATTGATCTATTTGTCATAAAAAAAAAAAAAAAAACAAAAAAAAAAAAAGAGCTTGGAAAGCCAAAATGAATGAGAATATAGGGGGAAACTTTCTAAGAAAATTGGTCGAACAACACTTGATCGACCGAGCAGCTTTTGAGAAAAGCCATGGACAACTTCGGTCAAGATGAGCACATCCAGATAAATTCAATCTGGGTAAGCATGCCTAGATTGTTTTTCTCTATCCAAACAACGTTTGGAGGAAACAAGACAGACAACTTTCGGGTGGCCAGACAAGTGTTGTTCGGTGAAAACTTTTTGACATCAACCAAATAGATTTCTCATGAGGTGTCTCCTAGCATCTTGGGATATGCCATCCGCATCCTAGGGCATCAAAGGGCATATTCCAAGCCCCCCAAACCTATTTAAATGCCTCTATTTGGGGAAATAAGGGTTCCTAGGTTCGAAATTCTTGATTCCCATTTCCTAGAACTCTAATTCTCAATTCTATTCTCTTATTTGATTAGTTAATTAGGCAATTTGATCAATTGATAAAATCTAATCAAGCTAATTAACCAATTTGAGTTAGAGTTGTTGAGACTTGGACATTGAGATTTACACCTATTCTCTACACCTGGATTAGTCTTTTCATCCCTTTGCTTGGAGACTTGGAGCTAGAGATCGAAGGAGCTTGAATTGGAGTTTGTGATTAGCTCGGGCCCTATCCCTACTAGCTTAGAGGTAATCCTTACTTCCATTCTTGAACTTATTGCATCTTTTACCTCTTTTTCTTTATTGTTGGAGTTTTGTTGAGATCTTGAGATCATTATCGATTGAGTTGTTGGTAACTTAGTTGGATTCTTTCTTCTTTTTTCCATTTCTATAGTTAGTGGAGGCCTATATAGTGACTTTGGCTGAGTCTGAATTGCTTTTATTGTTGTTGTTGGTAACTTAGTTGGATACTCTCATCTTCTACCTCTTTTTGTAGTTGGAGGCCTGTATAATGACTTTGGCCAAGTCTGAATTGTTTTTTCATGATTTATCATGGATTAGAAGCCCATGCATGACTTCCTCTATGAGAAAGGACTTGATCTCCCCTCCCGAACATCTTTTACATGGATTTGAGTAGTTTATACTCATTTTCATGAGTATGAGGAGGAGAATCCCTCTCTTCTCATTAGAGTATCCCCCTTTTTTTGTTATTTTGATTGATTTTTGTTAATGCAGAAGCCCAAGCAGGGTTTCCTCTGCAAGAATAGATTGAATCTCCCTTCTCGTTGCTATTTCATGAATTTGGGTAGTCTATACCCCTTTTCATGTGTTAGAGGGTGAGAATATTTCTATCCTCGTTGGAGCCTTCTTTATTTTGCTGCTTTATGGATTATTGATGATGTAGAAACCTAGGCACGGTTTCCTCCACAAGGATAAGTTGGTCCTAGCTTCTGGAAACATTTTATCATTGATTCAAATAGTCTATATTCATTTCCATGCGTATAAGGGTTAGGACCTCCTTATGCTCGCTGAAGTATTTATTTTTAGTTACGATAGTTATAATGCTTGTCGTGTACGTTGGAATGGGTTTCTCTTCTCTGTAGCCTCACTCTCTTCCTCCTTTTAAAATTTATCTTTGTTGCTTTAAGCATCTTACTTTGTCATCACGACATCCACGTGTTTATATCATCCATCTGCACTCAGACCATTGTACCCTGATCGTTATGTGGTATGTATCTCTTGATGATTCATATCGTAGGATTCATCTCATCAATGTAGTTACATTTTATAGATTATTGCATCTAAGATCATGCATATTTCTAACTAGTCGTCTTTTGTTTCACTTGGTTGGATTACCCGGTGAGTCTCTTTTCCATTTTCCTTTGCACATCATTTAGTCTCGCATGGTGCAGAGAAGTACTCGGTGAGTCTTTCTTCTTCCTATTGTATCATGTGTGTGTTTGTTTATTATGTCTAGCATGATACCATGAGGCTACGGGCCTACATGTTACATCTTTATGATTGCTTATTGTATAGAGTCCTTCTTGCCTAAGTTGGGGTGATTCTGATCTCTTCGTGCGTTAGTCATCTCGCTCTTTTCCTAAGATTTCTGCTTTCAAACTCTTTTCAAACGGCGAGAAATTAGAATATTCCAACGTATGTGATTTGGTCTATACTTGTCTTGTAGTGGCTTGAGCCAGGACCCGACCCTTTTTGCCTTTTCCGTTGGAACATGTTGTTCCGATTGGCTTTGACCTTACCTTGTTGAGTTTGGACCATGGAACACCTTGGGATAGCTTCAAAACAAAAACTCAACAGTACTGACTTTGCTTGTTCACGCCCGCGAACATTGTTATCGTGCCCATGATGGGTCAAGATCAAAAACCACTTTTAGGTTTGTTGGCCTAGAGGAGTTGCATTGCCCATGATGGCCCGCGATGGATGACCGTGACAAGCATGGTCGCGCCCGCAAATGTATAGACCGCAGCCGCGATTGTGTGATTAAGTGTTAGACTGCGCCCGCGATGGTGTTTGTGCATCAAAAAGTCATTTTTTAGATCTTTTCTCTCCTCTCTCTCTCTCTCCTAGTTGCCATTTTTTACCCTTTAAGCTTTTCAAGCTTGGGTTTCATTTATTTATAATCATTTTTACCCCTAGTTCCATATACCAAAACATAGAGCTCAGCGAAGGCTTTTATTTAATCTGAGCAGATCGTATATATTTTCACCACCATTGGATTTTCAGTTTTTTTCCTCTCTGCTTCAAGAGGTAGGGATTTCCTTACTCCTTTTCAACACCTCATAATAGATAGACATGTAGTAGTTTTTATCGCATTAAAAACATGATTTCTATGAGATTTTCTAAAAGCGTTATTTTGAGGGTTAGGGTTTGGTGTTTTGGGAGTTTTAATCTTGTGTGGTTATTGATTTGGGAAATTAAGTGTTCATTGGGCATGTTTAGGATATTGGAATAGTAAATCCCTAATTGTTATAATTTGTTTTGAGAAAAGGAACCTATTTGTATTGTGTTTGTATTGGGATTTTGATAATTTAAAATGGGCGTTGGCTCTTGTTATGAGCATTGGTGTTTTAGAATAACGAGAATTGGTTTTAAAACCAAATGAAAATTGTATACTCTTTTGTAAAACAAAAAAATGAAATGAGTGGAGGAAATGTGATTGTAAAATGAGAGTTTTGGTAAGTTGTTGTGAGAGTTAGGGATTTGGAGTAACGGGGTTTGTGTTTGAAACCAAAGAGACATTTTGTAAAAACTCTATTTTGAATTGAGAAAAGGAAACAGTTTATTCCACAGGTTAAATGTTGTCATTGTTAAGTATATGGCTTTATGGGAATAGTGTCTCTAGAGTTTTGTTCCTTGGCTATCGGTGGAGGATAATATTGTTTGTAGCGAAATCGGTTATGTGTGTTAAATGTCGTGTGTTCAATTATGTATTTTGGAATGAGGTGTTTTGTGATGAGTTGGGTGATGGTTGTGCCATGTTAAGGGTCCATTTCCTTCTAGCAGAGGTCTAGTAAAGCGTGCCACATTGATAGAGGTTCCTCGCCCTTCTAGATTTGCGCCCGAAAAAGTGTGTTTAGGTTCCACTCCCTTCCGGCTGAGGACTAGTAAAGTGTGGCATTTTGACATAGGCTCCTCTCCTCTCTAAATTCGCACCCGGTAAAGTGTGTTGTGGTGATTGTAGCTTGACGAAACCGGGTTGTCTTATGTGTCAAGTGTTATCTAGTTGTTTTCATAGTATGAATATTGTGTGCGGGTGTGGGTGGGTGGGTGGGTGTCCAAGCATTAGGATATTGGGATGTGTATGAACATGTATATTGTATATTGTATAATATTCTCAAATAAGATGTTGTAAATTATGTGAAAATGTACTTACAATTAAATAAGATCTAGGAAAATTTTGGAATTTCTATTTCTCATTCATGTGAGAGACTAGAAATGTTTCTTTTCTAGCAAATCTGAATTTTTTTCTTTTTCAGACATCATAAAAAAATTTAGATTATTAGAGTGTCCAAATTGGGTGTCGGACACAAATCCAACACCTTTACATGTATCATATCCAGTGGACATAGGTACTTTGGTGGAACTATAAGAGTCTATGTAACGGACAAAAACCTTTGAGAGAAGCTAAAAGAAGGCTATGACAAATGGCTCTTAAGTAGAGCCAGTTTATGCTCGTCTTCTCTGTTCTGCATCCTCTGAGTAATAATGCCTGGTGGTGTTGATGTGGAGTTTTCTTTTTGTTCAATTGCCTTACTCATATTCAAATTCACTTTTAGGTCCTATTATACTAGAAAACCCTAAAAATATAAATTAAAAATATTAAAAAAAATTCACACAAAAAAGAAAAAAAGAAAAGAAGCAGCTAGAAAGTAGAATTTAAAATTTAAAAAAAAAAAAATACATTCTTCTAGATTAGACAGATCTGAAAAGTAAAACTTTTGACAAAAATTTAGAAGAATTTTACTAAAAACAAAATAGTTCAGAATAAAGCTTTGCCAAACAGAGAAAGAATAATTGCTGAAATTGCTTGAATAAAAAATTTCATGCTTATATGGATTTCATCTTGATCATGCTCTTGGGATGCAGGACTTCAATACGAAACTGTCTGATTTTGGATTGGCCAAGGCTTCCACTCAAGTGATGGGTACTCACGGCTATGCAGCACCCGAATATGTTGCTACAGGTACATCAACTGCCCTTCCAAAGTACTCATTTGCTCGCTTTCCTATTCTCGATTATCTTGTTGATTTGTAAAGGTAATGGCTAGGAAGCACGGATGCTTCTAAAAGGGAGTTGTATCCATATCACATATTTGTGTTGGATATTGATACTCGCAAATACGTTTCCGATGCTTGATTTCAATTTGAGAAGTATCGGATACTTTTTAGACACTGTAGGTCACACATCTAAGCTATTATAAAGTTGAAATTGAAATAATTTTTTGTATAATATTAGAGTATAATTGTTAGAATAAATACAAGAATAATTTCTCAATATTTTCTATTTCTTTCCAAATAAAAAAATAGTGAGATTGAATTCTACTTTTTCAGATTTTATCAAATTAACATATACACTTGAGCATACTATTGACTTCTAAACTAATTCATAAATAATAGTTTCTCACTCACTATTCTTTGAGCTCATATATAATATAATACTAAAATTATAATTTTTTTTATTGTATCCTAGCCATATCTGTATATTACTTTTTAAAATTTTGTCGCAGTGTCATATTTGTATCCCATATCCGTATTCATGTTGCATAGGGTAATGGTAAAGCTGTACTAAAGCGCTTTCTGATGCACAGGTCGGTTGTCTGCAAAAAGTGATGTATACAACTTCAGGGTTGTTTTGCTGGAACTATTATCCGGACATTTGGGCGACAAACGAAAAATATTCAGAATAATGGACACAAACTTGGAGGGTCAGTGCCCAAAAAGGAGCTTATGCAGCTGTTTACAGTTTCCTTACAGTGTTTAAGCACTGAGCCCAAACTCCGACCACGAATGGCAGAGGTCTTAGCGACGCTAGAACAGCTTCAAGCTCCCAAAAACGTAGCCAAACACACCCAACCAGAGCATCGGACTGTTTCTAAATCTATTGGTAAGTCAGCAGCAAGACATCACCGGTCACCCATGAATCCGACACCGTTAGCATCCCCATTGCCGCCCTACCAGCAGTCACCGCGTGTACGTGGAGCATAAGTGCATGACGTGTTTCCGGGTATTTTAGTGTAAATCTTTTTTCTTCAGCTTTAACATTTTGTTGTTTATATAAAATGTTGTAGGGGATTGTTTTGTGATGGAACGTTGGATTATGTAAAACATTTATTTCACCACCTTGTTTTTAAATGTATGAAGGTAGCTCTTATGTGTTTTTTGGGTGGTGCAAAATGTTTTTGTTTTTCAGTTTCATCTGCGCCTGAAATTGTTTGCTTCTTTTCATTTTGTTTTTGTTATTTAAATTTTATTTTATTTTTTTCATCAAAACGGAAACATTAGTAAAATTCTTATATTTTCATTGAAACACACAGTAACACATTCAAATATACAAAACAATGAGTTGTTTGAACACCCATAAATTTAAATACAAATTTAGAAATGAAAAAGAAAATAAAGAAAAAATAAATTTATTTATATATCTTTCACTTTTTTTTTAAAAAAAAAAAAATTCTATTTAAATTCATGATTAATGATCAAAACTCAGCTGAATGGAATTTTTTATTTTTTTATTTCTTGGTTGCTTCATTCATAAAAGAGTCTCATTCTTTTTTAGAATGAAACGTGCACTATTTGGAGAAACAACAGAGAGAATTCATCTCTTGCATTAGATGGAGTATGAAACTTAAAACGTGTTCTTAAAGCCTCTCCTTGTTAATATATAAATTTTTGTTAAGATGTAAAAATGTGCTTTAGAAATATATAAAAAGTTTAAAATTTTGACAAATTAGTGATAAGTATTTTAAAATATGTGAGAAGTGTTTAGAAACTTATTAATTATATAAGAAATTTCACCGACAATCAAACAATCACACCATGGGTCATACATTTCGGGCTTTATCTCAAGTTTCATCTCTAACTCATGTCTATGTTCACATGACTTGTATGCATTCTCTAACCAAGTCAATTTAACCGTTTCAGTGAGTGATTCAAAATTATGTATTATTTAGATAAATAACGAAGAAGTTTGTTCGAATTTAGTTGGTGAAGAGATAGTTTGATTACTCAAACAAAGGCATTTCATATTGAAAGCTTGACATAATTCTGAAAAATTCATAACGGTAAGCAAACAATTGAGATTTGACAAAAACTAAAATTGGTTGTAGATTGCGGTTGTTTTCTTGTTATTCTTGGATACGTGGATCGTAATAATTGTTGAGTTTGTGATGAATTCATGAAAGAGAGAATTAATATTTAAATGATTAAGGTAATAAAAGAGGTATAAATATATCATATTGATCGAAATATTGCTACTGCTTTGTACTATGTCAATCCAACAAGTTCAAAGTTCAAGACTTTAGCGGAATGTGTGTTATTGTAAGCGACAAGAATAATTAAATAACATAATAGAGAATAAGAGAAAAAATTAACGAAAAAAATAAATTATTTTATCTAATGGAAAGAATAAGTCTCAAAATCACAATTAGAATGCATGACATATGTACCTACTTTGACACCTTTCCATATTTGCATTGATGGTGGTAATGCCTATTATTAGATTGTTTACGCACCAATTAGTCTACATACTAATGTACCAACTAGTGTTATGATTAATGACCTTATTTATTATACAAATTATAAATATTCAAAACTTCTAAAATTATGTCACATCACTAGTTGGTATACTAGTGTGTACACTAATTAGTACATACAGCATTATTCGATTGTTTATTATAAAATGTTAATTACGTTTTCTTGTGAAAAACACGTGTTAGATTACAAAATGTTAAAATACTTTTACTTTATTTTATTTCAAATTTATGTAAAAAAATATCACAATTTTAATGGTTATATTTATGTTACTGAAACAACACTTCTGTTGGATTTGATTCATATTCTTATGGTTTATAGTTTCTAAATAGAATTAATTTTGTGATAAACAAATTAAATATTTATTACTCAAAGAAAGTTTAGTATCTAGACCCAGCCCATTTGTTTTTCCAGTTCTGCTTCGTGGCACATTTATTATTGGGTGATTATTCACTATTTTCGGAGTATGGGCACGTGGTACTTTATAAAGTTTTGATTGGTGGAGAGGTACAAGGGCCCACGGTTTATATTGGAGATGGAGGAACAATATGGGACTAAGTAATTGGTGATTGGTTTGGAGGATGGATACGTGGTACTCCGGGAATATTGAATAATTTCTCTTTATTATTCATGACAAAATGTGTTGTGGTGTCTGGCCTGATCCAATTTCTATTTGTGTTGTGTCGTGTTGGCCCAATTGAGCTACACCTATGCCCAATCCAACCCAAGGTAACGACAATGTCCATGTCTCGTGTTGTGCTTTTCATTTAGTTTTAAAAATTGGAGATAAAGTAAAAAGATAATTTTTGAGTGTGTAAGTGCATACCATATATATTTATGTAAGTGATCATAAATATACGTAAGTTACTTTATAAAATTATGTAAGTTTTTATAAACATGCGTAAATTTTCACAAACATACGTAAATTAATTCATAAAAATTTGAGAAATCACAACTTACGTATATTTGTAAGAATTTATGCGATTTTATGAGGTAACTTATATATATTTATAAGAACTTACACAAGTACATATGGTATGCACCTTACACATCGAAACACTTCCAAAGCAAAAAAAATGATTAAAAAAAAAAACTATTACAAAACCATAATAAGTTTAAAAGACAACAATCATTTTGTCAATTAATAAAATTTAAAATACAGTGGAATGATATATAAATACATATTTTCACTAATAAACCCAATTTTTTCCAGATAAAAAATAATATTAATTTTTTTTTGGTTTTTCGTTTGTGGGGTTATCTAACCCTAGATCTGTGGGAAAAAAAAAAAAAAAATTCAATCAGCCTATTGATTGTATTCAATACCACTTCAATATGAGCCTACTTGATAACACATTGTATAGACCCCAATTTAAGCCTCATGCAAGAGCCTTACACACCAAGAAAATTGGTCACCAAAAAAAAAAAAAAAAAAATGAAGTTAGAATCTAACTGGAAAAAATGAAAAAACACATAATCTAATTAAAAAGAAAAACTTAATTAAGGTATCAAAAATATAAGTTTGTAAGCCCTAAATACTTACGTTGTCAAGATTGGTAAATAAATATTGTAATTAATAGAAAAAAACGAAGAGATTAATATGATTATCGCCACTACCTCACCATAATTTTACGATTAATAACAGTATCAAAGGAGCTCAGGAGTTCCTCCAAATACTCTAGTAGGAATTCATTCACCTCTTTTGAGGAAAAAATGAGCCCCAATGAAGTGTTCAGGGGAACTGTAGGGGACATCTGATATTCACTCAGTATGCTTGCTTTGGTGGCTTGGTTAGGAAATGCCTACATGCCCTACTATTTGTAGTAAGTAGATCTCTATACATTTAGACCTAAATGTGCACCAAGTCCATTAGAAAGACGTAGAATCCAATCAAATAAAGCCGTGAATACTGAATCTAGTCACAAATGTGAGTTGGATGAAAAGCTGTGAGTCATGGTCTGTTGAGGGGCCATCTACCCTCCGATCTTTCTTTCTCTATCGTCTCTTCTCCCTTTCGTTTTCAGCTTCTTGACCCGATAGAAACAAAGATACTTCTCACTTTGAACATGATGTTTATTTACGATTTTTCAAAATTAATTCCACGCTCACTTTTAAAAACGCAGTCGAAGGCGGGAAGATTTGGGCTAACCGGACATCTCATTGGTCGTTCGGCCAGTTAACCGGAACAGTGCAAATTTTTTTTTTTTTTTTGGAACAATTGACACATGTTAATTTTTATATATTCAATAAAAAATATTTTCTAAATTTTTTAAAAATTTTTATGAGCTTTAATAGAATTTTGAGTTGTGTGTTTAGTTATGAGTTATAAGTTTTTGTATCAAATATCATATGTTACATCAAAAATTTCTCATTCAATTCAAAACTCTTTTCAAAACTTATTCACCAAATAAATTTTCCACACTCAAATCATAATTCCAAAACTCACAAACTCAAAATACAACTCGATTTTCAAATCATATTTAGAAAACTCTACCAAACACAACCCTAATCACTTTAAATATATAATCAATCGCAAATTTAAAGAGGCTTCCCTTGGGGCTACGCAAGATATGGCAGGCTCAATTTGGAATAATTGTGCTCCGCCCAAAGTGTAGTTTTTTGGGTGGCTGGCTTGGCACGGTAGGGTTAAAACTTCTAGTTTTTTGCAAAGAGCCGGGATCCTTGACCGGAATGCGAATATTGTATGTGTGTTTTGTCAAAGCGAGGCAGAAACAGTGGATCATATTCTTCTTTTTTGCCCTTTTGCTTGGAGGCTTTGGTCAAACATTGTAAAATGGTGGGGTCTTCAGTGGGTTATTCCTGGCTCTGTCAATGGAGTGCTACAGTGGTGGTCTAGATGTAGAATGAAAAAGTTGGAAAAGCAAATTTGGTCAGTTATTCCTCTAGCCATTCTCTGGTCCATCTGGAAACACAGAAATGAGTGTGTGTTCCAGGGCACCCAACCGAATTGGGATGAGTTATGTGATATTGTGAAGGTGAGAGTAGCAATGTGGATAAAGTCTTCTCCAATGGCTGTGGTGTTCTCTGTTACTGATCTTGTGTATAATATGCAACAAGTGCAGTACTGCATCAGGAATGGAGGCTGATTGCTGGTTGTGCTACTGCAATGGTGAACTGTGTTAAGCTCTGGCTGCAAGTGGGTGATCTGCTGGGCTGCAAGCTCTGATGGATGGCTGTAAGTCCAGTCCTGGGTGTGTGCTGGGCTGATGGAGGAGGGCTGGTGGTCTGCTGGGCAGAATCAGGTTGGCTGTGTGTGTGTGCTGGTCAGATGGTGGGTGGCTGCTAGGTTGTGCCTCCAGTTATGCTTGGCTGTGTGTGTGCACTGGTTTGCTGGGTGTGCTACTGCAATGGTGATCTGTGTTAAGTTCTGGCTGCAATTGGGTGTTCTGCTGGGCATGCCTGGGCTGCTGGTCTGCTAAGGATCTGGCTGCAAGTTCTGGTCCGGGCTGCCGGTATGTTGGTGATCTGCTGGGCAGAATCAGGTTGGCTGTGTGTGTGTGCTGGTCTGAAGGTGGGTGGCTGCTAGGTTGTGCATCCAGTTATGCTTCCAGTTGTGCCTCCAGTTGTGCTTCCAGAACCAGGTTGGCTGTGTGTGGGCACTGGTTTGCTGGGTGTGCTACTGCAATGGTGATCTGTGTTAAGTTCTGGCTGCAATTGGGTGATCTGGGCTGCTGGTTTGCTAAGGATCTGGCTGCAAGTTCTGGTCTGTGCAAGCTCTGATGGATGGCTGCAAGTCCAGTCCTGTGAGTGTGCTGCTGGTCTGCTGGTGGTCTGCAATCTGCTGAAGTTTTGGCACTTGGTTGTTTGAATTGGATGATGGTCTGAGCTCCTGGTCTGCTGCTGTATTGGAGGATGGTGGCTTGGCTGTACATTGAAAAAGCTGAATGGTTGAAGCAAGGGTATGCTAATTGTGATATGGCTGCCATTCATTTGCTGATGGGTTGTTTCTTGCTGGTGCAGCCTTGGAACCTTGATGGTGTGCAGCTTGATGGTGTGGATTGGTTTCTTTTTTGCCTGCTGCTGTTTGAGTTGGTTGGTGGTCTGGCACTGGGTCTGCGGTTGGTTGGTGGTCTGGCTCTTGGTTGTTTGGTTAGGTTGGTGGTTTGAATTGGCTGCTGCAGGTGGTTTTGCACTCTGCTTTGCTGGTTGCTTTGCACTCTGCTGTGATGATGTCTATCAGATGATGTCTACCTGCTGGTTTTGGTTTTTCTCTATTTCTCTTGATTTTTGTTTATCTCTCTCTCGTTGGTTCCTCACCAACTTGGGGTGCTAGCAAATGATAGGATGGGCTTCTTGGTGCCAACCTAGTTTGGATCATTTAGCTCATTGTGATGCTCCTGCACTCCTCTTTTCTTTATTGGTGTAATTTATTTTGTACCTTGTACTAGTTTTTACATCAATAAAGTTTCTTTTTTTGCTGATCAAAAAAAAGTAAATAGGCTAATATATCAACTTATTAAGCTGGGTTTTAGCTACATTAAAGTCTTCAGTTAAGCTAATACACACTCCATATGAAGATTCTGTGATGTCATTGCAATTCATGAAAAAAGTTAGAAAGGATAGGCCTTGTAGAGATGAGGGAGACCACAGAATCTAAAGACTTGTGGCCACTCAGCTCAATATTATTCTCTACCCTTCACTTGATACACAATTCCAACCAGGTTCAAGCCTCAACATTTACTTAGCTAACATTCATCTTTTCATTGGAGTGAACAAAGTTGGAAACGTCACTATAAATTGCCAGTGAGATGTGCATTATGTTACCATGGAAGCAGAAGAAGGTGAAGGAAGGTCAGTTGTCCCCTAGAGTTCCCCGGAACACTTCATTGGGACTTTTTTAATATATCCTCAACTGAGGGTATGGTTGTAAAGAGCCGTTATATATCCAGATATTGTTATTAAAATTATGCATGATCCTACTGAAGTGTTTGGGGGAACTCTGGTTGCCACCTGACACCATTTAGCAAGAGTAAGATAGTGAGAATGAGATTTCAACTATAATAGAAGTGCTATTTTTTAACTGAAGGTAAGAAGTTTACTTTTTTTTATCCTGATACTATAGCATGGATTAAAACTAGGGTTTCCAGTTTCATTTGATGAGACAAATTGATTGAACCATCAAGTAAAGGTTGTAATTTTCTTAGATTGATGCTTACTTTTTGTGATTTTCTTTTTTTTTTTTTTGGATTTCAATTTGACTATGATAGATAAAATTAGGTTTAAATATAGGATTTATGATTTTAAATATCGGTTGACAATTACAATTGGTTGATACGTATTGGGTTTTTTAATTGTACTGGCTGATATGCATTGGATTTTTTCCTTCTAACACTAACACAATGTAATATACCGATTGAAATTAACATTGTATTGGCTGATATGTATTGAATTTTTTACAGCTAAAAATTTCACTACCGCGACACCCTATTTCTATTATGTATAGCACGATAGATACCATTATGTTGCGACTGATATCAATACGTCTCCCAATACTCTTATTTAAAACTTAGAATTTCTAATACATTTGATTTTACAGTCCGAACAAGTCTTTCGAAATCAGTATATTCTCTACGGTCTGTGGCCCCAAGAGTTTTGGGAGTGAAGGGAGTCGAACATGAAATCTTGAAGGGAGCAAATCCTCAAGTCCTAGGTCTCATCTAATAGGCCAAACCCTGGGATTAATTTTTTTATAATTTTTATAATTCGTAATCAATCTTATTTCCGATAGGAACATAAGATTCAATTATCATTTGCACCTTCATAAAAATAAAATTATTTTGAGTTATTCCGATTAGAACACAAATTTTCCTTTCAATTTCACTCTGTGACAACCCAAATTTCACTTAATTTTACTGTATGTACTACATTTAAATATGGACGTTGTAAGAAAAAAAACTGTTTTTATTAGAAAAATTTATCATGTATACTCTTAAAAAAGGTATATCATAATTTTTTTTGGGTCATTTTGTGATGCTTAGTTATGCCATTATGTTTATGAACGGTATCATAAAAATGTTGCAAACTATTCGTGGTGAGAAATGTTTTTTTTTTTTGTCAATTGATAGAAAATTAATTACAAATTTGTGAATAATTACATCAAACTGTCCAACAAGACATATCTACAAGTCCAACCTAATAACCACTACAAATTATCCACCAAGTCTATCAAGCCTAACAATCACTCAATACAACCGTCAGAAGAGAAAGAGAATGGAAAAAAAAAAATTATCAAACTTCTCAAGTTGAACCAACAACCTTATACCACAATCTCTAAGCCAAAAGTCCAGATTTGTAGCGAGAAAAGTTACAAACCATTTTGATGTAAAAAATTGCCGACATGTTACGGTGTTTATTAGAGAGAACATTGTGGTCGTATTAAACAACACTAACACTGTATTTGGTTGAGGAATTTGGAAAGAGATTTGTAAAGGAAAATAGAAAATGTAGGTCAAATGTGAATAAAATATACTTATATTTCACATAGTTTCACACAATTTCCCTTTTCCCTTTTTCCTTTTCCTTTCCGAATTCCTTTCCAAATTTCTTAACCAAACACAACATAAATGGAGTGAACGAAACCAAATAGAATGAAATCTACGTGGGATGCTAGGAAAGCTTGTGTAGTTTGTATCATTTTTAAACAACGGTAGCAAACGACATAACTGTGTTGAGAATATTGAGTGATATAGATTGTCATGAGTTTTTTTAAATCATTAGTTTTAAAGTGAGAAATGTTAGAAATTCATAATTTTAGATCTACAGTGATGTGATAAGAGAGTTGAGTCTTATATTATTGAATGGATAATTAATCAAAAGTGGACACCTATCATGCTACATCTTTATGAATCAAATTTTGAAAAAAATTTAGAGTCTCAAACATTTTCTACTAAAAAATCATGGTTTGTATCATAATAAATTTAAGAATAAATTTAAGAATAAAATAAAGAAAAAAAAATGAAAGGACGTTTTGGTTATCTAAAATACATAAATTGTAGTATTTCAAAATTGTCTCATTTACACTATCCATATATATATATATATATATTTTGGGGGGGTCTCATTTTCGAATTTGATAACTACACCTGTTTGGTTGTAAAATGATGCAATTCAAAATTTTACATTTTTTTAAAGAATTTATTTTATTTCATTTTTTACTTTTTCCACCCTGTATTATAAGTATTTCCATTTTCAAAAGTATTATTTTGTGTCAAACATAAAATTCAAAAAATTACATAATTGGTTTGCCATCATCATTTCTTAAGGCTGTGCTTGATTCATAAATTTGAAAAAAGAAAGAAAAAATGTAAGTGAAATGTAAATGAAAAATTGTAATTTAGTTGGAAAACCAATAAATTGCAAATCAGTGATAAAGCTTATCAACTTTAATAATTGAAGTGATAAATTTTTCTATGATTTTGTATTTTTTTTTTTTTTTTGGTTGATATTTCCACTGATTTGCAATTTCTCTAAATGTGAATGTAATATAATTATATTCTACTCACCTTTTTCCTTTTTCTTTCTAAATTCCTCCTTAAATCCATGAACCAAACACATGTTAAAGATATTTTTAAATATAAATATGATTCCCAATAATAATACTCAAATAGAAACATATTCTAAATCTGTAATTTAAAAATGCTTTGTTTAAATTGTGTGCATGGCCAAACATTTTACAAAATGGGACAAAGGGATTACAAAATTTGGTTCCTCATAATTTTTTTTTAATTATTTAGAAAACATAATTACGATCTTAATCCAAAATTAGATATTTGAAATTTATTCAATTTAATACTTGCACAAAATTTGAAGGTTGCAACAGAAGCCCTAGATTGAAGCTTCAGCCAATGAACAAAGTGAGAGATCCAGAATTGAAGGCCTTGATCGCATCAAGTGCAGTATTGAACAAGCCAAGGAACTCGTATTCAACCCGAGTCTATATCAAATTGCAACCCCATTTCTTTGTATTTGTCCATAGTTTGGGAATTGTGTTTGTTTAATCGATGCTAGCAAGCATGACAATTGTAGTCTCTGAGCCCTTTTTACTCATCCACATAATTCAATTTAGTTGTAATTTGCCAACGATGTTCCTATTAACATTTTTTTTTTGACTTTTTTTTTGGCTTTTTTTTTTTATTATTATTAAACTAGAATGTACTAAAATTTTTAAAAAATGAGCTTAAATTTAAACTAAACTAAAGAGAGAGAGAGAGAAAAAAAAAAAAAAAACCCCGATTTTTGGGACTATTTTTTGGGTTTTTTTTAGTAAACTTTTGAAATGTTGATCTTTTTTTATTTTATTTTATTTTTTAAAAAATAAGCCTTTCTAGTCTAGATGTATCTAAACAATAAAAAAAATTGACAAAAAAGTTAAAGTATATTTATAAGACAAAAAACAAAAACTGAAAATGTGCCAACTTTTAAGGGTCTTTTTTAAGTTGAAAAAATTATATTGAATTTGCAGTATTTCTTGTCAATTAATTGGAAATAGTTTACAAATTCATCCCTAATCTGCCGATTAGGAGTATGAGGCAAATACCAATTGGTGGTTGGATTTGTCAATTTGAAACCTCACAAAATAGGTAGACTTCTAGCTGAAGTTTGACAATTATCTATCAAGTATTGCAATCTAACTAAGGTCATTTTCTTTTTCTATTCCTTTTTTTTTTTTTTTTTTTTTTTTTTTTTTTTTTTTTTTACACCTTAATTTCTTGTGTTGGACTTTTTGTAAATTAATTTTCAATCAAGATATCAGACTTTACAAAAAAATCATATTGCCTAATATAAAATGATGGATATGTAACCATCGATCATACATTTTAGGCTTTTCTAACCCAAACTAATGATACCTAAAGTTTGATCTACGTCATGTCTATGGCCACTTGAATTGTATGTGCAGAATTAGCACTTAGTCTGCATTTTCTAACCTCCTCAACATCAACTTTTGTGTTTCCGACTTCATCATCTCTTTCTATTTAATCATTTCAAACTTGCAATTCGAAATTGAGTATCATTTAGATGAATGACAAAGACCTTCAATGGCCCCTCCATTAATTGTATAGATTCGAAATTGAGTATCATTTAGATTCGGAAAAAAAGAGATTTATCAATAGAAGAAACAATAGTACAATGACTAAATGGATCAACAAAAGCAAATAAATAGGATAAACAACCCAGTTGCACTGAACATCAATCCCTTGCACAATTCCGAAAAATTATTAAGTACTCAGTACCATCAAAACATTAGTTTTTAAATTCCATCAAAACATTCAAAGCCATTAGTACATAGAGGAAACCAAAAGTTGATTGAAGATTGCTATTGTTTTCTGTCATCTCTAGAACAGGCCTTCCACCATCCTCTTTTGAACAAGTATCTTTAAAAAAATTAAAAATGTATGTTTAAAAATATTAATTAATATTTTATATTTTGTTGACAATGGGATTTGAATCCAAGCCCTTTCCAATCAACACCTGCTCTTTATATATTTGAAGGTGCAATGATATATGAACATGTAAAGAGGCGATTGTTAGTTGTCAAAAAAAATAATGATATTTGATCATTCCAATAATATTTGGAAATGTATTTTTTAATAAGGCTGGGAACCTTATTAAAAGGAACCTTATTAAATGTATATTTGGAAAGTATTTTTTTGATCATTGTCTAAGAGGATTTGTTTAAAGCAACTTTGTCCACAAACAAGCTTAATTAGGGAAGGTTTTTTTTCTGGTTTTTGGTTGGTTGCTCACCAACTTCGGGGGTGGTAGCAAATGATAGGATGTGCTCTTTGGTGCCAACCTAGTTGGGATGAATTAGTTCATCGTGATGCTTTTGCACCTCCTCTCTTTATTTATGTTTTTGTTCTGTATCTTGTTCTGTTCTATTTCATCAATAAAGCTTTTTTTTGCCGATCAAAAAATAAATAAATAAGGCTGGGAACCTGTAATATTGCTCTTTAAAAAAACAAAGTAGAGACCCAAAAATAATAGACAACAACCATCAAACATATTCTACCTGACGGAAAGACGGTGAAATCTAACCACAATTAAATTGTATAATTATCATATTCTACCTGGCGGAAAGACTGTGAAATCTAACCACAATTAAATTATACGATTATTTTTTGCATATATAGTGAGATTGTGCGATATTCTATCTCCTTTTTTTTTGCTCAATCTCGTGGTGAATTATATATAAATTTCAGAATCATTAATCTTTTAGAATTAACTTTATGCCAGAACATAAGCCTGACAAACCTCATAGATTTAAGTTTAGAGAAAGGTTATGTAGAAGTTTCTCTAAAGATTTTCTCAACTTTGGTGACACTGTTTGTTGTTTTCAGGTTCAATTAGCTTCGGTTCATACATTTCTAAGAACAATCAAATTGTATGATTTTTTTATTTTTTTTTTAATAATGAGATTGTGTGATATTCATGGAGGTCTTAAAAAAAATGTTAAAAGGGTTGAGGCCTTTAATGAATAGTCATATATTTATTGACCAACTTTTGAAAGTTATGTGGCAATATATTTTGTGATGCAATTATTTGTTTGGCGTCAATTTACAGAAACTAAAATATATAATAAATGGGACATTGTTATTGTAGAGGTAAGAATGATCACTTCTCTTATATTTGATTAATATTTACTTCCAAGTTATTGCTTATTTTCCTAAATAGAATTAATTTTGTGATGAACAAATATTTATCAATCAAAAGATTTTAATTTTAAATCATATTAGAGGTGTAATGGGTTATGCCATTCTAACCCAACAGGTGCATGCCCTATGTTGACCCTAAGGTTCATGACGTGCCATTCTATGTGAACCCAAAATTATCGCAGGAAGCCCAACTCAAATTTTAAAATTTTAATTTCTATTATATTCTAATATAAATTTATTAATAAGAAAAATATATATTCAATCTTAAAATAAAATATTATTTTTTCTCATAATTCACTCTAATCAATTATACTTTTTTTTTTTTCTTTTCAATTCAAATATCTTCATCTTCTTCTCCAAATTTCAATTATTTTCTCTTCTTCTTTTTCCTCACTCCAATCAACCCCATTAAAATTCACCATTATCATCAACAACATTATTTTTTTATTATATTGTTACTTGTAAATAGAAGAAAATTTGAACAAAATCAAACAACGAATGAGAATAATAATCAAAATAGTTTTTTGAAGCAACCCATCAGAGAGGAGATAAGTATTCACATAAATATCAAAGTATAATCATTGATGTCAGTGTTTTTTATACATAAAACTTTCAGCATGTTTTTTGTCATTATTGCTCGGACTTCTAAAACCGAACAAATTCACTTAGCTTGGTTCTAAAAGTCCGAACACGAAGTTCACCCTCTCTTTCTCTTTCACCGTTCTCTTTCACCAATGACATTTTCGCTGGTGTTGAGTTCCTTAATTGTGTTCCCTGTATACACGTGAAGGAAAGAAAGATTTTTCAAAAAAATTTCAAAAGTAATTTAAAATTTTTAATTTGTTTTATTTGGGTGTACCTTCAAAAGGGTAATTTGAAAAAAATAAATAAAATAAAACATACTAAGAATAAATTATAATCTTAAATAATTTAATAGAGTGTACTAAAAAATTAAGCCCACTTAACCTCTACATGCAAGGCCGGACATAATTAGCCAATCCGTTATTATAGTACAAATAATCTGATTTCTTTTCAACTTATATATAAAAATTGGTGTTCAAATTTATTTAGCATCCCATTCTAAAAAAAATGTACATATATTATTTAACATCAAGTAAGCAAAAAATTGAGGTCTTCTTAATTGCCCAATTTGGAGCATACATGAATTCAATTTTTATCCATGAAGAAAAAGAGTTAATTACCTAAAAGTCCTATTTACAAATGTTATGTTAGTTCAAGTTCTATTTAAGATTTTTTGAACCAATAAATCCTATTTAGTAAAACTTATAATATAATAAGTTTTTCTTAATTTTTAAAACTAAGAACATTATCAATTTTGCATAGTAATGCTCTAGATAATTGTTTCACTAACTGATGGAAAAAAACAGAGTATGAGATTAAACATTTTTGCTCTTCTACTTATTGATTCAACTATCTAATAAAATCGAGAATATTAATAATTTTTTCCAGTTGTGAAACTAATAATGTTATCAGCTTTTTCATTTTTAAAGTTTTTTTTTTCAGTTTTGCACATCAATGTTCTATCATCATGCTCCTTTATAGACATAAATTTTTTAGTTTTGCAAAAAAAAATTCAGTTTTTCCAATTTTTTTCAAAAAAAAAAAATTATTATTATTTTTTTTTTTTGCACTTTTTTTTTTTTTTAGCTTTTTCAATTTGAAAGTTGATATTTTAAAGTTTTGAAAATCAAAATAAATGTTAGATCATCATGTTCTTTTATAGATAATCACAAAGATGAACAATCATTGTTTGAAAGGCAATTCCGACTATTAAAACTTAATGAGACTTGAAGGTTCAAAAAATCTTAGTTAAAACTTAATGGAGTATAAGTTCATAAATTATGACTTATATGTAAATGCCCCCAAAAAAATTTATTTTGCCCTTGTGGGTTTATCTAAACATAGAGGGCTAGATCTATGACCCCAAAAAAAATAATTCAAAAATTTTAGAGATTAAATTTTTTTATACCCAAAAGTTAATTTTATTGCCAAAAATATTTGAGGAGTGATTCTTGTTGTCGCCAAAAAGTCAAAAAAAAAAAAAAAAATTGAAAATATCACCAATTAATGTATTTTCATAAACAAAATAATTATGTGTCAAAAGAAAAAAAATTTAGATAAATTTTGGTCCAAAAGAATTATAATTATCATTAAATATCTAATTTCGTCACTAAAAATATAATAATGACATTTTTAACAATTAAATTATTTTATCATTAAAAAGTAATTTTGTTTCTAAAATCTTAATTTGTTGTAGTGTCAAGTGAGAATATTAATTGATCAAACTTGTCTATGTTTCTCCAACTAGATTTTAAACATATGAAATTGTGAAACAAAAGAAAGAAAATGAAATGCCCCAGCCGAATAATTAAAAATAAATATTCATTGAATTCAATATCACTTTAATTTGAGCCTACTTGATGGCAAAATGTATAACCCCATGAGAACAATTATTGAGCTTATGAGTATATGCTTCGTATTAATTTTGGTTGTCAAGAGAGATAGAGCAAGTTCAAAGACAAAAAAAAAAAAAAATAGAGAGCACCAAAAAAATTCAAAAATTCAAAAAAACAGAAAAAAAGAGACTTCTTGATAAAACAAAAGTCACTAAAGACAAAATAATAATAATAATAATAATAATTTAAAAAAAAGTGGTAAGTGACTTATTTGGTTCTTCCCAAACAGCCACTAGGCCTCATGTAAGAGCCTCCAAGATAATTGGTCATAAACGAATTGTTACTAATAAAAATGACAAAACACATAATCTAATTAAAAGCTTTAATCAAGATATCAAAAACATAAGTTTTTAAACCCTAATACTTACATTCCCAAGATCATTAAACAAAGATTGTGATTTATAGTAAAATAGAAAAATCAATATAACCATCACCCAGATCTCATTTTTTTTTTTTTCAACAATTAATAAAAGTATCAAATGAGCCCAGGAGTTCCCTCAAACACTTCGGATTCAAGAGTCCTAATGAAGTGTTCAGAGGAACTCTAGGGAACACTTGATGTTCACTCAATCTTGCTTATTTGCTTTATCAAGAAATACGTACATATCCTACTATTTCTAGTGAATTACTCTCTTTTTTCACCACCTCATCATTTTTTCCCTCAATTAATAGTAGTATCAAATGAGCTTAAGAGTTCCTTCAAACACTTCAGTAGAGATTCAAGAGCCCCAATGAAGTGTTCAAAGGAACTCTCGGGAACATCTGATGTTCAGTCTTTTTTGCTTTGGTTGCTTGGTCATGCAATGCTTGCAAGGTCTACTATTTGTAGTGAGTAGCTCTCTTTGCATTTAGCCCTAAATGTGCACCAAGTCCATTAGAAAGATGAAAAATTCGATCTGATAAAATATTGGGCATTGAATATAGTCGCAAAATATGGGCTAGATGAAAGATTGTGAATCATAATGCGTTAAGTGGCCATCCGCTCCCCATCTTCCTTTCTTTATTCTCCCTATTTCCTTTCATTTTCAACTTCGCAATATAATAAAAACAGAGATATTACTGGTTAGAAAAAAGTTGATTTTTTTTGTGACCCAATAGAAACAAAGATACTTCTGACCATAAACAAACAAACAAACAAACAAACAAACAAACAAACAAAAACCTGATGTTTTAATATATAATAGTCAATTGCAAATTCAAAAGAGGCTTCCTATGGAATGTAGAAGACTAAAAAGCCAATAGCAACTTTATGCCAAGTTAATTGCAAATTCTATTGTAATAAAACCCAATTCTATCCATGAATGTAATAGTTTATAAGTAAATATTGGCCAAAATCATCTTCTTAATCTGAGTTTTAGCTGTCCTCACTTAAGCTAATACAAAGTACATGATTCTGGGATGCCATTTTCATTAATTGCTTCTGAATTCATATGAAAAGTTGAAAGCGATAGCTCTTGTAGAGATGAGAGACACCACAGAATCCAAGGACTTGTCACCACTCACCTCAATATTATTCCCCACACCCTTCACTTGATGCATAATTCTGACTAGGTTCAAGCCTTAACATTCACCTAGCTAAAATTTCTATCCTCGGCTACTTCTTGTGAAGCCCATCGTGGATCATTCTAGGCTGAACGAAGGTAGAAACTTCGCTATAAAATGCCGGTGAGCTCTGCATTTTCTTACCATCCAAGCAAAGGAAAAGAAAAGTTAGTTGTCCCCTAGAGTGCTCCGGAACACTTCATTAGGACTTGTTTAAGATCCCCAATGGTACTTGCCCTAGTCCTACTGAAGTGTTTGGGGGAACTCTGGTTGTCATTTGAGATTATTTCGCACAAGAATCACTACAAAAAATTACGGTTTTAGATCAAAATTTAGAGACAAAATTATTTTTTAGGGACTAAATATTTTTGTTGCGAAAAATGTCGTTATTATATTTTTAGTAATGAAATTTAGATATTAGTGATGAATTATTATCCTTTTAGGACCAAATTTTTTGTCTCAAAAAATAAACCATTTTGAGACCAAATTATTTTGTCTCTAAAAGTCTATTTAATAGTGACATTTTCAAAATTTTGTTACTAAAAGCCTTGTTTTTTACTTTTTGAGACGACCTTTTAGCGATTATCGTTATGACGATAAAAATTTGTCCCTAAATTTCTTTTACAACAAAATTTTCACTTTTAGAGACTAAAATATTTGATCTCTAAAACTCTTATATGTTGTAGTGAATAGAAGTAGATGATTTTTAAAGTATCACAATTGCTCATCCTAAGGTTTTATTTTTATTTTTTTAGCTATTTTCTGTTCTTGGTTTCGACTAACATGACCTAGCTGTGTGTACCTGAAACACTATCTTCAAACTCATGCAAATAAAATAGGTTGTAATACCTGGAAAATAAAAAAAATAAAAAAATAACTAAAGAACTAATTAATTAATGAGTATTGATAAACGAACATAATTTTTATACAGTTCGATGGCTTCTTGTTGCACCAATCATTATCCTTACAACTTAATACATCATTTTAGATGTGTTTTTTTTTTATAAACTTTCTGGTTGGAAATCGTTTCTGGTAGTTGTGATGCTGCTCAATTTTATTTTTAGGATCAGGTTTTTAAATTTTTTTAGAAAAATTATAAATTATTTTGACAAAAATAAACACTAAAAAGTTTTTTTTCTTTTTTAAATTATTTAAGTCCCCCCAAAAGGTAAAATCATATGTAACTGATGAATCTTTTTCATTTATTATTTTTTCACTAATTAGTTTATAACTTTTTCAAACAAAAAAAAAAAAAAAATCAAAAACAGATTTTGAAAACCAAACTAAACAAAGCAACTAAGGTATTTTTGTTTGTCACATTTAGAATAGTGCTCTGTTTTTGTTTCAGTAAAAAAATATTTTTATGTTTGGTTATGATTTTAAAAATGATCTATAAGTGATTTGTGATTGTAGTGATGGTGGTGTGAAGGTAATTGTGGTAGCGGCAATGGTTGTGTGATTGTGGCGATGGATGTGTGATGGTGGTGTTATTGTTATAGTCAGGAAATATTTTTTACATTTAAAAAGACAGAAAATACAACCAAAACATTGACGTTGTTTACTCTGGTGTCGTTTGGTAACACTTACGTTTTCAGTTTTCTATTTATATTTACAAAAATTTTAAAAACTCAAATAAAAACATGTTTGGTAAATTTTTTATTTATAAATCAGTGGTCTCAGTTTATAAATTTTGGCCAAAAAATATAAACTCAAAAAATGTGTTTATATTTACCAAAAATATATATCATCAGAAAATGCAACCAAAACATTGATGTTGTTTACTCTGTAGTTCACTCTTCTTGATGTTTTTGTGTACTAGTCGTACTCTTTTTACCTTTGTGTACACTCTTTTTACCTCAATAAAATTTTCAGAAATGCTTCGGACCCCCACTGGGGGTCGACCCCCAGTGAGGTGGCGTGTCCTGATTGGATAAAAAAAAAATTGTTTTATTTTTTTTTTTTTTTTCTGAGTTTCAACCAGTGGGGGCTCGCCACCTCACTGGGGGTGCGACCCCCACTGGGGGTCTATATCACAGTTGTAAAATTTTATTTGTCAATAAAAAATCAAAACAAAATTAGAATTAGAATGATTGCTTACGTTTTTTTATTAGGGTAAATAACATTTTGTCTTTATGTTGGGTCATTTTTCCATTTTGATCTTTGAAGGATTTTTTTTTTTTTTTTTTTTTTTGGCCATCAAGTTTTTTTTGACCTTTTATGTTTCAAATTTTTCTTTCTTTACTTCTAAAACTAATCTCTATTTAAAATTAGGCAAAAAATATTACATTAGATGTCACATAATATAAAAAATATATTATCGTATTGGGGTTTGAATTTGCATCACATATGTGAATTAGTTATAATAAAATATTTTTTATATTATGGGGTTGTCAATGTGTCATTTTTTATTTAATTTTAGACATAAATTAATTTTTAGAGTAAATTTTTTTTACAAATGAAATGTAAAACGCCAAAGTGAAAAAAAAAAAAAAAAAAAAAAAATTAAAATTAAAATTAAAATTAAGAGTCAAATAGGAAAATGGTAAAGGGCCAAAGTGTAACCTACTCTTTTTTTATTATTTGTTTTGTTTTTTCTTTCTTTTTCTTTTTTTGGTGGTCAATGACAGGTGAGAGAGTGTTAAACGTGTGAAGTAAAACTTTTAAAATTCATCCAACAGTCTCTTTAAAGGAAGATATTCCCAAATTTATGAAGAGAAAGAGAGTCACAGTTCATCACGTAAAACTATAAAATTAATCTCCCTCCACTTCCTACTCTTGAAATCACAAATACATTTTCAGTGAGATTCTAAAGAAGATTACATTAAAATCATGAACCCATCTGTCCCCATCCGTTGTCCTACAGGAAATTGGGAATTAGCGGCGTTTGTAAAACACCGCAATGGGCCAAAAAAACGCCGCAAAAAGGTAAAGTGACATTTACAAAATTCATCGCTAATGTGGCCGCCGTCATATCTTTGTGGCATTTTAAAAATGCCACTAAAGAGTTTAGATGACATTTTTTAAGCGCCACTAATTCTTAACATCTGTTAACAATGTCCGTTAAAATGGTTAACTATGACCAAATCATGACGATATTTTGCAACGTTTTTATGAAAAACGTGACCTTTTCTTTTCTTTTTTTTGTAAAAAAAAAATTCATAATTAATGATGTTTTAACTTTTGCTCAAAACAAACCTATTCCTATTATTCATCACCATCACCATCACCATTTTCAAAATATTAACCATAATGAGAGTCAGTATCCATTTTTCAATTTTCCATAACTTAAAAAATAAAATAAAAACTTAAAACACAATAAGTTAACTCAATACAAAAAACAATAATAATAAAATAAAAATTACTAATATTTTTACATTTTAATAAAAAAAAATATAGAGTGTGCTCTCCAAACTCTGAAAATAACTTCATCTTCCAATCATCCAATCCTCTTCAGCAAAATGACGATATATACCTGAATCATCCTTCCATTCTTTGTTATTCTCAAGATCATAAAAGCTTTTTTTTACTATAATCAAAAGGAAAAAAAGACAAACTCAATCTGATTAGACAGAAGTTAGGCCAAAGAAAAAAAAAAAAAAGGCTGGATAATTAGATTCTTACAGCAGCCATCGACTATCAACCCAATAAATATTAGCCATTGAGCCTGCCATTATCAGTTGAAAACTAAAAAATGATGATCTTAAAAGTGCTATTGCGCAAAAATGATTCGTCATGCAACCCGGTAAGTAAATTTGTAAAATCTATCACTAACCCATCATGCAACCTAGCAATTAATATATATGCACTATCCATCATTAACCCATTTCCTTTAACGTCAAGTACAACAAAGCATCACTAAACATCTAACATAAATAAATTTATAACTGCAAAAATACACAATCTCATTATTAATTTTGAGATCATATTTTGTGCAATGCTTCATTCAACCAGTAAATCACATTCGAAAGATGAATAGTCATTGTCCTTTTTTTTTGTTCCTGATAAATTTAAATTTTGTGATCAGGTTAGCAAAATAATGATCAAGATTCATCCAAATTGCATTTGTTTTGCTAATTATAACAGAGAACGGAATTTGTGTCTAGCACTAATCTTTAATAAGAATTCATAACAAATCGTTAAAAAGAAGTTTTAAAAAAATTGCATTAAAGATGAGCATCTTACACATCTGTTAAGATGGCTGCTTCCATCACTATGTCCTATAAGAGATTGAAAACAGAAGTTTCATGAATACATGATCAGATGATGATGGGCAGTTTCGTTACAATCTTGAAGCACTTTGAGAAATTATATTGGTTCAAAGCACACACATATTTGTTGGCTTATTTTTCCTACGAAGGAAAATATTATAAATGCGAGCGTGCCAGCAAAGATTGAAAAATCCTTACAGATTAAATTCAAGCCAATTATCAAGCGATTGTGTTGACAGTTCTTTCGCCTCAACAAAGAGGACTTCAAAATTGCCAAAGTGTAAAGAAAAGAAAAATTAAAAGAAGAATGAGGGAGACGGAGAAAGATGATTGAGTGAACAATCAAAGTAATAATTACTTACCTCTACTCCTATGCTTTGAAAAGGAAGTGCATTAAATGCTTCGAAAATGAAATGCTGAAAATAAATGCTTCGAAATATAAATTTATGTTAAACTACTCCTAAGATAAGGAAAATGACAAGAAATATTGAAATCAATTGTCTTTGATTTGAATTCTGGATCCTTTACAATGTAGCCATTAATGGCTATTTATAGAGGAAAAAATACAGCAATAACTACTTAGTAACTACCCATTTCTTCCATCTTCACTCTTGTCTTACCATGTGTCCTTCCACTCATCCACTTTGTCCTTCATATTCTCCATCATCTCTATAACTTCTTTTAACTTCCAAATGAATAAGAGGATGCCACGTGTCCTGCAATTATATAAATAATAAAAATTGCAGATTTATGGTGCTAACAATATTGTACACTAATTATATTACTCGTACACATATTGTACAGTAATTATGAATGTTACTGGATCCACACTGGAAATTTCTTTAATTACTATGAAATCACATTCATTAAATAGAAGCCAGATGCTCTATCTTTATTGTGTCTTTTGTGAGAAATTATTCAATATGGAAAATGTTATGGGTCCTAAATTTTTTACCAAATAAATTATTAAATATATCACATAGGTGTGGGGTTCACAAAATTACGGACCCCACGCCTATGTGAGATATTTGGTCATTTATTTTGTAGAAAATTTTATATCTCCAGCATTACCCATTCAATATTCCTTAAGAAAGTCAATCTGTAAATGGAATAGAGTAATTCTCCTGAAACATTGAATAATTTCTCGTCTTTTGTGGGTTGACCTTGAAATTATTGTTATAATCTAAACTATTAAACATATTTTTATAATCTAAACTATTTAAACATGAAGTATTAGTCTCGTAATCAAGGCTTAGAATATGAAGTATCCAAACAATTTTTTTGGAGTCTACTTAGTGAAACTGAACCGTTTATTTTATAGGACTTATATAGTCAATTAGCTTTTTAAATTGGACAAAATTTTCATTTTATGGGGTTATATTATATCATGTTGTGATAAATTAATTTATGATGTGTATCTTCAATTACTAGACTAAAAGAAAAGTTTCATAGAACTGTTATTAGACCAGCGATATTCTTTGAGATGGAATGTTGGGCAACTAAGAAACAACATGTAGATAAGATGAATATTGCTGAGATGAGAATGCTTAGGTGGATGTGTGACAAGACTAGAAAAGACAGAGTTAGGAATGAGTATATTTGAGAATGAGTAGGGGTATTACTGATAAAAAATAAGTTTCAGGAAAATAAATTGAGATGGTTTGGTCACATATAATGGAAACCAATAGAAGCAGTAGTGAAAAAATGCGATACAATGACGGTAAATGAAAGTGTTAGGTGAAAGGGCAGACCTAAATTGACGTGGACTAATGTAATAAATAGAGATATGAATTTGTAAGATGAGCTAATTTGAGCCCACTAAATTAATTAGACCCAATAGTTCAAGGTTGGTGGGCCTGAATTTATCGCAAGTCCAAGATTGGTGGGCCCGGATTTATTGTCGTCAAACGGGCCGAATCGCTCTAAGCCTCGAAAGGTTCGGATCCATGAACTTAGAGACTTACTCGAGCCCGAACTCAAAAGAGTTCGGATCCACGAACCTAGAGATCCGAAGCACTTGGCTTTGAACGGATTTAGACGCAATTTAGAAGTCGCTCCATTAATAAGTCCCAGAACACTTGCAGACTCGGAACTTTCCGGGATCTACGTACCAGAACCATGGGCGTAATGGAGTCCAAACAAAGGACCCGATCCCGAGGACAGTGAGTGGAGATAAATTCACTCTTTGGTTAAACTAGCCTATACCCGGGTCGAGGTGGCACGATCTGGGGGGTCCCTAAGACTCGGCAATATCTGCGGCAGGGCGTTCTCTTGAACTACCCCTAACCCTTTTGCGGTAGGGCGTCCTCTAGGACTACCCCTGACCCTTTGGGATGATTAGGGATCATTGGTTGGGTATGGCTAAGAAGAAGGATTCACCGAGAGGTTGATCTCCTCTTCGAGGGTTTTCCTCATCCTCGAAGAGGTCACCTCCTCGAACAAGGTGGTTAGAGAGAATATTCTTCATGTGCCTTGCACATAGGCTCCATCCTACATCATGAGGTGTCTATAAATAGCACCCACCCATAGCTTTACAAGGAATGAATTTTAAAGAGATAACTCTTGGGAAAGAACTAATTTCCCTTCTCCATTATCAACCTTGAGAGTGAAAGTGGGAGATCCATGGGAGAGCCTTGCCATTATTCTCTCTCTAACTATTTTGCCTTCTTCTTCACCCAATCTTTTATCTCCATCATCTCTTTACTTTTGTGTTCTTAGTTGCGACTGTTGAAGAATCTAAGCCTCTCATCATCTCTAGAGAATTCGAATTTTTCTTCGAAGATCTTCGAATTTTCCAACGACGTTCTTCAATCCTCTCATACAGAATTTTCTTAATTTGACTAACAATATGACTTAAATAGAGTCAAATGGAGAATAAGGATTCATGTAATCGATTCCATTTAATAAGACTTAAAACTTGATTTTGGTTGATTTTATCCTCAAGTACTATGAACATTTTATTTATATTATAAACTTCTTTGCTGTGAGTAAAAAAAGTTACAATAAACCTTCTAATTATGTATATATATCATGATAAAATGCATGTATGCTTACATGGCTAACAACTATGAATGTTGTAATTATCATCATCAAACCGAATCTAGGATGATATCGACGCAGCACATGTGTCCATTTAAAATAAAAATCACAGCTGTGATTATTGCAAATTATCATTATTATTATTTGGACATAGATAGTTATGTGATCAAATCAGTTTTGTATAAAAAAAAAAAAAATAGACGGTGAACAAATTAATGTTTGACAAAAAACTGATTTGATCACATAACTATTGATATCTTATCAACGTGATTTTTTTACAGGCATATAGTATTCGACGAGTTCTACACATCGAAACGGTTCTGATTATTAAAACGAGACTTGTGGTGAGCCCCCACAGGCCCAACTGTATGATCCAGTCCAATCTTGAATTGGACCAAAGCCAAACCCATTTTGAATTTAGAACAATTTGTTGAGGATGTGAAACAAAAAGATTGTCCTAAAGAAAAGAGGCCAAGAGGAAACAGATAAACTTTAAATTATAGGACGAGAACAGGTTAGGTAACACTCACACGTCATTAAAGTATATATACATTTTGTTGACAAGGTTGCCTCTACTTTTCACACCCAATTGTGATATATGTCCACCGACAGACATCTATCATTTTCCACTAACTTAGAGGGTAAATTTGTAATTTCAATTTCTCTCCATTAGTATTATTTGAGGTTTTATTATTTGAAAAATGTTAAGAAATTAACAATCTTACTAAAACATTCACCAAATAATAGTGGACCAATTAAGGATTCTTAATGTGTTCGTTGTTATTATTTGTATTAACAAAGTTCACACTCTTTAGAACATCTGATGCTAACCAAATAAATATATGCATTAGACACAATATTAAATGCATCTCAAGAATGGTTCAACTATTAGAAAAATTAGTTAACCGCCTATTGTTCTAGAAATTGAGAAGCTTCTCAAGTTTTTAGAACCCTTAATAATATATATTGTTCTATTAAGTAAAAATCTTTAATAATAACCTCCTCATCATAAAAAAAATTTCACGTCAGCAATCATAGGACTATAATAAACCATTATTATACAAGTTTGAGTAAATTATGTTTACCTTCTTAAGTCTTAATATTTTCTTACCTTCCACCGGCTTTCTCTATTGATTCCCTTCACCAGCACAATACGGCCATTAAAAACTTTACTCCTTATTGCAATTCTTTCAATTTTGGACACATGTTGGTTGCTATAGCAAATTGAGAAATAAATAAATAAATAATAAAAAATAAAATTTAAAATATTAGGAGCCAAAATGTAGAAAAAAATAAATAAAGTGTCAAAGCGAAAAAATATTGAAACTTAAAGGGATAAAGTGTAAATTATCTAAAATTGTAGAATAACGTGTTATTAATTTTTGTGTCTGTAGACATGGCATCACGTGGCTATTGGCAACTGTGGGAGTAAACTAGGACTAATGATAAACATTATTGAGGATCCAAGTGAAAAATAAATAAATATAGTTTTAAGAACCAAAAATAGAAAAGGCTAATGTAATTTACCTTATTTTATTAATACTATAAACCAAGAAATCATATAAAAAAAAAAAAAAAACAACAAGAAAAGTAATATAGAACCCAAAAGCATTTTTACGATATGAGAGTTGAATTAGAACAACATAATACTTTTCGGATAATTATTCAGCATTCTCAGAGTATAGACACATGATATTTCATAAGATTTTGATTGGTGAAGAAGCATAAGGGTCCATAATTTATATTGGGACGGGGGAATAATATAGGGTTAACTAATTAGTGATTGATTTGAAGTATGATCACGTGATACTCCGAAAATATTGAATAATTTCTCATACTTATTATTTTTCTGTGTCTAACCATTAATAACTCTATTTTGAACCTTAAACAAGTGATTACTTACTACCCAACATAATTTTATAATAACAGTGGTGCTACATGCACCAATTAGTGTACTAACTACTGTTATGTTATTATTATTAACCCCACCTATTATACAAATTATAAATACTCAAAACATTTAAAATTATGTCACATCATCTATTAGTATACTAATTAGTATATATAATATTATTCTAGTTGAAACGGTAGTGTTACATGCATCAATTAGTGTACGAGTAATATTATAAACCCCAAAAATTTTACCAAAATTTTTATCAAATGTCTTACATAAGTGTAGGACCCACACAATGTGGGTCTCATGTGAGTCACACACCCATGTGAGACATTTGGTAAAACTTTTGGTAGAATTTTTGGAGTCTCTAGCATTTTTGTTAGTTTACTAACCAGTGTACCAACTAGTGTTATGTCATTATTACTAACCTCACCTATTATATAAATTACAAATGCCCAAAAGATCAAAAATTATGCCACATCATCTGTTAGTACATTAGTTAGTACACTAATTAGTACATATAGCATTATTCTAATTGAAACGGTAGTATTACATGCACTAATTAGTGTACGAGTAATGCTAGAGACCCCAAAAATTTTACCAAAATTTCTACCAAATGTCTCACATGTGGGTCCCACACCCATGTGAGACATTTGGTAAAATTTTTGGTTGAATTTTTGGAGTCTCTAGCATTTTTGTTAGTGTACCAACTAGTGTTATGTCATTATTACTAACCTCACATATTATACAAATTATAAATATCCAAAAGATCTAAAATTATACCACATCATTTGTTAGTACATTAGTTAGTACACTAATTAATACATATAGTATTATTCTAATTGAAACGATGGTGTTACATGCACCAATTAGTGTACTAACTAGTGTTATACCATTATTATTGACCCCACCTATTATATAAATTACAAATACCCAAAATATCTATAATTATGCCACATCATCTATTAGTATACTAGTTAGTAAACTAATTAGTACATATAACATTAGTTTAATTGAAACGGAGGTGTTACATAGTGTAGTGTACCAACTAGTGTTATACCATTAAAACTGACCCCACCTATTATAAAAATTACAAATACCCAAAACATCTAAAATTATACCACATCATCTGTTAGTACATTAGTTAGTACATTAATTAGTACATGTAGTATTATTCTAATTGAAACGGTGGTGCTACATGCACAAATTAGTGCACTAACTAGTGTACCAACTAGTAGTATACCGTTATTATTGATTCCACCTATTATACAAATTATAAATATCCAAAATATTTAAAATTATGTTACATTATCTGTTAATATACTAGTTAATATATCAATTAACACATATAGTATTATTCTAATTGAAACGATGGTACTACATGCACTAATTAATACACTAGTCTAAAATTCTTTTCATCAAGTCACCTTTAAGCATTCATTTAAAGCCTAAATTCTTTTGGGAAATATTGAATTTCTAATCATCAAAGCATTTATTTTGATACTTCGTACCACGTGAAATGGATATTATTCACCCACTAGAATTAGTTAAACTTGGCTTTTTAGATTTTTTGACTTTTTTAGTCTGAGACTTTTTTGTTCGTTTGATTTTGTTGTTTGGCTTTTTTGGCTTGGAATGGCAAAATTGCCCTCCACTTGGAAATGATGTTTTTTTGACTTTTTGTTTGTATATGGGTCAATTTGGTAATTTTACATCAAAAGTCAAGTATTTTGTCATTTTGTGATTTTGCGACTTTTTTTTGTCCTTATATACTTATTTAGTCCCAATGTGAAAACCAAACCAAGGCTTAGATGAATAATGTTACTCCTTTCTTCTATTTTCTTCTATTTTAAATTATTTGTCCATTTTTTTTCATCTTTTAATCGGTGTATAAATAATATAATTTTCATTAAAAAAATTATATTTGAATTACTTTTTATAGATGAAGTTTTAAAAAACATTAAGAAAAGAATAGATTAAAAAATTAGACAATTTTTAATTTTTAAGTCCATCTCCAATGGTTCACCAAAACCATCACCAAATTTGAATTTGGTGAAAAAATACAACTTTTTTTTATCTCTAACGGTTTCATCAAAATGATATCAAATTGAGAATGGCTCAAAATTTTTACCAAATTGAGGAACTGGGCAGATTTTACCATTTTACTGTGTGTACGTTGAAAGTAGGGATGGGCCGGATGTCCAGCCAGTTGTCTCCCCGATCATCCGGAAAACATGGAAAATAAAGAGCAGCAGCCATGGTTAAATGCTTCGAAACGGCAATCGTCCAAGCAGAGGTTCCTGCAATCTTGAATTAAAACTGATGGGCTATAATTAAGATCAAACCCATAATAATCTGTATTCGGAAGCTCCACAAATTTCACCTGCTGAGAATTTGAACAAGACAAATTGAACTTGAGTTCATTTCTCAACCCAGTAAAGTATGCTTCATTAAAAGCTGTTATGTTTTGAGGAAGATAAACAGTTCGAAACCACCATTTGAAGCCACCATCAACTATTATGTTTTGAGGAAGATGAACAATTCGAAAGACTTGGCCAACTAATTGCACAAGACAGAGCAAAGATGGTTTTTTATTTTTAATTTTAATTTTGCCTTTCATTTACAATGTACACAAGCACCTAGAATCAGATGTTTGTGTAATTAGATTGGAAAAAAGACTATGAATTCTACTACAAAGCCCCTCTCCCAAATTCTTTCTTAGCATCCACACAAATCCCAGAAATTAATACGCACACTTATACATGATATCAGCCGAATCAACCAATTCTATTGAATTTATGACTAATTGAATAATCAGGTAATTGGGATAGAGTTGGAGATGAGGGAGAAGCTTCATCTTTTTGTGCACGTATATATATAGATATAAGTGAGTGTGAAAGATTTTCATATATATATATATATCAATTACCTGAAGTGGGTTGGATCGAATCAAGAACCTGTTTCTTCTTTCTCTTTTTCTTAGTTGTGTGGTTCGATTGTCCAGAGCAAGGAAACCAACCCATATGTCCTCTCTGTAGAAAAAGCAGAGAGACAGAGAGATGGTGTACCAAAAGCTCAAGAAAAAGGTAGACCCAACACTAGAGAGACTGATATACAGAAAAGAGGACACAGTGAGAGAGAGAGAGAGAGAGAGGAACAAGAAAATGATTTAACTAGTTGGGCTTTTCATGGTTCAAGAACTTGGTTTTGGTTGAGCAATATACACATACGGATTAAATTCAGAAAATTCATTTTCACTTTTTGGTAGACAGGTCGATCATTTCTCCTGGCGTTCACTTAGGTTTGATCAAAGTTACAGTAAATCGTTGGAGTGGTTCATATCAGATTAAGAAATTTATCTTTTTTTTTTTTTATTTACATTTGATAAAAAAAAAATAGTAAACCGTTAGAAATGTCCTAAAATGTCAAGAATAATGAAAATGAACAAACAATTTAAGATGCCTCAGTTTGATTCTAGCTAGGTACATAGGATTTATTTTGCACCCCGAGTTCTACAGAGATTCCCCGTCACCAAAAAACCAAAATAAAATAAAAAGTAATATAGGGCTATTTTGGTAACACAACAAAAAAGTTAAAAGTCAATTTTTAATTAATTTTGAATCATATCATTTCTCATATAAAACAGTGAAAAAAATTTAAAAAGTCAAAAAATTAGCTTTTGATCATTTTCTCAAAACAACCCATACTAACAAATGGAAGTTTTTAAATATACTCGTAATTTTTTTCTTTATATTCACATGTACAGCTATTTATTCTTAAGGAACAAAATTTATTATGTATATAATGTGTTGCGGGAAAATAAGTTGGTTTATTTATAATTATTTCTCTACGATAATTTTGTTGAAATAATTTAACGATTCAAATTTAAAATTAAGTTAAAATGACCTCATTTTGAAGATATAGTTTGACATAAAAAATAATATTTTATTCCCATTTTATTTTATTTTATTGCAAGCTATTAAATTATATTATTTGCTTATATGCATTATTGTGGTAATATAAAGAATTAGGGGTCATGTGCTCTATTAAAGTAGTGAGTAAAGGAAAAAACTTACTACTGACAGACACAAATAATTGTAGACATAAATATCTACAATAACTTTTGTCGTTTCTGGCGTGCTTTTCTCTGATTGTTGAAGAGAGGCTTTATCTTCTACAAATTTTGTCTTTTTCTTCTGAGACGCCAATAATTGATGTGGACGCTTGGATGCTGAATCTTCAAAGCGGATTCTTCGTGGAAGATTTACAAAATTTTGAAGAGTCAAAAGTCTTGAAATACGGAACTACTACAATATTTTCAAAATATTATATGAGTCTCAATTATTGGCGTCTCAGAAGAAAAAGATAAAATTTGTAGAAGATAAAGCCTATAGCAATCCCGGTTTTCCTTTCTTTGTTTATTGTATTCCGAACTCGGTTCCGTGGATGTGTCGTTGTCGTATTCTCATTTCCATCCTTTACTCTTTGTGTTTGAGTCTTGGGTTGTGTTGGGCAGGTTTGAAACAGGTTGGTTGTGTTTGGAAACCAAGAGTTAATGCCCAGATTTTGGCCTTCACGCTCGAGCGGGGATTTTGACGCTCGATCGGGATTATTCATCCCTCAGTATTTTGTTCTGCAGGTCATCGGATGCTCGAGTGTCCACTTTCACGCTCTAGCGGGGACCATCGTCTGGAAAACTTCTGGAAGTGTGCATCCAGCGCTCAAGCGGCGCTTTTGACGCTCGAACGTGAATCTGTGTCTGACGCTCGAGCAGGGCGTTCCACGCTCAAGCGGACCTGTTTGTATATCAGCCCGAAGTTCAGCTTTTTGGATCACTTTTTCGGGCCATTCTCTCTCTCTACCTTTTCAAAACCTCCATTTGAGAGCTCCTCTCTCTAGGTTACAACTTCTCTCTAAGAAATAATCTATCTCTAATGATCTTCTACCTTAGTTCCTTTATATAAAGTGTGGAGCTTGCCTTGATCTTCATTTCAATCCGAAAATCTTGAGGTTTGGAGCATTTTCAAATTTCTTCATCATCCCTTTGGGTCTCTCTATTTGAGGTAGGGATAACTACTCATTTTTATGATCTTTAACATAGATGTTGGGCATTTTGTATAAATGGTTTGATTTGGGAAGTTAGGGTTTGAGATTTGAAATATTGAAAAGAGGGTTTTTGTTCCTTTTAAACTATCCATGTATATTTTGGATCTTAAAATGAGGTTATTGATGTTTGTTGATAATATTGGACTTTTGGGTCAATGTTGGAAAAAGTGAGAGAAAAGCCCTAATTTATTGTGATAAATTAATTTATATAACTAATTTGGGAGGTGATGGAAACATGAAATTGAGATGGAAATAATGAAATTGAGAAGTTATGAGAATAAATGGTGGAGTTAGATTAATTAATCACCCACTTTTGAAAATGTTAATAGTTTATCTGTTGATGCATTTATTATCTGTTTAGAAATAATTGCTTTGGGCTATCGGTGGAGGATAGTCTTGATTGTTGTAAACACTGCATGATGATTAGGTGAATTAAAACTAATCAATTGAATATGTCATTGAACATGACAGATGGAATAACACATTGAATATGTGCTTTGCTTGATCATTGTATATGATAATTTTTTATATACATGGTATTGTTTGGGAGGAGATAGGGGATGTACTCCACGGTTTGGGAGGAGATAGGGGATGGACTCCTAAACCGGATATTGGTTGGGAGGAGATAGGGGATGGACTCCATTGATACAGCAAATGTGTGTATCTATTGTGAAGTATGGAAGTATTATTGATATGAGTTGTTATCTCATTTGAAATGGAAGTGTTTGGATATGAGTTGTAATCTCATTTAATTGTTTGGCCAGGTTCTCAGCCATGTTTATGAATTGAAAATTGGTTAAGCAAAGGAAAATGAAATGAAACATGGACATATTTGTCATGGAATTGGATTGTGTTGTAAGTTGGTCGACTAGTGTTAACATTTATCGAATGCACATGTTTTAGTTATTGCTCATATTATGTTTAGCATATCTCTACTAGGCGTTGGCTCACCCTATATGGGACATCATTTTCAGGTGTAGGTGATATGCCGTCTCTAAGGTCTTAGCTTGGGAGGTTGTAGAAGCTGAAAGCTTGCTTTTGTAATTATTTTGTGTATTACATGTAATTCAAGCCAAGGGCTTATTTTGTGTTTTGAGTTAGTACTCTCCTTTTTGTAACCCAAGTATTGACTTGGAAAGTTGTAAGCCTATAGGGCATTTACTTTTGTTGTCAATATGTAATACTTTTGGATTAAATACTCTGATGAATGGAAATACGTTTATTTCTCTTAACTGTATGGATGTCATGAATGTATGATTTATGGGTTTATTTTGAGGGCGTTACAACTTGGTATTAGAGCGTACCGGGTTTGAATACTTTGGGTACGTGGAAAGTGATTAGTATCACAATGGGTTTGTCTCGCTTGTTAGAGACTTAGATGCAATGTTATGTACTTATGTGATAACATGCTTATGTGACTATATGGGTATGGGATTTAGTTTCTAGGATGTTGATTGGATCCTTGGATTTTTGGGAGTCCTGTTAGAAAAGCACTTGATCAATGCTGTTTCTAACCGGAACTCTAGCAACGCCATGGGACTGTCATTATTCGGAAATGAAATTCGTAGGTGCTTATATAATTATGTGCTTACGTGGAGTGAATTATAGTTGTCCATGTATTAGGAAGCGAGTGAAATAGCTTCGGCACATTTATGAATGTGCTAATGTTCTTCGTTACCTTTATTAGGATGTCAGGACGAGGACGTGGAGGTAGGCGAGGTAGGCCTAGGAGGCAGGAGATGCCTATACCGGATGAGATTTCGGGGCAGTAGGAGGGTGTTGGTCAGGCCAGTGTGGCCGAGCCAGTAGGTCAGCAGGCCATGGGCGCCTTAGCCCGCGAGATGGCAGGAGCTTTGAGGGAATCCATGGACATTCTCAGAGCCAAGAATCAGGTCCAGGCCCACGTTGCTGAGGTAGGGCCTTCTTTTCTGAAGAGGGAGTTCTTCCGGTCTAACCCGGACGAGTTTGTGCGTGATCCGAAAGAGCCACTTAAGGCTGATGAGTGGCTTGAGCAGATGACGAAGATGTTTGAGATGCTTGGCATCGAAGACGAAGCTTTGAAGGTGACCTTGGCATCCTTCCAGCTGAAGGGAGATGTGGGTCAGTGGTGGAAGTTCGTGCGAGGTCGTATTGGTGGTACATAGGAGGCTTTTGTAGATGCTTTCCAGGAGAAGTTTCTGTCTCCAGCTGTCAGGGAGAACCTGAGGGACCAGTTCTGTCAGCTCAAGTAGCTGAGCATGCCAGTGGCCGAGTTTGAGGCTGCATTTACCAGTTTATCTAGGTTTGCACCTGAGCTTGTGGCGTCTGAGGAACGCCGTTGTCTCGAGTTCGAGAAGAAGTTGAGACACAGGCTCAACACTAAGGTTGCTGGGTCCATGACTCGGGAGTATGGACGTCTTGTGGATGCGGCAGTACATCTTGAGATTATTATGCAGCAGCAGGAGGAGGAGAGGATGAGGGGCTCCAAGAGGAGTCAAGATGGTCAGGGGACGGTAGAAGGTAGAGAGGTCCTAACCCTCAGCAGTCCCAGGGTGCTTTTGTGAGATCTATCTTTCCAGTGCCGAATTCAGGCTCTAGGAGAGGCAGTCAGGGAGACATTACTTGTTACAAGTGTGGTCAGCTGGACCACAAGTCTCCAGCTTGCCCGCAGAGGGGAGGAGGGCAGAAAGCAGCTTCATCTTTGGCTCGACCTCAGAGCCAGAGTCAGGGCAGAGGCTAGCCGCTCTCTTGTTACCAGTGTGGTCAGGCGGGGCACCTGAAGAGGTTTTGCCCGTAGTTGAGTGGCACATCTGGTGCATCTGGTTTGAGGCAAACTCAGAGCCATCAGCCAGCTCAGTCAGTTCAGGCCTCGAGGGCCAATCAGGGGGCATCATCGTCTCAGTCTGTTCAGCAGTCTTTTGCTCCGAGACGTGAGCAGGTAGATCAAAGACCTTCTGGGCGCGTGTCTGCTGTTACCGCACAGGATTTTGTACTGGCTCCATCTATTGTGAGAGGTACCTTTTTGTTTTGCAACTCGGTTGCTAATTTGTTGATTGATACCGGTGCATCCCATTCCTTTATATCTGCTACATTTGCATCTGTTTTGGGATTAGAGTTGGCGCAGTTAGCATCTCCTATTTGTGTTGCATCACCTGTTGGGGGTGAGTTGATTTTGAAACAAGGGTGTAAAGGGTGTGATATTGAGGTCGCCGACCGCCGGCTTCCATTTTCTTTTGTAGTAATGGCTATGTCGGGTTTTGATGTGATTTTGGGTATGGACTGGTTATCGTTATACCGAGCTGTTATTGATTGCTACCGCCAGAGGGTCACTGTATGTACCTTGAGCGGGGATTGTTTCCATTTCTTGGGGAATCGGGTTGGTAGAGTGTTGCCACCAGCGTATGATCCGTAAGGGCAGAGTGAGCTTAGTGGTCTTCTCGCTAACTTTATGAGTAGTGAGTGTGATGAGATCACGATTGAGTTACCCAGAATGGTTTGTGAGTACTCGGACGTCTTTCCCGAGGATCTTGTTAGTTAACCACCCCATCGAGAGATCGAGTTCTCTATTGACTTAGTGCCTAGCACGGCATCGATTTCTATGGCACCGTATCGTTTTGCCCCAGCCGAGTTGAGTGAGTTGAAGGTTCAACTCCAGGAGTTGCTAGATAAGGGTTTTGTCCGCCCTAGTACTTCACCGTGGGGAGCACCGACCCTCTTTGCTAAAAAGAAAGATGGTGCCTTGAGACTTTGTATCAATTACCGAAAATTGAATTGGGCTACGGTTAAGAACAAATACCCTATGCCTCGTATAGATGATCTGTTTGACCAGTTGAAGGGGTCCCGTTGTTTCTCTAAGATAGACTTGAGATCGGGTTACCACCAGTTGAGGGTCAGGGAGCAGGATATTCCGAAGACGGCATTCCGTACGCGGTATGGCCACTATGAGTTTCTGGTGATGCCTTTTGGGCTCACCAATGCACCGGCAGTGTTTATGGACCTGATGAACCGGATATTCCGGGAATTCTTAGATCGTTTTCGTGGACGACATTCTGGTTTGTTCGCCTTCTGAGGAGGAGCACGAGGAACACCTGAGAGTGGTGCTTGAGTTGCTTAGAGCCCATAAACTATATGCTAAGTTTGGAAAGTGTGAGTTTTGGCTAAAAGATGTTAAATTTTTAGGCCATGTAGTCTCCGGGGAAGGGGTGTCTGTTGATACATCCAAGATCGAGGCAGTGCAAGATTGGGCACAGCCTAAGAGTGTTTTTGAGATCCGCAGTTTTCTGGAATTGGCCAGTTATTACCGTAGGTTTGTGAAAGATTTTTTCAGGCTAGCTTTGCCGTTGACTAGATTGACGCGAAAAGGGTCAAATTTGTATGGAGTGAGACTTGTGAAAAGTTGTTCCAAGAGTTGAAAGTTAGACTTACTACCGCTCCAGTTTTGATTATTCCGGAGAAAGGCTTGGGTTATGCGGTTTATTGTGATGCCTCACGAGAGGGTTTGGGTTGTGTGTTGATGCAAGAGGGGAAAGTGGTAGCCTATTGCTCGCGGCAGTTGAAAATACATGAGAGGAATTATCCTACACATGACCTAGAGTTAGCAGCTGTAATTTTTGCCTTGAAGATTTGGAGGCACTACCTTTATGGCGAGAGGTTCGAGGTGTTCTCGGACCATAAGAGTCTGAAGTATCTATTTACACAGAGAGACTTGAACTTGAGACAGATGAGGTGGATGGAGTTCATTGAGGATTACGATTTCGAGTTACATTATCACCCGGGAAAGGCCAACGTTGTGGCCGATGCCCTTAGTAGGAAATCCATTGTTGATGTAGCTTGTATAGCCATCCGGGAGTGGGAGATGTTAGGTGCACTTGGCGAGTTTGATTTTCTTTTGGGTGAATCGGTTGAGGCTGCAGCCTTGTTTTCTGTAGTTGCGCAGCCTACACTTGTGAATCGAGTGTTAGAGGCACAGAGAGGTGACCTTAAGGTAGAATCCCTCCGGGAGAAGATCTCCGGTGGGAAGGTTGAGAAGGGTTTGACTGTGTATCCCGACCTGAGTGTGAGATACCAAGACCGTTTGTTTGTACCAGAGTCTTGCCGAGAAGAGGTACTCCGAGAGTTTCACCATTCACGCCTTGCAGTGCATCCGGGAGTCACTAAGATGTATCGTGATTTGGGTCGCCAGTTTTGGTGGCGGGGTATGAAGAAAGATGTAGCAGTTTTTGTATCGAGGTGCCTTACTTGTCAACAAGTGAAGGCTGAGTATCAGAGGCCAGCGGGTTTGTTGCAACCCTTGCTTATTGTCGAGTGGAAGTGGGAGCATGTCACTATGGACTTCGTTGTAGGTCTTCCGAGGACTCAGCGGGGTAGTGATGCTATTCGGATAGTTGTAGACCGGTTGACTAAGTCGGCGCACTTTATCCCTATGCGCGTGAGAGATTCGGTAGATCATCTTGCCGACTTGTATGTTCAGGACATAGTGAGGTTGTACGGGGTCCTAGTGTCGATCGTCTCAGATAGAGATCTACGTTTTACTACTAGGTTGTGGCAGAGTTTGCAGAGTGCCTTGGGCACTAGATTGACCTTTAGCACGGCTTATCATCCTTAGACTGACGGGCAGTCCGAGCGTACTATTCAGATCCTTGAGGATATGCTCCGAGGTTGTGTCCTTGACTTCAGTGGGTCGTGGGAGAGGCACTTGCCCTTGGTGGAGTTTGCCTACAACAACAGTTTCCAGTCGAGCATCGGTATGGCATCGTTTAAGGCCTTGTATGGCCGACCTTGTAGGCCTCCAGTTTGTTGGGCCGAGGTGGGTGATGCACCTTTGTTGGGCCCGAAGTTGGTGAGGGAAATGACGGAGAAAGTTGAGCTTATCCGTAGGAGGCTTGTTACAATCCAGAGTCGCCAAAATAGTTATGCCGACCGTAGGAGGAGGCCTTTGGCATTTGAGGCGAGTGATCACGTCTTTCTAAAAGTATCACCTAGGCGGGATTTGATGAGGTTTGGGAAGAGTGGGAAGTTGTCCCCTCGGTTTATTGGTCCCTTTGAAATCCTTGAGAGGATTGGGGAGGTTGTATACCGTTTAGCTTTACCGCCACAGTTGTCCGAGGTGCATGACGTGTTTCATGTTAGTATGCTTCGAAAGTACGAGCCGGATCCGTCACATGTATTGGATTGGACCGACTTAGAGGTAGATAAGGATGCCTCGTATGAGGAGAGACCGATGCGGGTCTTGGACAGGCAGGATCAAGTCTTGCGAGGCAAGACGATACCTTTAGTAAAAGTTTTGTGGAAACATCACGGAGTGGAGAAAGCCACTTGGGAACGTGAGTTAGAGGTCCGAGAGAAATATCCGGACTTGTTTGTTAATGTTTAACCATGTATTGGGAATTTTGTTTTGTGAATGAATTCTGGAAACATTATGTATGTTTTAGATTGTGGCAAGGTTATAGCCACCGAATATGGTTCGGAAATGGAAGTTTATTTTAACATTGCATATGTTAATTATGTTTTGGAAATGCAAATATATTGTTGGCATTGAATATGTTATAGAATTACGGAATATGGTATTGGAATTTATTGAATTTCAAGGAATGCATGTTGTAGCTTATGTTGTGATTTGTCTCTTGAAAAGAGATGGAATGACCGGTAATGGGTCAAGTTGTTGAGTATTGAATTGTAATATTGTTGAGAATTGAGAAATCATGTTTTGAAAACTTGTATCTAATTTCGGGGACGAAATTCTTTAAGGGGGGGAGGTTATAGCGATCCCGGTTTTCCTTTCTTTGTTTATTGTATTCCGGACTCGGTTCCGTGGATGTGTTGTTGTCGTATTCTCATTTCCATCCTTTACTCTTTGTGTTTGAGTCTTGGGTTGTGTTGGGCAGATTTGAAACAGGTTGGTTGTGTTTGGAAACCAAGAGTTAATGCCCAGATTTTGGCCTTCACGCTCGAGCGGGGATTTTGATGCTCGAGCGGGATTATTCATCCCTCAGTATTTTGTTCTGTCATCGAACGCTCGAGCGTTCACTTTCACGCTCGAGTGGGGACCATCATCTGCAAAACTTCTGGAAGTGTGCATCCGGTGCTCGAGCGGCACTTTTGACGCTCGAGCGTAAGTCTGTGTCTGAGGCTCGAGCGGGACGTTCCACGCTCGAGCGGACTTGTTTGTATATCAGTCCGAATTTCAGCTTTTTGGATCACTTTTTCGGCCATTCTCTCTCTCTCTACCTTTTCAAAACCTTCATTTGAGAGCTCCTCTCTCTAGGTTACAACTTCCCTCTAAGAAATCATCTATCTCTAGTGATCTTCTACCTTAGTTCCTTTATATAAAGTGTGGAGCTTGCCTTGATCGTCATTTCAATTCGAAAATCTTGAGGTTTGGAGTATTTTCGAATTTCTTCATCATCCCTTTGGGTCTCTTCATTTGAGGTAGGGATAACTACTCATTTTTATGATCTTTAACATAGATGTTGGGCATTTTGTATAAATGGTTTGATTTAGGAAGTTAGGGTTTGAGATTTGAAATATTGAAAAGAGGGGTTTTGTTCCTTTTAAACTATCCATGTATATTTTGGGTCTTAAAATGAGGTTATTAATGTTTGTTGATAATATTGGACCTTTGGGTCAATGTTGGAAAAAGGGAGAGAAAAGCCCTAATTTATTGTGATAAATTAATTTGTATAATTAATTTGGGAGGTGATGGAAACATGAAATTGAGATGGAAATAATGAAATTGAGAAGTTATGAAAATAAATGGTGGAGTTGGATTGATTAATCACCCACTTTTGAAAATGTTGATAGTTTATCTGTTGATGCATTTATTATCTGTTTAGAAATAATTATTTTGGGCTATCTGTGGAGGATAGTCTTGATTGTTGTAGACACTGCATGATGATTAGGTGAATTAAAACTAATCAATTGAATATGTCATTGAACATGACAGATAGAATAACACATTGAATATGTGCTTTGCTTGATAATTGTATATGATAATTGTTTATATACATGGTATTATTTGAGAGGAGATAGGAGATGTACTCCACGGTTTGGGAGGAGATAGGGGATAGACTCCATTGATACAGCAAATATGTGTATCTATTGTGAAGTATGGAAGTATTATTGATATGAGTTGTTATCTCATTTGAAATGGAAGTATTATTGATATGAGTTGTTATCTCATTTGAAATGGAAGTGTTTGGACATGAGTTGTAATCTCATTTAATTGTTTGGCCCGGTTCTCAGCCATGTTTATGAATTGAAAATTGGTTAAGTAAAGGAAAGTGAAATGAAACATGGACATATTTGTCATGGAATTAGATTGTGTTGTAAGTTGGTCGACTAGTGTTAACATTTATCGAATGCACATGTTTTAATTATTGCTCATATTATGTTTAGCATATCTCTGCTGGGCGTTGGCTCACCCTATATGGGACATCATTTTCAGGTGCAGGTGATATGCCGCCTCCAAGGTCTTAGCTTGTGAGGTTGTAGAAGCTGAAAGCTTGCTTTTGTGATTATTTTGTGTATTACATGTAATTCAAGCCAATGGCTTATTTTGTGCTTTGGAAAGTTGTAAGCCTATAGGGCATTTATTTTTGTTGTCAACATGTAATACTTTTGGATTAAATACTTTGATGAATGGAAATACGTTTATTTCTCTTAACTGTATGGATGTCATGAATGTATGATTTATGGGTTTATTTTGAGGGCGTTACAAAGCCTCTTTTCAACAATCAGAGAAAAGCACGCCAAAAACGACAAAGTTATTATAGATATTTATGTCAGGAATTATTCGTGTCTATCAGTAGTAAGGTTTTTCCTACACTCACTACTTTAATAGAGCAGATGACCCCTACCCTATTCTACACTTGTCTTGTAATAAATTATAGTGCCAAAATTTTATCAAAAAAGAAGGATTGAATGATATGCGATGGGGCCTAAAGCAGTACCCGATATCATTATCCTAATCTTTTATTGATAAAATGTTATTATCCATATCTAGAATGGAAATTTGAGTCAAAATCAGAAAACATTCACACACAATAACACAAGAGATTTACGTGGTTCGGCAATTGCCTACATCCACGGGAGATATATCCACTATAGAATTTTTCCCGGAGGGAGTTACAACACTCACACCTCACTCTCTCTCTATAGCACTCTCTCTCACTCAAACACACTCTGTGTTTTTCCTTTGATACTCAGACCCTCTTCCTCACCTCAATTTATACACAATTGAGGGAAGAGAAAAGAGTTAATGGCTGCCAAAACCGCCAACTGCCAACTCCCCTCTCCTTTCCTAATTCTTGACTTGGAGACTCAACCTCCAACCTCCAACTACTCCATGTGGGCTGGAGTCAACAATTCTCCCCCTCCACGCCCATATGGATAACTGACTTCTTACTTGAAGTCTATCCCGGTCAGATTCTTGCAAACTTCTAGTTTGTCTCTGGTGACAACCTTGGTCATCATGTCAGAAGGATTCTTGTCCGTGTGAATCTTCACTAGCTTCATCAGTTGCTTTTCCATCACTTCTCGTATCCAATGATACCGGACATCAATGTGCTTTGTGCGGGAATGGTACATGGAATTCTTGCTTAGATCAATTGCACTCTGACTATCACAATGTACCTTGTACTCTTCTTGTTGTAGACTCAATTCTTGGAGAAACCGCTTTAACCACAACATTTCCTTTCCAGCATCTGCGGCAGCAATGTACTCTGCCTCTGTTGTAGATAAAGCAACACACTTTTGTAGTTTGGATTGCCATGAAACAGCTCCCCCTGCAAAAGTGAACAGAAATCCTGATGTAGATTTTCTACCATCAAGATCTCCTGCCATATCGGCATCTGTAAAACCCTCCAAAATTGGTTCAGCTCCCCCAAAACATAGGCACATCTATGAAGTTCCTTTCAAGTACCGAAGAATCCATTTGACTGCCTCCCAATGCTCATTTCCTGGATTAGCGAGGAATCTGCTCACAACGCCCACTGCATGAGCTATATCTGGCCGGGTACACACCATTGCATACATCAAGCTCCCTACTGCGGAAGAATAAGGGATTGTTTCCATTTCTTTCCTTTCAGAGCTGGTTATGGGACACGAGCGCTTTGTCACCTTGAAATAGTTGGCCAATGGTGTGCTGACTGGCTTGGCATTTTTCATGTTGAACCTTTCAATCACGCGTTCAACATATTTCTCCTATGACAACCATATCTTCTTGGCTTTCCTATCACGAACAATCTTCATGCTCAAAATCTGCTGTGCAGAGCCTAAATTCTTCATGTCAAAGTACTGCGACAAGTCATTTTTCAACTTGTTGATCATAGCAATATCATGTTCGATGATCAGCATATCATCGACATACAACAGCAGGATGATGAAGTTTCCATCAGAAAACCTTCGGAAATATACACACTGGTCTGCTACCGTTCTTGTGTACTCGTGATCCACCATGAATGAATCAAACTTCTTGTACCATTGTCTCGGCACCTGCTTTAGGCCATATAGACTTTTCTTCAGTTTGCAGACTAGATTTTGTTTCCCTTTAACTTCAAATCCTTCTGGTTGCTCCATGTAGATTTCTTCCTCCAAATTACCATGGAGAAAGGCAGTTTTAACATCCATCTGTTCTACCTCCAGATTCAAGCGAGCTGCTAATCCCAGAGCTACTCGAATGGAAGTCATCTTCACAACTGGGGAGAAGATCTCATCAAAATCAATTCCTTTTTTCTGCCCAAAACCTTTGACCACCAAACGAGCTTTATGCTGCAATATTTTACCGTTGCCATCTTTCTTCAATTTGTACACCCATTTGTTTTTCAATGCCTTCCTGTCTTTTGGAAGTGGAACAAGCTCATAAGTGTGGTTCTTCTGCAAAGAACTCATCTCCTCCTTCATGGCTTGCATCCAGCAATCTTTCTCTGTATGACTCTTTGCTTCCGAAAAACTCTCGGGCTCCCCCTCATCAGTAATCAGAATATATTGAGAAGCGGGATATTTCGTTGATGGCACAGCAGCTCTTTCAGATCTCCGCAACTGAGGCCCAGTTGCCTCTGGTTGAGGGGGTTGCTCCCCCTGCTCAACACCCTCTTCATCCGGGTCTTCATCTCTTTCATCCTGATCCTCAATTTCTGGCATAGGATCCTGCAACTCTGGCACTTCTTGTTGCACATCATCAAATCTAGCATTTTGTGATGGCTCAAGAGATGGGAACAAGTCTGGAGTGATGACATCTCTAGACTTTGCAGACTTCTCAAGATCTGCTACTGTCTGGTCTTCCTGGAACACAACATCTCTGCTCTTGAACATCTTCTTGTTCACTAGGTCCCACAACTTGTACCCAAATGCTGCATCTGAATAGCCCACAAATATACATGGAGTGGACTTGTCATCAAGCTTCTGTCTGTTTTCCTTGGAGATGTGTGCGAACGCCTTACACCCGAAGACTCTCAAGTGAGAATATGATACCTTTCTTCTGAACCAGACTTCCTCAGGTATCGCAAAGTTCAACGGGACTGAAGGCGACCTGTTGATGAGATAACAGGCTGTACGGGCGGCTTCAGCCCAGAATGACTTTGGCAACTTTGCCATTCTGAGCATGCATCTAACTCTTTCAATAATAGTGCGGTTCATCCTTTCTGCCACATCATTGTGTTGTGGGGTACCGGGAACTGTTGTCTCATGCCGAATACCTCTGCTGGCACAATATGCTTCAAAAGCATTGGAAGTATACTCGCCACCATTATCTGTGCGAAGACATTTTAATTTTTTTCCTGGTCTCTCTTTCCACCATTGCATGGAACTCCTGAAAGTGTTGAAATACTTCATCCTTCGTCTTCAAGAAATACACCCACAATTTCCTTGATGCATCATCAATGAAGGTTAGAAAATACTTGCGGCCGCCAAGTGACTCCACTTCGATTGGGCCACAAACATCCGAGTATACCATACTAAGCACTTCTGTTTTCCTCTTGCTCGTGGAACTGAATGATACTCGATGCTGCTTGCCATAAAGGCAATGATCACACGGCTTCATGGCACTCCTTTTGGATAAGGGTATCCTGGATTGCTTTGCTAACAGATGCAATCCCTTCTCACTCATGTGAGCCAGTCTTCTGTGCCATAAGTCTGGTGACTCCTTGTCTTTTGCTGCATTAAGACTTCCCAGACAGGTCTTCGTTTGGGTCTTGTACAGTGTTGAAGACATCTCTCCTCTGGCGATTGTCAAAGCTCCTCCTGTTAGCTTCCAACGATTATTTCCGAATGTACTTGTATAGCCTTGTCGGTCCAGGGCGCTTCCGGAGATAAGATTGAGGCGCAAATCTGGAACATGCCTCACATCTTTGAGAACCAGCTTGTGTCCGATATTAGTCAAAATACTAATGTCTCCAATACCCACAATCTTCGAATAGCTAGAATTCCCCATTCGAACAGTACCAAAATCTCCAGCGTTATACGAGCTGAAGAGGTCTTTGTGGGAAGTGGCGTGATAGGATGCAGCTGTGTCTATTACCCACTCTGTACAGCTGTGGTCAGCCACGTGAAGGCAATCCTCCTCTTCACCAACTGCAAGAAGTATTTCGTCAGTTGTTGTAGCTGTTGTGTTCTCATCTCCCTTTGGCTTACTACTTTGGCCTTTATCTTTCCGGCTTGGGCAGTTCCTCTTTATGTGACCCTCCTGGCCACAGTGAAAGCAAGTGAAGTTAGAGTTACCTTGACTTTTACTGTCTCTGGATTTACTCCTGTTGTTCCATCTGCCTCTGCTCTTGCTTCTTCCTCTACCTCTGCCTCTTCCTTTACCTCTGTCTCTGCCTCTATCTTCTGTAACAAGCGCATGGGACTGATTACCTCCCATGTCTTTCCTCCTTGTCTCTTCATTGTACATGGCGTCTGTGACCATGCTCATGGTCAACTTCCCCTCTTGTGCAGAGTTGCTGAGAGAAACCACCAATGTCTCCCAGCTATCCGGTAAAGAACTGAGCAGTAGTACGGCTTGCATTTCATCGTCCAAGGACATCTTGACGGTTGCAAGCTGATTCACCAAATTCTTGAATTCACTGGTGTGCTCGGCGACAGACACACCATTCTTCAACTTTAGATTCACAAGCCTTCTCATTACCAAGGCTTTGTTTCGGGCGGTCTTTGACTGGTACATTCCTTCTAATATTGTCCAGAGAACATATGCATCTGTCTCCTGGGCGACGTGGTGGAATACACTGTGGTCTATCCATTGTCTGATACAACCGACGGTTTTCCAGTTCATCTTTATCCAGTCTTCATCCTTCACTTCTTCCGGTTTAACCCCTTTTAGAGCAATAGGGTCAAACAAGTCTTTATAATATAGAATGTCTTCCATCCGCAGCTTCCAGATTGCATAATTGGAAGGATTCAACTTGATCATGGATCCCGAAGTTGAAGTAGATTCTTCCATCATCTAGAAAGTGGTCTCTGTCTGAAAAACAGGCTTTGTTGTAAAGTCCGGACTGCTCAAAGTAGCCGGAAAAGCACTTCGGATTGCCAAACGAAAAACTGCAAATTTTTGAAAACTTATTTGCAAAATCTGACCGTACGGATGTGTCCGAAATATTCCAATTAATTGGAAACCACTATTGGCTCACCCAAATCGGACCTCAAATGGCTCAGATCAAGCCAAAACAATTTTAACGGTTCAGATCGGCAGAATCTGGTGCGCTTGAGAAGCACCAGATTATTCCTCAGGTTCTGCTGACGTCAGCCTGACGTCAGCGGCTCGGTCAACGCTCTGACTCGGCTTGGTCAACTTGGTTCCAGCTCGGCTCGGCTGGAGGCTCAGCTCGGCTTCGTCGGCTTGGTCAGCGGCTGGACGGCTCGGTCAACGGCTCCAGCTCGGCTCGGCTGACGGCTCGGAAACGTCAGCTGCCGTCGATGTGACGTCAGCAAATAGCGGTGGATGACGTCACCGCCTGCCCACCGGAGAAGACGCGTGAGGCGCGTGTAGCGCGTTGAAGCGCGTGGTCACGGCGTCACGTGGCGCGTGATGGCGCGTGTGGCTTCGTCCGGTGTCCGTTTTCAACGCGGTTTTCACCTCTGTGATCGTCTCGTCGAATACTTCAATCTGGTGTGATTGAAAGTTGATTTCTACCACTTTGATTTCTGGGCAAGTTTTGGAACAACACTCTGTTTTTTCGAAAACGCACAACACCGGCTCTGATACCACTAGTTAGGATCAAGGGACACCAGAAAACATTCACACACAATAACACAAGAGATTTACGTGGTTCGGCAATTGCCTACATCCACGGGAGATATATCCACTATAGAATTTTTCCCGGAGGGAGTTACAACACTCACACCTCACTCTCTCTCTATAGCACTCTCTCTCACTCAAAAACACTCTGTGTTTTTCCTTTGATACTCAGACCCTCTTCCTCACCTCAATTTATACACAATTGAGGGAAGAGAAAAGAGTTAATGGCTGCCAAAACTGCCAACTGCCAACTCCCCTCTCCTTTCCTAATTCTTGACTTGGAGACTCAACCTCCAACCTCCAACTACTCCATGTGGGCTGGAGTCAACACGTATTCCTTCTGTCAGAAAGAAGCATTGGCGGTTATTCCCCTGAATACGACTCGCGAGGGGCAGTCTAAGGGCAAACGGTATTTTGGTGTTGTTGGGGCAGTTTTCGCGGTTGGATTGTTGATTTTGATAATTTTTAGAAGAGAGAAGAAGAAGAAGAAGAAGAAAGATGATAGTTTCGAATGCGATAGCTTTGTTTTGGAGAAGAGCTCTGTTCGGAGCGAGCCTGCCATTGATGGAAGTAAGCTCTTGATCTTGATCTTTCTTCTTCCCATTTTTTACAAAATTCATTTTACCATGTTGTTGCTGCGATATGGCCCAAAATGTTTATTACTTGTGATTTTTTAAAAATATAGTCAAATATGGTTCACATTTTTTACAAAATCCATTTCACCATGTTGTGGAGGAAGACCAAGGGTATAAATGTCTTTTTACAAGTAAAGCTAACAGAATTGGTTTTGCTATATATTCAAAACTATATGAAGAATATTTAGTTGTTTTAAAAAATTAGGAAACCAAGTGCTATGGAACCACAGGTGGGCCTAAAATGTACTTTCATTCATTCTCTCACCTTGGTTGTTGAGAAATCACTTAATGTTGTGTTTGATTGGAGGATTTTGGGAGGGATTTGGAAAGGAAAATGAAAAAGGTAGGTGAAATGTGAATAAAACATGCCTTTATTTCACCTAGTTTCACACACCTTTTCCCTTTCCCTTTCCAAATCCCTCTCCAAATTCCCCAACTAAACACAGCATAAATGTTCATTCAAAGTTCATGAAAATAGCTTGGTTTAGTGACAAAAAAATTCAATTACATAGGACATGTACCGCAAACTATGACGATGCTGTTGATGGGGCTACCACCATACCATGTTTTCACATTGGAGGAAATGGAAGATGCGACAAACAACTTCGACCCCTCAAATTTGGCCGGGGAAGGATCTCAGGGACAGGTAAAAAGAGTTAGATCGACACAAATTTCATTGAACGAGACAGATTATAGCATCTTACTATTTTCAATCTTATTCACGTTAATCAATGAACAATTAGTTTTCATTGATTACAGCTCTATAGAGGATGGCTCAGAGACGGCTCGATCTGCCTGGTGAAATGTCTGAAGTTGAAACAGAAGCATTCGCAACAAAGCTTGCAGCAGTACATGGAAGTGATATCGAAGCTGAGGCATCGGCATTTGGTCAGTGTTCTAGGACACTGCATTGTGACATACCAGAACCACCACCCAAATGCAGCTAGCACTGTCTTCATTGTCCTTGAACATGTTGCAAATGGGTCTTTGAGGGATCACCTTACAGGTAAAATAAATAGCACACTTCATGTCAATGTCCCTGACACAAAAAAATACGATGACCAAAGTGAAACTAGAGAAACCAATGATGGGCTTAGCCCCCTTTTGTCAGCCAAAAAAATAATAATAATAATTTTCATGTAATTTACCTATTCTTTATAATTATTCTTTTACAACAAACATTTCATAAACAGGTGTATTTTTTGTTCGGACATAAATAAGGATATTTTTATAAAGTTTTTTTTTTTTGTATTTATTATATAATTTTAGATAGTTTATTTGGGATTAAACTAAAATGTAAGGTTAATTACACTTTACCCCTTAACTACCATTGAATATCACCTTATCATTCTGTTGACTTTAAAAATACTTATAGACTCTCAACTATCAAAAATTGTACAAAGACCCCATTTTTGGAGGAGAAAGGTGAAGAATTTTGATAGTTCAAGAATTTATGAGATTAGTTCCACAGAGAGAGAAACTGATATAAGGCAATGCCTGTGTTTTTCTGAATTTGGCAGATTGGATAAAGAGGGAGTACCTGAAATGGCCATAGAGAATGAGGATTGCAGTGGGGATTGCCAGGGGAATCCAGTTCTTGCACTCCGGAATCACTCCAGGAATGTATGGACAAAACTCTCACCGCCAAAATTAGCAGCTACAACATTTCATTGCCATCCAAGGTGGGAAATTTTTGATTTCAAGCTTACATTATTACCAATTCCTGAACATTGGCAACCGGGTTTTTGCTTTTTCGTGTCTTCAGAAAATGTAAAGTTTCATGACACTTTTACGTGTGAAACACTTTTTGAAAATTAGCAATTTTTTTTTTTGCATTTAGGTTAAAAAAGTACATTTCACATTTCTTGTCACTTGTATGAGTTAGTACAGAGAAAAAATTGACGGTAATTTGAAAGAAGTGGCCATATTGAAAGTGAACTTAAAATATATGTAGTTAATATTGTTCAAACTGAAATAATTCAAACTAAAGTAAAATTTGAAAACTACAGAGGTAAAAATATGTAAAACAGGACAGAATAAAAATAAAAATAAATAAATATGTAGTTTTATTTCAAAGTAAATTGATAATTATAATAAATAAATTGACACAAGATGCAAGTTATGTGAACAACTAATATAATTTCTTTTTTCTTTTCCATAAATTCAAGATCAACAGAACCTTACATTACAAGATATTGATTCCATTAAGGAAACCCAATGACAATTACCACAAATATTGGAGTAATTTCTTCCAAGCTTCCCAAAAAAAAAAATTGCAAATCAACCTTGTATTTGTTGATTTAACTTGATTTTCCAATCCAATAACATTCTAAATATGGAAGTAAAACCCAAATTCGCCAAGACTAAGAAAATCGTTTTCAACCAAACACCAACTCAGAACTGGCCACGTCCAAAATCAAACCCATGAGGAATCATAGAAGTAGCACAATCACTCATCAAACCCAGTCCGCCATGATTCGCACTTTCATTCATACCAAACATCATTGAAGAATTCGCACAATCAAACCCATGAGGAACCGTAGAAGTAGCACAATCACTCATCAAACCCAGCCCACCATGATTCGAACTTTCATTCATACCAAACATCATTGAAGAATTCGCTTTCATTATCATCAACTCATAAGCTTTCATACTCACATTCTTCTTCAACTCCTCCAACGCCGCCACGTACTGCTCCAGCTCCTCTAATCCTAGATCATCAACCGCCTCATCCCACCAAAATCCGCCGTCATTCGCCGCCTTCTTTGTCTCCTCAATCACCGCACTCCGCCTCTTCTCCGCCTCCAATTCCTTCGAAACTTGGGCGTATTTCTCGTTGAAATCGAGCACCGAAGGGCGGTTGTTCTGCTCGCCGTCGGCGGAGGTTCCGGTGAGGTATCGATCGATCACGGCGTCAACGCTGGGTTGGCCGAAAGCGAAGGTGCTCTTTCCGGGAGATTTGACGACAATGGCGATCTCAGCGCCGCTGAGGATGCAGAGTTGGCTGGCCTTCTTGAAGAGGCCGGCACGGCGTTTCGAGAAGGTGACTCGGCGATTGCTTACGCTCTCAATCTTCTTGATTTCGATCTTCTGGCGGCCTTGGGTGGTTTTCTTGGTGGTGTTCATGGTGACCATGCAAGAGAGAGAGAGTTGTTTGCTTGGAGAGAAAGTTAATGGGGGAAAGCTGTTGGAAAGATAGTGGTGATTTGAGATGTATTTATATAAAGTAATGCACGCCTTATTTTAGGAAAGTTCTAAAATTTTGCTGATCAAGGATCCTTAATATATGTCGGTGTTGTAATAGGGGAAGTTTTTATTATTAATATTGGAAGTTGTCTGTAATATGCAAAAGGTTTGTCCAACAAATATTATACTATTCCTGATTTTTACAAACAATCAAATTTATTTTTAAGTAATACTTTTGAACGTAGAGTAGAGTGTAGAGTAGAACTCATAGGGCATGTTTGATTGGATGGAGTAGAGTATGAGATTGTAATTATTAATTTGTGAGCCTAATTATTCTATGTTTGTTTTAACATTTGGTTTAAGATTATTAATCCAATAGATAATTAATTCAACAAATTTATAGGATTATTAGTAATGGAGTGGGGGTGAGATTATTAATCCTATTAATCCAATTGGATAGTGAATACCATACTAATTTGATAATATTATTAATATCTCACGATTAGTCTTGTGAATCAAACATGACTATAATTTTATACCGACCAAAAATAATGTTTGAGAATTTGAGTCGACAAAACGATTACGGCATTTTCATTGATTTAAAAATTGAATTTAGCCGATGATTATAATTATTTGTTCATAACCAATGTCATTTGCAAACAACAATGCTAGGTATCATGAAAAGTCTTTCATGAAAATGGTCATGAAAGATTTGTGACCTTTAGATTTCACTAACAATAAAGTTCCACACACTAATCAAAGTAATCCAAAGGTGACAAATCTTTCATGACTATTTTCATGAAAAAATTTTCATGATGCCTAACATTTCTCATTTGCAAATTGTAACCAAATCATCGCTTTATCTCATAACCAACATTATTTTGTAAATTCCACCTAACCACCAATAAATAAATAAATAAATTATTTTTCACCCCAATAATTTTTCTAAAATAAAAATCGAAAACAGGACAGAATAAAAACACAATCAATCAAACTGTTTATTTCATCAAATATAGATCAGTCTTTCTGCTCAACTCCTTTTGCATTTTTGAAATGTTCTCAGGTAGGTTCAGAGAGCCCTCTCAACGGACAAGACAACCCCAACAGGCTTTCCAGGTAATATTTTTTTCCACTTAATCTTCATTGTCATCTTTAAAACCTTGAATTCATTTTCATAGAAGCTCTGTATGTATATGCAGCACTGAAAGTGCAAAAAAGAATGATATTTATCAACTGGGTGTAATTCTACTTGAAGTAATTTCTGGTAAACCAATCATATCCGAAACTCAATTGGCTGAGCTCAAACTTCAGGTATATATTTATTTTCCATCATTTTCTCTCTTCATTTCCTTCAAAATCTCAAAGGATGATGATTCGGTCCAATAGTAAATGTTAATGTTGGCATTTTGAATGATGTGGGTTTGAGTCACTGAAATAACCTTGGAAAAAGATTGAGAACATCTTATTCTTACTTGGGAAAAGATATCCATCCTCCCAACTCACTAATGGTGTTTTATGACTTGCCCACAATTTTCTTATTTTTTTTGTAGTATGTAACCATATAACCAATATGATGTTATGATAAGACAAAATAATTCCTTAATTATGCAAATACTTGCCCAATAACAAGGGACTATCTACTTACATGTCCCAAAAACAGAGGAATAATAATTGAACCAATCACGAAACACTATTGGTTGGGCATACAACCACGTGATGTTGCAAATGCATGTGATAAATTATATCTTAAATCTCATATCGTTCTGTCTTAATACACTTCCAATCATTACATTGTGTGAGCATCTCGAGACACTTAAATCTCAAGGCATAATTCAATGGTTGTTAGTGCATTAAGACAGAGAGAGAATAATTTAGAGAAAGATAATCTTGTATTCCTGAAAAATACCCTATGTATAGTGTAGATTCAAATTTTGTCCATATTTCATTTTCGAAGTACTTTTCAAAGAGAATTTTTTTGGGAGCACATACCATTGCTGATTTTTCTTTCTTCAAATTCTAGTATCCTGCAAGTGTGCTTGATCCTAATTTGCTTCAACTTCGTTTTACACTTCACAGCTTGAAAGAGGTTTAGCAGAGTCACCATTGAGATTGCGAGAAGCAATCGATCCTTCCATTCGTGGCACATTCGCACATGAATCATTAAAAACTGCAGTCGAAATCACCATGAAATGCCTCAGCAAAGATTCAATCTCACGTCCCACCATCGAAGATGTTCTTTGGCACATGCAATACTCAATTCAAGTTCAAGAAGGATGGACTAGCAGTGGAAACCTTAGCACAAAAGTCTAGTATTGCCTTCAATTAAACTTCTCAGATTTGCAGTGTTTGTTACCTGAATTTCATTATCTTGTGGTGTAATTCAGTAGCTATCCTGTTGAATTTCATGATCATGTGTAGTTACTCTGTATAGGGCTTTAGTGATTCAACAATGTATCCCCCTTATGCTTTTATAAAATTGTAAGTGCACAGAATTTACTAACAAAATCGAACAGAACCCTCTCACATGAGGTGGAACTCATCCGGTTCTGTGATTGAATTCTATGCATATAGTTTCTTTTTCTATTTTGAAAAGAAATAGGGTTCAACATGAATGGAGTTGGTTTGGGTTAATTAGAATCAAACTCAGAATTTAACTGCACTTGCTTGGTTTCAAATTTTTAGATTCCGAATTTAACCAATCATCTTTTTGGTTCTACATTAATTTAAGAAAAAAATTTGCTTTATCCCCTCAAATTGTCACACTAGTGTCAATTTGTTTTCTCAAATATTGATTTGAACAGAACAATTACCTCTTAAAATATTCAATATTAAATAAAATACAAAATACAATTAATTGTAGCAAATTATTTTATCTGTCGGAAATATTAAATCACTTGATTGATTGCAGTAAAATAAACTAATATCAATAGTTTAAGGGCCAATTATTCAAATTGATAATTCTATTTGGAGGTGGCAAAGTAATTTTTCCCTTAATTTAAAATTTTCATAATTATAAAGCAAAATTTTAGAAAAATAATTTGTAAAGTAAAATTGTTGTAGTATAAACATAAGGATAACCCTTACAATGGGGGAAGGGAGCAAAATTATAGAGTAGAATTGTACGTAGTACATAAAAATTATGAGTACCTAAACAATTTTTATGACAAACATTTCTTTAATAGCATTTCTTTAGAAATTTAATGACAAACATTTTTTTATGTACTCAAGGTAAGAGATTTTGGACAAGAGTACCTAAACAAGGTGGAATTCTAAGAAGACGGAACAATTACTCCTTCAACAGTCCCTTTTGCCACTTTCTAACTGGTTTCAAACCTTCAAATTTTAATAACTTCTAATTCACATATCCATTTGTGTGTGTGTGTGTGTGAAATTTGCAATTTAAAATCCTCTCAAGATCTATAACATGATATGAAATTCTATAAAATAAATTAACAAAATCATAAAACTTCACTGCATTAGTGAAATCAATGAAATTTCTTGTTAAGCATTAAAAGTTCTAGAATTAAGGATCAATCACAAAAAACTAGGTCCCTAATTATAAAGTTCATGGTAAAAAGTTGAAATAGAGGGTTTGAAAATGAAAATTTTTGAACTTTTCTGTTTTAAAACAGTGAAAACAGTGAAATTTCCCCGAATTTGCACTGTACAAATGTATTTGTGTGAAATTTCACTGACCAAACAGTTGAAATTTCACCATCTTAAGGAGGTGGAACTTAACTATAACAGATAATTTCATTCCTAATTATCCATTGCATACATGCACAAGTATAAGATATTAAAATTATTAATCTTGCTTTGTCTGAGATAAAAACAGAGCTGACCAAGAGAAGGAAATACTCTCATAGCAGAACCTGAACAAGTTTAAGGACAACAATTGTACATCTTAGAACACCAGTCTAGTTCGTCTATGATACTTGTATCAGCCTCAGTAGGCCGACAACGGGTTTTTAACAAGAAATTTTTGTATGTACATTAACTCGGACGAAAAAAGCAAGACAGCAAGCTCAACAGGAACTAAAATAAAGACTAAAATTCATCCATAGAACATAAGCACACACAATATAATTCACGGAGTTTGCAACAGAATCGTTTCTAAAGTTTCAATGCTATTCAAACATGCCATTAAACTATTTTTTGGATGTTTAATCACACCCTACTACAAGGGGTATCAGTCAGCCGTCCAACTCTGCTCAACAATCTCCTGTACTCTCCTGTTGTACTCCCGCTTGTTCTCGCTAAACATTCGTACAGCTTTAGAATTGGCCAGAGAGTTTGGGTTCAGGTCACAGAGCAATGACTGCAATAGAAAAGTTCACGGTTAAAAAAACATTACATGCAAGAGATGGGAACAATACCCCTCAAAAAATGATGACTATAAACACGTTCACAATCATAAAATATACACATACACAAACACACATGCACATACACATACGGAGATGGAAGGAGGGCAACATAATATTTGTGTTGCATCATAACTACTGACTAGATGTATGAAGTCATCATAATGTAATGCCATTGATAACACTGCTCTATACATGTACCATTTGACAAATAGTGTCTCAAGAGGAGTGGAACCAGATGTGGTCACAGATTGTAAATACAAAGCTTCTTCAGTAGACGAAATTAACTGAGCTATGAAAAGACAAATCGATATACCTTCCTACAGAATCCAATTCAAGAATTCAGCTACCTTTCTATAGCTTTTTCCTTATGCTCTTCCTCGTATTGTATGCATTAACTTTAGCTACTTATCAACCTCATTCACAAAGAAGTCATATTAAGGGACACAGTGATGCAACAAAATTCCTCAACCTTAAAATTCATAATAATAGAAGCCTGCAAAAACAAATAAAAGTACAGATCATAAGAGCATAACCATTTGGTTCAAATTTATACAACGGTTTCAACAAGGGCTACAAATCCGTGCATGATTATCAGGGGCACAAAAGCTGTTTAAAAGCCTGCTTAATGTTGTTTTTATGCAATGATTTATGAAACCATACCAAAGCTTCTCAATGTATTATTGAGTGGAACTGTCAGAGGTCCAACCAATCTCCAACTAGATTTACCAAAGGGGAAATATCAATTCAGTCCAACTTCTGAAAAATAATTACATATTAATGATAAACTTTATAAATATTAAAATACTAAGTTATAAACTTCTTCATGAATATGTAAATATTTTTGGAAAAGACCACTGTTATGTAATATCCCTTCCCAAGAGCAATAAAAATTGGAAAAAAAGAAGAGAAGAAAAAGAAGAACAAGAGACTATTAGTTCTGGTGGGGATTTACCACAATCTTCTAAATCTATGGGTGGAGGCTCACCCAAAATCAAAAGCCTCACAACCTGAGAACAAGGACTCAAAATTCATCACCAAATAACAAAAAACTCTCTTTTGCAATGGGCTACACAGTAACTTTTTCTTACCTCTTTTTTTTTTTTTGAAGGGAGGGGGGGGGGTTAGAGAAAAGCATTTTTAACACTACCTAAAAAATTGACAACAATAATTCCTTGTTTCCTTTAAAATGAACATTTATAACTGCCTAAAAAAGTAAGTAGCCCAAAAACAACAAAAAAGAAAGTGTCCACACTCCACCACATGAGCCTGGAATGAAAAGAGAAAAGATTGATTGGATAAACATTGTCGACCCCATGGATTCATTCTTCATGATGCTTAGGGTAAATGCAATCAATCAATTAATTCAAACTCAAGACTTCATTAAAAAAATTTATTTTTAAAAAAAAATTGTTCATTCATAAGCTTGCTACAGTTCAGTTGTCGTTGTTTCCATACTAAGAGTACTAAGTTCAACACACGACGTACAAAGTAATAATCCCATACCTGGATGGAGGTAAGTATAGCAGCCACATCATAGATAGGACTCCACTGATTTTGTAGAATATCCAAACAAATACTTCCATCTGCATAAACTACCAAAAGGCAAGGCAAAATGGGGACATAATGTTTTATCAGCAGATACACACATTTCATTTTATGAACATATAAAAGATAACAATAAATGGTAATTGTAAAAGTTACAGTAATAGAAACAATATAATAATGATAGGGCAGGAGAAGAAACTTGACAAGTTATGTGACTCCAGAAACCCCCCCAAGGGCCAAGGGGTTAGCAAAGTGGAAAATTTAGCCGTGATAAGTGCCTCGGGAGGGCTTAGTTCACGAGGTCAACTCCCATGAAGCGCTTGGCCTCCCTTGGGGGCACCCATAGGGCTTGTGCCCAGTAACTACCTGGTATGAGTGGAACAGGGGACTACATATACCTGGGACTGGTAGGGGCAAAGACCACACCAGCAATGATAAGTGAAAATGTGTGTAAATTTTTATTTATATTATTTTTTGTGCCCTTAGATAAGTGAAAGTTTGCACAAAGCTTTAATAACCAAATAGTAGTTTTTCCTCCTAACCTCCTTTTACAACCCTTAAATTCAAAGTGGGGATTATCATTAGCAAGGGCAAGTTTCCTGCACATTAAAAATGCAAAGAAAAGTTTTTTAAGGATAGTAAAGCATCACTATTTCCGGTCTATATAAAAGCATGTCAACAAACACAATATAGCAACATAAATGAATAAACATAATGTTCCACAACCGTAGTGTACACACTAATGGACAACAAAGTTGACAAGAAATGAGGATAAAATAGACACTAGTGATATAGTTAGAAAACGGAAATTACTAAGAACATTATAAGCAGGTGTAGCAAGTGCAAGTTTAAAATTGCTTCGGAACTTGAAAATGTAAAGAGCAGAAGGTGTGGTTCATGCTTCCAACTTACTATTTGGATGGAACATTCGAGAAACAAAGTGCACTGTTGGTGGCTTATTTGGATAATCCTCTGAAAATTGAAGTGTCAATTTAAAGGTACCTGATGGACATAAAATATTTTAGAACTCTTCAATACAAAAGGTAAAATTTAGCACCAACCACAATATAAACAAGAAACAACCACTATTAGAAAGTAAGCCTCATGGTAATTTGGAACAATATTTTAAATAGAATGTACAATCATCATCAGCAGCAAAACACAAATATCATCTTCTATATTTATCTGCCATTGGTGTTGTTGAGAAACTAGGAGAAATTTAAAACAGATTTGATCAAATTTCAACTAATGAAGTACAAATAGAAAATTTTACTGATATATGGATGTCATCAATATATTGAACATTTATCAATCATTGTGAAACTACTTAATTGACAACATTTAATTGATTCTATTATATTATATTGGTGCAAGAAGGGGAGTTTCCTGTCCCAAAGCTGAGCCAATCAAATCCTAATGAATAACCATTTTGCCAAAGAGATTATGTAGTTTTAAATATTAGTACTTGTTTAATGTAGAATGCTTTTATCTTTGCAGAACATGAGTCATATGAAATAGTGCAGTAAGCAAAACTCAGCTAATATATTTGATACAAGAAATAAAGAAAAGGAAAATCACACATTTTTATCAAATTATGCAATTGACAGTAGATTGGTCCTCTTAAATCAATCTATAATAATAAAGCACATACAAAAAGAAATACATTGATAAATACATTGAACCACACATATCGTGACAAACTATTAGAATTGTGTTATAATAATTTACTTCCCAAATCTGAAACAACAATAATGTCAACCACTCCATCACTTAAGAGTTATATAATTTAACAGAAAATCAACAATTTGTAATGATATGCAAGATAATCTTGCAATAACAAATAAATAAATGTGTAAAATATACATAAATCGTATATGTTCTTTTCAATAACATGAAGAAAAATGGTTTTACCTCCATCCCATGGGGTGTCATCAGGACTGCAATTCAAACATGAAAGTACATTAGAAAAATATGCTTTTACTATTATAACAAACCCAAATAGGAAAAAATGCCACAAGTACAAAACAAAACATAACACCGACAACAAAATCATGTCTTCGGAGCCAACTGTAGACACCCCATTTTTGACCGACCTTAAGACTCAGATGTCACCGATTGAGCGCTTGGTGATGTTGCATACTGTGCTCGTTCAGAAGTCTCAGAGTTTAGGCTGCGCGCTCTGCCTCCGGACTTCCGAACCTTCTTTTGTGCCTTGCCTCGGTTTGCGAACCAGACTCGGTTTTCTCTGTTTTCTTTCCTGAGGGGAGGGAGTGGTCCTGTAGACTATCTCTCAGTGGCCGTGGGCTACATTTCGTGGCCGTAGGCCATTTTGCCCATTTCGGAGCCCGGTTCTCGGTTTTCGGAGCCGTCAGGCCGTGTGCCTCGGTTCGGGACCGCCTAACCATCTCCGATTTCTCCGGTTTTTGGCATGCATCTCATTTACTCCCTTTCGAGGGACACTGGGGTCTCAGATACCCACTTCGTGGCCGAACACCACTTTCGGTGCTTACAGCCTATTTTCGGGACCCCGAACTGTGTGATTCGGGCCCCGAGCATTCGTTTTGCATCGGTTTTTGTTTATTTTTTGCAGGTACTTCTGTTTTAGCACCAGGAAGATCATTGGAGGGTGGGAGGCCAGTAATTGTCTCAAACAACCAGTTATGCTCCTCCGGCGCCCGTTTTTTCTCACTTCCGGGCTAATGTTGAACACCCTAGGGCCATTTTCTTCGAGCCAAAACTATATATTTGTGATGAGGAGACCTGGGAGGACCCTAAAAACAGTAGGCCGGCCAGCAATTCTTTTTTTCATTTTGAAACCCCTCTTTAAAGTGGGTTGTTCTCTCTCCTGGTTCACAGTTGCCAATTTTCAACCACAGGGTTGTGTTGAGGACACATGGGAGGACCCTAATGTGCCATGGCCGGCCATTAATTCCACACTTCATTTTTGACCTTGGCCGGCCGGCCAATAGAGGTAGCTGGCCGACCATGGGGGGTGGCCGGCCGGCCATCTTCAAGAAAAGTGGAAGGCCGGTCGTCTCTCTCTCTGTTCACACTTTACAGCTGTGCAGCTGTTTCTCCAAAATATCCTAGCCTCCGGGGGATATTTTGGGAGGGAAAGTTTGGGTGCATTTCCCTCCCCTTTTACACCCCCTTTTGGTCCATTTAAGTGGCTGGCCATCATCTTCTCTAGGGTTAGCAAAACTCTTCTCAAGAGATTATCTCTATTTGCTTCCATCTTCATCTCCAAAAACCTCCAAAAAGCTTCAAGTTTCAAGTCCATTTCTTCATCAACACCAAGCCTCACTATCACCACTTCCATTCCAGCAGCAAAGGAAGCTTTTTCAGAGGTTAAGAAGCAACAAATTCAAGCCAAGAAGCATCCAAACACTTGTCTTCAAGGGTAAGTCTCTATTTCCCTTTTTCTAGCTTATTTTTGCACCATTTCTTTACCCTATTTTCTTGTGGTTTTGGGCTCCGACCCCTACTGAGTTTAGGCCTATTTTGAGCCCCTCTTCAACATTGAAGAAGGGCTTAACCTTGTTTGGTAACTCTATCATGCTCTTCCTTCAATATCACCTTTTATGCCAATATTTTGCATGCTTTCTTTAGCTTATGAATGATCTATTTTCGAGCCTGATATAAACTGTGAGTGGGCCTATTTTGAGCCCCTCTTCAACATTGAAGAAGGGCTCAATCATGTTTAGCCTCTCTATCATGCACTTGCTTTGTAATTCTTCATATTTACCGTAAAATTGCATGATTTATTTGGCCTACTTGAAGTCTGTTTTAGAGCATGCTGTAAACTGTGATTAAGCTTATTTTGTGTCCCTCTACAACATTTTAGAAGGGATCAATCTTGTTTGGGGCCTCCATGTTGTACCTATCATTATACCTCTCTTTGGCCCCATTTTGCATGCTTCTTTAAGATTATTTGGCTTCTGTTTTCGGCCATCATCAGGCCTGAAAAGAGTCTTATTTTGGCCTTCTTGTCATGTTTTGTTAAGGGTCCGAGGCTGTTTGGTGCATCCTTTTGATACCTCATGTTATAGCCCTCTTTTGGCTCATATTTTGCATGCTATGTTAAGCATATCTACATACTGAATTGGGGGATGTCATCTACCTTAAATGTGCATATTTTTTGTCCCTCTTTAATGTTGTAGAACTGTATTTTTCAGTTTGAGCATTGTACATATCACTTGTTTCATTGTTCCCCTATTTTCCCCCATTTTTGCATGCTATTTTTTCCATACGTGTGATTGTTGTTTGGCCATTCTTTGTACTGGAAAAATGCTAGTTTAGGGGCTTCCTAGCATCTGTCTTTACACTTCATATCCATATTGTGCATGTTTAGTATGGTTGTAGGCCATTTCGAGTGCTTAGCATAGCATTTCGGGCATCGGGTGTAATTTTGCTATAATTCGGGGGCTGTTTTTGCATCATTTTAGCTGCTGGAATTTGCATTTTCCATATGCCATATGCCACATTTCATTTGCATGACATTTTTGTCTTTGTGTCATTGCCTCGGTTTGCGTGCCCGTGTGCACGCATTCCGAGGCACCTCATTTTTCATCCATCGGCATCTTATATGAGTGTGGCTGAGGCCCTCTCATGTTAGTGTAAGCCCAATTTGCATTTTCATGTCATTTCATGTCTGTATGCCGTTGCCTCGGTTTGCGTGCCCGTGTGCACGCATTTCGAGGCAACTCATTTTCATCCGACGGCCTCTTATGTGAGTGTGGCCGAGGTCCACTCGTGTTAGTGTAAGTCCAATTTGCATTGTGTATGTCATTTCATACTTTTATGTCATTGCCTCGGTTTGCGTGCCCGTGTGCACGCATTTCGAGGCAACTCATTTTCATCCATCGGCCTCCTACGTGAGTGTGGCTGAGGCTCTCTCATGTTGGTGTAAGCCCATATTGCATTGCGGATCTCATTTTAGTTCCGTTGCATTCCGTATGCTATTTTCTCGGTTTGCGCGCCCGCGTGCACGCATTTCGAGGCATCCCATTTTCATAGCATTGTGCATGCTAGGTCATATGTTAGTTGCATTTCATGCATATCATGCATATTGCATTGTGTTCGGGGTAGGAGTTAGCCCGGGCACGGGAAACGAGGCCCGTTTCGTACTCCGAGTGACGGAACGAGTCTCAATTCCCAAGTCACCGACACTCCGGATTATCCATGATGGAGTTAGGTTTTGTTGTAGCATTCATGTGCATTCATCCTATATTGAGTTGTGCAATCCGACTCCTCGGCCATCATGTATCGATATGCGTGATTGATGGCACGAGGATCGAGGCATGCATATATTTGTGAAATACATTGCTATGCCCCTTTCCTGCTCTCTGTTGCAGCAAAATGAAGAATCAGCAACTTTTCGGAGTCTGGCACGTATTTCGAAAAACATTGCAAACAGAGGCTAATTGGGGCATCCCAGTGGATTTCAGCGCCAAGGCAGCCTGGCATACATCATTCATCAGAATCAAGACAGCCCCCTGGCTTGCATGCCAGTTTTACATTTTCTTACTTAATTTGTTAATTAATTAGAAATTTGTATATCATTTGGACTGTAATATTTTGGACTGTACTATTCTTTCATTTGGGACTGTATTATTTATTTGGACCCTCTGCGCGAGGGCAATGTTGTAATAAGGGTGGGTGAGTGTGATGTATGTCTTCCAACCCCGCGTCTTTCTCCCTTTTATTTATCTGCTTATGATGGTTAGATATAGGGCATATTTCAATTAGCATACAGTATGACAGCATGTTTGCATTATTCATCTGTTTTGCACGCACCCGGCTCGGCGCATCATACAAACTGCATTCGTATTTCAATTCCTAATTGAATACGTGTTAGCTGTAGCATTTCATATGCCATGTTTAGAATAGCCGAGCCTGCTATAGTTTGCATCTTTGCATGTGTTGCATTAGGCAAATCTGTATATTTTAGGATCATGCATGATTTCTAATTAGCTTCTTGTTTTGGCTTGGAGTACTCGGTGAGTTTTATGCTTTAGCATCCTTGCATGCGTGTGAGTGTTGCCATGATAGCATGCTTGCCATGAGGCTATTTGCTTATGTGATATAACTGCCTTGAATGCCTGTGGGTGGAGGTTGAGTCACCTGAATTGGGACAATTCGTTGACTGTTTGTTCTAAGCCCACTAGATTGTGGCAAAACCATTGTTCTTCTAAGCCCACCTGAGGGTGGGAAAATCTGCATTTTCAGCCTACCTGCGGGTGGCAAACCATCTTTCAAACAAACAAACATGAAATGTTTTGTTCCAATTCAGGCGACTCAGTCTATACTTGTATGCTGTGCGCATCACATAGTAATCCTAGGCTAATAACCGGAATAAGAACACATAATGTTTTCAAAAACAGATATCATGGTTAGTAGAGGCCGGTCTTTGACCGGGCGAGCGGGGGTGCTCACGAAGTGACCTTCCCCAATCGTACCCAAGTTCCCGAGCCGAGACAACTTTGGTGATGACGGACACGTGGCCTTTGGCACCGAGTCAGGGTTTCCTAAATTTCCGATTAAAAAAACATTTAGGTGGCGACTCTGTATCTGGCAAAGCAGTCCATGTTTGGCACTTCTTTTCAAAAATCTGTTTTTCTCAAAACGATTTGCCGGATTTGGACTCTTTGGTTCAAGATTTAGAACCGTGACACGGATCGAGTCCGAACTGTAGCGAGGTCCCTCGCGGACTTGTTACACCAACCCAAATATAACAGCATTCCAAAGCATTATATTGTTCTCCTGTGGAGCACCAGTGATACCTGCATTGGAGTTCAAATAGAGACCTGCTTCGGAGTAGGATAGCGGCAAACTCGTAGTTGTTCCCCATGATTTTCCTTCGATGTAGTTAGAACGTTAGCCCTTTGATCAAATTTGACAGCCATTAAATTTATGCAGGAGTGAAATTTTATTGCAGGAACTGTGGACGGGAAGGGCATAGAAGGTACTACTGCCCAGAACTTCAAGACAGCTCGACAGACAGACGGTTCAAGTGCCAGTTATGTGGGGAAAATGGGCATAACAGAAGAACCTGTCCTAAGTCAAAGCCAACTCAATCACAAGTCAAGGTTCCAAGGTATTAGTGTTGCAGGATATGTGGTCAGAGGAGGCATAATTACAGGACATGCCCACGGGCCACTCAAGAAAAATCATATAATGCCCGCAGGGCTGCAAACGAACCGAGCCGAGCCGAGTTTTGTTGAGCTCGAGCTCGGCTCATTTACTTATTGAGCTCGAGCTCAGCTTGATAAGAAACTGGGCTCGAGCTCGGCTCGGCTCATTAATAGTAATGAAGATCGAGCTCGGCTCGGCTTGGCTCGATAATTTTTTTTTAAATATTGTTTATATTATTTAATATATAAATAATGTATTTATATTATTATTTATATATATTTATATATTATTTAATATATAAAAAATATATTTATTATATAATTTAAATAAAGATAAACAAGCCGAGCTTATACGAGCTCGAACTCGGCTCGTTTACTAAACGAGCCTAATAGTTGAGCTCGAGCTTTGTTCATTTACTAAACGAACCGAGCTGAGCCGAGCTTGTTCATGAATAGTTCGGTTCATTTGCAGCCCTATGCCCGTAAAAGTCGGACATACACTTGCCAGCTGTGCCTAGAAAAAGGGCACAATACGAGGACATGCCCTATTAGAAAACTATCTGTTGAACAGTGACTCTGAAACCTAGTCATCACCGACATCAAGTGCTTGCTTTCTTATTGTCTAAGAAATTTTGCAACGGAAGACAAGATGGCACTGTTGGGATCAATTGAAAGATGTATTATTGGAAATGAACTGACGGGTATAATCTTAGAAATTCTCCTGTCAGATTGAATTGAGAGATATTTTTTCACTTGAAATGGATTGCTGTATAGTATCTTGAAAGGAGGCATATTAGTCACGGAAGTGTATTGCTATATAGCATGTTTTTCTTTTCTTTTTTTTATGTCACTCATTTCTAATTTTTTTCAATTTTGTGTCGACATAAATTATCTTTTAGTCTTCAAATCTTAAAATTTCAAATCCCTAATCTCTCTACCTACCCAACCCCTCCGCAACACCTATCATTTGCTGTTGCCACCACCCCTACTGAACATGTTGCCATCATCCATCTCTTCTTCCACAGATACTTTTCGCTATTACCCATAACTGCCTCGTCCACCCCATCACCCTTCTTCCTCCCCTTTCCTGTATGTTGCCCCCTTCACTTTCTTATTCTTTTGAAAACCCTAATGCTGTGTTTGGTTGGGAGATTTGGGAAGGGATTTGGAAAGGGAAAGGGAAAGGAAAAAGGTGTGTGAAATTAGGTGAAATATAGGTATATTTTATTTATATTTCACCTAACTTTTCCCTTTCCCTTTCCAAATTTATCTTTAAATCCCCTAACCAAACACAACGTAAATCTCATTCCTTTCTTTCTGTTGCGTGCACAAAGGGAAGGTTGCTCTAGTGGGGAAGGACGAGGAGTAGTAGTTGGAGGTGGTGGTTGTAGTGGTTAAAATTGGTGGTTGGGATAGATATAGAATTAGAGTTTTTTTTGGAATTATGAAAAGTTTAATGAAATAAAGATAAAAAATTAGAATTATAGAAGGTCTTAACTAAAAAGTGAGTGTAATAGCATCGCGTAAGTCACCCTTGCCCTAGTCTCTATCTATAATTTTATAATTATATTATATTTTTCTTAGAAAAAATTGAAGGATATGAGTGATTTTGAAAATAAATAGTATATATTTTTGAAAGTAAATGTAATAAAATTATGTAGTTATGTATATCATATTGACATTTTTATTTCTATTTTTGATAGATGATCTACACAAAGTAATTTAAAAAATGAACGATGAAATGATCGAAGTAAGATTTATGATAGACTCTACGTATCTAAATAACGCTTGAATTAGAGAAAAGTCATTTTATATATAAATACATTTAATAAATATAATAAAAATGAGAGCATGTGAGCAAAATTTGTCCAATCCAAACTTCTCCTTTATTGAGAGCGGGAAAAACTCTACTAGAAAAAATTGTCATTCATAACGTAATGAGTTAAATTTTGTGTAATATAAAGTTCCTTTGACTCATATTGTGTAATTACAAATATCAAAATTAAACCTAGTTATTTCTGTTGTACCCAAAAAAAAAATAATAATAATAATAATAACAATTCGATGATGTGGGCTTGTCTGGAACCAATATTCAAGCAAATCACGACCACCACCATTTTGCTAAAGTACGAAGTCGTTCCAAGTAGGGTATAAAGTGAATAAAAATCGTTTGGGTGTGTTTATTTGAACGGACTAGATAATAAGAAATTGTAATTCATCGGACTATCAGTTTTGGATATATTGTTTCTGGACTATTAGGTTAGACTGGATTTGTATCTTATATTTGTTTAGTCATGGAATTAGATGTCTAGATTGGATTATTTTTAGTGAATCCAATGTTTGGTTGGACGGACTGAATAAGGATAAATGTTCAAAAGACTATTTTACCCTTGCAATTTATCATTTTTATTTAATATATAATTTTAAATTTGTAATCTATAATTTAACAACACTAAAATTTTTTAATTTATAAAGCCATAATTTTTAATTTATTATTTTCAATTAAATTAAATTAAATTTATAATTTATATTTTTTATTTTATATATAATTTTAAATTAACAACACTAAAAAAATTATAAGGCCATAATTTTTAATTTATTACTTTTAATTAAATTAAATTTATATTTTATAGTTTATAATTTATAATTTTTATTTAATATATAATTTTAAATTAACAATATTTAAAAAATAATTTATAAATGTTCAAAAAACTATTTTACCATTTCTAATTGTTTATTTAGTAATAGTATGAAGGTGAAATGAATATTTTACACATTAGTCCCATATGATACTAATTCCACGGAAATAATCCCACCTCCCCAGGATACAATAATCTCTCATATGAGGGAATGATTATTAATCTAGAGCAAAAAAAAAGAGGTCTATTAATTCCATGAAATAATGGGCCTATTGATAAAACTTATAAATTATTTATTTCAACTTTTCATTTGGTTTGGGTGTCCTAAAAAAGTGCACTTTTTGACTTATTGGTGGATTTGGGTTAGGTTTGGGTTGGGTTTGATGTGATGTGTTAGAGAGGTGATGTGATTTAAATAGGATGATGTGACTTAAATAAGATAGTGACTTTTTAACTTTTTGACTTATTTAGAACATGCCAAACCTAGCCTTAATTTAAGTTATAATGTTGTGTTTGATACAATTTAAATTATCAGATTATAGCTTTAAAAAAGCTATTTTCAGCTCAAATAGAGAATTACAAATTATAGCTTAAGCGCGGAACTAATTGGAGGGTCATGAAATGACTGAAATGCCCTTCCAAAACTTCAACAATTGCGGTTATGCCACTATATAAGCCCTCTTTCGTTACCCTACCTCGCTCCTTAGCTCGCTCCTCTCCTCACACTCCTCCTCATTTCCTTGGCGACCGAAGACGATCCTCCGCATCTCTCCAAGATATCAGCCGATCGAAGTCGAAGATTTCTCCAAGATTTGTCCAAGATCTGCACCAAAAAGGTAAGAGTTCATGCCTTTTATTTGTGATATATATATACACACACTCACACATCGAGTTAGGGTTTACACAGACCAAAATCAGATCACACCCTCTGTTCCTCTCTCTCTCTCACTCTCTCTCTTCTTGCTTCGATTCTCCCCTCTGTTATGTGTTTTAATCCTTGGGAAGGATTTATAATGGTGGTTGTTTGGATAATAGTAGATTTGTAGTGTTAAATCAAAATTTCTGCTCAATTACTTGGGAAGTATATCTTGTTTATCTCCAATTTAATGGATTACTGAGACTGTGGGTTGGGATCAGGGCCATGTTGTTGAAGTTTGAAAAGGCAAGACGTGGCCTGGTCAAATTGTGTTTTTCTGTTTTCTATTTGATGGAAACAGCATGGTGACTGAAAGCCCCTTGTCTGTTTAAGCTTTTTCCCTTTGCTAGTTCATTGACTCCTTTCTTCTTAGATTTGCTCATCATTCAGCATTTATCTTTCTATTGTTTAGTTTGGTTTTCTTTTCTAATTTATCTCATAACTAGATAGCCTCAGAAATTTTAGTAAAGTAGACAAGATAAAAAAAAAAAAAATTATCAATTCACACTTTTGATTGCGAGAATGGAGTAAAACTGATAAAAGTTGGACTAAATTTGCAAGACCTAATGCAAGACTTACTTCTGAGAGAGAGAGAGAGAGAGAGAGAGAGAGAGAGAGAGAGAGGAGAAAAACAGTTTTCCAGATGCATATGTCAGAAATACATCCTTCAATGAATATCTGAAAAATTGTTATAAACAGAGGCAATTCTCTCTCTCTCTCTCTAGTGGAAACCCCTTTTTCTTTTGTTTTTTTTTTCCCATCTGGTAAAGCTTGTAGCCATGCAGAACCTCTTGATCTCCATGACGTACATTCATGTTACATCATACTGCAATCTTCTTTGTATGTCGTCAAATTAAGAATTTTTTATAACAATTTCAACCTTCATTTGCATTACTAGAGTTGGTCAGTTCAAGTTGTAGTAGTGGTAATCGGTAAATAACATAAATATGCTACGCAGTAATATAAGTGCATTAAAGGAAATGAAACGGTTTGAAGATTCTCATCATGGTAGTATTAGACAAACGATTAATATGTCAAATATCTTGTCTACTTTACTAAATTATCAATTCACACTTTTAAGCTGTGTAATTAGGAGCTGATTTGGTGCCAAATGATTATAATATTCTAATCTTTTTGTCATATTCTAATCTGTTGGTGCCAAATGAGTATGACCTCTCTACTTGTTGAGTTGTTTAGGAGAGTGACAATGTAGGTATTGGCTCACTGCGTGGGCAAACCTGGGATCACTAGTAATTGGTCATGCAGTGGTTATTTGTTGTTGGGCTTTGTAATCACCACCAATCAAACTGTGAGAGTTGGTCATGCTCAAGGTCATTGCTTGAAAAGAAAATAGGAAAAGAAGTTGAACGGTACATGTGATGTCTTGGTGTTGTGATCCTGTATGCTGTACCTTATTTTTTCTCAAAACTCTAGTTTCCCTTAATTTTGTTGGTATAAACAAATGTTTACATATCTTTTCATGGGAATTTAGGACCAAAGTGCACAATAGTGTTAGTCATGTATAACATCTTTAAGTTCCCAATTAATTTTAGAGGATTTGGATTCAATTCTTCATAATTAATACAGAGGCATGTCATCCTCTAGTAACTATTCTTCCACTAATTAATCAACTTCCATTAATGAAATAACTTTTTCAAAATTTAAAGAGAATAAAATGACAAAATTACAATTTTCCTGTTCATAAGGGTAAAAATGACAATTACATAGCAAAAAGCTATTTTACAGCTTATTTACCAAATACAACTCTGTTGCTTAAATCTATAATCCCACAGTTATACCAAACAGGTTACCAGCTTATGCTCACAGCTATAAACTATAATCTGTTATGTTATAATTTATAATCACTTTCCCACAGCTCTACCAAACGGGGCCATCAAAACTAACACTCTTTGAGAATTCAGTAGTGTCGTCGAAGGAGAGAGAAGACCTAGCTAGGGTTGGGTTGGGGTGAGATCACCAGCGATAGCGATGGCGATGCAAACTGGCATGGGCCTCTCCAAGATCTTGATCTTGGTTGGAGCAGGTAATCTATCTACACGCATAGACACACACACATACACACAAAACTCGCTTAATCGATTTCGGTATTAAGCTCTCTCTTGCCTTTTGATATCGATCTGATTATAATTTGCAGGGTACACTAGTACGATCCTGGTTAAGAATGGTAAATTATCTGATATATTGGGCGAAATTCAGGTAATTTGATCTTTTGTTGTATTGCTCAAATTTAGCTCAAATCACCTTGTCAATCACTGTTACTGCAAATATCTATATGGGTTTGTGTGTGTGTTTTTTTTTTTAATGATTGAATTCGTTTTGTTTTCAGATCTAGTTTTCTGAAAAACACAAAATTTGTTTGGTTGTAAGCTAGAGGGAATTTGATTTATTGGTTATCTTATTTTTGTATGGAATTTATTGCTAGGATTTAGTGAATTTGGTGAATTGGGTTATCTGGTGGACACAGTTTAATTGTGTTTTATTGGCAGTCCCTGGTGAAAGGTATGGAAAAAAACGGGGAATCATCAGAGTCCGACTCTGACGTTTCTGATGCCATCGCTTCTCAGGTAAGTTTATCCATGGAAAATAGAAGCCTTACTAAGGTTCTGTTTCATTTGGTTTGTTTTCCCGTAAAATTTACATCGGTTTTTTCAGTTTATTTATTTATATATATGTAAGAATATTGTGTGTGTATATATATATCAAATCATTTTGTTTTCTGGTGGTTGGTTAACATTTGAAATGTATTTTTCCAATGCGGAATCTTTCTTTCTAACAAACAACTACTTTAGCTTTCTCAACATCAATAATAGATTTAAATGGTTTCACTGCACTCTTGAGGACTATTATATTTTATTATATATCTGGAGAAAAAATGGAGAAAATTTAAAAGTACTACGGGCTGTATATTAAAAGTTATATAGCCCACCCCTCTCTCTTCCACCTCCCCTCCCCTCCCCTCCCCTCCCTCTTCCATTCTCACAAAAGTTCAAAGGTGAATATGTTGCAAAAGTAAGGAGGCGGGACACTTTTGATGAAGTAATTTCGATTACTCTTTACAAATAAGTTATTTTATGAAGTTGCCTATTTTTTGGGAACATTTTTGTATTTGTAACTCTTTCAACAATTGAAAACTGCATAAAAAGAAGACTTTTAAGGTCTGTTCAATATAGTACTTGATGAAAACATTAGTTGGGTAAAATCATGGAAACATGAAAATCCTGTGTTAACTGTTTGGACCAGGAAGTTATTTTAATGGGGAAAATATTGAAAGGTCACTGGTATTTTAAATCATGTTCCTAGTGTTGCCATGGCAGAATTAGATCTCAAGCATATGAGGTATGTTTCTCTAATTTGACATATTTTCGTGGTAACTGAGATATATTTTTCTTGGCTTCCTTTTTTTGCATGATTATCGTAAAGGTGCGTCGGTTGGCGATGGAGGTCCGGCAACTGGCCTCAGCAAGACAGATAACTGTGCTGAATGGAAATTCTAGCCAAATCAGTATATCTCCTCCTAATACTTGAACATCTTGTTAAAATACTTTATTTTGGCTTGTCTTTTTCATATGATAGATAATGATATTTTCTTTCGTTTCATTATCTACAAAGTCACCAAAGTTTTGTATATCTGCCCTGCGGATATTTGATACTGCATTTTGGCTTTTTGATTAGGCGCATTTTTGGTTGATTTTACATCTCCTTTATCTGTCTTTGTCCAGGTAACATGACCTCTCTTATAGTGCCAACTGCTGCCGTGGGTGCATTGTGTTATGGATGCATGTGGTGGAAGGTATGGTAATTGGTTAACAATACCTGAGTTTCCCATCATTGCATCTATACTTGTAGCTTTGGCTGTTCCCTCATATGCTAAACATTTCTTTAGTTCCATTTTTCTTTTCCCCCTTATTTTTTTTTTTAAATTTTTTTTTGTTTTTTTATAATGCGATTGCCATTGTCAAAAGGGGGACCACATTGTCATCAGATTTTATTTTTCAATACTGTGATTAATTTGCATTTTTTTTGCCAGAAACTAATTTTTCAATTGTTACATTTTTAGGGTCTTACCTTCTCAGATCTTATGTATGTAACAAAGCGTAATATGGCAAATGCTGTCTCAAACTTGACAAAACATCTGGAGAGTGTGTCCGAGGCTCTTGCTGTAAGTTTCAGTTTCTCATCAATCTCCTTTTTTTTTTTTTTTGAGTTTGAGTATGTTTTTTCTATTTTACATCCTTATGTTTCATAGACATTTATGGAGTTCATATCTAGTTTTTCCTTATTGTTATTTAATATATATATATTTTTTGGATCAGGCAACAAAGAGGCACTTGACACAGCGAATTGAGAACTTGGATGGAAAACTTGATGAGCAAGTGGAAATATCAAAGTTAATTAAGAATGAGGTACATTCTGAAACTGGTTATTCCCCTTAGGATATACTGCATAGCATAGAATAGAGTATGTGAAATGTGGCTTTTGACTTTTTGAGTGGGACTGGGAGAAATAATTTGGGTCAACTTTGATGAATTATAAGGAGGCAAATCAATGAATCTGATTATGATTTAAAAAATGATCCAATAATAGCATAAAAAGAAGTTCTAACTTGTGTAACAGGTTACTGATGTTCGTGGTGATCTTTCTCAAATTGGCTTTGACTTGGACGCACTACAGAGAATGGTTTCTGGCTTGGTGAGTTTTGTCTCAAAATTTTTTAAATTTCAAACCTTATGTGATTTTAGTATAGCTGTTACAGGATAACATTTCTGGTTTTTGATGAGTTTTATACCATCTCATTTAAAATCCACAAACAATTGCATTAAATATAAAGATATTTGATTAAGAGAAGGCTAAAGGATGAGTAAGACATTTTACTGAAAGGAATGAATTCATAAAAGCTAAGGTTTTTACATTGAATAAACAATTGAAACTTAAGAGAAAATTATGTTAGCCGAATTATGTCATCTTTAAGAATGATCGTATTCTTTGATTGTTACAAGTTTCTTTTTCAGTATGTTCGAAGAAGGTTGTCTTCTCAGATAACATCAACTACATAAACTTGTCTTATAGTTGAATTGCAGCACAAAATTAGATCCTAGAAACAGTGCTGAAATTTTTTATTGATTCTGCCGAGTGGAATGATTGGCTGAAATTAACTACGACAGTGTGAACCATGTTTATTGAAAAGTTGCTTTCTAGCTGGTGTGGATTGGATTTTCTGACAGGAAATTTGATTCGTAGCTTCATTTGACATCAGGGCTGTAGAATTGTTCACCGCTTTATGTTGGGGTCTAGGGGAACACTAAATAACCCTTTGATGACTCCATTGGAAGAGCTGTTTGCTTTGAATTGCAAACCTAAGCAATACTCTGAATTTTCAAAATTTTCATTGAAACAACCGTTGTCATGTTTAGGACTGACCTTGACATACTAAATGAATTTTTAGCAACTAAAGCAAAGTACATGGAATGCTAATTTTGAACGGCTTCGTTGGTTTGGAAGTTGGTATCGAAGTTGTCTTATTCCTTCAGTAAAACATTTTGGCATGGAAGTTTTCTTGTGTGTTATTTAAAAAAAATTATATGAACTCCTTTCTTGTTGATTCATTCATTTGCTTATTCATGTATTTAATTTTTTTTGTAGGATGGAAAGATATGTTCACTGGAAGACAAACAGGTAAAACAGTGGGAAGCTTCAACACAACTGTTGCCATGTTTTCATTGAAACAATTTTGTCAATCATGTTTTCTGTGTCATTTTCATTTTTTACTTTTTAGAATAAAATATAGTTTAAAAGATGATGCCAAACAGGCCCAAACCATAATTCATAAAAGGGGTGATGATATCGAAACAACTTTGTTTTTAATATAAATGCATCTAAAATCCCCTGTCCCAGTGATCGTGTCCACATTCCTTATGTGTGTCCATATTTCGTAGCCCCTGATATAATTAAATATGTAGGAATTGGAAATTATATATTGGTATTGTTGGTTGGCACATGCTGTAATTTGGCATTAAAACAGAAATATAAAGAAAAAAATTCGCAGATGGAGTATGGCATATGGCAAGTACAATGCTTTCGATTATTTCATGTTGTTATTGTATGTTTATTCATTGTTCTGAATAGGAGACCATTTTTATTCCTTGCACATGCGCGGACATCTATTTGGGGATGTGTGTTTCCTTTTTGGATGAGTTGATTGTCTTTAGTAAAGGTAATAGAACAAATAAAGAGGTGGAAGAAAATAAATAAGGAACTGAGTGGCAGCAATTTAAATTGGTGCAATTTGGTCCTCAAAAAGTAAGAGTGCTTGGTCTTGATTGAGTGGGGGAACATCAAAGTCTGTGCTAGACATAGAGCACTGTTTTTGTTTAGGGCTTCAAAACCTTCCCGTGGATTCTTTGATTTCTTAGCCAACTATCAGATAGTTGGGTCTAGAGATCATAAAGTACCTGAAAACAACTCGAATGATGCTTATGGTTCCCTTCCCCCCCCCCCCCCCCCCCCCCCCCCCCCCCAATGATTTTCCATTGCATTGATTATTAATTGTTTTTATTTTTTATCTTTTGTTCTTTTCTTTTTTGTATGCCTGAGCATGTTCTTACATAATTTGGCAACAGGACCTTGCAAATCTTGGTGTGTTGTACCTGTGCAACTTTGTTGATGGAAGAAAAGTGAAAATGCCGGAAGTTCTTCAGGTTTGCACAATTGCTTATGCAAGTTTTAAATTTACATTGTTTTTGGTTCCTTTGGTTTATTTCTGCCGTACAAAGGTTGCGGCCATTTGGGTTTTTTTATAAATATATATTTACATTTTCAGGAAAAAAGAGTTAAATTTACACCAACCTCTTAGTTGAATTGACTTTTCATCTAGGAAGCACGGATACGGATACGATACGATACGGATACGGTGTTACGACAAAATTTGAAGAAGTAGGATATGGGGTACGGCGGGAATACGTTCATAAAAATATTATTTTTACAATTTTTAGTAATGTAGCATACATAAAAATAAAACTTCAACAATTTTTAGTAATGCAGCATACATAAAAATAAAACTTAAAGCAAAAGACAACTTGATCAAAAAAGAAAGATTCCTATAAAGTTAAGTCTTCAAGGTCAATAGCTTCAACTTGTTCTCCTTCATCAGTGAATATCACAGCTTCCATATCTGGTTCATTAAGAGAAAGACTTGCAATTTCAAGTAAGCCTGCACCCTCCAATGAATCAAAAGTATCTCCACCAACATCTCATAACTTGGTTTCTCCTTTAATGTACTGTAGACCTCTCCTTGATAGGAGACGAAGATTGTTGTACACAAAAACCAAATCTTCAGCACGTTGTGGTGTCATTTTGTTTCTTTTCATGGAGTGAATAAAGGAGTAGGTGCTCCAATTCCTTTCCCAGCATGATGAGGAACATGACTGGCCAAGTAATTTTAATACTAAAGATTGAAGCATAGGAGCAGGAGACCCATGTGTAAACCACCAAATAAGTGGATCAAATACTCCTCTATCAATCTTTGAGTCAAAATCTCCAAACATATCCAAACCTCCTGAAAACTTGGCATATTCCACATTTACAACCCTTCTCTCCTCTAAATTTGGAAAGTATTTCTCGAAGCACTTGTTTCTCATACTTGAAATTTCTTCTTCCCTATGAGGAGGGACATGATTGGGATTTTCATTGAGCCACGTTGAACTATAATACCTAGATTACAACATTAGAAAGTTTCAAAATTAAATTATGTTATTCATATTAAAAGACAAATGTCAACAAAGAAATCTAATTAGTAAGAGTATGAATTAAGTTATTACCTTGGATTCAAAGAATGTGCAAGGCAATGAAGAGGAGTGTTACTTTTGGCCTACCTCTCAACTAGTATATTGTGCACTACGGAATAAAAGATTGATTCCTCATGATCTAGCTTCCCTTCATGCATAAAGATGCTTGCCTTCACCTTTTCAATCATGGTGTCCCACATTTCATAGACTAAGTGAAGGCATGGTTTGTCAGTGTCATAAAACCTAAGCATCTCATAGATAGGCAATGTAAAAGACAAAGCGTATTCAATCTTATCTCACCACACATCATTCAATAATTTTTCCTTCGCAGATGCTGCTTTCCCAACATCGTCTTCTTTGTAAGAAACCCACTAGTCACTAATAACCATTGATTGGAGGCCACGCTTTATAAGTTTAAACCTTTTGAGCATGACAATGGCAAATGCAAAACGTCTCTCCAACAGCAAGCAACTTCAAGGGTACGAATTCATTGATAATAGCTAGCCGCATGGAATGGTTCATGATGAAGTTTTTGATTAACATCACATCATCAACAAAAAGTGTGATCCATTGACATTCATCATAAGCAAAAGCAGTACCCCTATTTCCTTTGGAGCACAAATATTCTTAAGAGCAAGATTCAGTATGTGAACCACACACGGTGTCCAAAAGATATTCGGGTACTTACTTTCAATGAGTAAACCAGCTACACTACACACAGGAGCATTATCTGTAATGACTTGAATGACATTCTGATGTCCAACTTCTTCAATTGCTTGACTAATTAAATTGGAAATAAAAAACTTGTCTTTATGCTCACCTTCACAATTAACAGCTTTCAAGAACACTGCCCCAGCTTCTGATGCTCCCATAAAATTAATAAGGGGCCTTCTTTGAGAATCAGTCCATCCATCTGAAACAATACTCAACCCTTTTTCCTTCGATGATGCTTCAATTGGCTCCAACAACCTCTCTACATTAGCCCTTTCCTTTTGAAGCAATGTAGTACTCAGCAAGTTATAACCGGGTGGTACATAACCAGGGATTGGACTGTTGGCAGCAAATTGAAAAGCACTAACATAATATGGGTTCCTTGATAAATGAAAAGGTAACCCCGCTGAATAAAACATGCGAGCAATCTTAGAATGCAGTTGTTTTCGAATAACTGGGTTGAATGCCTTTTCTAGAGTAGAAGTTCCAGTAGCATTTCTTTTTCTTGGCTCATACCCCTCCATCCTAAATCCTCCAGTATCTAAAGGCCCTGAACCTGTTGAAGTAGATTGGCAAGTGGAAGGTGGTAAAGGAACTTTTTTAGGCATAGCCATCTTTAACCTCTTCTCGGCTTCTTCAAATTTCCTTTGCGTTTCAGCAAGGTGTTGCGGAGTCACTTTGGGGCACACTCTAATCCCATTGCCAGAAAGTTTTAACAAATGTGCCTTGACCCTAAAATATGACCCCTTGTACTCATTTTGACAGAAATTGCATTTAAACTTGGTATTACCACCTCCTCCCATTTTTTCTAGTTTTGTAACATAACACCAAAGAAAAGCATGATCATCTTCTTCCATTGGTGTGCCACTTGTTGAACCTAAACTTCCCGTACCCGAACTCATTTCCTAAAATTTATAAATTTGGTAAACAAATAAAACAAAACATTAATGTAGCATCACCCATAACAACCATAATGAATCACCCATAACAAAAAATTCCTCAATTCAATTAAATTTCAGCAATTTCAACAATATAGCATCACCCATAACAACCATAATGCAATTCAAATTAAGGGGGAAAAAATTTACAAAGTTCATTTATTTATTTATTTGCTTATAAGAAATTAAGTTATGGTGTTTAGTTGCAATTGTAAATTTTAATTTATTTGATTTTTTAGGTAATACATACAGAGTGTATTATTTTATTTTATTTTATCTTATTTGATTTATTTTATTTTATTATACAGGTAATACATACAAAGTACATTTATTTTATTTTATTTTATTTTATCTTATTTGATTTATTTTATTTTACAGAGTATACATACAAAAAAACAAAAAAAAACAAAAAAAATGTGACAGATAAAAGGGAGAGCGAGAGACGATAGATAAAGGAAGAGGGAGAGATCGACCGAGAGTGGGGGGAGATGAGATCGAGCGATCTGTCCATCTCCGGACCAGAGAGATCGAGCGAGAGGGAGAGAGAGAGAGAGAGAGAGTGAGATCGAGTGAAAGGGACAAACCGGATCGACGAGCGTCGAGTTGCTGTTTGCGAACTTGATCGACGAACCTGAGTGAGAGACGACGACGAACTCCTCTCCTCCTTTGCTGCTGCTGTTTGACCTAGGTAGGGTTTGGTTGATTGATTTTTTTTGTTTTATTTTACCTTACTTTTGATATTTTATACTTTGACCCCCATTATAAGTTTTTGAAATTATTTTTTTGCCCCGCCATATCTCGAAAGTATTGCGACCGTATCCTCGTGTATCCCAAACGTATTCGAAATTCAAATTTTTTTTAAAAAAAATAGGATCCTTTTTTGCCGTATCTGATACGTATCCCGCCGTATCGGGCGCGTGTCCGTATCCGATACGCGTACGGGGGCCATTTCGGAGTATCCGTGCTTCATAGCTTTTCATAGAATTTTTCCAAGCGGGTACTCCATGCAGCTCGACAAATTTGTATTTTGGATACTTTTTAGTGACAGGAGGGCATAGTGGCTATCTTTTAATGTAATTTTATGTAGTCTTTAAAAAAATTTGCATCAATTTATCCACAATTATGGCAAATATCATTTTTGCATCATTAATCTAGAACATACATCTATTTTGTGGTGTGGACCAAGTTCTCTGTCTTCCACTGGGCATATCTCCATATAAATTTCCTCAAAATTTGTGTCGGTGTTTACATTTTCTTCATGACTGAGATTTGGTTCTCCCTCTGGCCGGTTTCTAAATAGATGCTCTTTATAATATTTCATGTTTTTTTTTTTTTTCTGCAGGAACAACTCAAGCTTTCTGGGAAGCCCCGTGGTTATCTCAATTCTTCTGAACCTCCAAGCCTAATGGTTTCTTTTCTTACCCTTTAAACATTGTTTGTTACTCAATTTTCATCAGACAAGCTAATTATTTGACAATAAATAGTTTGCAATTTCTCTTGATTCTCTTTTTGATTATATCTTTGTAAACATAATATTTCATTAGCTTTACATTTGCTTTACAATTCTGGAGAATGTAAGCACTTCAGTCAAAATTGATGTGGCGTTACTTTTCTTTCTGCAGGGTCTCAAGGAGATAGCGGATTCTTTAGTGTCGGAAAATGCCAATAGGTTAATAACTGATGGTACTATGCAAGAAGGTAGTGAGAGGTTGGATGACCGGCCCAGGACCTTGATGAGGTATGAATTGGAATCATTGACATTGTTGTCAAGTTGTGAATTGTATCGATAATCGTTTTCATGAAATAGTGAATTGTAAAATTCAGTTTATTTAGCAAAATATATAATTTTATGTATGTATATACATGTAAAATACACAATTGTGTTTAAAATGTAATAAATATCAATATAATTAAAATTTATATGACATATAAGATCAAATATATCAATATAATTACTTGATCTCTTTTTATATTGCGAAAACGATGTCATTTCATACATTATGCACATAGAATAGTCGCTTTATCATAGTGAATCACAATTGAAATGTAAGATTCACTCAATTTAAGATTCAATTGCACGAATTGAATCATTTTGCTTGAAACTTGTAGTGAAGCATATGAATCAAATCATGAATTGTAAGATTCTAACAACCATGATTGGGATATGATTCTTAATTTGGGATTGCATTCTTCTTAAAAGTGCATGTTTCTTGTGCCAACTGCCTAATTATCTTACATATTGGATTTTCATTGATGATTCTGTAGATTTTGTATGAGAAAGTAATTAAGCGACAAGAGTGCTTTGCTTTAGGCTTAATCAGTGCATCTGAAACCTTGTGTATCCCCCCTTTCCTGGGCATGTTGAGCTTCTTCCATTTTAAGCATTTGCATAATGGTCTAAAATCTTCGATTATCTATGTTGACAGTTGATCTGATATTTACAGGACAGCTTCGACCAAGTGTTGATTCAAATGTTTTGTAAAGACCATTTTTGGCATGCCCTTGGTGGAAGAATCATCATGAATGTTTAATAAGAAGCATTGTCGATCATATATATATTTACATTGTTAATTTTTTTTTTTTTTTTTTTCAAAAAGTATGGAGTAGTTGTTTTGTCAGTCGTGATGCCTTGTCCATGTACTTGTGTGACTGGTTCTCTTATATTGTTCAAGTTTGATGTACATGTTGAACATTAAGTGCTCTCTCTCTCTCTCTCTCTCTCTCATACACATAATGAAATGTTCTCTTATGTTGTTCAATTTGCTGGGAAGTTTTTTTTGTTGCATTTGGGTTTCCTTGAAACTAATGTATGCTGTATAAGTGGTGGTGGTTGATGACAGTAGTGGTAGTGGTGGGGGAATGGTGATGGTGGCACCAACCTAGTTGAGGCAGTGGTGGGTGGTGGTTGAGATGTTGGTGGTGGGTGGTGGTTGAGATGTTGGTGGCGGTGATAGTAATGAAGTTAGGAAGACATTAGTTCCAAAATATTTGACCTTTTAAAAGTAAAACATATTTTCTATTCAAATAGGCTTATTTTTTATTGATCATAAAAATAAATTGTTGATTTTCACTTTTTGTTGTGTCAAATTAGAAGTTTTTGGAATATTTACTAACAAATTTTAACTCACAAACAAGTGTTCCAATTAGTTTCAATTTTTTTTTTTTTTTTTTGGATTGATTTGTTAAGTTCTATTAATAGAGAGTTTTTTTTTCTGTATTCTATGTTTTATTTTGTTAATGTTTTAGCCGACGATTATATCATTTTGTTAATGTGGTAGGTATTAATTTAACATTTTAATGTGACAAGTATTAATGTAACACTCTAATGCGATATGTATGATATGATACATATATATATTTTTAAATGTGAGACAATATGATGGGTATGATATGACATTCTAAAATTTTTATTTTAAAAAAATTAAAAATTTCTTAGTGTATTTTTTTTCTTTTAAATATGACAATGCGATGGGTATGATGTGACACTAAAAAAAAATTTAGTGTATGGTTTTTCAAATGTGACAATTTAACGTAGCGGGTATGATGTGATATTAAAAAAAATTTAGTGTACTTTTTTCTAACATGATACTTCAATGTAGTGGACAAATGAGTTATTATACATTTAAAAAAACTAAATAGATTACAAGAAAAAATATAAAATTATATAGATCACAAGTTCAAAATATATTTGTTAATTTGTCCAAACAAATAGAGTTTTATTTTTAATTTCAGTTTTCATATTTTCATTTTTGGTTATGGGAGGCCCCTTCAAGTTTGGGGGAGATCTATATGATGAGATTTTGGTATAAGAAACTGAATTTAATCATTTCATATTTGTTTCGATATATTCTTAGTAAATATTAAAAATATATATTGTACGAGAATGATTTGAAAATATTAATAATGCACATATAATTTTTTTGAAAACTATCTAATGAAAAAATATGTGGCAAGGATTGACAAATATATTCCCCAACCCCAAGCTTTATATTTTAGATTTTCTATTAGATTATGAGAAAACTCTAAGGTCAAGTTTGGTTTGATTTTTTGAAATTATTTTTATTTTTATTTTTTGAAAAAATAAGTTTGATTAAAATAAATATAGAAAAGATGCTTTTGAATTTTTAAAAATTATTTTTACTCTTCCAAAAGATAAAATTATATAAAAATATTAAGTGTTTTTAATTTTTTGATTTTTTTTCATAAAATTAATTTTTAGTTTTTTATTTTTTTTTTCCTGAAAAGTTTTATTACATTTACTACCCATAGAACCAAGGGACTCTATTCAGTGTAATATTTGATTGATCACGTATAAATTATTTGTTCTTGCATGTCACTATGTACTTTTCAAATTAATCCTATAATTCAGAAGAATATGTGATTCATACACTTCTTTTATCAAGGATTCTACTAATTGAAATGTTTTGATGTATAATTGATATTCAATTTCTTGATATGTACTTCAATTTTAGAAACTTATGATGGTATCTAATAGTATTTTGTTCATTGAAATGAAAATGCAGTAGAATGATTATTTTTTCACTGTGGTTCACTAAAAAAAATTGAGCAAAAAAATGTATTGTAAATGAAATCATCGTTTACCATTGTGAGGGAATTCCATATGGAAAGGCTATAAACTGTCTATTCCATTCCATTCAACCATTTTTTTTTTCAGTAAACCAATCACTACAATTTCATTTAAAAAAAAAAACAGAAATAAAAAACTACCAATTCGTTACAATTGCTAGTCAGAAAGCAAATTTCAAGGCACCATTCCAAAGAGAATGCCCAGTTTTGGTATAAAATGGCAATGTGTTCTCCTCTTGAAAGCCAGTCAATGTACTGGGAGAGCTTCCATATTCAACACTCCCCATATTGTTGTAAAATCTCCCTCCAAACTCATCAATGCCACCAGCCTCTGACTGCTTCTTCTCATTCTTATCGGTGTCATAGTCCGTGACACTTGAATTTTTCTCCACCATTTCTCTAAACATAGAGGACCTAAAGAGGAGGCCAAGCGCGGTTGGGGAAGTAGATGACTTGTTACAAGGACTAACCGGCATCTTTGTTTCTAGAATCTCGAATTTTTGAGGTGTCATAGTTGTGCCAGTGCCTGTGCCTAAGTCTCTGGCGGTGAAAGGATTGAAGTGGAAGGTGAACCCGGGTTGGTTGCCCAAAATGCAGGTGGAAGAAGGGTTTATAGGTTGAGTCTCCATTTGTTGTGTTGGGTGGTCTTGAGGGGCAAGTGAGTTTAGTCCCGGCCTTAGCCATCTAATATATGTGCTCAAGTCGAAATTGGTTACTGCATTTATCCCTCTGTATTCAATCGCTGCAATGTCATAGGCATGTGCAGCCTCCTCTTGGGTACCTACGTAGTAAAAACACGTCTTCTGTAAGTTTACTGTCATCTCAAGACAAATGAGTGTTGGTCGAGGTGCAGCGGTATCGGGAGAATCAAGCGATATATGTATTGGGAATCAGGTGATATGGTTGTGAATTTTTTAAAAAATCATCAGCTGTAAAAAGAGTTTTTATAGCAATTGAATCAACCTTAGTGGTTATGAAACAATATATATCGTTAATCAGCTGATATGCATGTGATTTTTGTTCCTACTAGTATACTGGGGTGTATGAGTATCGGGAGGCTAAAAACCATATATGCTTATATTTAAAACCATAGATCTCAACTATTCAAAGAATGCTCATAAAATTCTTCATTCTTCAATTTAGTATAATTGATCACTACCATGGTTTTAAATATTGGTCAATACATATTGGTTTACAGCTGATTCATAATCCAATTCACAGCCAATTCATACCAACATGACTGATTTGACTGCTATAAAGTACTTTTTGCAAATAATGATATCATACCACTCGATTCTCGATATGTATCACTCGTGTACTCTTGATACCACCACACCCTTACTTTCTTATTAATTAAATGAACAAAAAGAGTTAGGCACTCACTGTAACTGCCAAGGTATAGATATTTGTTTCCAAACACTCTCCCTATCCTAGCCTCCCATCTACCATTGTGATGGTGCCTGCAGTCATCCAAAAATGCAATCTTGGTATTTACTGCTAAAATTTATCAGAAAATGAAAGTATAGTGAAACTCTTTTTTGATTTTTACCTTGCAACTCCTCTGTACTTGGATACACCTCTTGAGAAACCACTGCTTCTCCTATAACAAACCGAAAAGGGAGCAATTAGTTTTAGGTTAAACAAAGGCGTGTATCGTGGAGTACTAAACTACGTAATTGCCATAAATGTTTTAAGTACCTTCTCAAAGATGCCAAGTACTCCTCTTTTGTTACATTCTGCATTATTTCCATCTCTGTCTCATAATCCGATACCTAAGAAAAAAAGCAATTGGGGTCCTAAAAAATAATGATAAATTAGATTTTTCATGAGGGGATTATCGGATTCATGTACGGCTTACATACCGGGAAATTTGTGAAGGTTGTAGGGCCCCAATACTTGATTGCTGCCAAATCATATGCCCTTGCTGCAGTTTCTTCAACATTATAAGCTCCTGATTAGCAAAACAAAAGAGTTAATTTTCATGATTTCCATCTGAGTTTTGTTTATTTATAGCAAAAAACAAAATAAATAGAAATTAGCTGCTGATGTACTCACCAAGATAAACTGCTCCAATCCAACCATAGCACCCGATGCGAAATCAGATCACAAAACAATGAACAAGGAATTAGCAATCAAAATAGAAACATCATGAAGGTTGTTTGGTCTTTTTGTTGTTTTTAGAAACAAAACAATTAAAATTTTGAAAATACCCATTATTTTCAAACCATTTTTCTTTTTAGTGCAAAAAAAGTTCATGGAATTTTTTTTCTAAAAACAATCCACTTTGTAGAATAAGTCTACAAACACATAAACTCGGCGGATAAGATTTTTCAAAAATGAATCTCTTTGAAAAACTTAAAATCTTAGTGGTTCTATGATAAGTTTCTGCATTCGTAGCATAATTAAAACACCAAGAAGTCGTGGTATTTCCTGAAAAGTAGTTGTTTTAAGAAAATTTTCCAGATCGCAAATTAATTTGCCAAACAAGTTTTTCTGATTTTTCCAAGAAATGAAAGCATATAACAAAGAAACCAAAATAAAAAAAGTGTATTGTAATTTGTAACTACCTTGCTTCCCCTTCTTCCTCTGTGTTGCATTCCAGGACGCTTTATCCCATAGATGAGCTTCAAATCTTCCAGTCCACCTATGCCTTTTTAAACCCAAAACAACAGACTCAGTTTCAAGTGTTCAAAAAACTAAAAAACCAAAAACAGAACATATATATACCTGCTGACTCCTCGGAATCGTGAACTTTTCTTCAAACCAGTAGTTGTAGTAGACGGAAAAACTTGGCCCGGCTGAGGCTGAGGTTGAGGCTGTGGCTGTTCTCCAATAACAAATGCACACGACTCTCTTTTACGACGCTTGACAGACTTAACAGCCACAGGAGGATGAGCTTCCATGGAACACAAATGATGCTTCAATGGCCTCATTTCAGACTTGACAGTGGTTACCATCCCCATTTTCTTTCTGTATCTTTCTGTAGGAGACAACAATGTTCAAATGGTTTTGATTGTTTGATCTCAAAGAAACTCCTTGGAAGTATTTATATATGGAAAGGTTTTGTTGTTTTTTGGCTTATTTTGTTTTTTTCCCCATGGCTTCTTCTTTTGAACAATGACAAAACTGCTCCGATTAGTTTGAAGTGCTTAACATTTTGTAAGTGGAATGGTTTTGGAAACAACTAAAAATGAAATGGTGATTGAGTGTACGAGACTCCTGCTAAAGGTATAATCCTCATTTATGAATAGACTGTTTCTGTGACATAAATTTATTATCAAAAAATTTGAGCGTTGCTCTAAATCGTCCTAGTAAGTTATGGAAATCACTATGTTGGTTTTTTTTATAGAAAGGTAAATCACTATGTTGATAGAATAAAAGTAATGCTCACAAAAATGTCAATATAAAAATGAATTTGTGCTACACATTGATTTTCTATGCACTTTTTTTAAAGTGTATTTTTTCCATGCACCAAGTATTACTATTAGGAATTGTTGTGAAATAAACCCTGCACACAAATAATAGTTAGAGGAATCAATCACAACCCAAAGAGACAGATTTACTTGGTTCCACAAAATTATTACGTTCATAGCTTATACCAGTTCCACTATACTAAAAGAAGAAATGAGCCTCATAATGTATATTAAACATTAGGTGAAAGTATGAGTAAGGTTTTAAAAAGTGGTTGCGCAGTGGTTATAAAAAATATATATAGTGGTTATATAAAAAATAAAAAATATATATACAGTGGTTATATTTATTTTTATAATCATTTTATTTAATATTTAATAGTAAATATTTTTTATTTTGTTATTGTAATATGTTGTCTAAAAAATGTCTTTAAAAAATTAATAAAATCAGTTGCCCAAAAATAATTTTTGTTTATGACACAATTTTATTTTTATAATCATTTTATTTAATACTTAATTGTAAATAATTTTATTTAGTTAGCTATAAAGTGTTATCTAAAAAAATGTCTCAAAATTAATTTTTGTTTATGACATAATTTTTATTTTTATAATCATTTCATTTAGTAATTGTGAATATTTTTTATTCTGTTAATTCTGGTATTGGTCAAAACTAATTTGTAGTCATTTAAAATCAATTATTCTTAAAGTCATTAACTATTAAAATAAAATGTAAAAAACTCCTTTTATAATGATTTAAAAATATGAAACATATTAGATCATTCTTAAAAACTAATAAAAATTGATCAAAATCTATTTTAAAACCCAATAAACTTGATTCTGAAAAAAAATAAAATATGCGTATCGATAAATTTTTTTAAATTGTACGAAAAATAAAAAAATCATGATTCCAGTTACCGTAACTGTTACGCTACAACCTTTACATCGCGTCATCGCAACCGTTACAGTGACCGTAACCGCTTTTTGAAACCTTGAGCATGAGAATCACATTCCAATGTTTGGTTGTAATTTTTGTTATCCAAATTAGATTCCGATGAACATTCCATCCAACAAAATTGGCCGATTATTAAATCGTACGACCAATAATGCAAAATAAACATTTAATTGTGATTATATATTTCCATATCCATTGCAAAACCAACGTGGTCGAAGAAGGAATTATTTATCCAATTAACCCAACTGGATAACCAATCCTGTCCAAATTTTATAGATGGTTAATCATCTTACTGTTAATGTCGCTAAAACAGGAAGGGTTTGGGGAGTAACTATTTTAGTCAAAAAGTCACTATAACTACTTTTCTGCACATATTTTCGTAAAAAGTCAAAAAATTACTAAAATAGCCTGTTCCCCAAACCAGGCTTATAATTTGCATACGGATAATAAACTCTAGGGAGCAAATCAAACACAAGAAACCCGACAGGAATAAACAGGAAGGTTTGGAAACAACTGTTTGTCGATCTAGACAAAGCCATCCAGCCAATACTCCAATTCCCAACTTTGTACCATTCAGGAATAAACTTATCCCAGATGGACAAAAGAGGAGAATAATCCAATTGCTGTAATAGTTGGGTTATCAAAGAGGACAATAACATATTTCTGGGTTAATTGAAGTGGACAAATGATAGGTCAGATGTGAGACAAACCAGGTTTTGTCTTATCCAGGGTAGATAGCTAAAAAATGTCACCAGGGTTTTGTTTTTTGGGATAGGGATATCCATGCAAACCTGTCTTGAGTGCAATTCCATGACAAAGTTGTTCATTGTGGCCTACCCAGTGGTGCTTTAGCTATCGCTTGGAATTCCTCGTCCACTTTAATAAGAAAAAAATTCTTAGTGGATAGAATTTTTAAAACACTATCACGGGAAATGGTGGAGTCAAAATATTAAATCAGCGGGGATACTTATTAATTATAACATTAAAAATTTTTACAAAAATATTTCATATAAATTTTTATGATATTGACTTCAAGAAAGATAAATATATATATATATATATATTATTTGTAACTAGTATATCATGGACAATATAAAAAAAGTCATGGATATAAGTTTTAAAATAAATTATATAATGATAAAGTACTTTTTTATATAAAATTTCAGTAAAAATTCAATATAATAGTAATACTACGTTATCATTGACATATGATATCACCAACCAATAGTAAAGAAACATATAGAGGATGAACCACACATATCAAATGTAACTAACAATTCAATAAATTTCATATCTTCATTAAGATTAATTATAATTGCATGTTGATAATAATGGACATCGCCATTGTATTGAAATTTTCATAGATAATAATATGATTTATCGTAATATCTTTATTTTCAATAAAAAAAACTATTATTATTTTCATAATTTTAAAAATATCATTGATATTTCACTCTAAATAATATTTTATAATTTTTTTATTTAAAATGTTTTCTTTATATTTACAAAAAAAAAAAAAAAAAAAACTATTCCAAAACCGGGGGCACATGACCCTCTTGGACCCAGTGTGGCTTCGCTACTGATCATGAGGTCGGACTCACTAAATATGTGGATTCCATTCAATGTGATAGGGTTTGTGTTTGGTTTTGTGATAGTATTCTGTGCACGTTGAAGAATTGAGTTAATAAAGTTTTTGCAGCGAAAAATTTTACAGTTGAGATGCCACTGACTCACCTTTATAAAATACTTGAGGGACGAAAGATGCCTTACCTAATATATTTTGCGATTTCTTAATTTTCAGGAACACCACATAAGTTATGTTAGAGCAACTCTGACCATAATTCTCATTTGTGTATGGTGCTCCTCATTAATGAGGCTGTACAAAAAAAGACGGGATGAAACCAACCTTATTTTCCTTATGAGAAGACCACCATGGGTCAAGTTCACGAGAAATTATTTAATACCAGTGGAGCAAATCTATATCATGTAGAGTCCATCACTTCCATGTCGATATTTTAAAACACAACATGAGAAGTGTGGGTGCTGATTTCCGACCACACAATCAAAATGAGAACTCACCTAGAGAGCACCTGTAGAATAGATTAAGCCCAAACAATCTGTTACAAAAAGATAAGAATCCGGCGATGGTTCTTTTACCTAGGGCACTCTGCTTAAACTCACCAGAAAGAACTTACTTTTGACCCACGAGGGTGCCCTGCTTTTATAACCAGCAATGACCTGATCCATTTAGAAGCCTAGCTTCAGTGAACTTAAGCTCAATGCTCATCCTGAATCCTTATCTAGATAGAGATAAACTTCTCCTGAGCCTTATCTTTATCTAAAATGAGATCCTCCCTAGTAGGACTCTTGTCCCTTATCTGCCTTCCTTATATTTCGGTATCTCCGCAGATAATCTTGGCAGTTCGACCAGGCCATGTGGCACCTCCACTGACACTTCGGTGTCACCTTAACCACGTGCTGTCTTTCACAAAATACTCCGCACAAGAAGTATTAATTGACCAAATGGCATAGAACATTACTCTAAGAGTGTTTGCTCATTCCGTAATTAGTGATCTTAGATCATCTCTAATCGTGTATCAAATTCATTATTAAATTTAAATTTGATGAAAAATAGTTCTTTTTTCAACTCCAACGGTTTTATCAAATCGGTATCAAATTCAGGATTTCACTTTTCTTTCATCAAACTGAGGACCAATGTGCCTGTCATCAAATTACTGCTCATTATCGTTGGATTTTCACCACCGGATGTCCCCCGGATGTTCTCCCGAATGACCACTTCAAGGCAAAAGTTTGTGAAAAAATTACACTGGCCGGTCGACCGCTCGATCGTCCTCTTGGTCAACCCTCTGGATGACCACCTCAAGAAGAAAATTTGTGAAAAATTTGCACTGGCCGGTTAATCGGCCAGTCGTTCACCCGGTCGACCGGTGATTTGACAAAGCCGCAAAACCCTCTGTTGGAGCACTTGATATCAAAGAGAACTTTTCCTCAAATTTTTACTCAAATTTAGTGAAAAAAATTGATGTACCGTTGGAGATGCCCTTATTAGTCCCAATCATAAGCCTATTTTGGTAATTCAAATCATTCATATTATAAGGCCTATCATGTTGATCATACATGAAAAAAATTAAATCATGGTGGTGTTTAGGAACTTGGTTCCCGGATTTTTTTCTCATTTTTTCCACTAAAAGACAAAGGTTTTGCAAAACCAAAAAAAATAAATCCAAACAAAATATCACATCTAATCCCATAATCATTTCATTTTTTCTCTCACAAACATCACATCCAACTACAAAAAAATCCAACTATCTTCCCAAACACTAAAATTTTTTTATCCAATAATATCCTACAACTAAAAAAACCTACATAAAAACCCACTTCCCAAACACCCACTGAATATCAGTACTCATATATTTGAAAAATATTTGCCTTTAAAAAAAATGAATGGTTAGTATTTAAAAAAATAATTTAATAATATGGTTGGTTATGAATGATTAATCAATTTAAATTTTTGAGTAATGTTAGGGATCATAAAAAAATATCATGAAATGTTTCATAAAGATTTTTCATCATTTAATTAGTATGTGGTGTTTTATTATACTTGTAATCGAAGGTAGAAAGTCTTCTTGAAATATTTTATGATATTTTTTTCATAATCCTTAACATTATTCTAAATTCTTTTTGTATAAATATCTGCATAGCAAGATTAGAATTTTAAAAAATTAAAGAGGGCCGAGATGGACCCAGTATGGGCTCAACACCAGTTTTGTTAAATTAATGGTCCAATGGTTGAGGTTGTGACGTGGAGTTTGCCTGCCCCTGGGAGGTGTCAATCGAATTAGCGCTAATAATATTCTTTCATTGTTTTATCTAATTTATTATAATAGTTGAGTCCATGATTTGGAGTGGAGTGTATTATTCGCATCTGTAGGATCTACCATGAATTATGTTTCAATAATTCGATTCGTTCATTTTGTAGGGCTTTGATAATTAAATTGGTCAAAAAAAGAATTTGTATCATTCATAAAAAAATGGGTAAAGCACCAATAAATCCCATATTTAGATCTTATGCACTATTTAGTCTTGTATTTTTTTTTTTTTTGTAGACTAATAAGTCCCATTTCAATGTTAATGATAGTTTTGGACATTATGGCACTGCTTGTTTCTCCCAGATGTGAGGGGTAAAAATGGGATTTTGTTGATGTGAAAATTACAAATCTGTCCAAAAGTTTACTAAAGAGTTTTTTGGTTTCCCTCCCACCTGATCAAAATGGAAGAGAGGAAGATGGCAACTTCTGCATTTGCAATGTTAGTGCGGTGAAAACCTTACATTTCTGCAGAAAACGTTTTAGGTAATGTTAACTCATCATTACGACATGCACAAATTAACATTCGTTTTTCCTTCCAAACCCTAGAAATAAAAAACCCTCTTTTGTCAGTAAAATTGCGTCGTCAATACACAACAGAAGTGAATAATTGTGTGGTCATGGTTGACTTTAACGACATCACTCTAGCAATATTCGAGGTTTCATTCACTCATCATCGGCTTCCGCGACTGTGTTAGTGAACGATGGCGTTAGTTATGTGGCTCCCAATGTCGATTTCCTTGTTGTTGTAGTTGATTCAATATGTGTATTCAATATTAGAGTGTGTGTTTGTTCTTGATGATATGTAGTAGTGTTAGTTACTAAATAGTGATTTAGTAGATGTTAATGGTTCGGTAGGTTTCAAACTGCATTGAGGGTATGGTCATGTAATGGCTAATCTCTTTTGTGGTTGGTGTTCTGATAGTCTAAATTTATATCTGACATTGGATTGTTGTGGTGTATTTTGGCATCAGTTTAATTGTAATTCCATTGGTTATATTGGTTGTGTTGTTATTTCCCTTGTTTGTCAGTGGTATATATAGTGGAGGTGATGTGGAATGATAGTGACATCAATGTTAGTTAAGTGTAATGTTGATGATTTACATGTTAGTAAAATGCAATGTTAGTCGCATTTGTTCATTGGGTTTTGTTGTTCTTTTGCTGAATGGTTGGGTCCCCTTTTGGTTGGGTTTGTTTACGGATGTGTTGGTTTGTGGTTTAAATTGAATCAGTGTTAGTGTAGCTCGAATTTTCGTGCTCCTTTCGGAGACGACTAGCCCTACAATTTGAACTCCCGTAATTCTGAATCTGATCTCACAAGTGTAATGTGAAATAGATAAACACCAAAGAATCCAAATCTAACAAGTCTTTTGGAAAACCGATTTTGAATCAAAAATGCCAAAAATGGCTGCTTTGCTAGATATAGAGTCGCCACCCAAATATTTTGAGAAATTTAGGAAACCCAAGACTCATGCCAAAGGCCACTTATCTGTCGTTACCAAGATTGTCTCGACTTGGGAACTTAGGTACGAGAGAGGAAGGTCATGAATTGAGCACCCCCGCTCGCCCGATCAAAGATCAACCTCTACTAGTCATGATGTGATTCTTATCCACATTATATGCTCTTGTTCCGATTATTATTAGGCTAACCTTACTATGTGTTGCACATAAGTATAGACTAATTTGTAAAAATTGGAACATTTTGATTTTGAGTTTGTTTTCGAAAAACGGTTTTGAGAATGTACCACTTGGGAAAAGTGGGCTTAAATGTACTGTAATCAAATTATTCCAATTTGAGCAATTAGCCTTCATCCACAGGCATTCAAACAGTTTATCATTTAAACAATTAGCCTCATGATAATCATGCTTAACATGGCAACACTCGTACACATGCAGTATGCTAAAGTAATAAACGCTCACCTAATAGTACTCTAAGGCAAGCCAAAAGAAATTAAAGAGCTAGGAAAAATGCATGATCCAAACTATACAAATGACTAATGCAACACATACAAAAATGCAATTAATAGGCTCGGTTGCTAATTATGACATGTGAACCAACTTGATAGCATGCAGTTTAAGCACGTATTCAAGTAAGAAGTAATAAGCGACAATGTGTGTTAGCATGATGAATCAAGCCTAATGCATGCAAGACAAATGAATGCAAATCATGAGAATGCTAAATGAAATATGATGTGCTATGCTATCCATCATAAGCGGATAAATAAAAAGGAGGAAGACGTGGGGTTGGAAGACATACACACATTATTACAACTTCGCCCTCGCGCAGGAGGATCCGAATAAATGGACTAGCTAATTTTAGCTAATTAACTAGCTATTACAAACCAAATGAAATAAATTAACTATGCTAGCTAATTATTACAACACCACAAATTAATCAACTACTTTAGCTAATTAATTAAGTACAACACAACTAACTAGTTAAGTACAACACAACTAACTAATTATTCTAACTAATTCAACTAATTAGTTACAAGTCCACTACTTCAATCACAACATATTAATATTACAGCATTATTTTAACGGATCCCAAGAATCGAGGGATGGTTCATGCATGGATGTAGGCTTCCACCCGAAAATGCTCTCCGTTTTGCTATCGGAATGCCTCTGTTGCACAGTTAGAAAATTAAACTGTTTTTCCACCTCAACCTCTGCTCTGCTCTGTTGGAAAAGGGACACTGCTTGGCTGGAAAAAGTGGCTGGCAGCTCAGAAGTAGTAGCCGGGCGGCCACTAAAAGTAGCCTGCCACCCAGTAAAAGTGGCCTGCCAACCACTAATGTTGGTTCTTTCCTGCTGCAAAAGAGAACAAATAGAGCATCCTCAGAAGATGTTTGTACATCTTACCCCTCCTTATCATCAAACAGCTTAAAGGAGTAGTAAGCTCGATTCGCGAGCCATCAATCGACACAGTTTTATTGTGTGATGACTTATGAACTAAGGGGTACAATTTCAATAAATCATAAGTAAAGACTCAAGAACCTCCTCCCTATCATGGATTGATCAAGGGAAGTGGTTGACCTTGGAAATTTGAACCATTTCCATCACTAATAAGTATGAAATGACTCAACCTTCCATGTGTTCAATTAACGTCTGATTGAACACCAAACTATTTTATTATCTTGCATCTCTTTTAGTCCCAATTTCATTACTCTATTTTAATTACCATCCATTCATTAGTTTATTAAGTCCAATAATGAGTTTTAAGTCCACTAGTGGAAAGAAGTGTCAAACAAAGGGTTGTTTTGGGCATGAGAGAGACATCATGTCTTTGGTAATGAACCATGATACCTCTATCCCAAGCTTAAACAAGCAATTGGTTTGAAACAACTTTCAAGGCAATAAAAGGAACCAAGAAATAAAGGGGGTGCAGAGGTGATTAAATATGATCACAAGTCTGAAAAGCATAAAACAAATGCTATTAACTCAAATAGGTTGGTGGCTAAGGCTTAAACCACCAAACCTATGAGGACCATTACACTACAAGCATACAATACAAAGCATGAATAGAACAAACACATGAAAATAGTCCTAAAATAGGCTAAAATAGTACTGGAATTGAAGTCAAAAGAGCTAAAAGAGTAAGCTACAACATAAAGCAATTTAAGCTAATAAACAAGTACAAAAAGGGGAGGCTACCCCCTCCATTTTTGGGACTTTAAAACATGATTTTTAGCCTCTGAAAAACAGTGGTAAAAAGCTAAAAAAAAAGTTGATGCAAAGATGGGAAACATAAGGGCAAAAGCCTATGAAACAAGGTACAAAGAAGGGTGATCCACCACTCTACCTTTAATGGCTTTAAACCACAAGTTTCAGCCCAAAAATACAGGTAATAAATAACTTAGAAATAGCAAGAAAAGATAGGAAAGAGATGATACAAGAGAGCTAGGATGTATACCTCTTGAAGAGGAATGACCCTTTGAATTACAAACCACCGATTTCACACTCTCAAGTACTAAAATGCAAGCTTAAGCACCTCAGCAAGAAACCCTCCAAGTTTGGTTTAGAGTGTCCAGGCAAAGGTTATATAAGTTGCAAAAGAGAGAGAGAGAGAGAGAGAGAGAGAGAGAGAGAGAGAGAGAGAGAGAGAGAAAGAAAAATAATTTCCAAAACTTTTTTCTTTTCTAATTTTTCTAACCCTAAAAAAATGAGAGGGAGTTATCTATATATAGAAATATATGAGACTATCTCGAAAATATCTATATAGACACAGCTGGTGCAGTGCATGCATCTATGGAGACAACTGGCATAGCTAGCAAAAAGATCTGAAAATTTGCACAAGTGGCCGGCAGGCCACACTAGTGGGTCTGCAGGTCCCTGGATAATCAGGTTTGAAAAACTACTATTTTGGTCCAAAACAAGGTACAAGGTTTGTAGGCAAAACTGAGGTTTCCTGCCGAGAAAATCAAGCATTCGACAAGCGTACACATTCATCATTGAGTGATCAATCATTGGCGCCCAAGTCTTGAGAGTAGTCAAAAATAAGGTGTCTACAGTTGTCCCTCTTTGACAAAGCTCGGAGTCATGAAATGACATGAGTAAATGTCGAAGCCCGAAGACGACCCATTTTGACAAGGCCGTAAGACTTGGGCAAACAATCAAGATATAAATTAAATTGGTTGAACTCGCAAGCCGCCTACATATCCATTTGCAAGGAATCAAACTAACGTAGTTCAAGGGCAAGATGCAAATGATATGCACGAAAAATGTACTTTGAAAGATGGACTCGCACGTTTCGCGAAGTCGACTATTTTGCAAATTTATGCTCATACAAGATAATGCACTAAGTAATAACAGATGCAATAAGCAATAACAAGATAACAACATATGAATGAGCTTCAAGCTTAAAACGAAATGGGTTCCATGCAGAAAGAACTAAAATGCGTACTCTAACCACGCCGAATCCGTGACAAGAGGAGAGAAAAACCGCTCATAAGCGCGTTTCACGCATCCTGAGATACTCTAATCACGCTGAAATCCTGAGAAGAGTAGAAAAACCGCTTAGGGTTGCGTTTCACGCATCCTAAGATACTCTAATCACGCTGAAATCATGAGAAGATGAGAAAAATTGCTCAGGGTCGTGTTTTACGCGTTTCACGCATCTTGAGATAAAAATCGCTCAGGGTCGCGTTTCACACGTCTTGAGATAAGAGAAAAAATGCTCAGGGTCGAGTTTCACATGTGTTGAGATAAAAACTGCTCAAGGTCACGTTTCACATGTCCTAAGATAAGAGAAAAATCACTTAGGGTTGCATTTCACATGTCCTGAGATAAAAACTGCTCAGGGTCACATTTTATGCGTCCTGAGATAAGATAAAAACTACTCAGGGTCGCGTTTCACGCGTCCTAAGATAAGAGAAAAGAGGCAAAAAGGACAAAACTATACGATAAAGTGAATTAAAGTGAATGCACAAAACAGTGCTAGACGGGTGCACAAGACAGTGCAAGATAGGGTGCATAAGACAGTGCGATACATGGTGAGTGCACAAAACAGTGCGATATAGGGGGCACAAAAAGTGCAATACAAAGTGCGCAAAACAGTGCTATGCGATGAATGCACAAAATAGTGCTATATGATGCATGTAAAGGAATGCAAGTAAATGACAGTGCAAGTTCCATGCGACACAGGATAACACTTAATAAAGTGCCATGCACATTCTATGCAAGTTAATCGAAAACACATTCTATGCAAGAATTGAAAGCATGTGCGAGTGTATGTTCCATGCAAGATAATCGAAAGCATGTGCTGTGCAAGGGAAGATAACAGAGACGTAAATCGACAAAACGAAAAAATGAAATTTGACGACTACCTCCAAATTACCCCCCAGAGGTTTTATGAAATAACCAAAAGGATACAAATCGCTCCTCTTTGAAATTGGGGCACGTCTACGCACCGGAGTATAGTGGATCTTGGAACAACGCATTTGAAACACAGTTTCGAGCTCCTCAAAGATCAATTAGGACCTAAAAGAGAACCTCCTGCACACTGCAGGGCAAAAGGGGAACAAAACCAGTACTGGTCTACTAATGGAGCATTGCCAGCCACAAGATGGGGCTAGCAGCCACAAATGAATCTGCTGGCCACTAATAGTGGGTGGCCGGCCGGCCACTAGTGCAATTTCGAGGGCAGATTTGTCCTTTGGCCTCAGGTTTGCTTTAAAACACAACCACACCTCACTTTTCACACACCCACACATCTGAAATATTCCTCCTTCTCTCTCTAGGTGCTTCCTTTGTCTAGATTTGCATTTTATACGTGTTTTCCAACGCCCCACGCAAACTTTATTCGTAAACCCTCTTTGATCCTCTACACTTTGAACCGATCAGATTTTATTTTCGTTGATTTCTCGAGTTTTCAACACCTTGGACTTGTTTCCCTCGAGTTTCTCTCGGGTTTTGTGAACTTTTTTAGGTTTTGACTTGTTCTCCCATTTTCTCTCTCCTAGGGTTGACTTTTTCCAAGTTTTCCTTCTTTTTTCTTATTTTCTTCACTTTTTAACCAGTCTTTACCCACTTTTCAGATGGCAGACGATATTCCTCATTCCGATGCCCCTCTCGAGGCTCCACATGCACTTTTACCCATAGAGGAGCCGACGGTCGCTGAAGCCGACGAGGCGGTCGAGGATATTACCGCCGACTTCGAGGTAGAGTTTGCTTCAGGACTTGAGCTTGAACCACTACCATTGAGGATACGGCTCTTTGATCCACTCACTTATCACCCTCGCACACACACGATACCACCTGGAGGCATTAGGCACTTTGATGATTTCATCGGCGGCGTGCCAAAGGATCTTCTACTGAGGGAGCCGGACTCCCACCTTTCCTACAGCGCTAGTGAGGTACTAACTTTATTTTCATGCTTTCTACCTTTTTATTTGACTATATTCCTTACACTGCCTTTCATCTGACTCCTTTTTTACCACTGTCTTCCATTTGATTCATTCTTTCTTTGTCACAAGGGGATTCCTGTTCTTGCAAGGGTTACGGGGCAGTGACAGCTAGAGATTGGTATCATGAGCTCACGCTCGAGGTCCGTAATCTTGTTGATGAGGCTAGCTATGGCTTATTCTGCACCGGGCTCTCACGACATTTGGCTAGCCGGGCCTTACTCAGAGCATTGGTGGAGAGGTGGTGGGACACTACCAACTCCTTCCACCTTTCTAGATGACGATGACCCCTTACGACTTCTCAATCCTCACAGGCTTAGGACTAGGAGGGGATCCAATTCCATTTGACATGGATATGGGCGAGTGAGAGGCAGCTTGGACCTACCTACTTGGAGCGAGCCCACCTCTCTACAGGCCAGCCATGGTCAGATATAGTTGGTTCTCCGAGTATTTCCACGGGAGTCAGCCCGAGATGCAAGATGAGATAGAGCAGTATGCCCGGGGCTTCTTGATGTTCCTTCTCAGTACCACCTTGTTCGCGAACAGGTGGAACACCGCGGGTTTATACCTGCCGAGCGCCCTTGTGACCTTGCCTCGGGTCAGGTTCTACAACTGGGGTGGTGCCGGCCTAGCTACACTCTATTGCTATATGAGTTCCACTTCCCGTATGAGGGGAGAGTGGGATGGAGGCTACTGGAGAGCCTGGGAGGTGTGCACCACACCTTCAATTCTATTACTTATGCTTTCTTATTTACATTTTTTGTTCACTATCTGTTCATGCATTGTCCTTTTTGCCTTGCATTTTATGTTCACTATCTGTTCATGCATTGCTGATCTTTTCTTGTAGTTGTGGGTTTATGCCTACTTCCCAGCCCTTACGCCGGAGCCAGTAGAGGAGATTGCTCTGACTATCCCTTACTCGAGGCGATACGATGGTCGGTGTCGGCACTGGAGTTGCGATGATATGACATTCGCTTTCTACCGCCAATACTTTGATATCGTGGTTGCTAGCGAGGTAACCCGAAACTCACAATCATTTATGCTTTTATACTGTTCTGATTCATCCTAACAACTAACAACAACTAACAACTTGTATATCCTCTGTTTGCAGATCAGCTGGCAAGCTTGGGTGATGATGCCAGCCGAGATTAGAGATCAGTACGCTGGGGCTTGGGGCACATCTCGGTTTTGGATCTTACTAGCGGGCCCATTTTGTTGGGCTTGGTTTTTAGGCGAGCGAGTTGTTCGCCAGACCATGGGCTTGTTTGCACCAGTCGTGCCTATGCCTCCCAGCATCGATGAGGACGGCAGACAGTCTTCCAGCTGAGGCTATCATTCAGTTCATGGTAGGGCTGGATGCTGATTATTTCAGAGCAAAGGGTGATTATGTAACTTTCATCCAGACTCATTTCATGCTGCCTCTGACTGAAACTCATGTGGGTGACACAGCAAATACTTCTTTGGCTGGTGAGGCCTCACAGGAGGCCGAGGCCGACATTGGGGAGGCCTTTCCGGTAGATAGGTTGCTGGTTGCCCAGCGATTCCCACTGTGCTTACATGTTGGCGGCCGACCGAGACAGCCTACCAGATTCCGATAGAGCCACCAGAGACAGGGCACGGGTATGTTAGAGCCTGGGGCGCACCTCAGGTATGGACCACACTTTACAACTTGCATTCTGCACTCTCCCTTTTCAGATATCGATTATTCTAGATACTGATCATTCAAATGTACTTACAGGCACCGACTGAGTACACAAAGGGTCTGCTTCAGCTGGTTGCTTCTCTGGCTGGCATGATGTAAAGGAGAGAGACGTTACTTGGTCTCTACGGTATCCAGGTATTTTCTCTCATTTTTTGCATACATTTGACTACTTCCCGCAATATTGTGCACCACACTATCATACTCCCACTGGCACTGATACTCACTCTATAACATACACACCATCTCACATTACATTGACACACACTAATACACTATACCCAGGTCGAATCTTGCCTTTGCATGACACTCATTCTACATACAATACTCAATCTGAATACTGCATTCTACAATAATGCATACACTGTATCTGACATACTAACACTTGTTTTTCTCAGATCCCATTTGTACCGAGGGCACCAGCAGCAGCAGTGGCGGCGACAGCACCGGCAGCACCTCCTGTAGTGGCAGAAATGAGAGATAGACAAGCCCCGGCCCGTGGCTGAGTCGAGCGCTGAGGTCGAGGCAGAGACAGTGTCATGACCCGAACCCGCCCCTACAAATTAAGGTCATAACCGGCCAGTAATCATGAGACTACCTACGGCCTCAAATCAGATTAGAACATACTCCATTAGAGTTAAGGGGCCAAACGGAAGCAAACTTAAAAAAAATTTGTCCAATGAGCTATGCTTACATGGCATATCAAAACATTTCACATGTGCTTAATAATAACTCACACCACATATTAGTAGTTAACATCTTGTATATCCAAGATCATTCAAACACATAGTCAGCCATGCCAAAAGCTTATACACATAAATGGTCTATCATGACCAATAGAAGTAGCAAAAGAAATACAAAAGATCATAAACAAAGCCTCTTGCATGAGGCACCTGGGCTGACTTCACAAAACTCGGGTTCCTTTCTTAAATTCCACTAAGGCTGGGGTTGAATGTCCCTTTGCTCACCTACATACATATAAATAAGAGTGAGCTAACGTCCAGTGAATAATATCAAAATAAAGAGGTTAATGAATGAGATTCATTCATAAATGAATCATACTTATAATGTACATATTCGAACCACTATTCTCATTCACACCAGATTTACAAATCTTTACAAAGCAAAACGACCTTAGATCCAACACATCATATCCATTTGCAAAATGACCTCAGGTCCAATTCTTATATAAAACAATACGACCTCGAGTTCATCTATACGAAACGACCTTTGGTCTAGCCAACTCTTTATTCAAAATGACCTTTGGTCCAATTCAAACATATCAAACGGCCTCGGGCCCAATTCGAATATATCAGGCGTATCAAACGGCCTCTGGCCCATTCTCTTTATATTCATATCCATGCATATTTCATATTTGTGATCATGATCCCTTTTATTTAAACGGCCTTTGGCCCATCACGGTATTCAAACATATCAAATGAAATATTCAAGCAGCCTTTGGCCCATCTTTGCATTCATGTCTAACGGTCTTTGGCCCAATCGTTCATATCCGACGGCCTTTGGCCCAATCGTTCATGTCCAACGGCCTTTGGCCCAATCGTTCATGTCCAACGGCCTTTGGCCCAATCATCCATGTCCAACGGCCTTTGGCCCAATCATTCATGTCCAACGGCCTTTGGCCCAATCATTCATGTCAAACGGCCTTAGACCCAATTCAGATATATCAACGTATCAGACAGCCATATACAAAATTAGGCATATAGAATACTCATTCATATTTCAAATCAACAAATCCATAAAGCTTATACAGAAGTAGCATTCGAAAAGTAACATACTTGAAAATATCTTTACTAAGATATTACTCACAATGATCCGCCGGTGGATTTGCTCTCGTGCTTGACCCTACACATTTCATGAACATAATGGGTCATAAACGATTCAATCCGTTCTTAACTTATGCATTCCTCTTAGGCCTCTTTATTATCTTCTTACTCCATTTACAATGTTCAATGCATGCCTAAGAGTGCTCAGAAATGGAAGAGAACAGAAAATGAAACACAAAACATCTTTACAAACTTTCTGAAATAGGGCTCCTCGCTCGAGCACGACTTTGGCCGCTCGAGTACTAGTTGCCTCATTTTTTTACGCTCGAGCCTGAATTCGGGCGCTTGAGCTGAAAGTCAAACTACATGGCTCCCCGCTCGAGCGTGAATCTCCCCGCTCGAGCGGACATCCATGTCTGCAAAAGTTCTGGGAACTCGCATTTCACGCTCGAGCGGCCCCTTCCCCGCTCGAGCGGACATGCCAAATTCTGGGTTTTCTAGCAGCCAATTTGAGCTTCAAACTTGCATTCAAACTAATGTAACTTGCATATTATGACTCATACTTCACATGCAAACCTTCTAACATAATACAAATGCTAAATTACAACATTTTGAAGCTCAATTCCCATGGATCAATTTCATACTCATACCATTCTTGCCAAATTCATCTCCAAAATATGTAGTTGAGTCCATAGGCTCATTTTCATGGATGCATGTCTTAAATGACTTCCAATTCAACCCAATCAACATGTCTTATACACAAACATGAGGACTCCTAACAAATTGCTACATGCATGCACACATTGATCACAATTTCATCATGCTTTGCATTCAAATATGCATCTACAAGGCAAGTCATGGTAATTCTATTCATGCATGCTCAATCTGACTTCATATATAACTTAATTCACACTTTTGTTTACAATCTAGCTTCAAATTCTCAAAATAGAAATCACAATTTGTGAATCAATGCTGAATTACTCACCTTGGAGTTCCAAGCTTCCAATTTCTAGCTAATTCTTGGAGTTAAGCTTCCAAACTCACAACTTTGAGCCAAGATACACAATTCTCCCTCTTCCTCTCTCTAGAATCGGCCTCTCTGTCTTTCTAGAGTGTATAACCCGATTTTGAGTCCACCAAAAAAAATGAAAAGTTAAGTGTAATAAGGCCCTTATATACTCCCTCTCTTAATCCAATTTGATTATAGCTATTTAGTAGCACTTAATTAATCGTTCTGAATCCAATTATTTTGATCCAAATCAATTTTCAATTAAATTTCACCGTAGGCTCTAAAAATTATGCTAATCACAATGGCGTAATCAATTTCGGGTTCTGTGGCCAATAGGGCCTTCAATTTAAATTCTAAAGGAGATAATCAAACAGATTTTCCTACGGTGAACAGATAGAAATTCAAAACCATATATATTCATATAAATGGCACTCCAAATCATATCAAACGCATAATCACAACCATAATCAGGATTAATTAGCATAACACGGACCAGGGTTATCACAGACAGGGGTGCCCAGGGCCTGAGTAGCTCATCAGAGCCAATTCTGAATGAGGCCGATACTGAGACCAGTGACTACAAGGAGGCTGCGAGCCGACACTCTGAGTCTGAGAGCGAAGACGATGATGCTGGCTTGGGGTCAGGGAACGGAGATGACGCCGAGGCTGGCCCTGAGGTAGAGAGCAGAGATGATGATACTGGCTCTGGCTCAGAGTCTGATTCTGATGGCAGCGATGCTGAGGGAGACAGTGCCCTTGAGTCCCGTCTGAAGAAGAGGACGAAGAAGGCCTCTCAAGCTTGGGGTGACTGGCATCGATTTTGTACTCTTTTGCTTAGTTTCTTTTATTTTGTAGTTTTAGCACATGTATAGCTTCAGATAGGTTTTTACTTTCGTTTTTGAAAACCTACATGCTCTTTTGTAAAAACCATGATCAGGAGAAAACTCCGCAGTTTTATGAAAAAAGTTATTATTTTTGCATCATGAGCACCACATTTGCATAGAATGAAAATGGAGTTGATTTTTGAAATCGAGAATGCTAGTATGGAAACAATGTTCTTAATCATATAATGAGCCGACCAATAACCTAAATACAAAATATAACTCGATTAAACAAGAATCAAAACAAAACAATCTAAACATAGCTAGTCACACTTACCAAAAACAAAAGACTCAAAACAAGACTTTAAACCAGAAAGACCTGGACAAGACTGGACTGCCAAAACTGCCAAGCCCACAAGTGGACAGCAGGCCACAAAAATTGGGCGACCGGCCACCACTTCTGGCCTGCCTGCCATTTGTGAAGGAACCACCAGGCAGCTGACAGCTGGCCTCCACTCACAGCCCTATCTCCTACAAAAGGTCTCTCTTCGTGATTTCTTCACTAGAACCTCATTTTAGCTACTGTTTTCTCTACAAATGGACATCTTTCTTTATGAAAAGCTCATGAATTCGATAGCCACTTTAGACGGCACGGAAAAGATAAATTTCTGAGGTTTGGACATAAATGCATTTTTTCTGTTGAGCCGTACTCCACCTTGTTTTCTGTTCTTCCATGTTGCAGTCCGATGTTGGGACCTAATTACACATGTGTTTCACTTTGAAGCACAAGAAATGTGTCCGACTCTTGAAGAATTTCAAGCATTGATGGAATCCCAACGCGATAAGGAAATCTTGCCTCAGCCCTGTTTTGGTCATGCCTTGGCTTTGGGACAGATGTGTGAGCTCACCTTGCACGAAGCTCGATCTTTAGCTCATGACAGGGAGCTAGATATACCCAGCTTGATTTATCGATTTTCTGACATCGGTGACAGAGGTGACCCTTTCTAGCGGGGCTTTCGGCAACATGCCCTCTATTTATGCATGATCGCACAATTCCTTCTTGCTCCTAGTTTCGACGGAGCCAACATTCAGTTGATCGAAGTGGCCCAAAGCTTGAAAGAGGGTAAGAGTTGCATTGGCTTAGCACTGGCCGAGACCTTGATGGGTTTGGATGCTGTTCATCAATTGGAGACCACCAGGTTTGCGGGAAGCCCGTTGCTTCTTCAAGTAATATTTCCCACCCTTCTTATATATGTGATTCTCACATCACTCAAAACTGATGCTTTGTTTTTCTCTAAGCTCTTTTTCTTTCTTTTTCCCTCAGCGCACACCTCTCTATTCTTTAATCTCTCTTATTTTTCATCCCTTCCCAGATATGGCTCATGGATAAGCTAAAAGTGGTGGACCCTTGCCCTGAGTATTCAGCTTGAGTTTACATTTTCCGTCAACGACTAGTGGACTTTCCCAATGAGGGATGGCGGTGCAACTAGATGTGCAGCAAGTTTGCAGCTGACATAGCTTGGCTTTGCCCCTAGCTTAACTTGAATGAGATAAGCTACAGCATGTCTTGACAACCAGACATATAGTTGATTGGCCTTACACATTGCGTGTTCTATTTTCCCTTCCAGTTCAGACGCCAGTTCGGGCATGATCAAACCCGTCTAGACGAAGAGGTAGAATACCCGGCTTCCTTTTTGATTAGCACTTCTCAACTAACTCGGTACCTTGCTGCCTGGAGGACAAAAGAATTTTTGGCCTCTGTCCCTAGTTTCAATTATGCCCTTTCTGGCGAGTGTTTGGCTTGGCTCGGCTCGAGGATGAGACACAAGTCGAGCCAACTACGGTTGCAGGGACTTTCGCAAGGGCGAACAGAGAACGTGGGAGCACCTGACTCACCTATACCCCTAGTTTATTGCTTTGACCTTTCTTTTCAAGTTTTGTGATGTAAAAGCAACTTTAATTTAGCTCAGAGATCTGGAGAATGTACTTGTGTTAAAATCAATGGAATTAAAGTTGTGAGCACTAAAATTTTTCCTTTTGGTCCCAAAATGGTCTAAGTTATAAAAGGTAAAATTTTAAGAAAAAAATCAACTTTTATTAAAACTTTTCAAAACCATTTTCGAGAATGATCATCACCTGACACACACATAATCAACCCTTAAGATGTATAGCCACGAATCAATAGATCGTAATTGCCCCTGATTTCATACCATTGCTGCTCTGCATTGTAACTGGCTCTTCTACTAAACCAAGGTAACATAACCAAGCTAGAATGGACAAAGATGGCCCAATCAGATAAATGGACAAGACAGTTGTATTGGAGATGGTTACAGCCGAACTTCAGAATAAAGTTACCTACGTATCCCAAAGATGAGAATTAGGCCTTACGTAGTTCGGTTCAGGTTCACTCAAGTATTAACTCTCTCATTTTGCGCTTTAACTTTTGCCAAAGTCTCCCTTCCAGGTTTTCGACCTTGCGAGCTCAGTTTTTTTTTATTTCTAATTTTCCATGCTCTTACTTTTGCCTAGGTCATCCTTCTGGGTTTTCGGCCTAGCGAGCCTCTCAGGGGTAGTATTTCTTCAACTTGTCCATATTGATTGGCTATGAAAACTCCAGGCCATCTAGATCCATAAGGATAATTGCCCCTCATGACCAGATAGCTTTGATGATGTAAAGACTAGTCTAATTGGGTCGGAACTTGCCCTTAGGGTTATGAATGGGAGCTCAGTTATCTTTCAGTACCATGTCACCTTCCTTGATATTCTTGAACTTAACTTTCTTGTTAAAAGCCCTAGCGAATTCTGCGCTGGTAGCCCTGGACATGATATAATGCCTTCAACCTTCTCTCATTAAACAACATCAATTCTTCAAACCTGCTCTGTTGCCAGTCCGCCTCTACTATCTAACACTCGGCCATAACACACAGTGACGGTACTTCAATTTCAATTGGCAGAACAACTTCCATGCCATAAACAAGAGAATAGGAGGTTGCCCCTGTAGATGTTCGGATTGAGGTTTTGTAGCCCCAGAGAGCAAATGGTAGTTTATCTGGCCAATCCCTGTAAGTTTCCACCATCTTCCGTAAGACATTCTTGATATTTTTGTTTGCGGCCTCAATGGCTCCATTAGTCTGCGGTCTGTACGTTAATGACTTGTGAAAAGCCACATTATATTTCTTGAGCAGATCTATCATCTCTTTCTTGAAGTGTAAGCCGTTATCTGATATGATCTCATTCGGAACCCTATATCGGCAGATAATGTTGTTTATGATAAACTTAGCCATATGCGACACTTTCAGCACTGCATAGGACTGAGTTTCTACCCACTTTGTAAAGTAGTCAATCGCCACTAAGACGAACTCATGCCCTTTTGACCCCTTTGGCATGACTGCGCCGATAATGTCTATCCCCCAGACGGAGAATGGCCAAGGTGAAGTCATGTTATAGAGCTTTGACGGTGGGATATTTATGCGATTGGCATGAATCTGACATTTGTGACGTCGCCGTACGAAACCAATACAGTCTTCCTCCATAGTAGACCAGTAATACCATTGTCTAAGGATCTTCTAGGCTAGCATCACATTATTCATGTGTGCTCCACACTCTTCTCCATGAATGGCTTCCATAAAGCGCTTTGATTCCTCCTCCTCAACACACAACTTGTGCATTCCCAGATGGCCTCTTTTGTAGAGCTTACCCCTGTAGATGATATATTGGACGGCTAGACGCCGTGTTCCCTATTTATCCTTGGCATTTGCCCTTGGTGGATACGTCTCTTTTTCTAGGAAATTCTAAATGTCGTAATACCAAGGTTTTTTGTCTTGCACTTCATCTATTGCGGCGATGGTTTCATAGGCCAACTTGTATTTCTGTTCGATAATGATTGGACGCATCCTCACTCCCAAGGATGTCTACCATAGAAGATAGAGTTGCTAGTGCATCAGCGAACCTGTTCCTTTCTCTTAGCAGATGTATGAATGTCAGTTTTTTAAACCTCAGAATCAAGATATCCAAAGTCTGATAATAAACCTTCATGTTCTCTTATTTGACTTTCCAGTCTCCGTTTGCTTGAGAGACAACTAAGTTCGAATCTCCGATAACATCCAACCCTATTGCCCCTAGTTCTAGGGCAGCTTCTAAACCAGCAATACACACTTCATATTCTGCTTCGTTATTGGACACTTTGAACCGGAGTTTGAAAGCTAGAGGTATATGGAAATCATCGGGTGCTATCAACAACACACCAATCCCATAACCATATTGATTGGAAGCTCTGTCAAAGTACATCATCCAAGTTTCCTTTTCCACAACGTGCAGAATGTCTTCCTCTAGGAACAGGTATTGCACTGCCTCATCCCCCTTTACTGGGTGGTCCGCCAAGAATTTCGCTATAGCTCTTCCCTTGACTGACTTGTGGGTGACATATTTGAGATCAAATTCGGAGAGGAGAAGCAACCAATGAGCTAGCCTACTCGTAGACGCTGGTTCTCAAGGAGATATTTGATGGGATCTAATCTCGAAACCAGGATTACTGAGTGAGCTAACAAGTAATGCCTCAGCTTCCGGTTAGCCCATACCAAGGCTAAACAAGCCTTCTCGAGGGGAGTGTAATAGGTCTCATAGTCTAGCATGTATCCCATGGTAGAATCCGTTACTGACAGATACAGAATCAAAGGTTTTCCCGGCTCTGGGAGTGACAACATAGGCAAATTTTGAAGGTACTGCTTGACCTGCTCGAAGGAAAATTGACATCGATCGTCCCATTGAAACTTCTTTCCTTTCTTCAGGAGACCAAATAAACCGTCTTATGAATTGTACTTTACCTAGAAAGCCGCGCACCTCATTTTTAGTCCTTGGTGGTGGAATTTCTAGGATAGCCTTGGTCTTGGACGGATCTATTTCAATTCCCTTCTGTGTGATTAGAAAGCCCAGTATCTTCCCTGCCGTCACGCCGTAGGTGCACTTCTGTGGATTTAACATCAGCCTGTATTCCCTAATCCTTTGAAAGAATTTTTCCAGAGTAGTGTAGTGGCCCTCTCGTTCTTTGGACTTGACAATCATGTCGTCCACCTACACTTCGACCTCCTTGTGGATCATGTTGTCTAGAATAGTGGTTACATCTCGCTGATAGGTAGCCCCAGCATTTTTCAACCCAAACGACATTACTCGGTAGCAGTACTTGCCCCACGGCGTTGTGAATGCAGTTTTCTCTCTGTCCTCGGGAGCCATCAGAATCCAGTTATACCAGGAAAACCCATCCATGAAGGAAAACAATGTATGGCCCACGGTGAAGTCTACCAACTCGTCAATATGAGGCAGTGGAAAATCATCATTTGGGCTGGCCCTGTTCAGGTCCCGAAAATTAACATAAACCCGAATTCTGCTATCTTTCTTCAGCACCGGGATGATGTTGGCCAACCAGGTCGGATACTCGGATACCAAAAAGAATCCTGTATCAATCTGTTTGGTGACTGTGGTTTGACTTTTCGTACCCCCTTTCAGAAGACAAATAAGCCCCACAGTTCGGACTCTACTTGTGGTTCTGAATCTGATTTCACAAGTGCAATGTGAAACAGTGGAAACACCAAAAGAGTCCAAATCCGGCATTTCTTTTTTTGAAAAATCGATGTTTTGAGTAAAATGTCAAAAATGGATTGCTTTGCCAGATTTCAGAATTGTCATCTAAATATTTTTTTGAAAAATTTAGGAAACTCGAGACTCGTGCCAAAGGCCATTAGTTCGTCATCACTAAAGTTGTCTTGGCTCGGGAACTTAGGTACGAGAGGGGAAGGACATGAATTGAGCACCCCCCTCACCCGATCAAAGATCGACCTCTACTAATCATGATGTGATTCTTATTTACATTATATGTTCTTGTTCCGATTATTATTAGGCTAATCTTATTATGCGATGCGCACACAAGTATAAACTAAGTTTGCAAAAATTGGAACACTTTGATTTTATATTTTTGTTTGAAAATTGTTTTGAATGTGCCACTTGAAAAAGTGGGCTTAAAATGTACATTAAATCAAACTAATCGAACTATTCCAATTAAAGCAATTAGCCTTCATCCACAGGCATTCAAACAATTTTATCAATTAACCACTTAGCCTCATGGTATCATGCTAGACATGGCAACAATCACACACATGCGGTATGCTAAAGCACAAAGATGCTCACCTCGTACTCCAAGGCAAGCCAAAAGAAACAAAACAATTAGAAAGATGCATGATCCTAACTATGTGAAGATGACTAATGCAGCCCATGCAAAATGCAATTTAATATGCTCGGCTACTAATATGACATTTGAAACAATTTGATAGCATACAGTTTCAACACATTTTCAACGAAGTATGTAAACTACAATGCAAGTTTGAATGATGAACCGAGCCCAATGCATGCAAAACAAATGGATGCAATCATGAAGTATGCTAAACAAAACATGATGCTCTATTCTATCCATCGTAAGCAGATAAATAAAAAGGAGGAAGACGTGGGATTGGAAGACATACACGTTATTACAATATTTGCGCCCTTGCAAAGGAGGGTCCGAATAAATTAACTAGCTATTACAAAACGAATGAAATAATCAACTAAGCTAGCTAATTAGATATTACAACAAATTAACTAACTAATTGAATTAATTAAATACAATTCAAATGAACTAATTAATTACAAATTAACTAATTTAAACAAGAAAGAAGTACTAAGCTAGCTATTCTAATTACTTTACCTTGGGAAACAAGGAGTGCTCATGCATGCATGGATTTTCACCCGAAAAAGACCACTGTTCTGCTGCCAGATGCCTTTGTCGCATAGTAGAACAGTTACACTATTTTTCACCTCAAAACCAACTCTGTTTTGCTAGAAAAGCACACTACTTGATTTTGCAAAGGTGGACGGCTGGCTAGAAATGGTGGCCTGCCGGCCACAAGAGGTGGCCTGTCGGCCACTAATGACTGGTTTTTCCTACTGCAACAGAGAGCAAACAGAGCAGGCATAGGGTATTCTCAAGGGTTTGTTTGCACAACTTACCCCTTCTTATCATCAAACAGCTCAAAGGAGTTATAAATTTTATTCACAAACCATCAATGGACACAACTTCATTGCATGATGGCTTATGAATCAAAGGGTGCAAGTTCAATAAATGCAACACAAAAGACTCTCAAACCTCTTCCCTATCATGAATGATCAAGGGAAATGGTTGACAATGACTCTTGAACCGTTTTCATCACTGATAAGTATGAAACGATTCAAGACTCAAGGGTTCAATTAACGTCCGATTGAACCCAAACCAAATTATTATCTTGTATCATCTTAGTCCAAGTTTTATTGTTCCATTTTAATTACTTTTCCATTCTTTAGTTCATTAAGTCCAAAGGTGAAGATTACGTCCTCTAATGGAAAGAAGCATCAAACCAAGAGTTGTTTTAGGAATGAGAGAAGTGTCATGCCGTTGGTAATGAACCCCCAAAGGGATTAAAACATTAAGCACAAGACCTCAATCTCATGTTTTAAACAAGTAAGTAGTTTGAACCAACTTTCAAAGCAAAGCAAAAGCCAAGAAATGAGGGAGGTTGCAGAAGTGATTAGGGGTGAAAACAAGTATGGAAATCCATGAATAAATAATATCAACTCAAATAGGATGTTGGCTAAGGCCTGAACCACCAAACTATGAGGACAACTAAACTACAAGCATGCAAAACAAAGCATAAATGCAATAAATACCTAAAACAATCCCAAAATAGTCTTAAAACATGCAAAATAAATGTTGGAATTAAGACAAAAATAGCTAAAGTAGTAAGCTACAACATGGAGCTATATAAGCTAGTGAACAAGACATAAGAAGGGGAGGCTAACCCCTCCAATTTTGGACTTTGAAACAAGTTTTCAGCCACTGAAATAACTCTGAAAATCAGTTTTTAAAACTTTAAAAAAAAGACAGTGTAAAGATGGGAAACACAAGGGTAAGGGTTAGAAAAGTAAGGTGGAAAGAAAGGTGAACCACCCCTCCACCCTTTAAGGCCCTATGCCACAAGTTTCAGCCAAAAAATACAGAGTTTATATAGCCCAAAAATAGTAGGAAACAAAGCATATGAAGCAATGAAAGAAGCTAAACCTTATACCTCTTGAAGAGAAGAGCACTTTTAAGTAACAATTCAACACATACATACCCTCAAGAGCTTAAGATGGGCTCAAAGTACCTTTTCTCAAATATGGTAAGGTTTGGTTAAGAGTGTATAGGCAAAAGCTTAAGAAATTTCAAGAGAAAAAGAGAATTGTAGAGTGAGAAAATTAATTTTGCTCCAATTTTTCTAACCCTAAAAAATGGGAGAGAAGGTCCCATATTTATAGAAAAACAAGCCACTCCCTCAGAAACATCCATCCATACACGTGGGAGTAGATGCAAGAACCTGTGCAAACAGCTAGCACAAAATATTTGCAAAACACATTTATGGTTGGCAGGCCACTCCAGTGGCCGGCAGGTTAGAGCAGGGGCCGGCAGGTCACTAGGGTTTTCAGGCTTGAAAGGTTGGGGTTTTGGTGCAAAAACAAGGTACAAGGTTAGCAGGGCTTTGAGGCTTAAAGCTGTGACTTTCTGCTGAGGACTTTCAAGCACTTAACAAGCATATACATTCATCATTGGGTGTGCAAGTGATGGTGCCCAAGTCATAAGGGCGGTAAAAAATGGGGTGCCTATAGTTGCCCCTCTTTGACAGAGCTCGAAGTCATGAAATGACGTGAGTAAATGTCAAAGCCCGAAGACGACTCATTTTGACAAGCCCGTAAGACCCCTTCTAGCCCTTGTGCTTTAGGCCATAAACACGATAGAAGTCTTTGGGAATGTTGTGGACTGGTTTTCATATATCGAATGTGGTAAATTTCTTAATCATTAAGAATAAATGGGTGAATAAGGACTTGATTAGGTCAAGAGTAACAAAAGATGACTTTGAGACTTTACTCTTGTGTGCGTATGTCCACAGAGACAATTGTTGGTGAATGTGCATTGAGATAGTTGAGGTTGTGTTATGAGATGTAATTTAAGTTTGAAATCTTTTCAGATTGAAAACGGTGAATTACAAAGATAAGAAATAATGAGTTTTCTTGAATTGATAAAAAAGGGACTTATGGGAAAAGATATACTATTGTATGAATACTTCGAATATGAAATGTCACATTATCTATATCCTACAATGTGGAGCATTCATGATCATAGCAATCTATATGTTGTTATTATTTAGGATCATTTGGGATCTCTACTAGACCTTTGTGTTCATTCCACGTTGTTGATAACTTTTAAGGTACACATTTTGAGGAGTTATTATGGATTTGAAATCATCCTTATCTGTAGGCTTCGGGGAATTTATTTGTTTGACATAATGCCAATGTTATGTATAGAGGGTTAATCCCTTTCGTTTGTTTGTTTTTTTTTTAAGTAAGCCTAAAGGCATTGTAACTTAGTGTAATTATTTTTTATTATTTTTTTATATGAGAGAGAATGTTATTGCTTTATTATTATTTCTGTTGCTTCCGAATGTATGTATGATGAAAATGGACTTAATCAAGTTTTGATAATGTTATTCAGGTAATAAAAGTTTGGGCATTACAACTTGGTATCAGAGCGAGTCAGGTTTGAATACTTTGGGTTCATGGAAAGTGGTTTATACCACAATGGATTTTGTTATGCTTGGTGAGGACGTGGATGTTTGCATATAGATAGACTAAGTGTTAGGACTTTATGTGTAGCATTTATATGAGCATGGGGTTAAGTTTCAGGGGATAGTACTTGGAGCCAGTTAACTTGTTTGAGGTATTATTGGAAACACGCTTGATTAATGTGGTTTCTTATGAGAATTCCTTAAGAGTTCTAGGATGAGTAGTTATTCTCGTGGACTTGGCTCAATTATGTGACTAAGTGTTTAAACTATTTACATGCAACGTGATTATGTGGTTATTTGTTGAGTGGGTTTTGTAGCTTAGTGGTGGTGAGCGAGCGCCTTAGAGAAGGCTATCGTTTCGTTCAATAATTAGGTTTTGCCTTTTGTTAAGATGGCTAGACGAGGGAATAGAAGACGTGTTGGGGATAGAAGTACAGGTAAGGGCACAACAATTCTAGCGGCACCTACCTTAGTACACCGGCTATGGGAGAGGAAATTGCACGTTGTAAGAGCAGTAAGAGAAGCTCTAGCTCGTCAACAGGGAGATGACACTTATGCCCTTAAGCTTACTAAGGAGTTTCTTTGCTCTAATCTACCAGAGTTCATAGGGTGCCTAAACCATTGGATGCATATAATTGGTTGTAACATATTAGCAAGATCTTGATATGCTCAGAATCAAGGATAAGGGAGTGAAAGTTACATTGGTGAGTTTCCAACTAAAGGGGGATGCTGGTGTAGACACCCCATTTTGACCGGCCCTAAGACTTGGGCACTTTTTGTTAATTACCCAATGAAGACAATCAGAATGTGTTTCTTATAGAATCCTCAGAAGAGAGTTGAAATTTGAGCTTTAATCCCAACCTTCACATATTTTTGACTAAACAATTTTAGACCTTAAAACCCTCTTTTTAAAATATTTTTCTGAATGTTTCTACGATGTTCCGAGGCTTCCATTTCGATTAAAATATTACACTTTTCAGTAAACCGAGTAAGGACAAAGTGGAAATAAATGGAAGGGGGGTGAATTCTTTGAAAAATATTTAAAAACATCTTCTTTATAGGTTTGGAGTTGAAGGAAATATGAGGGGATGGAAGCCTTCACTAAATTAGGCATATCTCTTTGTACACATGGAATTTAGATGTGAGGCCACCACCATTGGAAAGTAGACTTATGGGGGTTCAATTTTGACTCAAGAATCACCTAAAATCGAGTATAAATAAAGGAGATATGCCCATTTGAAGTTGGACTTAAGAACAGATTTTGTTGACTAGGGCCGAGACAACATTAAACCCTTTTTTTAGGTTTTGGTTCTAGTGCTTGATCCATTGGAGATAAGGCTCCACTTTTGTCTCCCATTACCTCGATCTTCCTTTGTACTCTATCTTGTCTTCCACCATTTCTCCACTTACTTAGCCTATATGTATAGATCAAATTGTTGAGAGGAGAAGGACGATAGATTAAAGAGAGAACATTTGAGCTAGAGAAAAGAGTGAAAAGTTTAGTTTTTTGAGTTAAAAACACTCCTATCTTCCATACACACCCCATACCTTCCATACAAACTAAAATTTCACCTTTTCTACACCTAAAACTCCTCGAAAAATTCTGAAATACTTGAATTTCAGTAGCTTTGATCAAGAGGAAGAGTGGGTGTTGATAAAAGTAAACAAAAACAAGAGAGATAATCACTTTTCACCACATACATCTCCAAGCCATCATTCTAGCAATAATTCCAAGCTTTCAAATTGAGGATTGAGAACATAATTTATACACTTGAAGGTGATCAAAAGGAAGTTTGGAAATCACGAAGTTTATCCTTTCTTGAAAAGATGAATTTTCAATTTATTTCATTTTCTTGCATTCCTTACTTATTTTGCTCTTTTGTTTTGATTTCTTGTTATATTATATATTGTTGTAATTTAATTGAAAGTGGTGAGTTGAGAGTCCCATATATATTGTTTTTAGTTCTGTTTTAAGTATGAGAAAGAGACCTTCCATGCTTAATGGTTTAATCTCTTCAGAGGTTCATTACCAGGGTATTACATCTCTCATGCCAAGAACAAACTTCTTGTTTGATGCTTCTCTTCATTAGTGGACGTAATTATCACTTTTGGACAAAATGATTAAAGAATGAAAAAGTAATAAAAAGTGCTAATAAAATTGAACTAAAAGAGGCACAAGATAATAAAATTGAGTTGGGTTCAATCGAACATCATATTGAACCCATTGCATTTCTTACTTATTTTGCACTTTTGCTTTGATTTCTTGTTATATTATATATTATTGTAATCTAATTGAAAGTGGTGAGTTGAAACTCCCATATATATTATTTTTAGTTCTGTTTTTATTGTGGAACTATAAGAAAACAGAGTTTGGCCGAGCCTATCGAGCTACCCAGAATGTTAGTTGGCCAAGTAGCCACCTAAAAGTACACCATCGCGCCCGCAACCTTCATGACCGTGCCCGCGACTTCTAGGAAAAATCGGGTAGCCTCCCGACGTTGAGAAGATCAACCTTCGATGGTCTTTGAGGCGCTTGAAGCTGCTATTTTGTTATATTTATTTTATTTTGAGTGTTTGTGAGAAATTTTTATATTGTGTTGTAATATTTATTCATCTCCCTCGGATTTGTAATATTTAAAGTGTTGTAATAATTCTCCATCCCCACTTCTTATCTATCCCATTCTTTAATTGCCTTCCCTAACTCAGCATATGTGTATATCTTGCATGCCATGCATAGCCATGTTTTTACATACATGATTCATGCCTAAATCCGGCTAAATTTGCATCTTTGTGCTTTAATTATTACATGATTTTGTATGCTATCGCATGTTTTGCAATGTTTCACATGTCATGTTTTAGAAGCCGGATCTTTAGAAGCATTCTTGCGTATGTATTGCATTAGGATTTTGTATATAGGACCATGCATATTTTACTACTTTTGTTTTGTAGCTGTTCACGGGACGTCGGTAAATATGTAAGTTGTTATGCTTCAGCATCTCGCTTGTACATAATTTTCTTATTATGTTTAGCATCCTACCATGTGGCTATTTACTTACTTGATATAACTATATGAATGCTAGTGGATGGAGGTTGTGTCGGTTAATTTGGAATGATGTTGATTTTTCATATTTGTAAACTCAATTTATTTGAGTTGTACATCTTCAAAACTCTTTCAAAATTATATGAAATCAAGTTGTTCCAAATTGGGTGACATAGTCTATACTTGTATGCTTTACGTAGTAATTTTTTTAGGATTTATTAAATAATCAGAATATGAACATATAAAGGAAATAAAAATCATATCATGGTTAGTAAAGGTTGATCTTCTCCTTCATACCTGATGTTTCTAGCCAAGCATCCTTGGTTATGACGAACAGTGGCCTCGGCATGACTTATGGGTTTCCTAATTTTTCCAAAATAAATATTAGGTGGCGACTCTGAAATTTGACAACGCAGTCCATTTTTGACAAAATTGCAATAAAATGGATTTTCAATAAAAGTTGCCAAATATGGACTCTCATCTATGTTTCACATTGCATTCGTGAGACTAGATCACAGAGATCTCGGGAATCTGAATTGTTTAACGCGCGCAGGTACCCCTTGGGCATGATACAACTAGGTATTGGTGGAAGTATACGATGACCACTGTAGACACAAAAATAAGACCTGAAACGATTCCTATAGGCCACACAACAATCACCACCATGCATCATCCACAATAGTGACACCATGTCTAGTTTTTAATTTATTAATTTGTTGTTGAATTACTTCCTTTTCATGAAAAAAAAGGTGGCATTTTGTCTTGAGAATGAATACAATGATTTGAGAATTTTTTATTTTTATTTTTTTTCAAATTCCTGTTACAATTTGATATGGTACACTACTTATACCATCCAACTACTTACTATTTTTTCTAATCCTTTCTTGTTTTTGTCATTAGTATGATACAATTTTTGGTTGACTTCATTAGATATTTGAAGGGCCGGCCCATTTTAAGACATTATATGAAACTTTTGTCAATCTATCAGCTTCTTCACTTTTTTAGTTGTTACAAGGGCTTTTAGCAAAATTCAACTGTAAATTTCCTTGGATATTTCAAGGTTTGTTTGGATAATATGTGCAAATTTATCATGTGCATGAAGTTACATCACAATCTTCATACTTGGATACTTCTAGCACAAACTGTAGTATTACTGGTAGGTTTGTAAATATTTTAGTTTTATGTTCTAGTTTGGTTGGTTGTTTGTTCTTTTCATCCAATTCATATGTTGAAATTTTTTTTCTATACGTTGTTTTTAATAGATTCAACCGAGCATAAGAAAGGATGTGGGAAGTCACGAAGCCTCACATTAGTCTAGATAAAAAGTCATGGGTAGCGACTGCATGTTGAAATTTGTAGGATTAGTGGGCATCCATTGGGAAAGTGGTATGATAAATTCACCACTGAGTTGGGGATCGTCACCAGGCAATTTTCCCCACAAATAGTGCCCAAGTGGAATTTTATTAGCCGCGAGGATAAAGCAACACAAATTTGCATACCTTTGAGTAAGATAGCTTTTTTTTTTAGTCTATAGCATTCCCTTCTAGTTTATGAATTATATTGCTCAATTTTTATAAGTGTTTTATTTTATTAGTATGACAAGAAGACTTCATTTTTAGTAATGAACCTTATGTTGTTGAGTCTATCCTTGGAATGTTGAAACTCTGGTACAAGAACTATCGTTATCATCTACGCCAACATTTTAGAAGTTTTCCTACGATGGAATCAGCCCTTGCAAACCCACATGAAGATATCGAAAAATAAGTGTGGAGGTACTTAGGGGTGGCTAGCGGGTTGCCTGACCTGCACAACCCGGCCCAATCCGACCCTACCCGTAATGATTTGGGTAGTTCCGAGAGATATGTAGGGTCGGATGATGGTCTATTTTTAGAGATGAATTCGGATTTGGGCTTGATTCGACCCTATCGACACAAAATAGACCCACCTGCAAATTAACTTTAAAATAAAAATATATATATATTTTCCATACTCTCTCTTTACTAGGGCTGCTCTCTCTTCTCTCACTCTCTCGTCTTGCCCTTATATATATATATCATCTCGTCTTCCTCTCTTTTCCCTCATTCCTGTCGTTGTTGCCACCTTTGCTCCCTGTCTCTCTCCTCTTCTTCCCGTCGCTGTCATTATCTCTCTCTTTTCCTCTCCCATTGCCATCACCTCTTGCACCTCCGTTGCCGCTCCATCACCACTCACGTGTAAACCCAACCATGTCATTGGTCACACCTTATTCACTGTCTACCCTCATCTCCTCCCTCGTTGCAATCGCTCCCTGCTCCAACTGTCGTTGCCCAATCGCGAAAGATCTCGATGTTTCCTGATCTAGAGATTTTCCATATTTTGAACTAGATCTAGATCTCAAGGTTTTTGCTTCAAAAAAATAATGTTTCATTCTAGAATTTCTTTATATTTTGAACCAAATCTAGAGATTTTCATATCCTTTCATTTTGACAAGATTTAAAGATTTTTTTTTTTTTGATATATATATATTACATACAAACTGCAAAATAAATAAATAAATAAATAAAAAATAGTTTGAAAATGGACAAGAAACCCCAAAAAAAATCCCAACCCGTACAACTTACCTGCACAAACCGCACTCGCACTTTAGGCAGCTGTGGATCTAATTTTCAAAACCTGCACAACTGCGGGTCAAATGAGAACTGACCCAAACCCGCATGGAACTATCCCGTGAGTAACCCCAGTGGTACTTGTGTAAATATTGATATGGTGAAACGTACTAGGTAATGTTTTAAATTTTAAATATTGAAATTATCTTTAGAAATTAGATGCTGAAATTGATGTTTACAAGTTAATACCATGTTTGCATTTACAAATTAGATGCTGAAATTGGATTTAAGTGTTGAATTAACATATTTAGGAGCTGAATTTTGTGCTTGGAGGTTCCAACTCTTAATTAGGAGCTATAATTTTAAGTACTATGTTTCTAGCTATTGAAAAGAAAGGGAGAGAGGTTTTCTTCAAAGTGTATATTCATTATTGTAATATGATTTAACAACAATTATTAACTTCTTCTTCCTGTCACTTTTTGTTAGACGACCCATTTCTTTTCTTGTCTTGTTTTATGTTTTTTGGTTTGGGTTGTTGATCCTATGTTTGAATACATTTTCACACTTCATGCAAAAGAAATGTAAGAGAAACAAGAAAAATCATCAGAGCTTAAAATTCTCTACATTGCTAGCTTAAAGGCATTTAGAAAGTTGCAATACGATGAGGTATAAATTAAAAACCAACTTTTCTGTTTGCAATTCTTTAGTTACCCTTAAGTGACTTTTGCTTCTTATGATTAATAAATATTAAGGTTCTTGTTAGGAATATTATTCTTGTTATACAGAAAAATCGATTGTGATTTTGGAACATGTTATCATTCTTTTATTTTATTTTCTTTTTTAATTTTTTTTATTTAGTGATATATGTATGTACTCCATAGGATACTAACTATAAAGGTTTTCATAGCGAGACAAGAATAGAAAGGAGCCTAGACTTGTTAATTTGTATCACAAGACACACTTTTGTTAGAAAAAGGCAAGCATGGGTCCACAATGAGACTAACATTAGATATTTAAGATTTTTCTAATGTTATTTAAGTATTTTCCTATTCATGATTACTTGCCTAAGGCACTAGAAGTGAATATAAAGAAAACAAATGCTATATATATGATGGACAATTAGCTTTATTTCATCTCATGAACAACTGTAGAAAAAACTTAAAGAGCGGGAGAATAAAGCTATAGAAGCTGGATTTGGCCCACTATCTGATGAGCGGCTTTCCATTAAGGTGATTGGGCATAAGTATGGCTACATAAGTGGTCTATGATGTGGTCTAAGGCCTAGTATAACATTTTTGGTCGATGTACTCCTGCTGTTGTTGAGATAGAAAATGAGAAAACTAAAAAAGAGCTTGAAGAGCAATGAAGAATCAATGAGGAACTGAATACAAGATTGCAAAACTTGGATTCTAATAGCGTGGAGATCAATGCCAGGTTGATTTGGTGTTGCAACAAATTAGTTGGGGAGGTTTTACTATTGATTTATCTTGCAAAACTTGGATTCTAATAGCGTGGAGATCAATGCCAGGTTGATTTGGTGTTGCAACAAATTAGTTGGGGAGGTTTTACTATTGATTTATCATCATAGCAAATACCTTCTGGATCTAGCCAGTTCATAAATTAATGAAAATATTGTCATAGTCACTTGCATTGCATGCTCATAACCCCCACAATTGGGGATAAATAAACCATCACAAATGGTATCGAACTCTTACCCATAGTAGTTGAAACCGAGACTTCACACCACAAAAGGTGTTACACAATTATAAGGCCAAATGTCCTGGTTGCTAGGTTGCATTAGTTAAAAAGTTGTTAAAAGAACTACTAATTTTTGTATAACATTTTAACTTAATAAGTAATTTAGTAAAAGGCAAGTATATGATTCTGTGATGTATAAATGCCAACAAATCCAAATAAGAAACACATCCAACTACTTTATCTACTCTTTTATTTTCATGCTTTCTTGGTTGTTCTATCCAACTTTCTTTGTGCTCCTCTATCGTCAGCTGGTATGACAAAGGATATGAGGTAATTAATGAGATTAAATAAATGTACAACGATTATCTCATTAATTACCTCATCTCATTTGCTATAGCAGTTGGCAAAGGAGGAGCACAAAGAATGTTGGATATAACAACCAAGAAAGCGTGAAACGGAAGAGTAGATAAAGTATTGGATGTGTTTCCTATTTGGATTTGTTACCATTTTATACATCACAAAATCATATACATGTCTTTTACTAAATTTCTTATATTAAGTTAAAATGTTATCCAAAAAATAATAGTTCTTTTAATAACTTTTAAATTAATGCAACCTAACAACTAGGGCATTTGGCCTACAGGTTGTGTAACACCTTTTGTGGTGTGAGATCTCGGGTTCAACTACTATGGGTAAGAGTTTGATACCTTTTACCTTTTGTGATGATTTATTTCTTCTCTATTATAGGGGTTGTATGTTCAAAATTTTTATTTCTTCCCCATTATGGGGGTTGTATGCTCAAAATTTTGTTATCCTTAAACTCTTATATAAAAAATTAGAGGACCTCTCTTTAATTTTTCTGAAAATTTTTTAAGATTTTAATTATTAATGTCATAAAATTTACCATGACATGTAATTTTCTCTCTAAATTTGCATTGAATTGTAATTTTCCAATAATTTTGAATTTTTTAACCAAAACCCTCTTGTTGGAACTCTTTTTAGTGAAAATGGTAGCCTCAATTATTATTTTTTAAAAAAAATTTGTAAACCTCCTCAAGAAAATAACGTTTCCTTCGTGAAGGATAAAAAAATTATTTTCATTTGTTTTTTTATGGATGATCCTACTTTTCGATATATATATTGTATAGACTTGCATTAAATCTTGTAGAGGTATTGACCTCCACCACCATCGAAGAGACTGTTGCCATGGTGGAAGCCATACACTACTCTTCATCTTCAGTGTTGTGTTGTGATGTTTTTCTACAAGTTTGGAATATTGAATTATTGTTTTGTATCTTGCTCTATTTTTGGAGTATTGAGTTGTGTTGGGTATTTGATTTTCAAATTTTAATTCAAACATTGTTTGTTGTATTTTGATGATTGCTCGGATCAAAATTTTTGATTGAGCCATATAAGAAATGTGTATTTTGTTTGTTTCTTCAAATGAAATATTCTTTCAATCTCAAAATATTATTCCCTTATTTCATTTTTCATTGTCTCAAAATATTAGTCTATTTTCAAAAATCAAGTACTAAAACAATATGAATTTTATATTTTACCCTTCATTTAAATTCATTAACATTAATATATACAAAAAAAATATAATTATTACAATTGATGTTTCCAAAAAAAAAAAATGTACTATTTTAATTTTAAATCAAAGGGTAGTTTTGGAAAGTTAATATTTTTTAAATGTAATAATTGTGCTACAAAAAAAAGAAAAAGAAGAAAAAGAAGTGGAATTCTCCAAAAGAAACCAATATTTTGGGACAAAGGGAGTAGTGAATTTGTTGAAAGTTTTTTCTTGTGAAATTGGAGATTGAACAATTTATATTTCGTTTGTTATGATTATTTTTTTTATTGAATACAATTGAATAATGATGCTTTGTTTGTTGTGAAATTAACTTTATTTTGGTTTGCTTTGATAATATGTAGCTTATGTTTTTGGGAGGAATTACATGGGGTACAAAATATACCTCCACAGTCTCTCATTTACATCACATCTCAGACACACTTACACCCCCCATGTGTTGATAATTTTTTTCCTCTTCTCCCATCTGCATGTAGTTCCCCCATGTTTTTATTTGCTGATGCTCTATTTAAAAGTGACAATAAAATTTTATTCTAATTTGCTATGACAAGATACAATCTGTCTTTTGTTTGTTGATACAATAAAATTTTACTATAAATCATAGTAAAATTTTACTATTTACGTTAATTTCGACGGTAAAAATTTATTATTATTTTTTAAAGAATTTCATGGATAATATGAATCTTATTTGATAGATCTTGATGAGAGATTTTTAAAAATAGTAATTTTATTAAAAAATGATGTCTAGATCAAAAGTTGTATCATTTTAAAATTTAAAATATTAAATTACTCACTAAGGATATTTTGGTAATAGTGATGTGTGCTGAACTTTTTAAGAAATTTTTTTTTTTTTTTTTTTTTTTTATACTTATCCTTAATAGATGAAACTTTTATTATGAGAAAGTTTTGACCAAATTTCCCAATAATTTTCCCTACGAATCTGGGCAGACTTTGATGTTTGGAATGAATAAGAGGCACCACTGCTTGTGTTGTGTTGTGCATCTAGTAATAAAGAATAAAGATATGGTAAGGAGTGCGGCTCATATGGTAAAGAGAGTTTTAATGATATGGTAAGAAGAGCTCTATAGAGAGTTTTAATGATATGGTAAGGAGTGTAGTCCATATATGATGTGATGTGTACCTATATTTTTGTTTTTGTTTTGTTTTTTTTTTTTTTTCTCTTGCCACGTTACTAGAGTTTTCTTTAAAATTTTAAAATTAAAACTCTCTATCATTATGATCAATATTGAGTAATAAAAACATCATGTGTATGTCAGCTGTATTAGTTCAGTTTATTTACCGTTGCTCCTAACTGCTACAAACAATGCTTTTCAACAATAACATATATATAATATTAAAATTTTGAATTTATTTCAGAGTAAAACCCATTTTTCATTGTTTGATTCACTTTTTTATCATAAAATGTAGAATAATTTATTTTTAAAAATTTGGTAATTTTTTTTTCATCAGTCAATTTATATCAAATTTAATTGTTTTCACACACAGACCATTTTCATTTGAAAAATTATATATATAATAATTTGTTACATTTATATCTACTCATTGAGAGTTAAAATTCTTATTACCATAGTTCATTATTATAAAAGTGTCATTGTCACATTATTTACGTGCTCAATTCTATATAAAAATCATATATGAATATCATTTTCTTTTATTCTTTTCATTTTTAAAGTAAACTCTATTAAGATTTTTGTTATAGAAAATATTTTAAGTGTTAAATAAACACTGAAAAATAAAAAATAATTTTTTTTTAGACAAAATCATTTTATATTACGGAGCCTAGGCTTTTTTTTGGTTCTCTTGGTCGGCTGGATAGTAGTTTAGCTTTTGGAGCTCATTATAGATTTTATTCTAATGATTTAAATTGATCATTTTGAAACGATTTATTATGGATATGTGATATTATTGTATTTGTTTCAAAAAGCGTAAACAATTTATTTTTAAAAACATAACTATTATCTAGTTTCTTAAAAGTAAATATAATGAAATATAATTTTATGAACCTACATAAAATAAACAATTTAAATCACAAGAATTAGAACCCACGGTGGATTTCATAATGCCAAACCGCACTGCCTAGTATATTTGGATAGACTAAAGACAAGCCAAAAAAAATAAAATAAAATATATATATATAGATAGATTAGGATTCACTAGAGTCGATTTTAGGTGGATTGGATGGTCCAATCTGATCAATGAATTGATATGTTTCATGTAATTTTTAAACCCTTACATGTAAATCATCCATTAAAAAAATAGAAAAATTCAATAATCATAATTACGTAATTTCATCATCTTAAGTTAAAGAAAAAATGGACTTTATTTCAAAATCATATTTACAATTTATGTTTTCAAAGTAATTATTGTTAATAGATTAATCTAATTTTTTTAATAAATGATTTATACATATGAACCTAAGCAGATCATTGGAGTGGGCCCTGTGTTCATATCTTAGGAGGGGAAAGCAGCAAAAATTGAGACAATCAATAATAGATATTATGGACAATTTAAAAAAAAAATAAAAAATCACAGAATTTGAACCTTGTGGCAAAATAAATCATGAATTTTTAATTTTGTCAATTTAAACTTTAAGCATTTGATTGTTTTCAATTTAAACTATTCGTCTATTTTCATTAAGTAAAACCGACGAAAAAATAATGCTTTCGTCATTAAATTCAATGTAGGTATATATAAAATATCTAAAATATACTTTTTATTAAGTTTAATGACTTAGAATACCTATTTTTTCATGGATTTTACTTAATAGAAATAATCAAATGATTTAGATTGAAAATAAATCTAAAGTTTAGGATTTAAATTGACAAAATTAAAAACTCAGAATTTATTTTATTACAAGACTCAAATTTTGAATTTTTTTTTTGGTCCCTAAATATTACTTTTCATTCTTATACTGATCACCCCAAAAATATAAGAATGCTAACTCCCTTATCTGATTTTTTTGATAATACTTCAAACACTTTCAACCATATAAGGCCTCCCATGACTAGCCCCGGATAATTTAACAAAAGTCAGAACTGGTAGTAAAAATTCATATGATCACCTGGGAATGCTAAGTATAAACTGCCAGAGTAAACAAATTGAATAAAATAATTTAATTTATCTACTTAGACAAAGTAAATAAAAAGCACTAGCTTTCAGTATGCTTTTAGAGCAAGAATCTCCTAAAATTCATTTAACTGCATATTCCACGCATATTTTCTTACAAAGCTTTGAAAGAATACTTATTAATCTGTCATCCCAGTGCCCAAGTCCTCTCCTGTAACTGTTCCCAGTTACCGATCAACTAACACACAATGATCCAAGATGCCAAAGTCTGCCAAATTTCTTTCCAGAGAACTTTATAACAATGTATTTATAATTTTGCTTTTTTTATGGTGCATCAACTTCAATTCACCACAAGAAGTATGAGGGGAAGTGTTTTCCTCGCTTTTCTAGTGCTCACAAGATTATGCTTGTGAATGCCCTATAGAATAAATTGTTTATATCTATGCAGAATATTCAAAATGATATTTACATGTGTACTTGCCAATAACACCACGCACGATCATAGTCCTCTTCAAATGGCATGTTGCTATCGGAGCATTGAATAATCATATTGCACTAAATGAATTGAATTGATCCCATGCCTCCTGTATGGGAAAACAATATCTGTTAATCAAACCTTTGATGATTGAAAACTTCAAAAGCAAAACTTGCTTTGATATGATATCATAATATGCAATCAGAGGTCATGTGCTAGTTTTTGACAGACTATCTCTTGATTGGTTGGAGATAGGAGAAGCTGGCCATATGATCACTTGCATTTCATGAATTTTGATGATTAATATAACATGAAAATTGCTGACAGCACTAAGTTTTTGAATAAACCATGTGGGCAGCATCAACTGATCATCCATTTAGTACACAACAGTTGTAGCATGAATGGAACCAGTTCAGTAGTAAAAGCTGACCCATAACACCATAAGCCACATCATAATAGATGCCAAGTTTATTAGGTGCACTCAAATGTTCCACACAATATTGAATGGCCCTATTGCATTTCATGAAACACTGTGAGGTAGATACCCATCACCTGTAAAGATCCACTGAAGACAAAATGACAGCCATATCACTGATATAGCAAAATATTCTGTAAGGACACTGAAAACCTAAAAGATAATTGATACCATCAGGAGAGTGCAAAAGAATAACAAGGGGAAAAGTTAACAGCACAGGCTTCTTCTATATGCTGCATATTACTCCACGGCAGAATAGGAAATGTTTATATTAGGGGTGGAAATTTGACACACAACCTGTTAACACAACTCGAACTGTACTGGTAATTAGAAGGTTAGGGTTTGGTCATTTTTTAACAAGAACACAAATATGACACGACTCAACAACATAAATGTTAAATGGCTTGTATTTGGGTTGAACACACGTAACCCAAACACGACTCATCTGACCCATGTAAAAATTTGTTTCGACACATGAACATGAACCCATTATTGACTAGTAGGTATCTCAAATGCAACATGAATCTATAGGGTCTTAAATTTTTTATTCTCATCAGCAATGGATTAGATTTAGATCTCTGTATAACATGCAGGTTAAGTGCAACTCTAAATCTCTAATGTGATATGCCAACTATGACAGATTGGATTAATTTTAAAGTCATGTTGGATATTTGGATATTAATGGGTGACAGTAATTTAGATTAGATACGTAGTGGATTAGTCATAAATTCATAAATTTTTTGAATTATTTTCATGAGGATTGGCATATATATTATCTTTGTGGGTGTAAATATTTAAATAGTTTACCCTTATAGATGATCTGAAATAAGTTTTCTTGATTATGATCTAAAATAAGTTTTTATGTTAACCGTGATAGGCGTGTCATGTTCAAGTTGACATTCTTATAAGTAGGTAACCTCAGTGTCAAGATAATTGATACGTGTAGTAAATGGGTCATGTTAGTAGTTGAGTGTTTTGGACATGAACCAGTAATGACACGACACGATTACCACTACTAGTTTATATGGCTTTAGTTTAATGCTTGCTTTTACAGTTCTACTACATCATCTATGGTTGAACCAGAACATCCCACAAAATCAAATTCTCAGTAGATTGTACTTGAGCTTCAAACTCTGGATAGATGCATGGGACCTCAAATAATATAAGCAATGTATAATTGTAGAAGTCGCTCAATATCATGTGCACCAGTGGACCCTTACAACATCCCGGTGACAGATTGAGCAGACCATGTAGTGTGGATGGGTGACTAACCATAATTATTGATTAACACATCACATCATCAACACCATTCCCTCAAAAAAAAAAAAAAAAAAAACTAAACTAAATAAATAAATGACAAATATTTATCTATGAAAGAACAATTCCCACACAAAGTGATTCATACCTGCAAAATATCAAAAACTTTTTCTGCAATATATTTTTGGTGAGAAGCAACACCCTTCTGCTGTAGCTTATCTGGGTGTAGACAGAGTAAAGCTTTTTGATATGCTCTCTTCACTGCACTTCCTTCAATTATATCAACAAGCGGCACAGGCTTCCAACCACTCCCAGGCCAAAGAACCTGTTTATGAAAGTATAAATATCATTAGTTGCAGAGATGAGGAAAGCATGGACCTTAGAGAAGCTATTGTATTAAGAAATTTCTTATTAGTACCAGATCCCAACAAAGAGAAGTAGAAGAAGAGAAACAAGAAGGGGGGGAATAACATTGGCTACAATCAAAATGTTGGAAAGAGAAGGGAGAGAATCATTTGATATTGGAATAATAAACTGGAATACAAACCAAGAACAATGTATTAGGCTTCTAGTAAAATAAAAGTTATCAAGAGAAATCTGATAGTGCCGAACAATATTACAAGTTACAACTCATCATGATGCACCATACCAAATGAGAAATCATGATGTAGTAGACATTCTACTGACAGTACATGGATGTGACTGATAACATAATGCTGGAAGATTCATTCAACACCCGGAGTTGCTTGTCCTGTATAGGCCAAGGTGATTATTTCAGAAGATCAACTAAATGAAGTGTTTTTGGACATCAAGTACCAGGACCTCTGAAATTGGGTTCAATCATCTGAATATGTAAGTTTCTGGTATAAGGCATCTCCTTGGTGGGAAGCCTCTTGACAATTGGAGCCACACCCCTTCAAGTACATCATCCCTAATTGTACCCTCTAGTTAAATGAAGCAAAAAGTTGCATCTCTACTTAGACAGAGGGTAAAGAATGGCTCAATCATAATCCATGACTAGCCTCGTATATATATATACTGAATTGAAGAGATTACAATTTTGGAAGGTAAAACAATAATCACTAAAAACTAGCCTAATATCCCGTAATACAGAATTTATGAGATCCTAAATTATTTCCATATTCCAACATAGACATCCTATGCACAAATGTATAACAAAGAACAAATATATTCACACAGAAAACAGATATTGAATAGAGAAGTTGAGGGGGAGAAAACCCCATGATGACTTATGCAGGCATAACTTGGTGTATAGTAGTAATAACAAGAAAATTTTTCCTCCGAACATGCAAAGCGTTATAATTATCATGAGTTCACAACAAGTGAAAAGTACACCTGGGTTGACTGCAGTTCTTGTTCCAATCATCAGCAATTTTTGTATGGCAGTTCATCCCTGTGGATCCTACTTTCTATTTCTCACTTTTAAAAATGCAGTCAAGTAAGAATCTACTGAAAATGTTTCCAGGGTAAGAAGCATTAAATCACATAAAATGGCGATCAGTGTAATTTCTAAAAGAGACAATAGAGCTGCAGGCCCTCTTTTAGTGATAAGATGAAAGTAAGCTTTTGTGCAGCTTGTAGTCACAGTTGCAACATGATGGAGATATTCTATTGTTTTTAGAAAGAGAAAGCTTACAAATTGTAAAGTTGACAGCAGCGAACGGATGTTTCCTTCTTTCCCATTCGACCATTGCCAAATTTTGGCATCTGAAATCTGCGGTAAATTTATTAGTAAAATCAATGATTCTACTGAGATTAGCAGTGTTGTAATGAGGAAAAGAAATTTACATGGATATCCTCGTAATCTTCCCCAATGTTTGGAGGTTTGTCTTCGTCATTAGATAATTCTTTTATCTGTTCAAGCCAAGTGCACTAGATCATTAGTAAGATTGCACTGAAAGAAACAAGCAGAACTAGATAATGCTCTTAATCTTGTACAATCAGCTATCCATAGTGCAGTGAAGTCTTTTAGTTTCTATAGTATTATGACACATGTATGTCAACATGTAATTGGCATGGAAACTTATGTATATTAATTATTAAATAAGGAACTATGTGCCACTGACTACTTCAGAAGACCAAAACAGGCACTGCAGCAAATAAGCAAAGAGAAGAGAAAGAAAACATATCAAACATAGAGCAACCACGTACCATGAAGTTCTCTTGGAAGAGATCATCTATGTTTCCAACTGTAACCTTAGAACCATCAGGACTTGACTCTGAGAAGAATACACAAACAATTTGTATCACATCTTCAAAAAAAATCAGGAGTACAATGCGTTATAAAATGGTACAGTTCACAAAAGAGGTGAAATATAATATCAAATGCACAATAATTTGAAGAAAAATGGGTAGTTAATTACATGAAAGTTCCATGACACAGTTTCAAATGCATGATTGGACCAATACTGATACTAGTTTGTCTCACAAAAGAGAGAATTTAGTTAGTCAAAAAAATTTTATATCCGAAGACCTTATCTTGCCTACATTATGTATATATTTGTCCTACAACCTGATATCTTCATGTAGGTACATAAACAGAGTATTATAGGATGAACTTCTCATACATCTGATAGTATTCCTACATTCAATGACTATTTCTCAGTCAAATCCTTCCATTGAAGTCCTGGTAAGATGTTACATTTTCTCTGGAAGATAAAAAGGGATAATAGCAAGGATGTGTTTTTATAATGTGTTATAACATGTCGCTTTTCTTGTCAAACCACCAATTACACCCCTGTAAAGATCATCACTAGCCTTCTAGGAAGAAGCACATTACAATGCCCCTGTTCATAAAAAAAAAATGGATCTAAGACAACATTTCAAATTAATCCAACCAGGTTCAGAATTTTCTAACCAGATGGTGATATTGGGCACGCTGCAAAGAGTTCGTGCAGCTTCAACTTCTCCAAATAAAATATATCAGGATAAAATGGCTTATTCCTCTCAAACGGTTCCATTATTTCTAACTATTGCTAATCATTTTGGGTCACTCATATTTCTCATTTTCTTGCTATATATGTATTAATACTTCTATTTTATTTTATTTTTCTATGCAATATATAGTTCTCATATGGCAAAAAATTGGAAGAACTAACCAGAACTTGCTTTTGAGGCATCTTTCTGACCAAAAGAATTTTCACTCACACAAAAGGCAGTAGTCTTTGTGTAGGACTGTTGTTTCTCAGACTCTGCAAGATTTTTGTCTGCCTGAAATATCAAAAATATTTCAATAACTGAATGCAATAAAGTCGCTATGCAAAATGGATTAATTTGCAAGTAGAAGATTTCAAACGATTTTCATCATCATCTAATTCAATGAATGCCATCATATTGATTACCATGAGTGGAAAACTAACATAAGTAAATAAATAACATGACAAAACGTACGAGTTCAATGGTTTCTCATTGTTGCCTACCAGAAATGGAGGAAAAGAAAAGAAAGAAAGACAAAAAAAGAAAAAGACTACCATGATGGAGGCATTTGGTGGTGTTTTCATCTTGTTCACCTTATGAACATGTTTTTTTGTTGCGTTAGCACTTCCTTCATTATCTGCTCCACAAGTGTCTGTGCCCGTGCCTCTCCATCTTTGAGTTTCAGTGTCAATTTTGGGTTTTGAAGTACCTTCTTGGTTGAAAATTTTGACAAATTCTTTAACCTTTCCCCCAAGTCCATTTCTCCCAATATTATCTCCAGATGTTCTGCCTGCACCTTGTGAGAGAGGTTCATTCACTTGAATTACTTCTGCTCTATTTGAATGAATTCTTTTCTCATCGCGTTTCTTTACATTTTTACTGACACGAGCATTTGAATGAGATACTGTAGTCTTTTTCACAATGCGGTCCTTGGCTTTAGACTTTCTAGTTATCTCGTCATTGCCTGCAAGAAAACAGATTTAGTTTTTAAAGAAAATGCAGACATAACCACAAATTTGACTTCAAACAGAAAGTACCTTGCTCCTCAATGAGAAGAGAACGCAGAGGCTTCAACTCAGGTTTCTGAGCTTCATGCATACTCATAGCAACTTGTTTTTCTGTTTTTGCACACAAACCTGTGTCAGAAACAGAATGAGTAGGTTTTATGTCTTCTCTTTTGTCACTTGAGATAGCATCATCAGTTACAGTTTCAACAATATCTGGAATGTTGTTGATGAATTTTGATCCTGGCATGGAAAGAACTGCTTCCTGAGCAATATGGAAAGATTCAACCCTATCTTCAATGTTTGTTTTAAGACGTAAGCTTTCATCTTGATTCCTACCTTCAGTGTTAGGGGACTCATTAGCTGACAATCCACTAGCCATATTCTCACTTTCAATCCTTCCATTAGAGCTTAAGCATCTTTCAGTTTTAACCTTCTCTTTTGATTTTGGACTATAACCTCTCCTATGAGGCATCAACAGTGGTACCCCTTTGCTTGCCCATCTGTATATGGAAAAGTGAAACTGGCCGCTATTGCTTGGAGCTTCTGTGCTTTTCAAATCCTTTTTCTTGTCACTTCCAGCGTCTGCTGACTCCAATGCATCAGATTTGGTCATGTATGATGGCTCCAATTTATCAGATTTGGTCATGTATGATGGCTCTTTGGTGCTAAGAAAATATTCATGGGACAAAGGGCTATGGCGATTAGATGAGCAAATCTCATTTCTCAACTGATCCTCTTCCTTGAAAGCTTCACTTGAAAGTCTAGGCAATGGAGAGCTTACCCCATTTGAAGTGGGATCCTCGAATTTATAAGGACTGTGACTATTGGAAGCAAATGCAGGAAAGTCAGTTGCTTTGGTCGATTTTGAAGGAAGGCTGGAAAGTTAAAGGCAGTTCAAGTGAGGATTTTTAAAGTGCACAATACAGGAGATAGATCGCAGCATTAAATCCGTAGCCAGCATACATTTCTGAAGAAAAGTTTACTGTGCATTCAATTGTATAGCACTCCGGAGGAGAGTAATCAATGAGCAAAAAATAAATTAAAAGAGCAAAAAAGAAGTCACAAAATTTAATCTGATTGAGGGAACTTCAGAGAAAATATTAAATTAGCAAGTTCTCCATCTAAAAAAAAAAAAGAAAGGTAATGTGCACTCAAAAAATTGTATAGAATTGTTGAAACAACATACAAAATTTAAAAACAAATACAAATAAGAAATTTGAGAGAAAATAGTAGATCGAGGAGTTTACTTATCAACAGACATGTTTACATTCACTAGATCTACTATTTTCTTGATTTAGCAACAAAAGTGATTCCTGGAACATTACTAAATACATTGACATGCTCAGTTCGTGGCAAATTCAATATAGATATAGAAATGTATAAATGTGTAAAGAAAAATTCAAAACACTAACCAATAACATACCGATTGAATATCCACTATTGGAAACATTAGCAATCAATATTCGGCAAGAACACAAGGGACGGCATATAAAGAATCTGAAGTACTTTTATTAGCTGTATAGTTTTGTTCGTGATTGCGAATAGAACCAATTAGAAGAAATTGATGTGATTTTGAGATTTGCCCTTAATATTAACAAAAATTCTGTATAAACTGCAATGAGCTCCAAGAGATACACATCATATACATAGAAATGAATTTAAATGAGAGCAAGGATTCCGAAACCTGAATTGAAATTGAGCAGGTGGCAGAGGGCAAGCAGGGCTTGAGACCCGTGAACCAGGCGATGACGAGCCAAAAGGGTCCCGATCAGACCTTCTCGGTGAACTCAGAGACTCATCTCCCTTGAAAATATCATCGAAGAAATCATCACTCAGATATCGCCTGCGATTCACCGTTTCCTCCCCAAATACCGGCATTTCATTCGAAACAGTACCTTCCTCTACCCCAATTGAATTTTTGCTAGAATTCATGGTTTCACAGAAACTGTAACTCATCTCCTGCTTTGAAGACCGCCTCAGTGGCCCACCAAACACGTCATGAAAATCAATATCTGAGTGTTGTGAACGCTTTTTGGGGGAATAGTTATGGTATGCTAGAGCTCTTTGAGGGCTATAACCCAGTAAAATGTTTTCTCTCTGACTAAATCTCTCCATATTAATGGAAACGAAACTAATTTAATCAATAATCGACCAAAATTGGAAATTCAAATTGGAAATGGCGGGAAATCTTGTTCAGAACTAAAGGTTGAAATTCTTTATCAAAAAAAGAAAAAGAAAAGAAAAGCCCCAATTCATATAATACCATGAACGAACGAACAGTTTCTAATTCAAGAAAGGATAAGAGGCTCTGTGCTCAGAATTCAAATCAGAGTCTGCATACAAAGAATTGAAGCTAATGAAGAATTGAAGCTAGTGACTCTGATTTGTATCAATTCTTCCAAAAACTTTTTTAGTTTTTGTGCTTTTGAATTGAATTTCAGTGATAAATTTCAAGGTGAAGTGAAATTGGAATTTTGAGAAAGAGACAACAGAAGAAGACAGAAACTGAGATGGGGTTGGCGGATTGGTGAGAATTAAAACGAAAATGTGGTGGTGAGGGTCTTACTGTGTGGTTACTTGTTTGGATAAGAAGAAAATTCCAAAGAGAAGTGGAATTTCGTTGGACTATAGCAGGCGGTAATGGAACTTTCAAATTTTTTAATTTTCTTGGCGATTGTTTCCTGGAATATTTTTGTGATCAGGAAAATATGAAAATAGTTTACAACGATGGTGTGCTGTGTCTCTTGCGACTCTCATCTTTGTCCTTGTATTGGGTGAAAATTCTCGTGGGTGGTCCCGCCATGTACATGTGCTTATTTCTGTGCAACTTTGTGTGGAGCAAACTGCAAGCATAAATATAGATATTTGCAAAACTCTCAACATACTTTCTTTTTTAAAAAAAGAAAAAAGTGCATCATATGCAAAGTTACGATATTTGTGGTATTGATTATCACAAATGTTATTACTAAATCATACTTGCTTAATTTATTAAACAAATTAATTATTAGAAAAACTAGTTTGTTTTCAGTGGAAACACTTTTCATAACATTTTTTTCATACTTTCCAACATTTGGTACAATGCAAAAATACACCCCCCCCCCCCCCCCCCAAAAAAAAAAATTCCTGGTTAGCAAAAGAATGCACATTCTGTCAACATGATTTTGCTTTTTTAAGAAAAAGGTTTTTCGGATCTAATGAGTTGACCTGTCTTACCAACGTTTGCATCACCACCAGCACCGCGGCCCCCACAGCAGAACTACCACAACCACTAGCACCATCATTTTCAATGTGTCCACCAAATACACAACATTTCCTAGGTTTCGTACTAGTGATTTACATAAAGAGTTTCTTACAACACTGTCAAATTAGTTGGCAACAAGAAACTACCCCCATTCCCCAAACCTTAAAACCCCATCCTTGCAAAAATGCCTAGAATACATTGACATCTATTTATGTACAGTAGTAGTGGTTCAAGAGTGCAGAGTACACGAGGATCATTAGCAAAAGAAAGACAAAAATGGTGACTGGTTAAACTTCATCGCATATAAGCATCAGACCAGAACATGCCAACCAGATTGATGATTCAAGCCAAGAAACCCGGCAGAGTCTCTAACCAGACTCGCAAACTGAAGGAGAAGACTCCTGCAATATAACAAATATAGACAACCATTAGAACCAATTTCTAGAAAAGGGCTGATTCATTAAGCTATTTCTGCTTTCTCAGATTTCTAGGAAGTATATGCCAAGAAAATCAGTCTCACAATCCAGAGCTACTTTATGTTTTTGACTGAATTTTGGCTAGAATTTGGGACAAAACATTGTCTTTCGATCGAGCTGGCAGACATAAGGAAGAAACTGATGCATTTCTATCATTTATTACAACATTAGGGGAGTATATGACCCACCTCAAATGTCAAAGACAAGTTCCACTAAACAATAACACCAGAAGCGTGTATACACACACACAAAATAGCATTAGTGAGGAGACAATAGCATCCTATATGCCTTTCAGAATCATCACTTTCTTACATCAAGTCAAAAGATTTTGAAACCAACTAGTGTTAAGATTTTTATATTGATGATTTAGGTCTGGTGCACAGATGATATTATGCCATTTGTATATCTAAATTATGTTGTACAAGTTATATGAAAGTTTATAATTGAAGACACAGGCAAACATCAGAGAAAATAAAGATTTACCTCCTATGCTAGGTTGATTTGGCATGTACAACTGAACATATAACTAATTACTTATATTGTATCATGTGTGGAATGGGAAATCTTTGGATCATTTATTCTTGCATTGTCATGTGGTTTTGGTCTTTTGGCATCTACTTTTTCAGTTGGTGGATGTTTGTTGGGTGGCTCCAGCTATTTGTGCCCAAAGGCTTTTGATTGACTTTCGGAGTTTCGGTTGTAACAAGAACGCGAAAGCTTTGTGGAATTGTAACACCTTGCATGGTTGGAACAAAATGCTAGGATTTTCAAGGACAAGTTCGAGTACATAGAGTTGTTATGGGATAGAATGTCACCTGGCATCCTTTTGGGCTTCTGTTTTCTCTCCATTTAAAGGGATTCCTTTCTTTTGATTTCTAGAGATTGGATAGCAGTGTGATGTGTAGTTTTGAGGCATTGATTTCCTTTGTTCTTTTGTTTTTATTTATTGTGGCAGACTCATTGTCCTCCTGTTTGTATTTTTTCTCTCCTTTTAATAAAATACTTTTTTTGTTGCTGATAACAATATTAAAAAAATAATTACCTATATTATGCGGATGTATGTGTGCGCATGAGAGAGAGAGAGAGAGAGAGAGAGTCATACATTTCTGCTGCTGGTAATATAGGAAACGACGACGGTGATGTCATCAAGCTTGCCGCCATAATAACGGAATCCAGCATCTTGGGCAGCTGTGGAGAAAGGAGTCTGACGGTTCTTATCCTGGGCTCGTTGGCGAGCCAGCGCTGCTATCTTCTGAGCTGTAACCTGGGGCCCCAAGCCAGCTCTCATGGCATGAACCACCACTGCATTAACCTCATTGTTGTACAAATTGTCAAAGAGTCCATCAGTGCCAGCAATTACAACATCTCCTGGAGCAACAGGAATTGTAAAGACCTGTATCAAACACAGGTCACATCGGTTGTTTATCAATTCCATATTCAATCAGGTAAATTTTTGAATAATTGCTGAGACATCATGCATTGTGTTATTCTGTGCTTTGCATGGCATTTGTTTGGTTGACAATGACATCAGTTACTGAATTGTTTCTATACAACCAAAATTGCTGATTGAAAATGATCCTGTGGTTCTTGTGTGAAATGTATAGCAGAACTACTAGTCAGGTTAGGAAAAAGCTAGTAGTCAGTTTCAGGGTCACTCCAGAATAAATGAGAAGCTAGCAAGAAAAGTCAACGATGCATTCAAGTAGGAAAAGTGACTCAATGGAGAGAATTTTAAAAACCAACAATGGTTGAGAATTAGAATGATGACTCAAAACATCCACAGAATATTAGATTATATAACCAGATAACACACAAATGCAAATTCATTATCACAACATGATAGGTCAAATTCTCACAAAAAGTCCCAATGCCAACAAGGATTCCACTTGCACAAGCAGGGACGATAAAATCCCAGACTCTGCAATGTTTCACTCACGAGAGAAACAGACTCAGTGCAAAACTCTGCAACTTACTAAAGAAAGTAGGGCACTTTTGGTGGTTCGGGGAAGAGGGGAATAAAAACTCCAGGAGCATTGAATTGAATAGATGATCCATTAACATCACTTACAAACAATCTAGAATAAAACTACCAAATTTATGCCATCACAAATATAGAATCTGCAAATCCACCAAAACAGAAACTTTCTGCACTAAGTGAGCAGCACAAAAGTTAAGTGCAGTAACTGACCTGACCAGAGCTAGGCAAATCACCGCCATTTCCGCTCTCCAATTGGTATGTGAAGTTAAAATCATGCTGCTGCACAGGGGAACGGAAAATGGTGCATCCATCTCTAACCACTATAAACCCACTGTCTCCTAAATTAATGGCATGCAGACCCTGCAAAGCAAAGCAGAATTAAAAGTTCGTTTCTGCAAAATACACAAAATAGATGTTCCAGTTATCTTGTTCTTATTCCAAAGAATTAAACCATAAAAAATAATCAGGTGACAATCAAAAGGAGATTTTATAATGGCCAAAACTAATCATAGAACCAGATATGAGTTTCAGTTCCTTTCATCCAGGAAAAGTGGAGTAACCCAGATCCTACTATACGAAGGGAGCATTCAAAATGGAACAAAACCTTTTTTTTAACAAAGCTTTGACAAAGTGTTCAGTCCCAAATTCTAGGTTAAGTTAGCTTTCAACCTTCTCAAGTCCAAAGCCCAACTCTTGAAATGTAATTGCTCAATACTGCATGCGTGGTATGGAAAGCTTTCAGGTTTATTCTTCGTATGTATGACACTATCATTTTTTATTTATCACATTCAGTGTAACAATTGATAATCAATGCAATCTTGGGACTCACTGATAAACTGGTCTTTCTTTGGATAAGAAAACTTAAAAAATACATAACAATGCCATTAGAGGTTAAACTGATCTCCAGTTCAAATGAAACCTAGTAAAAAGGGAAAGAAAAGGTCACATAAACTACATCTCGAATTCCCCCCTTCCCCTGTCCTCCGCCTTTAGTACCCACCAAAAACCCAAATATCAAAGCTTTACAGGTCAGAAGCAACTTATACAAGCAATATAACAGAGGCAGTCAACTAAACACAAAGCAGCAAACCTGCTCTGTGAGTGCAATGATACAAGCAGTTGAGGACCCTTTGGCTTTCGTGCTTGAATGAGCCTTCTCCAAGACCTTGGCAGGGTCAATAGAACGTTTAGGCTCCTCTTGAATTGCATCTACTGAATGAGACATGAGTTCTCGAGCAAATTGTCCCGCATCAACACCCAGATCAGCCCAACCCCCAACACCATCTGCTATGCCGATTGCTTGTCCATCTGCACATATAAAGTGGGCATCCTCCCCACCAGTTTCTTCTTTGTCAGGATGAGGCAAGTAAAATGACCCTGAAATTAACTTCAGCGTTCTTTCTGCTAGGTCCTTCCTGTAGTCAAAAAGTAACATAATAAATAAAGACAAAACTCAATAACACTACCAGCTTTTATACAGACTTAAATAGATTTTCACAAAATCATTTTTTTTTTATTATAAAATCAGCTCCTGACAATATATATATATTACTCTGAGTGGGTGAAACATGTGGTCGATTATAAACCAAACACGCCTTTAGCTAAACTGTCAGTTTCATGCATAAAGTAAGCAGATCACTGCAAAGCATGAAATGCTTTAACTATGAATATACAAATAAACATTTTTAAAATGAAAGCAGATTACCAATTGTTAGGTTTTTTGTAATTGGCAATCCCACTGGACAAAAACACCATTCAATTGTAATGGCTTTCGTTTTTTGTATCTGTGAGGATATGAGAGTTTAGATGCGAATCCAACCCGTGTTGTGCCTGAGTAGAGGAGTTTGTACTGACGTTCTGTATCTTGATTTGAGAAGTCCTTGTTTGCCTTGATGAACCGCTCGAGCGGTTTTTTATGTGCTCGAGCAGTGAAGTAGTTCATACAGTATCTCCGCCTGCATACTGAACTTCTGGGAAACACGTTTACTGCTCAAGTGGTAGATGTTGCACTTGAGCGGTTGGCCTATATGTGAGCACTGCCTTCAGTCTCACCGCTCGAGCGGTAAAGTAAGCGCTCAAGCAATCTTCGCAGCTCTGTTTAATATAAAGTGCACCGTTTACACGTTTTAAGGTTGAATCCGTCCAAACTCTCAGAGAGGAGTAAAAAACAAAGTGTTCTATATTAGAGGAGGTTTATATATTAGTTTCCTTGATGTATAGAAGGTGATCGATTGATCAACGAACTAAATATTGACAAACATCAAAGGTTGTTTTTGTTCTTTCATTCACAAAAAGAGAGCCGTGTTCATTGGTGGATTCCAGATAACTCGGGTCTAACACTTTGGTGGATTCCGAAGCAGCTTATCGTTGTGGATTTGGCATTGGCGTTGTGGATTCAACATTGGACAAAGCAATTCCAAGGTGAAGACGGTGATGGAAAGGTTCAATTTGTGCATGAATTCACCAGGTAATCAAGGGTTCTCGTGTGTAACTCCTTTTTGTTTTCTTAGTAGATTGTTTTATGGCCTTGGCCCATGATTTTTTTATCACAATTGGAGGAGTCCAATTGTAGTTTTTTCCACGTTAAATCATTGTACCGATTTGTTGTTGATTGTTTGATTGGGATTAATATTCATTGTTTAAAATTGAATCATTATCACAAATCAATATCTCGGGCGATTTTAGATTTTTCACCAACGAATGGAATCAAATTTAATATGGTCATGTCCATGGCCATAGAAGGTAAAGGCATATTGAGCAAATTGATTGCACCTTACAAAAGTAACAAACATAACAGAAACCAAAATATAATGAAGAAATCATAGACAAGTTATGTAACAGTATCAGCATAAAAAATATTGTTACTGGTGCATGGTGAAAGATGAGTACACTATTTCTAGGAGTCATGCATAAGTATCGTCCATGTAGGAGGCACCAAACCACAAGAGAGAACTCGGTGAGAGTTGAGTTGGCTTTAGGAGGATAGAGGGTTGGTGGTCAGCCCGATGGGTAAGAGAGCCTTATGGGAAATATGGCAGGCAGGGGTGTTCGGAAATTCGAAACACCTGGTCAAAATGAGCCAACTCATTTGAACCAACTATATTTTGGACGATTTCAAGAACTCCTTCGGATAGAACCAAGCCAGATTCACCAGTTTGTTTGGTTTTTGGTAGGTGTGGAGTGTGGTCTAAGAAAACCTATTATACTTTAACCGAACTGATAAATACAAAAGTTGTAACACTTGCCACGTTTCGCCATTTGATTAGGTCTATGAATTAGACTTTATATTTCCAAGACCTTATCTCTTCCACCCTTCAAACTTCAATCACTTAACTCTCTCTCTCTCTCTCTCTCTCTCTCTCTCTCTCTCTCTCTCTCTCTCACACGCATGGTCTCAGAACCTCTCATCTAGGGTCTCACTCTCTCATCTCCCTCTTTCTCATGATCCTTCTTTCTCTCTTTGAAGACGCAAACCCTATTGAAGTGAGTTTAGTTGAAGATGAAAACCTTAAGGCTAAAGGTGAAGACTTTCAATCTTTGATTTCAAACCTCACAAACCTTTATCAACTCGTTGTGTTCCTCATTTGGTGACGACTTCACCTTACAACTCACAGTCAGTCAAACCCAAGGAAAAGATTTGTGCAGTTTTTGTAATTTTTTTGGTTATTGGTTCGTCTTTGTCAATAATTTAAGTTATGTAAATAGTTTGTAAAGATTTTGTAAGTGGGTTTGTACCATGGTTGTTAAAATCGCGATCCGGATCGTAGGATATCCTACGATCCTACTTTGCCAAAACGATCCAGATCGTTGTAGGATCGATGTTATAACAGGATCGCAAGTAGGATCGTGTAGGATCGCATGGGATCGTGTAGGATCGCATGGGATCGTATAGGATCGTAGGTAGGATCGCAAGTAGGATCGTAGATTTTATGATTTTTCACCTTATTTTTAATATGTATCATTTTGATTTTAATTTTTATCTTTTTTTTAATAGAAAGTAGGACCTTACGATCCTCGATCCGATCCTACGATCCGATCCACCAGACACTCTCACCGATCCTACTTAGGATCCCGATTTTAACAACCTTGGTTTGTACTCCTTTTTTTTCATGAAAATTTTTATATTTTGTATTTTTTTCTAGTTCATTATTTAGGGAAATAATTTCAGTTTCTAAGTGGATTTTGTATTTTTTTTAGCTACTAGTTTAATTGGTAAGTGTTTTGTAGAGGTCTCGCCAATGGGTTTATGATATGCATGTCAACCCGTAAAACTGAACCAAAACGGCCATAGGACCAAGAACCATTCACTGATGGTTTCAAAGTGTGATCTGGTTGACAAGACTTTCGATTTGACATTGGATTGAGGTCTCACCCAACCCAACACGACCCGACCTATGTACAACCCTAATGGTAGGCATAAGGAGGCAAAAGACCACCAAAGACATGCTCCATGACAGTTGAGGCAAATTTAGGATGCGAAAGAGAGGCAGAATGGAGCTGTGGGACTAATGAAACAGAATCTCCCAGCCGAAGGAGGTGATTAGTTAGATACCAAAGAGGTGGCTTACTATATTTAGGGAATTCTGGCCATGGAGTCCAACTCATTGCATGTGATGAAGGCATGTGGTGGCACCTAGGTAGTGAGGAGTGTTGCAAAACTTGTGATAATAGATGGGAACACAATGGGGTGTTTTAGGAAGTTGGTTAAAAGCTGGCTTTTTATCTTTTTTTGGCTTTTTTGTCTTTTTGTGGATAAAAAATGTGAGAAGTGATGTGACCCAAAATGGGTTAAAAGCCAAAACTTCCCAAATAAGCCCAATATATGACGAGTTAGTTCAAAAGTTATGTTCTTGCCTTAACATGAGTTCGTATGATAAACTACTTTATTACAACACGAAGAGAGACAAGACAAAATATTTGTCACTAGAGGACCAAAATGGAGTCAAGATAATATTTTATTTAAATGAAGATGAAGTTGATGTTATTGTTGTGTATTTGTGTCTTTAGAAGAATGGCTTCACAATTCTATAGTAAAGGGAAAAATTGCTCCTGCAAGATCTCCCTAAAACAAAATTGACACCCAAACAGGAACCTTATCAACTGGATGAATCCAGGATTATCACTATGGGGGTGAGAAAGTATATTTGGGGGTGCAAATCTTTATAATTTTAAATTTTGCTAGTATAATATATGACATTTTTCAAATTTTTGGTGGTGCAGTCGCCCCCATCCACACCCCGTAGATCCATCCTTACGTTAGATGCTTCATTACCATAGTTTATCAAACAATTAATTAGATTTTTATTATTACCTTATGCAAGATATATTAATTACACATTACTAGTTAGTCATTGCCAATTTGCATTGTATTTTGCAACTATTTTGATCACACCTTACCACATGACAACGGTTTCATAGCATTCAATAAATTCCTCACTTCAATCCGTGGAATAAAACTAAAAAAATTAAAATAAAAAATTCTAGAAGAAAACATACTGTTCTGAAGCAACTGCAGCACTTGCAAGTTGTTCCTCACATCCAGAGTTGTCAAAGGACACATCAGCTGCAGTCCCGGCAGAGGAACTTGCAGGTGATGAGCTGCGGAAGCCCTTCAATCTGAACCCCAAGTATGGAATAGAGTTGCCACTCCTTTTCGTGACATTATATATGAAATATCCATAGAGAAACAAACTGTTGGATTGTTCCTTATTTCTCAAACTCATGCAGGCTTTTTGGGAGCTGTCGAAACTTTTATTGCTGTAAAACGTAGCAGCGTTACTTGTTGACACTGTGAGATGCCCAAGCTTTGAAGTTAAATTATTCAATAAACAGTGGCCAAATACAGCCCTAGAACCACAAATTGCCATTGGCATCTTCTGAAACTTTATGCCCAAAGGAAAGTGGTTGGATTCAGATAGTAGGCGATCAACGTGATACCCACAAACCTGAAATGAAGGCCCTGACACAGACGGAATAGAAAACGTGCGCGAAAGTGCTCCAACAACTGAAAGATTTTTCCTTCGATTTACTAAATGCAAATTTGATTGTGCAGCAACAGTTCCAGGTCGTAAAAGCACATGGAGATCGCTAAATGATGAAAATGGCGAGGAATGGAAAAACCTAGTGCTGCCAAAAAACAGTTTACCCTGGCCAACAAGAACTCCGACTGAGTCTTGGAGCACACCTTCTTTCCCTGCAATCGACCTCTGGACTTCCTGCTTGAATGCAGTGCCCAGACTGGAGAAATAATTAGATGGCATCTTACCCTCTCAAACAAACCAATTTCTCTTGCACCTGTTTATTACATATATCACAACCACTGGCACAATGTTCAAAAGATGAGCTCATAACTCCCAATCATCTATTATCAAGTTACTAAGTAACAAACCTTCTGCTCCACACAGTGTAACAGGAAATCAGCAACCTGAAATGAAGAAGCAGGTTAATATATAAGGTGGGGAAAACTTCTTTCACAAACGACAAATATGTAGTCTGTCAGAAATATCTCTGAAGCATATACCCGTCTCTGTAAGCCTTTACCAACAATTTTCTTTTTCTTTCTAATTTATTGTAAAATGAAAATAACGAAACACGGGACAAGTTTACGGAAGAAAGGACCCAGCCAGTGGTCGAACTACAAAAGTGGTGGAACTACAAAGGGGTTGAGGGGGGCCATGTAATTCCATTTTTTGAAAATTCCATTATTATCTTTATATTTGTGTCAAATGCATAATTAGATGGTTCCCTATAAAAATCAGCTTGCTAACTCTCTATTCCATTAGTATTTCAGTATTTATAATAAGATGATTTCCAACTGTTTCACGCATTAATTAATACTAGTATCAATTTCATCAAATCGATTTTTATCAACAACATGTCACATTTTTTTTCATTTTTCTTTTTTTATTCACTCACCTTGGCCCCCTATACAAAATTTCTGATTCTGCCCCTGACCCAGCCAAAAAGAACATCAAAACCAACAAATAACCCCTGAAAAGCAATACTATGACCCAAGTTATTCAGATAATGTAAAAATTTCCCTCCATGGCACAATCCCAATCAAGAACAAAAAGAGAAGATACAATCCCGTTTATCTGATTAACGCAGTGAATCGCAAATTAACTATACAAAATTTCATCCTATTCCATTAACAGAAAGTGGCCAAATTCAATAACCATATATATTCAAATGATGAACATATAGACAAAAACAAATATATGAATAAAAAAAATTACTCAGAAAATAATTCAAGGTCACAAATAGTAAACTAACCAACTACAAATCAAAAACCGTTCCAAAATCGAACCTTTCTCGATGAATAACCACCCTGGTGCTGCAATTGTGGATGACAATTCACAGATCGAAGTTGGTGATGAACCTACGAAGGTAGATAGAAGAAGGCACGGGGCTCTCGATCTTTTGATCGCATACTGTCTCTGTCCACCACTTTGTGCTTTTGGTATTGCCTCAATGGTAATAAACGATATACGTACGTAACTCCGGAAACTTCGGGTGAGCTGAAGACACAGGAAACCCTACAACTCACGAGTGACAACTGAATTTTGGGAATCGATAGGTTTATTATAATAATTATTATTTTTAAAAAAAATAATATTAGGCTGATTTGACTATTATATTGAATATTTATTTGATATATTGGATAAGGATAGTGACGGATCCAGTTTGGAGCAGATTTATAGAAATCTATCTCTAGTTTGCGGGTGTTTGGGAAGTGATTATTTTAAATATTTTTTTTTAATTATTTTATTCTTTTCGTCTCAAAATATTAGTCCCTTATTTTATTTTTTATTATTCCAAAATATTAGTCCTTCTTCAAAAATCAAGTATAAAAATAATATAAATTTCCTATTTTGCCCTTCTTTTAAATTAATAAACAATATAAAAAGTACAATTATGACATTGATATTCTTAAAGAATGTACTATCAAAAGGATAATTTTGGAAAATCAACTTTTTTCAAATGCAATAATTGTACTATCAAAAAAAGTTGAATTCCCCAAAATGGACCATTATTTTGGGACGGAGGGAGTAGTTTTTATGTTTAGGAAAATAAAATAGATTTTTATTTAAGTTGGTGTATTGAAAAATATGTTAAAATGATATTTGAAGTTAAAATGACAAATTTATCTCTAATCTCACATTTTTCAAACTTAATGTAAAGAGGCAAAATTGTCATTTATCAATAATGGGACAACTTGTCAATGCGACAGTGGTAGGCTGTGTGATGGGTCGTTGAACACACCAAAATATAATCACTAAACTATACCAAATTCTATTAGAATAATGGCAAGTCCAGGTATCGATCCACAGGGACTATTGTGAAATTAAACTAATTTAATCGTTAAATTCCTAAATTAATTTTGATAAAAAGATTGAATGATTATAACCTAATTTAATAACGAATAAATTAAACTAAGGAATTAAATTATTAATAATAAATGAAATTGGTTTACTGAATTGGGGGAAAAACTAGGGCAAAGAATCCACCACTAGCCACGTAACTAGGGTTTCCAATTGAAATCAATTATCCTAGGGTTTGAACAGATTAATGCTTTGCAACTACAAGTTCAAAGCATTTAACAAGAAAATCATCACATTCAATGTACGGGCACGAACCATCTCAAGTAGTACGAACCGTTCACTCTAAACTAGGGTAGTGACACGACTCGTCTCTCGTAGTATGATTCGTCTCATACCTTGAATGTGAAAGAATAGAAAACTCATGTATGGATAACATTCAACAATCACAGAAAGTCAAATATTTAAAAAGATAATGAAAATTATATATAAAGAATTTCTAAAACACCATACAATGGTTCAAACCTTTACATAATTGAGAATCAAAAGGAAAACAAAATAGTTACATGGCTAGGGTTTCATCAAAACCCTAGAAAAGACGACTAGCCACTCATGGAGGAGTGGAAGGATGAAGATGGAGAAGAATCCACCATGGAAGACATCTTGGAGCTTTTGCTTTCCTTCTCCTCTCCAAACCCTAGCCTCCCTCTTTAGGTTAAAACAGTTTTCAGAACCCTAGAAAAGCCTCTCTCTTTTCTTTTTATACTTCTACTTATTTCCAAACAAATTTAAAACATCAGTTTGACTTTTCCAGAAAAAGTCAACTCTGTCCAAATTTGGTCTTTTTGCCCATTTTATGCTCCGATGATGTACAACCTGTTTGACATTCAACACACATAAATTATACGGTTTGACCAGCAAGAGAAGTTAAGAGATTCTAATTAACGGCCTCAATGATGTACATTTCGGCCTTAATCACATCCCCCAACTTACTACTTGCTAGTCCTCAAGCAAGTAAAATAAAATAAAATAAAATTAAACAAAATCTATCCTCTTTCCTCTTTCGTGGGACAACGGTTGCATTTAACATATGCAACAAGCATTTAAACCACAAGGTTACCCCAAGTGGACGAGTAAAGTCTCGTGAGGGTTTCCAGAAATGATACCCACAAACATTAACATATTCATATATACTCAACAACACATGACCACACTACTCCACCTAACAATCAACTTATGTGCCACTACAGTGTGATATTGAGACATCATGAGTCATTAAAGACACAGTGGACAAGCATGAAGGAACCTATTGAGTCAACACCACAATTCAGTTAATACAACAGTAAAGTTCCCTATACTTGTGCATGCTAGTAGACAAGTCATGAGTACCCTCAGTGTAAAGTGCAATCTCCATATTAGTTAACTATTCACTATAATAGCCCAGTGTAACTCATAATAACACCCAACATATACAGAAAAACTAACCTGTTGCAGCCAAGATTTTCAAAAGTTTTTATTTTTTTATTTTTTTATTTTTTATTTTTAAATGACTGTGCAATGTCCTGATCCATTAAGCTTTCTAATCAACCCATGTAACAAGCATTGGGCCAATGACTCCCAAACCAGACGGTTTTAGGGCATTAGGTGTAAAGACACCCCTACGGGCTTAATAACTCGAGTTGAAAAGGCTACGAATCTGAACAAGTCATTTTTCTTATTTTTCCTTAACTGTGCAATGTCCAAGTCCCTTAAGCTTTCTAATTAACCCATGTAACAAGTTTTGGGCCAATGACTCCCAAACCAGACGGTTTTAGGGCATTAGGTGTAAAGACACCCCTACGGGCTTAATAACTCGAGTTAAAAAGGCTATGAACCCAAACAAGTCAAGTGTGTGTGTGTGTTTTTTTTTTTTTTTTTTTTTTTTAGAATCTTGGCTCCTCATTTATTCTTTTCTGCAACTCTAGCTATTATCAATGATGTACACCAGGGATTATAATAAAAAGATCACCGCTATGATAGTGTGTTCATGTGAATTAAGACATACTCATGACAAGTGTACTAAAATCACAAACACAGACAACTCTCCTCGTGCAAACATCGCATGCAAGTATCTACCCAATAAATCCTTTTCATACAAGTCTACTATACTCTCCAATTAACATATGCAAATATCATCACCCTACTAGCAAAAAGTCACATCAAGTGAAGTAATGCAATCAAGTGAAACATGTATAAATATGAATTATGAGCTAAATAGAAATGCACAAAAGAAAATATAACCCTCATCCCCCAACTTGAATATAACATTGTCCTCAATGGAAAAGTAAAGAGAAATGAGAGAATATTACCAGAATTGTAGATGCACATCCAGGTAGGCAGAGAGTAACATATACACATTTCACACTTTTTTTTTTTTTTTTTTGAAGAAAAGAAAGAATCAAATAAATGAATAAAAAAATGACCTTAAATTAAATTAACTAAATTATAAACTAAATTAAACTAAACTAAACTATAAAATAACTAAACTACAAAAGAAACTAAAGTATAGAATAAAATAACTTAAACTAATCATTTTTTTTTAATTAATAGAAGAGAAGAAAATAAAATAAAATAAAAACTAAACTACTTAATAATTAAAGGAACAATTACATCATAGAATAGAAAAAAGAAAAATAACATCCCTAACTAAACAAATAAAATAAAAAATAAAAAATAAATAAATAAAACAATCCACAAACTAATGAAACGAATGAGAATCAGTAATGAAACAATTTAAACTAAACAAATATAGCAAAAAAAAAAAGGGAAAGTTACCAATAAATCCTAAATGTTGATATTGTACTCCATTTGATCCTAATATATATTCTTATGATCTATTTAGTCCTTTGTATTGTCAAATGACATAAATACCATTTAGTATTTAATGTTTAATGTGTGAAGAATTTCCAATTAAATTTACACGTGGCCCGTTAATTGTGTTTGATAGGTGCCACAAAACTGAAAAGTACACCAATGCCTTTATTACTTTCTTACGTTTGGGAGGCTGAAGCACGTGCCACGCATTTGGAAGAGAGACCCAGCAGACACCCAAATAGACATGCATACACACAGCCAATTGTGATCTCTCTCTCTCTCTCGGCTTGGAGAGGGAGACCATACACACACAGACCAAAAGCAGCTCTCTTCTCTCTCTAGATTCCTAGGCTTCTCTCTCTCTCTAAGAACACACACTCAACAAACACAAACACACAGCACAACATTCACACACTCTTTCCCTACCATTCTCACCATCAATACACGGCATACAGGCACACACGAGACCCATGCATGACACACACACCCACACGATGCGCAGAGGGGACTGATCACTCATACACACAGATGCACACACGGGCTTAGGGAGAGGGAGAAGATACCATTAAGAGACACCCATGCACACCTACACACAGACTCTCAACCTCTCCCTCTCGGCACCTCTCTCTCCCTCTCTCGGGGTTGGGGGGGCTCGGAGAATGATGAGCACTTCTTGACTTTTTTGTGGAAAGACCGAGCTTCACCAAACACATGCACAACACACACTCTCACCACACCACCACTGCCATCCCATACACAACACATCATACACCCATTTACATAACCCAACACACGGCTCTCTCACCTCTCTCTAACTGGGTCTCTCTCGGAGACACCCGACCACACAACTCACACACCCAGCACCTCTCTCTCACTCACGGCACCCACACATCCATCACTCCCACACACCACCCATGCCGCACCACCCATGCTCACTCACGGCATGCACACACACACGGCTCTCTCACCTCTCTCTAACTGGGTCTCTCTCGGAGACACCCGACCACACACACACACACGGGTTAGGGAGAGGAAAACACACCTGCGATATCATACACCTGCACACTGCCATCCTCACCCACTGATACACCCAGCAGCCATGCACTCTCGGCAGACCACACACCCATGCCTCACCCATCACTTCTCACACACACCATGCACATACACACTCTCACCACACCACTCACGGCATACACACCACACACACCCAGTAGCCACAACACCCGTCACGGCCATGCACACACACTCACGGCAGCAACACTTTACACACACTCACGGCAGTCCCATGCACACAGACCCTGCACATCTCCATTTTCCACAGCCATAGACAGAGTTTCATCCACACACCAAGCTCTCTCTCTCTCTCTCTCTCTCTTCTCTCTCTCGGCAGACCACACACCCACAAACTCAACGCTCCTACACACACACCACCAACTTGAAAAGGAATATATTGTATATAGAAGAAAACCCACGTGAAAAGGAATATATTGTACTTCCATATATAGAAGAAAACCCATCAAAAAGAAAAAAAAAAAAAACTTACGTAAAAAAAGGGTATAAATGACCATTACATATTAGTAAAGAAGTAAAAAAGGATCAACAAGACTATATTCCCTCACTGATAGGACTAATCAGAGCAACAGACACAATGTTGGGACTAAATGGTGTAACTGTTTGTGGGATGGGATTTATTGGTAAATATCCCAAAAAAAAAATGAATATTGTTTATGTATTTATTTAAAATTTATTTACTTAAATAAATTAAAAGAAAAAAAAATAATAATAAACATAAAGAAAAACCAAACAAACTAAGCGCGCCATTCACCAAACTTCCCGCACGTGCGGGGCCCAGGCCGCACGTGCGGCGATTTCACCTCTTGCGCGTTGCTTTTTTTTTTTTTTTTTTTTAAAATTAACGTCGCCCCGCACATGCCCCGCGCATTTGCTTTTAAAGCAGTGCCAACCTCTTTGAGTCACAAATTTCCGCACGTGCGGGGCCTGAGCCGCACGTGCGGCATTTCAGCTTTTTTTTTTTTTTTTTTTTTTTTTTTTTTTTTTTTACAATTGAACATGTATAACAACAACTAAAAAAAAAAAAAAATTAATTTATTTTTTATTTTTATTTTTAAATTGAACAAGTATGACAACTTTTTTTTTTAACACAGAAAATAAAAATGAAAGTTTTTTTTTTTTTTTTTATGTTAAAATGAACAAGTATAACCCCCATTATTTTATTTTATTTTTTAAAATTAAAACTACGCATTTCTACCTTCAATTGACATCCGAAATAAATATAGCACATAAGAAAATAACGGAATGCCCACTAAAGGTATAATCTTCACGCGAAAATCACGGGTACTACTTTTCTCCCTAACTGTGTTTGTAACTTTCCCTATTCTCCAACAGGGTGACAGACTAGGTTGATTCGGTATCCAGAATCGAGGCGCATAAAGCTACCTTAATCTATGGGGCTGCCATACAGAGTTCAAGCCGAGGTAGTTTTGAAGCAATCTCCACACCCCTGGGTATTTAAACCAGACTCTAGTCTCGGAAATCCCAAACCTTTGTGTTCTAGGCTTTGCCATTCGAACTCTAGTTTCCACCGTCTCAGTTGGTCTCCTAGGAACTCACTACAAACACGGTTAGGTGGCTATACCAGACCGTCAGATGCCGTTCGGGCACGGCAAACACCAAAGGAATTACACCTTTAGAGGATTTAAAGTCTCCTAGACGCAAGTACAGCATGACAAGAGCAAAGAAAAACAAAATAGCATAGAAGGGAAAGAAAACGGAATAAGAAATTAATCTATCAATCGAAGTAAAATGGGTCCATCAAAGCAATGGACTCAATCATATCCCCATTCCCAATCCCCTCTATATATGGTTTCAATCTTTGGCCATTCACTTTGAAAGTATGGCCAGTCTTTGGATCTCGCACCTCCACGGCGCCATGAATGAATGCCTCAACAACTACAAAAGGGCCATCCCATCTTGATCTTAGCTTACCCGGAAAGAGTTTCAATTTTGAATTAAAAAGCCACACTTTTTGGTCGGGTTCAAAGGATTTCCTATTAATGTGCTTGTCATGGAATTCTTTAGTCCGAGCTTTAAAAACTCTCGAACTCTCATATGCATCATTCCGGATTTCTTCCAACTCATTGAGTTGTAATTTCCGGTTGAGCCTAGCCGCGCCCATATCGAAGTTAAACTTCTTTATGGCCCACAATGCTCGGTGCTCAAGTTCAACAGGAAGATGGCAAGCTTTACCGAACACCGCTCTATATGGTGACATCCCAATGGGTGTCTTATAAGCAGTGCGGTAAGCCCATAATGCATCAATTAACCTTTGTGACCAATCTTTCCTATCCAGTCTCACCGTTTTCTCAATTATGTGCTTTACCTCCCTATTTGAGACTTCCACTTGGCCACTAGTTTGAGGGTGATATGGAGTGCCAACTTTATGAGTGATAGAGTATTTCTTAACTACCGACTCAAAGAACCGGTTACAAAAGTGTGTACCCTGATCACTTATTATGGCTCTAGGAAACCCAAAACGACTAAAGATGTTTTCATGTAAAAACTTGATTACCACTTTATGATCGTTTGTTCGGGTAGCTATTGCCTCCACCCACTTAGACACATAATCTACTGCCAAGAGAATGTACTCAAACCCGAATGACGACGGGAAAGGGCCCATAAAATCAATCCCCCAAACATCAAATATTTCTACTACAAGAATAGGGGTCATTGGCATCATATCACGCCGAGACATCGAACCCATTTGCTGACAGCGCAAACAAGTTCTACAAAATTGATGGGCATCTTTAAAAATTGTGGGCCAATAAAACCCACTCTGTAAAATCTTGGCGGCCGTTTTATGCCCACTAAAATGACCGCCACATGCAGAAGAATGACAAAATGTAAGAATGCTATGCACCTCACTCTCCGGCACACACCGTCGGATCACTTGGTCAGAGCAGTATTTAAACAACTCCGGATCCTCCCAAAAGTAATACCTGACCTGCGAAAAGAATCGATCTTTGTCTTGCTTAGACCAATTCTGTGGAATTTGTCCAATGGCCAAGTAATTTACAATATATGCAAACCACGGGGGGCTCGCTTGTGACAGCTCAAAGAGTTGTTCGTCCGGAAACGAATCATGCAGAATAAGAGGGTCACTATTATACTCAACAAGGATTCGGGAGAGATGATCCGCCACCACATTCTCGGATCCTTTCTTATCACGGATCTCTAGGTCAAATTCCTGAAGCAACAAAATCCATCTAATCAACCTAGGTTTGGTCTCTTTCTTAGATAGTAAATACCGCAAAGCGGCATGATCAGTGAAGACTATGACCTTGGAACCTAGGAGATAAGACCGGAATTTGTCTAAGGCAAAGACCACAGCTAGCAACTCTTTCTCGGTAGTAGTGTAGTTCAATTGAGCATCCGAGAGAGTGCGACTAGCATAATATATAGCAAATGGTGCCTTATTGACCCTTTGGCCCAACACAGCCCCGACAGCATAATCGGAGGCATCACACATGATTTCAAAGGGAAGTGACCAATCTGGTGATTTCATGATTGGGGCAGTGGTCAAGGCCATTTTCAATGTTTCAAATGCCTTTAAGCATGCCTCATCAAAGTCAAAAGGTGCGTCCTTAACCAGTAAACTACACAAAGGACGTGATATCTTACTGAAGTCTTTGATGAACCTACGGTAAAAGCCTGCATGCCCTAAGAAAGACCTAATTTGACGCACGGAATTGGGTGGAGGAAGGCCTGCAATGAGGTCAACCTTAGCCTTGTCAACCTCTATACCTCGAGGGGACACAATGTGTCCCAACACTATACCCTCACGAACCATAAAATGGCTCTTTTCCCAACTCAAAATTAGATTTGCCTCAATACATCGTTCTAACACTCTAGTCAAGTTCCTAAGGCATTCCTCAAAAGACGGTCCAAACACCGAAAAGTCATCCATAAAAACCTCTAAGAATTTCTCCACCATGTCGGAGAAAATGGCCATCATACACCGTTGAAAGGTCGCTGGTGCATTACATAACCCGAAGGGCATGCGCCTATAAGCAAAAGTGCCAAAAGGGCATGTGAATGTGGTCTTTTCCTGGTCAGCAGGGTACACCGGGACTTGATTATACCCCGAGTAGCCATCAAGAAAACAATAGAACCCCTGCCCCGCTAACCGCTCTAGAATTTGGTCAATGAAAGGTAAGGGAAAATGGTCCTTCCTAGTCGAGGAATTTAGTCTCCTATAATCAATGCACACTCGCCACCCAGTAGTGGTTCGTGTGGGGACTAACTCTCCTCCCTCATTCTCAACAACAGTGATGCCCGATTTCTTGGGCACCACTTGTGTGGGACTCACCCACTTGCTATCTGAGATGGGGTATATGATACCCGTATCCAACAATTTCAAAACCTCCTTCTTCTCCACCTCTTTCATGTTAGGATTCAGTCTCCGTTGCATTTCGCGAGAAGGTTTGGTGTCCTCCTCTAGATGTATATAATGCATGCACACGGAGGGATCTATCCCTTTCAAATCAGCCACTGACCACCCTATAGCACTCCGATGTGCCACGAGAACACTCATTAACTGACTCTCCTGCTCAGCAGTCAAGTCAGATGCAATGATAACTGGTAAAGTCTCCTGGGGCCCTAAAAATGCATACTTGAGTGTGGCCGGAAGTGGCTTCAACTCAAGTGTAGGTGGTGTGACCAAAGATGGTGTAGCAGGCTCTCTCGACAGAGGAGGAAGTGACTCAAACCGGGCTTTCCATGGAGGAAAATCCGGTGTAGAAGAAGAATTAAGCAAGACATTTACCTCCTCAACTGACCCATCTATATCAAAATTTTCAAACCCAAAATGAGCTAGACAAGCCTCTAAAGGGTCCTCTACAAGAATAGAGGGCAAAGCCTCCTCAACAATCTCATCCACAACATCCACTAATAAGCACTCCTCTCTCTCATGAGGTTGTTGTGATGCTTGGAAAACATTAAGTTTCACTTGCATGTTACCAAATGAAACTTCCATAACCCCGGTTCGACAATTAATGCATGCATTGGCCGTAGCCAAGAAAGGTCGACCTAAAATCACCGGGATTTGTTTCCTCGAACTGGCTACCGGCTCCATATCTAAAACCAAAAAGTCAACAGGGAAGTAGAACCTATCAACCTTAACTAATACATCCTCAATCATGCCACGTGGCACTTTAAGGGACCGGTCAGCCAACTGAAGAGTAACAGTAGTGGGCTTCAACTCACCAAGCCCAAATTCCTCGTACACAGAGAACGGCAACAAATTGACACTCGCCCCTAAATCTAATAAGGCCCTATCAATGAAATGGTCCCCTATAATGCATGCAATGGTTGGGGCACCCGGGTCCTTAAGCTTAAGAGGTGTGTCATTCAACAAGATGGAGCTTACTTGCTCCGTGAGTAGGACCTTTTGGGACACATGTGTCCTAGATTTACGCTTTTGCGTACAAAGGTCCTTCAGAAATTTGGCATATGATGGTACTTGCTTAATTGCCTCCAACAAGGGGAGGTTGATTTTTACTTGTTTGAAGACATCCATCATTGCTTCTTTAGATGCCGCCTTCTTATTAAAAGGGGACGGTGTATCAAGGCATTGGGGAAATGGTGCCTTAGGCACATATGGAGTGCTAGGGACTAAGTTATCCCTCTTAAGTGTTTTCTCCTCACCCTTGCTCTCATTAGGTGTACCCCCGTGGTCACCCCTCCTAACTCTAGTTGCATCAGACGCAACTGACTGAGGCTCTAATTCCCTACCACTTCTCAAAGCAAACACCGCCTGCACTTGCTCATGTTGCTTACCATTCCCACCCGAACTCTCTGCCCCGTATTGTCTCTTAGGGTTGGCCATAGTTTGACTTAGTAATTTTCCCTCATCTCTCCGATTCATGTGGTTAGCCATTTGACCCAATTGAGTCTCTATCTTAGCAATAGAGTGAGTGTGGGAGTGAACTATCGGTGCTAACCCCTTAAGTTCTGAGAGAACTTCCAACACCTGAGTCTCAAAGGCGGAGTTGCCCTGAGGAACAGGCGGGGGTTGTGGTTGTCGGTACGGTTGTGGGGGTCGATAAGGTTGCGGTGGTTGGTAGGATGATTGGTTGGCAAAATTATTGAAATTCTGCCTTGGTGGTGGAGGATTGTAAAAAGTGCCTTGTGAAGGGGGTCTCCATGAAAAATTAGGGTGATTTCTCCATCCCGGATTATATGTGTTGGAGTATGGGTCATTACCCGGGTTGGAGAATCCTTGAGCCACATTCACATGCTCTTGGACTAACTCCGGAAATTGTGATGCCGAAGGGCACTCACTCAAGTCATGAGCAGGGCTCGCACATATAACACATGCCTCGTGAAATTGAGGTTGATCTTGCTGGGTAGGGGCATGTCCCGTAGCTAATAATTGGTCCATCTTGCGGGACAGTGCCTCTACTTGTTGGGCTAACTCTAGGTTTTGCCCGACCTCATAAATGCCCCCTCTTTTTGGGGCTCCAACTACGGGTTGCCGGACTTGCCGGGCTGCGGAGGTATGGTGAAGGGAATTATCACTTAAGTTCTCAAACAATTGCCAAGCCTCGGCATCATTTTTAGACATAAATGTCCCACCACAGGACGAATCCACCATTTGGCGGTGTGGCTCAGTTAAGCCATAATAGAATGTTTGAACAAGTTGCCAATCAGGCACTTGGTGGTGGGGACACTGTTGGAGAAGGTCTCTAAGTCTTTCCCAAGTCTCATGGAATTGCTCGCCATCCATTTGAGCAAAGTTTGTGATGGCTCGCCTAAGTTGGTTGGTTTTACCTATGGGAAAGTACTTCTCCAAGAACCGTTGCTGTAATTGGTCCCAACTTGTGATTGAATTAGCAGGTAAAGAATTTAGCCAGTGTTTGGCTTTATCCTTTAACGAGAATGGAAACAATCGCAACATTAAGGCCTCATTTGTGAAATTCTGGATCCTCACTGTTGAGCAAATTTCCAGAAATTCATTCAAATGCTTATAAGGGTCATCATGAGTTAGTCCATGGAATGATGGGAGCATTTGTATGGTGCTGGACTTAATCTCATAATGAGCAGCAGTGGTGTTGGGCAATTGGATGCATGATGGTGATGTATATGCAGTGGGTGTAAAATAATCCTTAAGTGTCCGGTTGGGCACATTCGGGACATTAGGATCTGCCATCTCTAATGGCTCAATGTATGGATATGAATACTCAAGCCTAGGAACACGGGCAGAAGCCCTAAATCTCCTAAGGGTCCTTTCTAGTTCAAGGTCCAAACTCCACAATTCAGGGCGACAAGAACGACGCCCGTGCATACACTACCCACACACACACAATAAGTTCGACTCTGTGCACTAAGTATGAAAGCAAAAAAAACCAAAGAAAGAAATACTCACAGCGGTTTAACGAAAACGCTTTACTCGTCTTGCGGATGCTTGACGTGTAGACGTTGTCTCCAATCCCCAATTGAGCTTTGACTTTCGTCTTAGCACTTTGGTGCTTTGCTTGTGAGTGTTTGCTTCTGTTTACTCACTTTAGTGCTGCGGGTTTTTTTTTTTTTAGCTCAGCTGCGCTCCGCTTGCACTTCAATGATAGCTCAAATTTCAAACGCTCTGCACACTTAGCAACACCAAAAGCATAAAATCCTAAACTAAAAATTAAAATAAGAATGTAACTTTAAATTAACTAATTTCGCCAGAAGTCCCCGGCAACGGCGCCAAAATTTGATGGGTCGTTGAACACACCAAAATATAATCACTAAACTATACCAAATTCTATTAGAATAATGGCAAGTCCATGTATCGATCCACAGGGACTATTGTGAAATTAAACTAATTTAATCGTTAAATTCCTAAATTAATTTTGATAAAAAGATTGAATGATCATAACTTAATTTAATAACGAATAAATTAAACTAAGGAATTAAATTATTAATAATAAATGAAATTGGTTTACTGAATTGGGGGAAAAACTAGGGCAAAGAATCCACCACTAGCCACGTAACTAGGGTTTCCAATTGAAATCAATTATCCTAGGGTTTGAACAGATTAATGCTTTGCAACTACAAGTTCAAAGCATTTAACAAGAAAATCATCACATTCAATGTACGGGCACGAACCATCTCAAGTAGTACGAACCGTTCACTCTAAACTAGGGTAGTGACACGACTCGTCCCTCGTAGTATGATTCGTCTCATACCTTGAATGTGAAAGAATAAAAAACTCATGTATGGATAACATTCAACAATCACAGAAAGTCAAATATTTAAAAAGATAATGAAAATTATATATAAAGAATTTCTAAAACACCATACAATGGTTCAAACCTTTACATAATTGAGAATCAAAAGGAAAACAAAATAGTTACATGGCTAGGGTTTCATCAAAACCCTAGAAAAGACGACTAGCCACTCATGGAGGAGTGGAAGGATGGAGATGGAGAAGAATCCACCATGGAAGACATCTTGGAGCTTTTGCTTTCCTTCTCCTCTCCAAACCCTAGCCTCCCTCTTTAGGTTAAAACAGTTTTCAGAACCCTAGAAAAGCCTCTCTCTTTTCTTTTTATACTTCTACTTATTTCCAAACAAGTTTAAAACATCAGTTTGACTTTTCCAGAAAAAGTCAACTCTGTCCAAATTTGGTCTTTTTGCCCATTTTATGCTCCGATGATGTACAACCTGTTTGACATTCAACACACATAAATTATACGGTTTGACCAGCAAGAGAAGTTAAGAGATTCTAATTAACGGCCTCAATGATGTACATTTCGGCCTTAATCACTGTGCCTACACTATCACTATGACAGCCCACTATTGGTTTAGGAGATTTTTGGCCTTTTTATTTTTTTTTCTTTTTAAAATTTTTTTTTTATTTGAGGCTATTTTAGCCTTAAACTCAATTTCCCAAACACCCCCTCTATATTATATCAGGGGGCGAGGTAAATCGAGGGGTGACAGAAGCGGGATAAGTGTAAAGCAGAATGCAAGTTAGTTTTGTATGTTAAAAAATAAAAATATTAATAAAAATTATAAATAATTTTGTATATTATGAATAATAATTTATAGAGAAAATTAGTGATAAATTCAATTTAGAGAGTGTATAAAACAATAGGTCTAGTGAATATTTTTTTGTTGGTGAGAGAGGTCCACATTTTGTGAAATAGTTTGGTAAAAAATCATTTTATTGATTTTGAAGGACATTTTGTTTCCAATTTTACCCTTGTTGACCTTTTTTTTTTTTATCTATTGACTTTAGTTGACTATCTGTTCAAAAAACATTTCTATTTGTTCAAAAAAATTTCCTATCTGCTCAAAAAACATTTCTATCTGTTCAAAAAAATTGAACAGGACTGTTTAATTTTTTTCTTATTTGTTCAAAAAAAAGTTTCTATATGTTCAATTTTTCCCTATTTGTTTAATGTTTTTACCCTATTGTTAATTTTTTAATTGTTTCAAGTATCTGTTCAAATAATTTTTTATCTGTTCAAATTTATATCTATCTGTTCAAAATTATTTTTATTTGTTCAAATTTTTTGATTTATTTGTTCAACTTTTATCGGTTATAATTTTTCCCGATCTGTTCAAGCCTATTTCACCTATTCGTTTAATTTCATAGAGCCTATTTTATATTTACAATTTTTATCTATTGAAATTGATTTCAAACTAAGAACCGGATTCATATACATATATATATATATATATACACAGAGAGAGATAAAAAAAGGGAAATGGGGAGGCGGTGATGAAACTTGATCATATTTCTCGATGAGATTAATGAGATCTTCATTGGAGGTCATCTCCTTTAACCATTCCAACATCATCTTCCATTTCAGTCTAAACACTTCAAATTCATATATAGGAAAATAAATAGATTTATATATATACACACATTTATTCTTTCAAAATTTTTGACTATCAACAACAACAAAACTAAACTCATTTCATAACAATAAATCATCTTCAAAGAAAGAGGCAAGAAATGCAAATTTTATCAGCTTTGATTTGACTGGCTAGCTTAGTATTAAGTATAGATCTTGAGGTTACAAAACTGAAACAAGTTGGAGACACATTTAAGCAGTTCAAAAATAAGTCCAAAGTTTGTGGACTTTAAGCAAAGAACCATTAGGAGAACAACACAACATTGCTTTTAAATCACTGCCTTCAAACCATACTACAAAATGTGCTAAAATTGCTATGAATTTTCTCTATGGATTTATCACCAGATCTCCAAATTTTAGGTTTAAAACGAAAAATGAGCCATTGAAGAAATGCAAATTAGGTGAAATTATAGTTTAACAACCTGAAATCAACATTTCAAAGCAAATGACATTCACAAAGTAGGCATCGATAGATCGAACATTTCGTTCATGGAAAAGTATAATCTCTTTGTGCCTGTATAGATATATATAGATCTTTATATAACTTAGATACAAAAATTATCCTTTAAATTTCAATTACATCACACCAAAATCCACACTATCCATTTCCAATCTCTCCACCTAAGGTTTCGTTTTCTTCAAATGATGCACCAAACCTAATCAATCTCATTTATTTCTCTCTCTCTCTCTCACACACACATATATACACACACACACACACACACATCTGTACTCTCTAACAATGTCGATGGTGAGACCATCTCATTCTCCTACTAACAACAACAACAACCACATCGATGCAACGCCGTTTATCGCAGACCAGATCATCCAAAGTCGGTAGTTTGTCTGGCACCTACCAAGTCTCTGTGGCGCCGCTCGGTTTCTCTGCCACGCCACTAGCCGGAGAACGATGCGCGAGCAGTCAATGCAAGTGCATGAGTCAGTAGTGGAGCAGATCAAGGAGAAATAGAGCTATTTGGCGAACTCATGGTCGATTATGATTCTCGATCTCGTGTGGAACTTGGCCTTTGTGGTTGTTGTAATGGCTCGGGTCGAGATTCCATCCTTATTCTTTTTCGTATAAGGATGATAGTGTTAAAAAGGTTTTTTATAATAGGTTAGACTTAACCTAAAAAATTTCTAAGTATAAAAGTTGGATTTTTCAAAATGTACAATTCTGAAAATGATTTTTGGTAGTAATTATTCCTTATATTGTAAATAGTTTAATTTGATTTTATGGGATTTTTCTACGAGGTATTAACCACTTTACTTCAACGTCAAACGTCAAATTTAGAAATTTCAGTCAAAATATTATTTTTGTACTAACAGGGAGAATTACTTTTTAATTTAATTGAATTTTGATTTTTTTGTATTTTTCTTTGATGGGGGTATTTCCTCATTTATATTGTAAACTTAAGTAAATAAAATATAAATGTAAAAGACTAAATGAAAATATTTACTGAAATGGTTACACGTGGAAATAAGGTTGATGTGCAGAGAGTGCCTTAGGAGTTGAGTTCTGTGATTAGTTGTGTCTAAGGTGACTGCTCAAGCGGTCAAGTGGTCACTCGAACGGAGATACGAGGTTCCCAATATTTTCACTTGTAGACCTGCAAAACTTCTAGGAAATTGTGTTCACCGCTCGAGCAGTGAAATGTTCGCTCGAGCGGTCTATTTAGGTTCAACAAGTATAAAACTCACATTTTGCTCATTTTCTCTCACTTTTCTCTTCTTTCTCTCCCTCACCCCCTCATGTTCGAAAACCCTAGCCTTAAAACCTTTAATTTCACCTCATTTTACTAAGGATCCATCATACATCTTGCAAGATTAGTGAAGAAGAAGTGAAGGCCACCATCTTGACCAGTTGGATTGCGATTTCGCTAAAGTTTTTGCTTGGGTCTTCCTTGTTAGCTCTCATCCTTGAGGTAAGGGGTTCTCTTAACCATAAATATTTATGATCTGGTGTGATTTTGTGACATTTTAGGATTTTGAGTTGATTATGAGTTAGAAAACTTTAATGTAAGTTGTTTGTGTACAAAATGGGGTTTTCACACCAATTTTTAAAATGTGTTGAATGTTTTGATACATTGATGGATAATAATTGATGATTTGAGGATTTCACAAAGAAATGAGGATAATCCCTAATTTTCTTGAAAACCCTATATTTGGGATTTTTAAATTAAAAGAGGGTTTGAGCTAATTAGTGCTTTATGTTGAAATTTCACTTGATACTCCTTGAAAATACATACGTGGGATAAATTATAGATTATGATGATATTATTAAGGATTTATGGAAGAGAATTGTATGAAGACTTTGGAATGTTAGAAGGATGTAAAATAATATCTTGCATGGGATTTTTGTTGGTAATGAGAAGGACTTGGATTCATGAAAATGGAGAATATTTTGCTAGTTCTACTTGTTAATTTTTTTTTATGCATTGAAGGTGTGTGTGGTTTTGGAAATGCATTATGTGTGTTGAGGTGCCCAATTTCCCTCCCATGCTCAGAGGCTAAAAAATGTGGGGATGTTATTGGTATTTTGGTAAAGATGCCCAATTGCCCTTCCGTACTAAGCATCGGTAAATATGGAGAAAGGTTAAAATGATTGATGGGTGTCCAATTATCCCTCCGTGCTTGGTGGTCGAAAATGTGGAGATATTTTTAAAATGAAACGGGTTTCCAAGTGCCCCTTCGTGCTTGGTGGCTAGTAAATGTGGAGGTTTTCAAAAAGTAAGAGGTGTCCACTTGCCCTGTTGTGCCTGGTGATCGGTAAATATGAGAAGTGTTTAAGATATGTGTTGGGATATACCTTCTTATTGGAGTGTGGGACCCAATTGGTTTTTGAAAAAAAAATTTAATTTGGTATGGTCTAGGTATAATGTATTATATCTAATTTGTGGAGACCCAATCCAATTTGGTTACAACTAGGATTTGATAAAAAAGCCCACAAGCTTACCATATATATATTGTTCCGAAGTGCAACATAGAGAGGTACGGTTTTTTCAATCATCTTGGTGACTGTGCGTGTTGATGTTCAATTGGGTGCTTGGTCAGTCCTTTGGATTTGATTTGTTGATGCTTTGTTATCTTTGATTCAAAGTTGATTTGGTTCGTTATTTTGGATCTTCTTCAACTCTAGTTTCAAAGATTTTGGTTCATCTATTTGGTGAGGTCTTTCCTCTTATTTATTTGTGATTATTTAGAATTCACCTAAGGGTGGTTTTGTGAGACCATTCGTGTCTCATTTGTAATTGTTTGGAAACTATTTGGTTGATAGTGGAATCAAATTTCGATCCCGTGGACGTACCTCATATTGAGGGAACCACGTAAAACTCTTGTGTTGCTTTTGAATTAATTTTTTTGCATTAGTTTTTATTCCCATTGATTGATTTACTTGTGGGAAATCTTATATTTTCCCTAACAACTGGTATCAGAGCTTACGGTTTATTTGGGTTTATTTATTTGTATAAATCAATGGAGGGGAATGTGGGTCGTATGTCTAGCTTCAATAGAAGCAATTAGGCAACTTGGAAAACTAAAATGGAGGACCTATTATTTTGTAAAGATTTGTATAGGCCTATTGAGGGTGATAGTGGCAAATCCAAAGGTATGAAAGATGATGAATGGAAGAGGCTTAATCAAAAAGCCGTTAGTGTTATCCGTCAATGGATTGATGACAGTGTGTTTCATCATGTTGCTACTGAAACTTCAGCACATGATTTATGAAAAAAATTAGAAGGCCTTTATGATAGAAAATTAGCCACAAATAAAGTTTTTCTGTTTCGTAAGTTGGTTAATTTAAAATATAAAGAGGGCAGTCCTATTCCGGAACATCTAAATGAAATAAAAAGTACTGTTAACCAACTTGCTTCTATGAAAATTGTTTTTAATGATGAGTTGCAGGCTTTGATGCTACTTAGTTCTTTGCCCGAAAGTTGGGAGACTTTGGTTGTGACAGTTAGTAATTCGGCGCCCGATGGAGTTGTCACAATGGGCCAAGTCACTAGTAGCTTGTTGAATGAAGAAACTAGAAGAAAATCCACGGGTTCCTCTCATTCGGAAGCATTTGTTGTGAGAGGCCGAAGCAAAACAAGGGGGAGGAGTAAGACTCCTTATGGTCGTGATCAAAGCCGTGACAAATCAAAAGATGGTTCTTTTTCAAAGAAAGACATTGAGTGCTATTATTGCCATGAGAAAGGGCACATGAAGCGAGAATGCCGAAAGCTCAAGAACAATGAGAAAAGGCATGACAAAAGTGTGGATAAGAAGTAAGAAGACACAACAGCAGTTACTACCGATGATCTCATGGTCGTTTGTGAAGATGATTGTATCAATTTTGTGGGCCAAGAGAGCAATTGGGTGATTGATTCTGGTGCTTCTTTTCATGTGACTTCTCGAGTTGATTTCTTCAGTATCTACATCAAAGGAGATTATGGTTCTGTTTGAATGGGTAATGAAGGTTTGTCCAAGATTATAGGCATGGGTGATATTTGCTTGGAAACAAATTTGGGCTGCAAGTTGTTACTTAAAGATGTGAGGCATGTTCCCGACATTCGTTTTAATTTGATCTCTACCGGGAAGCTGGATGATGAAGGCTTTAACAACAAATTTGATGATGGAATATGGAAGCTCACAAAGGGTTCTTTAGTGGTGGCTAAGTATAAGAAGACTCATACACTTTATTTGATGCAAGGAAAAATTTGTAAAGGTGTTGTCAATGCACTTGAAGATGATACTTCTACCGAATTGTGGCACAAGCGGCTTGGCCATATGAGTGAAAAGGGGCTACAAGTTTTGTTCAAGAAAGAGCTTCTACCCGGTTTGAAAGGTACATATCTTAAAACTTGTGTTCATTGTTTGGCGGGTAAACAACATAGAGTTTCTTTTCAGAAAAATGTTACTTCTAAAAAAGAAAATGTTTTGGAGTTGATTCATTCGGATGTTTGTGGTCCTTTGAAAGTTAGAACACATAGTGGTGCACTTTATTTTGTTACTTTCATTGATGATTATTCAAGGAAAGTTTGGGTTTTTCTACTAAAAACTAAAGATCAAGTTCTAGAAGTATTTAAGCATTTTCAGGCCATGGTTGAAAGAGAAACAGGGCAGAAATTGAAGTGCATCCGATTAGACAATGGTGGTGAATACATTGGGCCATTTGATGAGTATTGTCGCAGCCAAGGTATTCGGCACCAAAAGACAGTTAAGAAGACTCCTCAACAAAATGGTGTTGTCGAGAGGATGAACCGCACCATTGTGGAAAGAACAAGGTGTTTGCTTTTACAAGCTAAATTGCCAAGATCCTTTTGGGGTGAGGCAATGAAGACAGCGGTTGACGTGATCAATTTGCCTCCTTCTTATCCTTTGAATGGTGATGTTCCTAAAAGAGTTTGGACTGGCAAAGATGTGTCTTATGAGCACTTGAGAGTGTTTGGTTGCCGAGCTTTTGTTCACATTCCAAAAGATGAGAGGTCCAAGCTTGATAATAAGTCATGACAATGTATTTTTCTTGGCTATGGGTATGATGAATTTGGGTATAGATTGTGGGATCCGATCGACAAGAAAGTCATTCGAAGCCGTGATGTTGTGTTTCTTGAAGACCAAACAATTGAAGACTTTGGCAAAGGTGATCAACCGGAGCCAAAAACTAGTGATCTCATTGACATAGATCCATCTCCTTCATCTTCAGTTGATGATGAAAATGGGGGAGATGTGCAGCCACCTATTGAAGATGTGGAGGATGATGCTAATCCTAATGAGGTTGAGCCAGAAATTGAGGAAGAGCATCCAACTGAAGAACGGCCACCACAACTTGAGTTGAGAAAATCTACAAGGGATAGACAACCTTCAAGAAAGTATCCTCCCAATGAATTTGTGTTGATTTCTGATCAAGGGGAGCCGGAGAGCTACTAAGAAGCAATTGAGCATGCAAAGAAAGGTAATTGGAAAAAGGCCATGAAAGAGGAGATGAACTCCTTACTCGAAAATCACACCTATGACTTAGTGAAGTTGCCTAAGGGGAGGAAAATTTTGAAAAATAAGTGGGTTTTTAAATTGAAGAATGATAGCAAGAATCTGAGGTATAAAGCACGTCTTGTTGTGAAAGGCATTGGGCAAAAGAAAGGTATTGACTTTGATGAGATTTTCTCGCCGGTTGTGAAGATGTCTTCTATTCGGGTTGTACTTGGCATGGCTGCAAGTATGAACCTTGAAGTTGAGCAACTTGATGTGAAGATCGCATTTCTTCATGGTGATCTTGAAGAAGAAATTTACATGGAGCAACCAGAAGGTTTTGTGGAGAAAGGGAAAGAGAAATTTGTTTGCAAATTGAAGAAAAGTTTGTATGGCCTCAAGCAAGCCCCGCGGCAATGGTACAAAAAATTTGACTCCTTCATAATGAATAATGGTTTCTCTAAAACCACTTCGGACCATTGTGTGTTTGTGGAAAATTTCCCAAATGGTAAATTTATTATTCTTTTGCTTTATGTTGATGACATGTTAATTGTGGGTCAAGATTCTACCATGATTAACAAGTTGAAGTTAGAGTTGAGTAAATCTTTTGCTATGAAAGATTTGGGACCGACAAAGCAAATTCTTGGTATGAAAATTGTTCGTGATCGCAAAGAGGGATTGATTTGGTTGCCTCAAGAAAGCTACATTGAGAAGGTTCTTGAGAGATTTAACATGGATAAAGCAAAGCCAGTTGGTTGTCCACTTGCGGGTCACTTCAAGCTTAGTTCGAATCAATGTCCTACAAGTGAGAAAGACAAAGAAGAGATGTTGAAAGTTCCTTATGCTTCGGCAGTTGGTTCTTTGATGTACGCCATGGTTTGTACAAGGCCGGATATTGCTCACGCCGTTGGTGTGGTGAGTCGTTTTCTCTCTAATCCGGGTAAAGAACATTGGGCAGCGGTAAAATGGATTTTAAGGTATCTTCGAGGGACTTCGAAGGTGTGTTTGTGTTTTGGAGATGGTAAGGTGATGCTTGATGGGTTCACAGATTCTGACATGGCCGGTGATATTGATTCTAGGAAATCTACTTCGGGATATTTGATGACTTTTGCAGGGGGAGCTGTGGCATGGCAATCTAAATTACAAAAATGTGTTGCTCTCTCAACTACCGAAGCTGAATTTATTGCCATTACGGAAGCTTGCAAAGAAGAGTTATGGTTGAAGAAATTTTTGCAAGAGTTGGGTTTGAAGCAAGAAAAATATGTGCTTTATTGTGATAGTCAAAGTGCTATTCACTTGAGTAAAAATTCTACTTTTCATTCGAGATCGAAACACATTGATGTAAGATACCACTGGATTCGTGATGTGTTAGATTCGAAGTTGTTGCAACTCGAAAAGGTTCACACAGATGACAATATTTCGGATATGTTGACAAAGACTTTGTTGAGGGACAAATATTTAAAGTGTCGAACTTTGGCGGGTATGGTTGATGTCTCCACTTAAGTCGGTAAGGGGAGAATTGTTGGGATATACCTCCTTATTGGAGTGTGGGATCCAATTGGTTTTTGAATTTTTTTTTTAATTTGGTTTGGTTTAGGTAAAATATATTTTAATATATTATATCTAATTTGTGGAGACCCAATCCAATTTGGTTACAACTAGGGTTTGATAAAAAGGCCCACAAGTTTACCATATATATATTGTTCCGAAGTGCAACATAGAGAGGTACGGTTTTTTCAATCATCTTGGTGACCGTGCGTGTTGATGTTTATTTGGGTGCTTGGTCAGTGCTTTGGATTTGATTTGTTGATGCTTTGTTATCTTTGATTCAAAGTTGATTTGGTTCGTTATTTTAGATCTTCTTCAACTCTGGTTTTGAAGATTTTGGTTCATCTATTTGGTGAGGTCTTTCCTCTTATTTATTTGTGATTATTTGGAATTCACCTAAGGGTGGTTTTGTGAGACCATTCGTGTCTCGTTTGTAATCGTTTGGAAACTATTTAGTTGATAGTGGAATAAAATTTCGATCCCGTAGACGTACCTCATATTGAGGAAACCACGTAAAATTTTTGTATTGCTTTTGATTTAATTTTTCCGCATTAGTTTTTATTCCATTGATTGATTTACTTGTGGGAAATCTTATATTTTCCCTAACAATATGTAACATGGAGTTTATTACAAAATGAAAGTTATTGGTTATGACAATAATTAATGAATTGGGTCAAACATGGGTTACAAATTATGCATTTCATAATTGAGTTTCTAAATAAAGTTAGGTCGTATGCATGGCATGGAATTACATGAGCATAATCATATTGAACATACTTATATGTTGTTAAGTTTATTTCCTATCGGGCGTAAAAGCTCACTCCTTTTTTATGGGTTGGATATCCTAAAATTCTAGGTGATGAAGGTAAACCTTGATACCGTTAAAAAGTGAATGGAATTCAACATGGAGCGCTCAAATTTTTTTGATGTTGTTTGCCTACAGCTATCAAGCTTATTTGTTGAGTTATGATTTTATTTGTTGAAATCAAGACCCTCAGTCTTGAAAAGTGTACGCCCTTATGGAAAATTAGATGTATATTTTTATATTTTAGTGTATTGTAAATTATTACAATGAACTTGAAGGGGAATCTATGAGAATGTGACAGCTTTCAGTTTATAGAAATGTTTAATTTTATTTCTTATTTATATGAATGTCATGAAATTGGATAATAATAATGATGGAGTAACAAATAATATGGTATAAATATCGGAGCGTTACAATCGTGGCAGCGGCGGTGGTGTGATGAGCTGAAAGGATTTATTGGCAGTGTTGTTGAGGGTTTGGATTGATTTGAGATGCGAGTGAGTGATGTGTTGTTAAGGGTTTGGATTGATCTAAGATGTGAGTGAGTGATGAGAGAGAGAGAGAGAGAGAGACGCAGTGCCGGAGAAAAGAGAGACAATAGACTATGGTGGATGGAAGCAGAGCAAATAGAGAGAGTGAGAGGGGAAAGAAAGAGAAAGATGGAGTGGCTGGGTTTTGACCATATATCTCTATATAAGAAAGGTATTTTGGTCCATTTGTTTTAGTTTGTCCTTATGAACAAACTATTTTTGACCTTGGATCATTGACCAAAGAAAATTCAATTTTGGACTTTTAGCCAGTGCTCCCTAATTTATATTTAATGAGAATTATATTATATGAGATAGAAAATAAATAAATAAAAATTAATATTAAGTATATTATTTTAGCGGTTGTTTGGGGTGTCCTAAATAAGTGTACTTTTTATCTTTTTAGACTTAAAAAATTGAGGTTGAAAATATAGATGTTTGGGTTAACTTTTTGACTTTTTATGGAAAAATGTGTAATAAAAAATTGTAAAAATTGATTTGTAGGGAAAAATTCGAATTGGGAATTGTGCAGCCGTAATTGTTGATTTTTGGTGAATAGTGTTAACTTTTTAACTTTTTGAGTAACTTTTTGGCTTTTTAACTTTTTTCATACTACCCAAACTTGGCCTTAGTGTTTTAACTTTATTATAATAAAAAATAAATAAATTATATATATATATATTATATACATATAAATATATTTAATATATAATTGGGGAGGGGTTCAGGTGGAACAGGGTGAAGAAAATCCGTGCGGGGTGATGCGAGGAATACGGGTGCAAAGTGGGGTGGGAGAAAATGACCATCCCTAAGTCCAGCTTCTCTCCAGTCTTGAAACGGACTCGACAGTGCTGTTGGGACGTGGTGGGCTCGATTCCGAGGACATCTCGATAATTCAAACCGTCAATATTTAGAGATCGTCTAGTACATTATCTGTGCAAAAACTCACATTAATTGGATATTGATAGCCACTTGATTAGCTTGCATTTGTAAACGTAATGTTTTGTAGGGATAATGTACTCAACGAACTCTACACATTGAACGGTTTGAATCATCAAAATGGGCCGAAATTGGGCCCACCATGTCGCAACAGCACCGTCTAATCTGATTTCGAATTGAAAAGAAGCTATGGCCATACATTAACCTATTTGGTTGTATTTATAAGTCAATTTATATAAGTCAATTTATTTAATTTATTTGTTAAACAAAACTTGATTGATGGCATTTACTTATAATTTTATATTATCACTTTTTTTATTTTTTCAATTTATTTGATTAGAAAAGTAAATTTTTCCCAAGTTCCAATTTACAACTTCTAAGCTTATTTGAAACCTTTAAGTGCATAGGATAATAAAACCTTATCTCTTTTGTCTTAATTATAATTTTTGAGAATATTTTGAATAATTACACAATAAAAAAATTTATATTACAACTTATTTAACCAAACAATGTTTAACTTCTTTCACCCATTGTGAAAAATTGTACCAAACACATTTATTATATAATGCCATATTTGAAATGGCATCATTTCGTGCAATTTATTGACCATGTTTGATTTGTATTTGTGAAATAATTTAAAAAAATAATTTTCTAGTAACTGTTTTTAAAATTTGAAATTTTATTTGGTTGTATATTTTGAAAATAGTTTTGAAATTTGGAATGATTTAATTATTTTTTTTGGCGAGGGGGGGGGAGGGTAAATTACTGTGGCTCCTGAGATTTTTGTTTAATACAGTTCTTCTCTCATATTTGAAAAATTACACTTATCCTCTTGTCATATTAAAATGACATATTTATCTTTTAGCTTTTATAACAATCATCTTCTTTGGTTTAACTCACACAAAAAATTGAGTTTTCTTATTTTTTATATTTTAGATACATATAATCTAGATATACTTAAGAAGTATAATATTTTGTGATCGTTTTTTAAATTTACCAAATACAATATATATATATTCAATATATTATTTTATTATGTTGTATTCAATGGATTTTTTAAAGTTTTTTCGTACAAATTTTATATTTTTTAAATATATTAAATTGATCTAATCTAGATATAATGGTGAAAATAAAAATGAAAAATTATATTCATATATAAAAATTTATACAAAAAATATCATTAAAAATGTTGTGATAGTGATATTATTGTAAATATAAATCATATTTATGGTGAAAGGTCACCATTAAACTATATCATTGTGTTTGAAAATTTCATATAAAATTTATGTTTGAATATCATCACTCAATAAGAATATGTTCTGGTAGAATTTAATGATGGAAAGTTGTAGAATGTAGTCACCATAATAAGAAGAATAAATGGTAGAAAAATGATAAGATGGTCATTTAGAAGATTTTAAGGCATGTCATCAACAATTTAAGGAGCAATTTGTAATGAGATTACAAATCTCTAAGAGGGAAATGTGATTTTTCAAATGTAAGGGGGGAACCTGTATTAAACAGAAACCTTAAGGGGTGTCAGTGTAATTTACCTTTTTTTTTTTTTTTTTTGTAGTTGAATAGATTAGTGTGAGAGAAAAAATGATTGATTGATGTATAGAATGTGAGAGAATGAGAGAGGAAAAATTATTGATTTAAGTGTAATAGAGAGAGAAGCGATTTTGGATATTGTTTTCAAAAATTTTCAACCAAATAAAATTTTAGAATTAAATTGTCTCTCAATAGTCAAATCAAATAAGGCCATTGTAATCTAAATGTAGAAGTCAAAAGTGTCATTTACTCAATTTGTAAATAGTAAGTGTTTTTTTTTCTTCCAATTTTTAAAAATTATTTTTACCTAATAAAGTGTAAACAGAAATTATATCAAACAGTCTAACACAAATTCTTAAAATAAAAAACAAATCAAGGAATAACAATGTTAAATTATAGTAATGCTTTTATCTCACCATAGAAATGTGATTTTGCCACTTCTTACGATTGTTTTATGGAGAATTTTACAACACACACCTCTTATTATATATATCTTTAATTATGTCATTTTTTTTTATAATTATAATCAATTTTCTTTTTTAATTATGACATTATTTTGAGATATTTGATTATGCCTCATGTAATATTTAATTACGACTTTTTTTTTTTTATATTTTAGTTATGACTCAAAAAATATAAAATTATGTTATTTTCTTTTTTAGTTATGAGGTGTGTATGATATGCAAAAGTGTGTACCATAGTATTTCCTGCCTGGGTATGAGCATGCATGGGGGCCTTAGGCTAAGTAAGCTATGGCCTCGAGCCAAGCTATTGCAATCTACTGAGTGTGAGCGGACAAGTATTAAAGGGCGAACTACTACATGCTAATGTGGAGCTGTCTAGACTGGGCTAAGCTCATTACCTAGCAACACTAGTAGTAGGTGAAGCAAGGCATAAATGAATACTGACCAAGGTTCCTGGGCAAGCTAGATGGGTTCACTCATCTTAGAGTTACTAGTTATATGAAGCCTCGAGGATTCTACGAGACTAAAATGAGAAAGTTCGATCATATGGGATAACAGATTGTCTCGTGAATATTCTGCATAATAGAATGGTAGTTCCCATGTCTAAGAATGATAATAACCCAAGTAGGGGAGGCATGTTAAACAATGATCCTTATGTTGTTCAGGGATGCAAACCCTATAAAAGATAGCTCTGATCTTCTACGAATGAAAGAGACACTCTGAATTCTAATTCTCTACGTTTCCTTGCTTTTTACCATCTAATTTTTCGATCATTGATTTCAACATTGAAGAGCTAGCCAATTTGGTCAAGCAATCCAAACATTTGGTCAAGCAATACTAAGATGCACTCCAATGTGCAGGTTGTTGTTCCTAGAAGGTTACTGGAATGTTGGAAGCTTCGATTCCATTTGTACAACAATCACCCAACACACCCTGAATAGTACCCAATGTGAAATTCAAATGTGATCATGTCCTTATCTCTAGTGTAGTATTCATGGTCAATATTTTTTTTGGTGTTCTCTCCATTGGATGAGATAATTTGGTCATACTATTATCTAACCCAAATTTTAGTTCAAGAACTTCTAAATACTCTGATTTCATTTTATTTATTTATTTTACACTAATTACATTTATTATATACTCTGTATCTAAGGGAGAAAGTTTTACTCATCCAATGCATTATATACTTTGTATCACAAGGAGAAAGTTTTGTACACATAATACTGTGTTTGGTTTGGGGATTTAAGGAGGAATTTGGAAAGAGAAATAGAAAAGGTAGGTGAAATGTGAATAAAACATGCTTATATTTCACATAGTTTTACACACCTTTTCCCTTTCCCTTTCCAAATCCCTCCCCAAATTCTCCAATCAAACACAGTATAAATGCATCAAAGAAATTGAATGTATTTGAAATTTCCAGGTCAGTGGGCCAACTTTTTTGGGTGTTATTTTCTCTATACGGCCACTTGAAATTCATGAAAAGAGTGGTTTTTTTTTTTCCCTTAAAAAATGTTTTGTACCAATATATATATAAATATATTTAAAAATTATCCAAATTTAAATATACTCATTTGGTATGGTATGGCAGTTTATTAATTTAAAATAAGCCCACAAATAAGCTAATACTTAAAAAAGTCAATTTATTTAACATATTTATAGTTTTTTACTGTTGTAAGTGATTTAAGTTGGCTTTTTGATAAGAGTGAAAATGGTAAATGATTTGAAACTTTTTAAAGTGAAATGAGCCTATAAAGCCATCTCAAATGAGGTATAAACCATACTCAATATGAATCTAATCAACAAATTTGAAGTGTTGAATACTTGTTTTGTGTATATATTATATACTTTTTAGATTAAAAGTTCAAGTCAAAAAGCAAACTAAGCTGTGTCACTGTAAGTAGGGGTGAACGAAAAAACATAGAAAATGATAGAACTCGCAAAAAGATTAATGTATTATCACCTAGCTATAAATTAACATAAAAAAAATAAAAAATAAAAAATAAAAAATAAAAACTAGCGGGTTCAACCAAGCTCCGCATATGGTTTATTCTAAAAGATTCTATAAAAATTCTATAAAAGACTATGGAACTCCCACAAGTTGACTTTACTATTCGCTTAATCCACCAAATTCATATCTTACAATGTCAAACATAGCAAATTATACATGTACAAGACAGTGAAATTTTACTAGATCCAAACAACAATAAAACCAAGCATTATTTCAGACAAAAATTCAACTTGTAATGTTCCTGAAGAGAATGTGTGCACCATGTTGAGGTTGCAAGGTCATGTACTGAATTGGGGCATGAACATATGAGGGTGATATTGAGAAAGTATACCGTCGGATGATCATAGCTAAAACAATTTTGGCTTCCATTACTGCCAAATTTTGACCTACACAGATTCTGGCACCCAAACCAAATGGAAAGAATGCGGCGAGATGCTTTCGAGCCTCGGTAAATCTCAAAGGATTGAACTCATTAGCATCTGCTCCCCATATCTCAGTTTCATGATGAACAGCAGTCATGGCCAGATAGAGTTGGGTGTTAGCTGGAATGTCGAGCCTGCCTAGCTTCACATTTTTGGTTGTTTGCCTCATCAACATCACTGCTGGAGGGTACAGTCGCAATGTTTCATTTAGTATCATGCTCACCTGCCAAAAGTATAATAAATGTTGGTAATTAAGAAATATTAATGGTGACTTATGCTATGTGTGCCCAAATAGAGAACAAAGATTAATTAAGATATTAAGTTGGTTAGAAAAGCTTATATTTAATGCATGTAGTTGTTCGCTTCTCAAATCCTTTATTTTGAACTCTTTTTCATGGCAAATAATTAAGGGATATGATGTTATTGTCATGTTCTTGTAATTCTCCAATTTGGACTCTATTTCATGGACAAGATTCTTGCATTATGTTGTTTTTGCAAACTTACTTTAACGGAGTCAAATGACAATTAGACTTTGTCATGGAATCGGATCGCGTTCTTGTAATTCTTCAATTTGAACTCTATTTCATGGACAAGATTCTTGCATTATGTTGGTTTTGGAAACTTACTTTGATGGAGTCAAATGACAATTAGACTTTGTCATGGAATCAGATGTAGTCGTTTGAGTACGAAGTGATGAAATTCACTATTAACCTAATATGATCAAAATTTGTCAACAATTGTGTTTGCGTTTTAAATTTTCTCAAAACACAATATATATTATTTGGATGAACTGTTTCTGGAAACTGTTTTAGGATTTTTTTTTTTTAATGAAATCAACCCCTTCTAGGCAAAACTAAAAGTTGCTTTCAAATTTTTTTGCACAAAAGGGTGATATCAATTCGAAAATGATGGGTATTTTAAATTTTTTTGAAAACACAAAAAATGAAAATAAAGAAATGAAAATAGTATCAAACATACCATTTTTAATTTTTCTATTATAAAAACATAAAATTGACATGGAAAACTTAGCAAATTGTTTTTGAAAAAAGAAAAGAAAAGAAAAGAAAAGAAATCACTCCATTTTTTAGGAAAAGCCTTTAAGTTTATTTTTATGCACTAAAATGAAAACAATGTCAAGAATCAGAGTGTTTTCGAATTTTTCGTTTTTGTTTCCAAAAACATGAAAAATAAGAATAAAAACAAAAAATCGAAAAATCGAAAATTAAAATGATAACAAAACTATGAACTAGGCTTAGACGCTCCGAAACAATTGGCAAGATAACTAAGAAAAACTATAAATTGAACTTACAATCTTGAAGTCATTTAAATTCTCAACAGTTGGGAGCTCGCTATCCCTGCAAATGCAAAACACTTCTTCTCGAGCCTTGCTTTGCCATTCTTGATGTAATGCTAGCAGCAGAAGTGCCCAAGTCAAAAGATTGGCACTGGTTTCCTTTCCTGCAAAGTAAAATGTCTTACATTCATCTATGATTTCTTCCACTCCTAATCTCTCTTCTTCCCCATCATGATTCTTATGGGCAGACAACAACAAAGAAAGTAGATTTTTTGAATTTTCTCTAGTTTTGTTGTTACTCTCAATTAGTGTCCTTATTGATTCTCGAGTTTCCCTCTCCAACTGCTGCCTCATTCTGTTCTTCTTAGTGGGCAAGAACCTGCATATATATAAAAAGTGTTTTGAGAAGTCACAAAAAACAAGATTTTCTAAAGTTAAGAAAGTGAAGACCCTTGAATTTGTTAAGGATTTCTAGTAAAGTATTTGTAAAATAACCGAATAAATAGACAACTTCACAATCCATTTGCTGTAAATTACCTTCAATTGTTTTGTTTTGTACTGACACAAAAGTTGGGGTTTTAATTTTAAACACTAACGGGGCGGCACACGCGATGCGTGTGCAATTCAGGTAACTAATAATAAAAATAAATAACAATGAATTTAATATCATAATATGTATATTGCTTAAGTGGTAAGTATGTTCTTAATAATAAAAAATTTAATATGATAATATGTATGTTTTTTAAGTGATAAACATGTTCTTATTGAAACCCAAGGTCTTGGGTTGAAAACTTACTTACGCGGTGTATAATAATTTTTTATTTTATTTTAACATATATAAAATTGTCACTTTTTTTTAAATTTTATTTTAATATATATAAAATTATCACGTGACATGAAGAGAAGAATGTTTCCCTAAATCAAATTAGACCTTCTCTTAATAATAGTATAAATAGATTGATAACTCCCAACAACTAAAGGCAAAAAAAAAAAAGAAAAAAAAAGCCACATGTTTGGACTTTTTGTTGGGCCAACTCCTAATGCTAACAATTTCTCTTTATGACCTGAACGAGTTAACAAACTATTAAACGCAAAGCTGGATGGGTGACCAAACAGTCGTTCTTTTTTTTGCTTTTGTTTTTTTGTTAACTTTTATTTATTTGTTTTATTTTCTTTTTCTTTTTCAAGACAAAAATCCGACTTTTTAACCTTGCTTTATACGTCAAGACTTAACGACCTTAGAAATTTGAAATTAAAAAAACAAAAAAAACAATAACAAAAAAAAAAAAAAATTAGCGGCTTTTCCGATACAAATATATAAAAAAGATTTTAGAGGCTTTTGCGATACAAATATACTAGTCAATCACCCGTGTTATGCACTGGATAATTATAGATATTTATATTTATTTTAGATTTTTTTAATATATAAATTATGTTTTTTAAGATTTTTTTCTTATCACTAACTATAATGTATAGGGGAAGTTGAAAAGGATACTGTAGTAACTATACACGAATTGCATCTATAATTATTTGTATAAGGGAATTTTAAATGCTGATCAGGGAATTTTGACCAAATCAATAATTGCAGGCATATGGAAAGATATGTAGATTGAAAAAAGTTAATAAATGCTAATCAGGGGATTTTGACCAAATCAATAAATGCTGAGTTTTTTTTTAAATAAAAAATTAAAAAAATTCAGATTGAGATATTGAAGCTTCCATAGGCCTTGAGGGTTAAAAACCTTCTTTTGCTTAATATATAGTATAGATTTTCATTAGTGGGCCTTTTTTTTCTTTAAAAAAAAAATTAAAATAAAATAAAAATCTTTGTTATCTAGTTTAAGACAAGTCTAAAAGGTAAAAAAATTTGACATTAAATTGAACAATATTCGGTAAAAAGCTGAAAAAAGCCAAAAAAAAATTAAAATAAAAAGGAAATAAGAAGATTAGTGCTTTTACAAAATAATCAAGATTAATTTAGATGAAGCAATTATGATAGCTGTGGGGATATATTTTCTGAGTACCAACATGTAGCCAAGGTGACGCCGACGTGTCAGTCGAGGTGCCACGTGTCCTGGTCGTGACACCAAGGTGATCTCGGCTAGACCGAGGTTATCTCCGAAGATATTGGAATTCGGGATAAGCGGATAAAGGACAAGAGTCCTAGAATGAGGAAGGATCTCAGTCTGGATAAGGATAAAACTCTTAGGGAGTTTATTTTTATCTATTGGAGAGACCAAGATAAGTACTGAGCTAAAGTCCATTGAAGCTAGGTTTCTATTGGGACTAGGATGGAGTTGACTATAAAAGAGAGGCACCCCCAATGGGTCTAAGGTACGTAATATATATTCAGAATACTGTGTTAAGCACATTGGTTATCTTTGAGAGATATTGAAACTGACTTGATCATCGGAGTGCCATCGGGTGGACGAACCACCGCCGGAATCTCTTCTTTCTATTGCAGGTCATTCAGGCGCCATCTATTCCACCAGTGCTCACCAGTTAAATATTAAGTGGGCAGTGTGGTCAGAAATTCACACACATAATTTGGCGCCGTCTGTGGGAAAGAAAGGAGGATAGATGGCCAACAACGGACAGAAAGAGAAAGCAGGGGACGACACTCCTACTGGGAGTGGAAGACCTATTGACCTTGACATCGGAGGAGACAACTACAACGAAGAGACTCGTGATAAGAATCACGGAGGAAAGGACGTCGGCCAGGAGGGCGACGCACCGAAGAAATCAGACCAAAGCGAGTACTATAACGAGAATAACCTCCAGGTATGGAAAGATAGATGCCTACGGAGGGATGAAGAGATGAAGGGGATGGCAAACAAATTGGCAGACCTACAATCGGTCGTCAATTTCATGATGCAAAATAACGTTATGCAGCCACCGTTCCTGCTGCAGGACACGTCGATTCCAGCGGCCAATGCCTAGAAGGGAGAGCAGAAAACAATCCCTGTAGCCCCCCAGCACACCAGGAGCGAAAAATACTCTCACCGGCCTTCAAGGGAGGTCAGGCGAGGAGAGTCGAGAAGGGAAGAATCTCGAAGGACACACCGCACCAAGGAAGCAGACCCCAGAGAACATCGGCATGTTCAAAGGCAGGAGTTGTGCTTCGATGCAACCAATGAAGAAAGGTCGAAAAGGGTTCACAACGAAGCTGAGAGTAGTGGACCTAAAAGACTGAAATCAGGAGATAGCCGAGCTCCTGGGCATACTAAAGATGACTTGAGAGATTACCTCAAGAGGAAGCAACAAAATGCCGAGGTAACTTCCTTTGTTAAACTGAGAACACCATTCTCGGTGGAGTTGGACAAATTTGAGGCCCCGAAAAGATTCAGTATGCCGAGGTTCCAGATATACGATGGTAAATCAGACCCTAACTTTCAGGTCGGTTTATACCTGAACTCGATAGTATTGTACACTAGGAACGAGCCGTTGCTTTGCAAGGTGTTCCCCTCATCCTTCGGGGAAATTGCATCGGATTGGTTTCACAAATTGCCAAAAGGAAGTGTGAAGACCTGGGAAGGCCTGGCCGAGGTGTTCGTGGCTAGGTTCGTGACAAACAAACTACAACCATTAAGGGTAGACGCCCTAATGGCTCTGAGAATCAGTGAGGATGAAGGCCTTAGGGCCTACACAAAAAGGGTGTTCAACCGAATACCCGAGTGCAACCAAGAGGTGACAGTCGTGTCTTTCAAGAACGGCCTAAAAGATGATTGTGCACTACAAAAGTCATTGGCAAAGACATTGCCAAAAAGCATGAAGGAGCTCATGACCAGAATTGAGAAATATGTCAGAGCCAAGGAAGACACACCAGGGATCAAGGCAACAAAGCAAGAGAAAGGAAACGGCTAGCCAAAACGAGGCCGACGTAACAACGAATCCAACAAACAAGAGATAAGATAGACGACTGCATAGGCAGTCACAACTGTGTTCTGAATCCCAATTCACAAAGTCTTGGATAAAATCCGAACCCAACCTTATTTCAGAGCACCAGCAAGGGTACCAGGAGAGTTTATGGGAAAAAGCCTTGGAAAGCATTGTGCTTACCATAATGAAGATGGGTATCTAACTCGGGGTTGCAGAGCCCTGAAGTCACACCTAGAAGACCTGATAATGCAAGGCCATTTGAGGGACCTTGTAGATGAGGCCAAGACAAGGGAAGAGCAGGCAAGACTGCCTTAGGCACCAGCAGCTCCACATTGCATCAGCTATTGCGGTTCCCAACAGAGCATGAGATAGAGGAGGTCAGAGGGGATCAGCTGCAGGCAAAGAACTGCTCCATGGCAATAATGAAATCCACCTGCAGCATACGAGAACCAAAAAGGGCAGAGATCGAAGACGAGGATGTGGAAGTCCTAGAGGACGTCGGCAAGGAGTCAGCCGAGAAGAGTGAAGAAGCCCTAAAGAAAATCCTTGTCCAGCATGGGGATGAAGAACGTTTCTTCCTTCTCGGCTCGGGCTTAGCCAAAGAAGAGGAAAAAGAACTGGAGGCTTTCTTGAGAGCGAACATTGAAGTATTTACCTGGACGCCTTACGAAATGCTAGGCATTGACCCCGAGGTCACTTGCCATAAGCTGAACGTAGACAGGTCGGCCAAACCTGTAATCCAACGGGCAAGAAGACCGACGTTGGTGCATGTTGAGGCAGTGGAAGAGGAAGTAGACAGACTTCTGGAGGCTAGAGCCATTTGAGAGGTGAATTACCTGACATGGCTATCGAATACAGTGGTGGTGAAGAAAAAGAATGGTAAATGGAGGGTCTGTGTGGACTTTACCAGCCTAAACAAGGCCTGTCCCAGAGATAGTTTTCCTTTACCCAAGATTGACCAACTGGTAGATGCCACTTCAGGGCATGGAAGGATGAGCTTCCTAGATGCCTACAGGGGGTACCATCAAATAGCCATGTACCCCCCAGACGAGGAGAAGACTGCGTTTATCACCCCAAAAGGACTGTATTGCTACACAGTGATGCCTTTTGGGTTAAAAAATGCAGGAGCAACTTACCAGAGATTGGTAACCAAGATGTTCAGACACCTAATTAGCCAAACAGTGGAGGTGTACATTGATGACATGGTCGTGAAGACCAGGGAACCTAAGGACCATCTAGAAGACTTAAAGGCAGTCTTTGACATCCTAAAAACATATCGGCTCCGACTCAATGCATCGAAATGTGCATTTGGAATTCGATTTGGTAAGTTCTTGGGATACTTGGTGACCAGAAGGGGCATTGAGGCTAGCCCAGATCAGATCAAATCCATCCTAGAATTGAAAAGCCCAACATTGGCAAAGCAAGTACAGATGTTAACTGGAAGGGCTGCAGCCCTGAATAGGTTCATAAGCAGAAGTTCTGACAAATGCAAACCCTTTTTCAGCTTAGTGATGAAGGCCACAGACTTCTTATGGACAGAAAAGTGCGAAGTCGCCCTGGCCGACTTGAAGAAGTATTTGACCACGGCTCCAGTTCTCTCAAATCTAGAACCTGGAGAGGAGCTGTTCCTGTACTTAGCAGTTTCAGAACATGCAGTAAGCGCAGTAGTAATCCGAGAAGAAAAAGGGGAACAGAGGGCTGTTTACTATGTAAGCAAAACCCTGGCTGATACAGAAACCAGGTATTTACCCATGGAGAAGTTAATGCTAGCCTTAGTAATGGCTTCAAAGAAACTGAACCATTACTTTTAAGCCCACCAAATTGTGGTGCTAACTGAATATCCTTTGAAGTCCCTGTTACAGCAAGGAGATCTAACAGGCAGAATAGCCAGGTGGGCAGTGGCCTTAGGCCAGTATGACCTGGAATACAGACTCAGAACAGCCATTAAAGGCCAAGTTTTGGCCGACTTCGTGGCCGAGTTCACACCAGGAGCCATCGTACATCGGGCTCCGTTGAGCCGATGTGAACGATGTCCAAGCGAACAAAGAGAAGCCCAGCCGAGGGCAACGGAACAAAGGAAAGAAGAAAAACTCAGACCCTGCAGCATTTACATCGGCGACTCCTTTCGACTGTTTGTTGATGGGAGTTCAAACCGACAAGAAGCGGGGGCAAGAGTAGTACTGGTATCTCCAGATGGACAAATACTAGAACAATCCATTCGTTTGGGGTTCAAAGCCTCCAACAATGAAGCAGAGTATGAAGCGCTGATCGCAGGACTAAAGCTGGCAGCAACCATGGAAGCCGACGAGGTAATAGTCTTTAGTGACTCCCAGCTTATAGTCAATCAGGCAACAGGGGAATTTGCAACCCGAGATGAACGTATGTCGGCATACGCAAAGGAAGTAGGCAGGATAGTGGCCTTGTTTCAGAATTACTGACTACAGCAGGTTAGCCGAGATGATAACAGTCACGCTGATGCCCTGGCCAACCTGGCTAGTGCAATACAACCTGGAAAGGCAAGGACGATAATGGTTGACTACTTGTTGGGCCCGAGCATCGAACCACTGACCACAGAGCGTGAAGCAATGTGTGTGGACATGGGACCAAGCTGGATGGACTCAGTAATAGCATTCCTGAAAGAAGGAAAATTGCCAGATGATCACAATGAGGTACACAAGATCAGATTGAAATCGGCAAGATTCAGTCTGACAGCAGAGGGACATCTCTACAGAAGATCCTTCACTGGACCCCTTTTGAGATGTGTACATCTTTTACAAGTTGAAGATTTTTTGTACGAAATACATGAAGGAATATGTGAAAGCTACGCTGGGGGCAGATCACTTGCTCATAGGGCCATTACCTAGGGGTATTGGTGGCCCTACATGTAGAAAGATACAGAAGCCTATGTCAAGAAAGTGTAAAAAGTGCCAAAGGTTTGCATCTCTGATACACCAACCAGCAGCAGACCTAAACCCGGTATCCAGTCCTTGGCCGTTTGCCCAATGGGGCATGGATCTTGTTAGAAAATTACCCTAAGCAACTGGGCAAAGGAAGTACTTGCTGGTAGCAACAGATTACTTCACCAAGTGGATAGAAGCTAAACCCCTCGCCAAGATTCGAGACGTGGATGTGAAGAGCTTCATATGGAAGAACATCATCACCAGGTTTGGGATCCCAAGAGCAATAGTTGCAGACAATGGAACATAATTTGACAGTAAGCTAATCAAGAGCTTTTGTGCAAAATTCAAAATCAAGAATTATTTTTCAACCCCAAGTTTTCCTCAAAGCAATGGACAAGCAGAAGTGTCCAACAAAGTTATCTTGGACGGGATAAAGAAGAGGCTGCAAGCAGCAAAGGGAAAGTGGGTGGATGAACTGCCAAGTGTACTCTGGGCATATCGGACTACACCGAGAAGATCAACTGGGGAATCCCCATTTGCCATGGCTTATGGCACAGAAGCAGTAATTCCACTGGAGGTCGGCATCCCAGGAATCAGAACTCAGGGAGTAGAGAATGAGACTAATGATGTATTATTAGCCCGAGATCTGGATCTGCTAGAAGAAAGAAGGGAGAGAGCTGCAATTCAGCTGGCAGCATACCAGCAGCAGGTTGCCAGGGCTTATAATAAGAAGGTCAACCCAAGGGAGTTTCAAGTCGGTGACCTCGTCTTGAGAAAAGTCATCGGCAACAAGAAAGATCCCAGAGAGGGCAAGCTTGGCCCGAATTGGGAGGGACCCTATAGAATCATCTCGGTATTGGGCAATGGGGCATATCGGCTTGAAGATAAGGAAGGCAAAGAGTTGTCAAGGCCCCGGAATACTTGCAATCTGAAATTTTTTTACCATTAGACTTTCTTGTTCGTTGTTATTAGCCGAAGTAATAAATAAAGTTTTAGCTTGATTTTATACACTTGTGACTGATAAGATAGTTGATGATGTTTCTGGAATACATGCATAATGAGAACCTAAGTGGAACTTAAGTTCACATTAGGGGGCAGAGAGTTGGAAAATGGTTCCTGGAAAGGTAGAATGTACGAGCTAAGGTTAGTTCGACATTTGTTGAAATTTGAGAAAAATTTACAAGTTGAAGTTAAACCGAGATCATGTTTAACACTTGTTGAAATTTGAGAAAAATTTACAAGTTGAAGTTAAACTGAGATCATGTTTAACACTTGTTGAAATTTGAGAAAAATTTACAAGTTGAAATTAAACCGAGAACATGTTTAACACTTGTTGAAATTTAAGTTTACAAGTTGAAGTTAAACCGAGATCATGTTTAACACTTGTTGAAACTTGAGTTTATAAGTTGAAGTTAAACTAAGGTCATGTTTAAACACTTGTTGAAATTTAAGTTTACAAGTTGAAGTTAAACCGATGTCATGTTTAACACTTGTTGAAACTTGAGTTTACAAGTTGAAGTTAAACTAAGGTCATGTTTAACACTTGTTGAAATTTAAGTTTACAAGTTGAAGTTAAAACCGATGTCATGTTTAACACTTGTTGAAACTTGAGTTTACAAGTTGAAGTTAAACTGAGATCATGTTTAATACTTGTTGAAATTTAAGTTTACAAGTTGAAGTTAAAACCGAGGTCATGTTTAACACTTGTTGAAACTTGAATTTACAAGTTGAAGTTAAATTGAGATCATGTTTAACACTTGTTGAAATTTGAGAAAAATTCACAAGTTGAAGTTAAACGGAGGTCATGTTGAAGGATGACTGGTTTAAAGTGTTAAGTCCAGACCGAGATAAACCGTTGGTGGGTATAACTGAGGTAGATCACCCCAAGAAGATTGCACAGACTAAAGTGTATGTTGAAGATGTCCAAATTATTCCAAGTACAGAGTCATATAAAGAAGACAACTACACAAGCATTTAAAAGAGGAAGTTGTAGTTACATTCAAAAGAAGGCACATCGGCCACATGGAGAGCTTGCATTGTTTTAAAGAAAGAGAAAAGTACAAGGTACATAAAAAAGGAGAAAAACATTAAACTAAGACTCTTCGGCACCGCTGGCTGGTTGGGTCTGGATTTCAGAAGACAGCTGAGAAGACATCTCGGCGGCCCTCTCCACCGCGAGCTCGACATCAATTTCTTGAAGAGTTTTGTCGAGGCTCTTATTAGCAATAAGCGCGTTAGATGCTGCCTTCTCAGAAGGAGCGTCCTTGGAGACCTCACATTCCTCATCTTGAGTCAAGTCTAGGACTTGCTCATTTGGAGGAAGAGACTTGGCCCCAACAGCCTCCTTCGATTTCCTCACCAAGGCTTCCTCCTCAGACTCAGAATCCTCTTCGGATTGGCTTGGAGTAGGTGGGAATGGCAGGGGTAGGACGTCGGCATTCTTAAGGGGGGAGTCCTCGGGGACGTCAAGCTTTTTTAGAGCAGACATCCAACCAAGGGTGAAACCCTTGTTACATGCCTGCTTCACTTGTTTTTTATAATCCTCCTTGACATCGGCCGCCCCCTTTGCGTATGCCCTCTCATCGGCGGCCTTGATCTCAGCCTCCTTTGTGGCTAAGGCATCCTGGAGTTCTTTTTGGGCCTCGGCCGCCTTTTCTTCGGCCTCCTTCTTTTCGGCCTCAAGAACCTTTTTAATGGCCTCTGCAACATCTGCTTTTTCCTCGGCCATGTCTTTGGCTTTAATGGTTGCCGTAGCCTGATCAGACAAAGTCTTCATTTTTACCTCGGCCCTTTTGATGGCCTTCTGCAGACTAGTAACCTCCCTAGTCTTGTCAGCTAACTCATTCCTTGTCTCAAAAGATTGCATTGAGAAGGAGTGGACGTGCTAGATTGCCTGAAGAAAAATGGACAAAGCAAAAGTTATTAGAAAAATTCTCTAAGTATAAAAAGAGAAAGAAAGAAAAATACCAAGTGTAAAGAACTTACTTGAACGGAATGCTGCAGCATCAGAGCAAAATTTTCGTATTCGCTCATCTGAGCGTTAAGATTAAGATCTTCGGGCAAAAGCAAGGCAGTGGAAAGGGCAACGCCGACCTCAATATCGTTGGCACTGTCACCAACCTTGACTGGCTTGTCGTCAATTGTGATTGGCGTGGGCCCAGGGGGAATCATGCTTTAGAGACCCCGAGGTGCTCGCAGAGGATGACCTCGGCCTCTTTGATTTGGACTTGGATGGTTGGGCCTTGGCAGGCCTCTTCTCGGTAGCAGAAGAGGTCTTCTCACTCTTTGCCAATTTTGAAATTGGCAAGGTGTCCTCAGTGTCAATCTGAGTCACCGTTGCCTTTGGCTGAGCCTTCTTTATCCTTTTTGGCTTTGACTTTGGTGGAGGCTGGGACTGCGCTGGTTGGGCGTCTACGGTGGATGAAATGTTGGCCAGGAGATCCTCAGTGACTGCTTTCTTGCGACCCATCTCGGCAGCAAAAACAGTTCGGCGTCGACGACGACGTTGAGATGGAGGGATCAGTTGTGGAGCCGAGGTAGATGGTTGATCTGCTGGATTAGAGGTTGACCCCTGATTTGGTCGAGATGTTGAAGTTATGAAATGAGTAGTGGCGGACGGAGGAGACTGACTCTTCTTCTTCTTAGGAACGTGGGGAAGAACCGACTTGTCAGTAGGAATAAAATTAAGTAGCAGAGGGGCTCTCCGTTTGTGAACTGACAAATCCAATAGCTTCTTCAAGTCCTTGCTGGGGAAGAAAGACTTGCGAAAGCCCTTTGGTGGTTAGGGAAGAATTGCAAAAAGAAGAGCACAGACGTTAGAACAAAGCATTGAAAACTTTAAAAAAAAAGAGAGCAAGAAAAAGTGACACTTGGTCCTTACCATCTCCTTCCCCGAAAATTGTTCGGCTTAGGGGATAAAGGCGGAGGTCATCGTTTGGTTGAAACTCCCAGTTGCCCGAGACGATGAAGTGATCGTCTCCAACACCCTTATTTGAGTCTGGGAGGTCGGCAATGAGATTGTACTCAGTGGACCTCGGCTTGAGGTAATAGATGTGGCCTTTTTCCGATTTCAGGCGACACATAGTGTAGCAGTACTGGATATCGGCAAGAGTAACCCTAGCATTCTCTTGTTTGGCTAAAGTTATTATACCGTTGATAACTCAGTAAGAGTTAATGGCAAGCTGTATTGGGTTCAATTTATAGTAATGAAGGATTTCTCGGAAAAGGTGTCAAGTGGAAACCTAAGTCCACACTCGATAAAGGCCAGTACTAGGAAAGGCATGAGGTTCACATCGGGCATAATGGAATCCTCCTCCCCTGCCAACCTGAGGTGGACGTTGGTAGAGATAGAAAACTCCCGCCTAAAGTATTCTAGCTTGGTCGGGGTATCTACCCTATGCTTCCACATATCCATGATGTCGGCCTGAGGGAATGGTGTAGGATTTCGGAAAGAAGTGTTTTGAGACGGTTTTTTAAAGACCTCGGCTAAAACCTAAATGTGAGCTGGGGTAAGAATTTGTGGGGATCTTAAGGGAAATGTGTTTCAGTTTTCCTAAAAATTTGTGGGTTCTACAAACCAATCCCAAACCTAGATCTATGGAAACAAAGGTTGAAGGCACGAAATCTGGAAAAGATACAGAAAACAGAAAACAAGAACGTGTTTCAGAATCAAGAACAGTGATGAACTATCAAAAACACTGTGACAAAGTGTGCACAAGGGTGTGAGGCCAAGAACAGTGGCAAAAGTGAACAAATTTGTGAGCAGTGTGTGTATTCAAGACACGAATTGGGCAAAAGCAAAATCGTAAAATAAATGTGCTCAGATATATGATTCATAAGTCAAGAACTTGAGCAAAACAACAATGGCAACAAATAATAAAGCAAAGCTTTCTCAAGAATTGGAAACTAGGAGGGAACAGAAGCTTACCAGAGGAGTGAAGCCGGTGTTGAAGATGCCGGAGTCAGGAGGCGGTTACAATCAAAAGAGGACAGCGAAAGCTTCACCGGAGAAGAGGAATGAAAGCAGTTACAGAGCTTGAAAATCTAAAACAATGGCGTATTCTAAAGAGAGAAGTTAGAGAGAGAAAGAGTTGGGAGCTTGGGAATAAGGATGCAAAAGTGAAGAGACGGAGAGAGAGAATTGATTTTTGATCAAAACACGGAGAATGACGGCAAAAAACCATCAATGCGTCTAGGGCGACGTGCTTGTCAAACGACGCACCTAGACACAAGACGACTTACAAGTGCGTATCGGACACGGTCCAGTGGGGGACAAACGCGTGGCAGAAATGGTTGATTTATCTTGCGCAACAGCTCATACGCTTGATAAAACTCTTGGAGTTCTTGGTTTAATGAAGTAATGACCTCGGCTGGTAGGAAGATCTCGGCTAAATAACTCGAATAAACTAAGGTTATTGGTTCTAAAAGCCTTGATGAGACAAACTACAGGACCAGGTCATATGAAGCTGACGTATTATGACCTCGGTAAATGGATGATATAGCAAGATAGCCAACATGCTATACGATATGACGATATAGGTTCCATCACCTCAGGATGCCAAGGTGTAGACACCCCATTTTTGACCGACCTTAAGACTCAGACGTCATCGGTTGAGCGCTCGGTGATGTTGCATTGTGCTCGTTCAGAAGTCTCAGAGTTGCGGCCGTGCGCCCTGCCTCCGGACCTCCGAACCCTCTTCTGTGCCTTGTCTCGGTTTGCGAACCAGACTCGGTTTTCTCTGTTTTCTTTCTTGAGGGAAGGGAGTGGTCCCGTAGACTATCTCCCGGTGGCCGTGAGCTACGTTTCGTGGCCGTAGGCCATTTTGCCCATTTCGGAGCCCGGTTCCCGGTTTTCGGAGCCGTTAGGCCGTGTGCCTCGGCTCGGGACCGCCCAACCATCTCCGAGTTCTCCGATTTTTGGCATGTGCCTCTGTTTTAATGTTCCGAGGAACACTGGGGCCCCTGATGCCCACTTCGCAGCCGAACACCACTTCCGGTGCCCGGCGACCCATTTTCGGGACCCCGAACTGCGTGATTTGGGCCCCGAGCATTCATTTTGCATCAGCCTTCTCCGGTTTTTGGCAGGTATCTCTGTTTCGTCATTCCAGAGGACACTGGGGTCGCAGATGCCCACTTCGCTGCTGAACACCACTTCCGGCACCTGCAGCCCATTTTCGGGATCCCGATTTGCTCGGTTTTGGCCCCGAACATTCATTTCTCATTAGCTTTTGTTCAAACTTGGCAGGTACCTCTGTTTCAACATCAGGAAGATCACTGGGGGGGTGAGAAGCCAGCAATTATCCCAGATAACCAGTTTCGCTCCTCCGGAGCCCGTTTTGCTCACTTCCGGGCCAATGTTGAACACCCTAGGGGTATTTTCTTCCAACCAAAGCTACATATCTGTGATGAGGGCATCTAGGAGGACCCTAAGGGTTGGTGGTCGGCCAGAAATTCAGGGTTTCATTTTTGGGCCTCTCCTTCAAGCTCTATGTTGTGGCTCCTGCTTCAATGTTGCCAATTTCCGACCTTGGAACCTTGTTCTACACATCTTGGAGGACACAAAAAGTTGGTGGTCGGCCAGCAATTGTTGGTTTCATTTTTGGGCCTCTCCTTCAAGCTCTATGTTGTGACTTCTGCTTCAGCTTTGCCAGATTCCAACCCTGGGACCTTATTCTACACACTTGGGAGGACACTCTTGCATGGTGGTCGGCCAGAAAATCTTCACTTCAATTTTGTGCCATGGCCGGCCGGCCAGGAGGGGTAGCTGGCCGACCAGGTGGGGTGGCCGGCCGGCCACCTCCCACAAATTTACCTGGCCGGCCAGCTTTCTACTTTCCAGCCTGTCCCAGCTGTCCGGATATCTTCCAACATATCCCGGGGCATCTGGGGGATATTTCGGGAGGGAAAGATTAGGTGCTTTCCCTCCCCTTTTACACCCTATTTCTTGTCTATTTGAAGGGCCCTCCTTCCCCTTTGCTTAGGTTAGAAAAAATTGCTTCAAGAGCCCCATAGCAAAAAACCTAATTTTCATAGCCAAAAGCTCCAAAATTTCTTCAAGTGTTGCTTGATTCCTTCACCAACACCTAGCTTCACCATTCCAACTACCATTTCAGCAGCTAGGAAGTGAATTTCAGAGGTTGAGAAGCTACAAATCAAAGCCAAGAAGCAAAGAAAGACAAGTCTTCAAGGGTAAGTATTCAAAACCAACTTTTAGGGCTTTTTCTTGATCTTTTTTTTATACTCTAATTGGTTGAGAATTGGGGCTCCGACCCCTACTGCTTTTGTGCTTGTTTTGAGCCCCTCTACAACTTTGTAGAAGGGCTCAACTTCATTTGATGCTTCTATGATATACTTGTTTCAATACCTAGCTTTTATGCCATTATCTTGCATGCTAGTTTTGGCTTATTTGTGCTTGTTTTTAGGGGTCCAACCCCTACTGCTTTCTTGCTTGTTTTGAGCCCCTCTACAACATTGTAGAGAGGCTCAATTTCATTTGGCCATTATATCCACCACTTCCTTCAAATTCCATCAAGTGTGCCCATTTTTGTACACAACTTTTGACCTATTTCTATTTGTTTTTGGGACTTCGACCCCTACTGACTTTGGTCCTATTTTGACCCCCTTTACACATTTCATGAAGAAAATTTTGTCATTTGGTGCTTGTTTTGCATGACTCTTGTTATAGCCTCTTTTGAGCTTCATTTTTGCATGGAATTGTTAGCATGATTTTATTCTGATTTTGAGGATGTCATCTTCTGAAATTGTGCTTATTTTTAGCTCATATTCAATGTTGTAGAAGAAAGTTTGTCCATTTGGGGTTTGCATATATCACTTGTCTCAATACCCCTCTTTTGGCCACTAACTTTGCATGCTTTGGTTGATCTATCTATGCTTGCATTTAGGCCATGTTTATTACTGAAAAAATGCCATTTTTGGGACTGCCTTGCTACTGTTCTTTCTGTCATGATCATATTTTGCATGTATAGCATGGCTATAGGCCATTTCGGGGCTTAATTTCGCATTTTCGGGATGAATGCATGCTTCGAGTGTCGTTTCGAATTGTCACGGGGCTGTTTCCCCTTTATTTAGGTGCTGAAATTCCATTGCCATGCTTGCATATCATTTCCCATGCCATTTGTATCATTTTTGCATTGCCTCGGTTTGCGTGCCGATGGGCACGCATTTCGAGGCACCTCATTCTTATCATTACGGCAGCCTATGTGAGTGTGGTTGAGGCCCTCTCATGTTGGCGTAAGCCCAATTTGCATTTTCATGCTTGTATGCCATTGCCTCGGTTTGTGTGCCCGTGTGCACGCATTTCGAGGCACTTTGTTTTTACCCGACGGCAGCCTATGTGAGTGAGCTGAGGCTCTCCCATGTTGGTGTAAGCCCATCGTTGCATTCCGTATGCCATTTCATCCCATTTCATCATCGCCTCGGTTTGCGTGCCTGTGGGCGCGCATTTCGAGGCACTTCGGTTTTATTCGATTTTGCATCGCATATCATCGCCTCGGTTTGCGTGCCTGTGGGCGCGCATTTCGAAGCACTTCGGTTTTATCCGATTTCGCATCGCATATCATCGCCTCGGTTTGCGTGCCCGTGGGCGCGCATTTCGAGGCACTTCGGTTTTATCCGATTTCGCATCGCATATCATCGCCTCGGTTTGCGTGCCCGTGGGCGCGCATTTCGAGGCACTTTGGTTTTATCCGATTTTGCATCGCATATCATCGCCTCGGTTTGCGTGCCTGTGGGCGCGCATTTCGAGGCACTTCAGTTTTATCCGATTTTCTCATTTTATCATCGCCTCGGTTTGCGTGCCCGTGTACACGCATTTCGAGGCACTCTGTTTTATCCGCTGGGCATTGCGTATGCCTCTGCCTCGGTTTGCGCGCCCATGTGCACGCATTTCGAGACATTCCGTTTTATCCGGTTTGCATTGCGTATGCCTCTGCCTCGGTTTGCGTGCCCGCGTGCACGCATTTCGAGGCACTCTGTTTTATCCGATTTGCATTTCATCATTGCCTCGATTTGCGTGCCAGTGGGCACGCATTTCGAGGCACCTCATTCTTATCATTCCGGCATCCTATGTGAGTGTGGCTGAGGCCCCTTTCATGTTGGTATAAGCCCATCATTACATTTCGCATGTCATTCCGCATCGCCTCGGTTTGCGTGCCCGTGGACACGCATTCTGAGGCATCTCATTTTCATAGCATCGTACATGCTAGGATTGAATGTTAGTTGCATTTCATGCATATCATGCATATTGCACGGGAAACGAGGCGCGTTTCGCACTCCGAGTGGCGGAGCATGTCTCAATTCCCCAATCACCGACACTCCAGATTACCCATGATGGAGTTAGGTTTTCATTGTAGCATTCATCTGCATTCATCCTATATTGAGTTGTGCAATCCGATTCCTCGGCCATCATGCATCGGTATGCGTGATTGGTGGCACGAGGATCGAGGCATGCATATATTTGTGAAATACACTGCTGTGCCCTTTTCCTGCTCTCTGTTGCAGCAAAATCCAGAGTTAGCAACTTTTCGGAATCCGGCGCGCATTTCGAGAAACATTGCAAACAGAGGCTAATCAGGGCATCCCAGTGGATTTCCGCGCCAGGCAGCCCAACATGCATCATCTATCAGAAGCAAGGCAGTCCCTGGCCTGCGCGCCAGTTTACAGCTTTCTTTATTTAATTTTGTATATTATTAGAAATCTGTATATTTCGGACTGTATATTCTTTCATTTTCGGACTGTATTATTTATTCGGACCCTCTGCGCGAGGGCAAAATTGTAATAAGGGTATGTGAGTGTGATGTATGTCTTCCAACCCCCATTTCTTTCTCCCTTTTATTTATCCGCTTTGGATGGTTAGATATAGGGCATATTTCAATTAGCATACAGTATGACGGCATGTTTGCATCATTCATCTGTTTTGCACGCACCGGGCTCGGCGCATCATACAAACTGCATCTGTATTTCAATTTCAAGTTGAGTACTTGATAGCTGTTGCATCTCATATGCCATATTTAGAATAGCCGAGCCTGCTATAGTTGCATTTTGCATGTGTTGCATTAGGCATTTTAGCATATTTAGGATTCATGCATGATTTCTAACCGGTTCCTGTTTTGGCTTGGAGTACTCTGTAAGTTTTATACTTTAGCATCCTTGCATGCGTGTGAGTGATTGCCATGAATAGCATGCTTACCATGAGGCTAAGTGCTTATGTGATATAACTGCCTTGAATGCCTGTGGGTGGAGGTTGAGTTATCCGAATTGGGACAATTCATTGACTGTTTGTTTTAAGCCCACTAGATTGTGGCAAAATCATGTTTTCTAAGCCCACCTGAGAGTGGCAAATCCGCGTCTTAGCCTACTTGCGAGTAGCACCATCAAACCATTTTCAAGAAAACAAACATGAAATGTTTTGTTCCAATTCAGACGACTCAGTCTATACTTGTTTGCTGCGAGCATCACATAGTAAATCTAGGCTAATAACCGGATTAAGAACTCACAAAGTTTTCAAAAACAGATATCATGGTTAGTAGAGGCCGGTCTTTGACCGGGCGAGCGGGGGTGCTCACGATGTGACCTTCCCCAATCGTACCCAAGTTCCCGAGCCAACTTTGGTGATGACGGACACGTGGCCTTTCGGCACCGAGTCAGGGTTTCCTAAATTTCCCATTTTAAAATATTTAGGTGGCGACTCTGTTATCTGGCAAAGCAGTCCATGTTTGGCACTTCTTTCAAAAAAATCTGTTTTTCTCAAAACGATTTGCCGGATTTGGACTCTTTGGTTCAAGATTAAGAACCGCAACAAAAATCGAGTCCGAACTGTAGCGAGGTCCCTCGCGGGCGTTGTTACACAAGGTAATAGAACCTAGGGGGCAGTTGTGGGGATATATTTTTTGAGTACCAACACGTGGCCAAGGTGACGCCGACGTGTCAGCCGAGATGCCATGTGTCTTGGTCGTGACGCCGAGGTGATCTTGGCTAGGCCGAGGTTATCTCCGAAGATATCAGAATCCGGGATAAGCGGATAAGGGACAAGAGTCCTAGAATGAGGAAGGACCTCAGCCTGGATAAGAATAAAGCTCTTAGGGAGTTTATCTTTATCTATTGAAGAGTCTAAGATAAGCACTGAGCTGAAGTCCATTGAAACTAAGCTTCTATTGGGACTAGGATTGAGTTGACTATAAAAGAGAGGCACCCCCAATGGGTCTAAGGTACGCAATTTATATTCAGAATACTGTGTTAAGCACATTGGTTATCTTTGAGAGATATTGAAACTGACTTGATCGTCGGAGTGCTCTCGGGTGGATGAACCACCGCTGGAATCTCTTCTTTCTGTTGCAGGTCATTCAGGCGCCATCTATTCCGCCAGTGCTCACCAGTTGAATATGAAGTGGGTAGTGTGGTTAGAAATTCACACATACAATAGCAATACAATAAAGTTGGGGCAATGCTTGAGGTACTTAATTTTGGGGCATTTAGTCAAAACCCCCTTATAATAAAATTTTAATATATTAAGAATAAGTACAAAAAGTTTTCTTTGAAAATTCTAACAAATACCACTATTACCAAAATATACTTAGTGAGTAATTTAATATTTTAAACTTTAAAATAATATAACTTTTGATCTAAATGTTGGTTTTGAATAAAATTAGTATTTTTAGAATCTTCTCATCAAGATCTATCAAACAAGATCGATGTTGACTATGAAATTCTTAAAAAAAAAAATAAAAAAAAATACCTTCGAAATTGACGTAAATAGTAATATGTTATTCTGATTTATAGTAATATTTTATTGTTACAAAAAACAGAGTATATATTAGATGAATCAACCAAAAATACACATATACAACATTTTTAAACTTATATAAAATAAAATAAAAGTATTCATCATCAAAAGAGTTCTATGATATATATATATAGAAATCAACAATGATTCATCCCCCCTTTTCCCCCACCCCCTTTGACCCCCTCTCTCTCTCATTGGTTACTTTTTCTTTTTCTTTTTCTTTTTTTTCCTGCTCCTCCAATCACCCCCCGCCACGTGGCAAAGGGGGGTGAGGGGGTGACCCCCAAAAGGGGGTCCTAAGCATTATTCTATAGAAATTTTACTCTATCCTTACTCAATTATGCACTTCCGCCTTAGGAGGTTTATGAAGTAACATAAATTGAATTGTCCTTTTTATCAAACAAGGATCCAACGGAGAGATTTTGATTAAATTTTTCCTTAATTTTCTACGTAATAATTTACACACGTACGTGTAAATTATTAGGTAGAAAATTAGGAACGCATATCTTTATCATAAAGTTGATGGCAATTGTAGCAATAAGGTGATGAGCAATTGAAGGGTTGAAGTTAATAGTCACCTAAATCCAGGAATGTAGACACTCCTTATGGCTTGTAACACTAGAATTGTTTGGCGTTCTTGTAATTCAAAAATGCGCTTTCCTTTCTCAAAACTACTCCCGAAAGCCGTCCGAGATATGATATCGGCAGAAAGGTCATGAAGTTGTTTGTGCACCTCCAGCTCGAATTCATCCCTCCCTCCTCTTTCTTCCTCCCACTTTTGTAACATCTTCATGGTACTAGCCACAATTTCTGGCACCCAACCCTGCCATAAACAATATCAAATATTAATAATTTTAACCGCAAAATTAACGTTAAATTTGCATTGGACTTGCTTTAGACTAGCGCAAAGTATTTTTGCTAAGCGGTGTTAGTGCAAAGTTTATGGCAAAATATTTAGCCAAGCCTACCTCTCAAGTTGCTCTGATTTGCTTGTGTTTTTGTTTTGTCTACCATCATTTTCTAAAATCCTTTTGTTTTCCTTTTTTTAACTAGACTAGAAGAATTCACAACGTTCATATTGTTTACTATTCCTTGTTAATTATTTATTTAATTTTTTAAATGTTCCCTTTCTTAATAACTATATCTACCGCCTCTTGTTCTCCTTCTAAACAAATCTCCTCCTCCATTAATATTTCTAGAGGCCCAACAATTTATCTAAAAGGCCTATAAAAAAATTCTTTGTCCAAAGGCCCAAATAAATAAAAACTATTATTGTTTATAGGGCCTCAGTAATAGAGGCCGAATAAAACATTTCTTGTTAAAGGTCAAGCAAGAAAAACAAACCCGCTTATTCAAGTCTCTGCAAAACATAAACACTACTTATCAATTGCCCCAAATAGTAAAGGTAATAAATCCATCTTAGTTACAATAATAGTTATGTAAAGAAAAATGAACATTCAATAATAAGTTTTAAAATGTAATAGTAATTAATAAATATTATATAAACTGATGTCATTTTATAATGAGAGCATCTCTAATGGACTTTTTTAAAAGAGGCATGTTGGCTATTATAAATAGTCTCATCCTATTTTATCTCCTCTAACAGACTAGCTACTAGCCATTTTAATAATAAATTTCCAAGCTAGCTATATTTAGAGAGCTTTTGGAGGCTCTTTAAACAATTTGTGAGGATAAATAGATAAAATAAAGTGGAGCGTGAGAGCACATAGACAAAATGTAGTTAGATAAACTAAAGAGCATTTCTTTAAAAAGTAATTAGATAAACTAAAGAGCATTCCTTTTTTGTACTTCAGCTAATGAAAAATAAAGAGTGGCGTTGGAGTTGGGCCGATTCCAAATTTTAGCACAATAAGGATATTTTGCTAAATTTTAGCATGATATTTAGCACTATGAATATTTGATCATTGATGATTTTGAAAATGCTATATGATTTAAAAAATGTGGCGTCATGTATTTTTTGATACAATTTTAATCAAATTAATACTATCTGTTTAAAAGATATTAACTGTCATATTAAAATAATTTAATTAAAAATACAATTTAAAGACATTCCATCATAAAATACAAATCAATAAATTTTTATTTATTTATTTCATGTAAGTTTGAAATTAAGCTAATAAATTGATTTTTTTTTTAATTTTAAATATTAGTTATTGGATTTCAAATTTTTAATTTTTTTAACTTCAAATTTGTAATTGAAACCTTAATTTAAAAACACCGTAAACACATATAATTAGGGGCATATATAATCACATCATATATATTAAAACTTAAATCATGCTAAATGATAGAGTGACCATAACATTAGGAGTTAAGCCGCCGCCTAAGCCCCCCTACTAAACAAAGCCCACCTCAATAAAATAGGAATCCCACCAATTTAAAAAGGCCTTCTGAAGAAGTCCCATACAAGCGTATATATTTAAATTAAATTAAATTAAATTATTTGAAAAAAGTTCACCAAAAAAAAAAAAAAAAAAAAAAAAATCAAATCCTAACTCTACCTAAAAAAGAGAAAAAGTTATTGACATTGTGCCAAAATGACATATGACCACTTTGACACCATTGTGTTATAATTTGACATTTGATATTCTACTTACACGTATACTAATTACATTTACTTAAACTAAGAATGAAGGATTGTCACTAACCTTTTCAAAAGTATCATATCTAAACCTTAAAACTCTTTTTCTGTTCTTTTCTTTCTAGATTTTTTCTCCAAGGGGAGAGGGAGATGGTGGTTCCCCAGTTCTTCAATCTACCTCTCCTTCTGATCTAATGTTTACCTCACCAGTCCGACCATCACCGCCTTACTTTCTCCATTCTCGAACTCAAAACATTACGGTCTGGCTTAAGATCTTTTCATAGTCCACAAACCGACGATGGATAACGCATTTGTTTCAGGATAAGCGACCATCTCAATCTCAATGTTCTATTTTAACCAGTGAAGGTGGGGTTTTTAGATTATACGTTGAAGGTTGCGGATTTGTGAAGTTTTAGATGAGTTTGGTGGCGACTTGGATATGATTTTTTTCGGTTTGATTTTTTTAATTTTCAGTTTGTTAATGTAATAATCATTCTTTTGTAGATGTTTGTTTCCCTTCCTTGCGAGGGCTTTTTCCCCTACTCTATGGAGGCTTATATCTCTTTTTTTGAGATTTTATGATATCTTTGTATCAGATTGATCCGATCTTTCATCAATTTTGCAATGAAGATTTTCTTTCCGATTAAGAAAAAAAAATTCAAGAATGAAGAAACCATTATAGTAACTCAAAAATATATAATTGTAATAACTTATAATTTAACAAAATCCATTTAAAACACGAAAAACATCATCATCCAATCTATAATATATATTAAATGAAATTTTAAAGTCATAATACTACATAATAATTTAACTAACTACAACAAAGTATCAATTAAATATTATTCTTCTCACCCTTTTAGATGCAAAATTACTAGTCAAGATTATATTATACATATAGATTCTTTAATTTAGATTAGAACTTAGATTAATTGGACGGAATATTTTTTAGCCCACGAATACTTTAAAAGTTAAAATTAATTAGGGGCCTCGATTTTATTAAAATTTGGGCCATCTTGTCTTAAGACTAGCCCTCCGTTAAATCATTCTAGTTATAGATTATGTATGATTTTTTTTAAGGTAAAATTACAAGTGGAACCTATTCAATGGACTGAAATACCTATATGTCCTATACAACTTTTAAATGCACAAAAAAAAAAAATAAAAAAATGTATTATACTCTCATTACTTATTTTGTGAAGGCCAAAAAAAGTGTTCTCTCTCTCTCTCTAAAAGTCTCACACCGCTATTGGCCACGGTTACCACCACTGTCGCCAGCCATCGGGCACCATTATAGTTCACCAATTACCTCCATCGTTGCTGATCTACCACTACCATTCACCAACCATCTCAACCGTCATCAATCTCCACTTTATCGTCGCTAATCTACACTCTACTATCTTCGATCTATACTCTGTGGGTGTTTGGGAAGTTGCTATTTTAGTAGGCTATTTTAGTTTTAGGCTATTTTACTAGGCTAAAATTTTTGTGTTTGGAAAGATAGTTGGATTTTTTATAGTTGGATGTGTTATTTGTGAGAGAAAAAGTAAAATGATTATGGGTTTGACGTGATATTTTGTCTTATCGGCTATTTTAGCCTATTTTGTCTTTTTGTGGATTTTAGCCCAAAAAGCAAAAAAAAAAGCTCTTGCCAAACACCCCCTCTATTTTCGCTAATCTACTGCTACCATTCACCAACCACCTCTACCGTCGCCGATCTTCATTTCCACCATTTAGATCTAGCTACTTATAACATTGTAGCTTGGATGTCGATCTTGTACTGTAACCATGTTTTCTCTAGGAGTCTCATACCGCTATTAGCCACTGCCACAACCACCGTCGCCAGCCACCGGGCACCGCCATAGTTCACCAACTATCTCCATCGTTGCCGATCTACCACCACCATTTACCAACCAGCTCAACCGTCATCGATCTACACTTCATTGTCGCTAATCTATACTTTACCATCTTCGATCCACACTCTATTTTTGCCGATCTACCACTACCATTCATCAACCACCTCCACCGTCGCCGATCTTCACTTCCACCATTTAGATCTAGCTATTTATAACATTGTATCTTGGATGTTGATCTTGTACTATAACTATGTTTTCTTTAAGAGTCTCACATTGCTATTGGCTACTGCTACCACCACCGTTGCTAGCCACTGGGCACCACCATAGTTCACCAACTACCTCCATCGTTGCTGATCTACAGTTATCATTCACCAACCACCTCAACCATCATCGATCTACACTTCACCGTCGCTAATCTACACTCTACCATATTCGATCTACACTCTATTTTCGCCAATCTACCATTTCCATTCACCAGCTACCTCTACCGTCGCCGATCTTTACTCCCACCATTCAGATCTAACTATTTATAACATTGTATCTTGGATGTCGATCTTGTATTGTAACCATGTTTTCCATCAAGATGCAGCCATTACATGATTGCCGGAGCTCTTAATAGTGGGGCAAGGTCTATCTCTCTCTCTCTCTCTCTCTCTCTCTCTCTATTACAAGAACTATTGTTATGATTTACGCTAACATTTTAGAAGTTTTCCAACAATGGAATCAACCCTTGCAAACCCACATGAAGATATGGAAAAAGAGGTATGGTGCTACTTGTGTGAATTGTGGTCTGATGAGATGTACCAAATAATGTTTTAAATTTTAAATATTGAAATTATTTTTTAGAAGTTAGATATTGAAATTGATCTTTATAAGCTTATACCATTTTTGCATCTGGTAGAAATGGATTTAATAGTTGAATTAACTTATAAGTTAATACCATGTTTGCATCTGTTAGAAATTTGATTTAATTGTTGAATTAACTTATTTAGGAGTTGAATTTTGTGCTTAGAGGCTTAAACTATTTATTAGGAGCTATAATTTTAAGTATTGTGATTCTAGTTTCTGGAGAGAGAGAGAGAGAGAGAGAGAGGTTTTCTTCAAAGAGTATATTCTTTACTGTAATATGATTTAACAACAGTCATTAACTTTTTCCGGCCACTTCTTGTCAGATGGCCCATTTCTTTTCTTTTTTTTTTTTTTTTTTTGTGTCTTATTTTATGTTTTTTGGTTTGGTTTGTTAGTTCTATGTTTGAATACATTTTTACACTTGATGCAGAAGAAATGTAAGAAAAACAAGAAACATCATTTAGAACTGAAAGTTCTCTACACTATTGGCTCAACATCATTTGTAAACGCGCAATATGATGAAGTATAAATTAACAACCTATGTTAAGAATTAGCAATTATTTATTTACTCTCAAGTGACTGCTATATTGTTTATTTTGTTTCTTAAGATCAACAAATGTTAAGGGTTCTTGTTAGGAGTATTATCTTTGTCATACAAAAAAACTGATTGTGATTTTGGAACATGTTATCATTCTTTCCTTTTTTCTTTTTTAATTTTTTTTAATCGGTGATATATGTACTCCATAGGATACTAACTATAAAGCCTTTGATAGCAGGACAAGAATGGAAAGGAGCCTAGACTTGTTAATTTGTGTCACAAAACACAAAACACACTTTAGTCAGAAAAGGCAACCATGAGTGCACAATGAAGCTGACATTACACATGTAAGATTTTCTAATGTTATTTAAGTATTTTTCCTGTTCATGATTACTTGCCTAAGGCACTCGAAGTGAATGTAAAGAAAACAAATGCTATATATATATGGACAATTAGTTTTATTTCATCTGATGAACAATTGTAGAGAAAACTTAAAGAGCATGAGAATGAAGCTTTAGAAGATGGATTTGGCCCACTATTTGATGAACAAATTTCCATTGAGGTGTTTGAGCGTAGGTCTGGCTACATAAGTGGTTCGAAGACGTGGTTTGAAGCCTAGTACAACATTATATGGTTGATGTACTCGTGCTACTCTTGAGATAGAAAATGAGGAAATTAGAAGGGAGCTTGAAGATCAAGGGAGAATCAATAAGGAATAGAATGCAAGATTGCAAAAATTGGAGTCTAATAGCATGGAAGTGAATGCCAAGCTCGATTTAGTGTTGCAACAGATTAGTCGGGGAGGTTTTACTACTGATTTTTCATCATTGTAGTTGCATGCTATCACAGTCACTTGCATTGCACACTCATAAACCCTATAATGGGGGAGAAATAAACCATTATAAAGGGAATCAAACTCCTACCTATAGGATTTGAACCTGAAACCTAACACCACAAAAGGTGTTGCACAATCATTAGGTCAAATGCCCTAGTTGTAAGGTTGCATTAAATGAAAATTTATTAAAAGAACTACTATTTGTTGTATAATATTTTAACTTAATAAGTAATTTAGTAAAAGGCATGTATATGATTGTGATGTATACAAATCCAAATAAGAAACACATCCAACTACTTTATCTGCTATTTCATTTTTGCGCTTTCTTGGTTGTTCTATCTAACCTTCTTTGCGCTCCTCCATCGTCAGCTGATATAACAAAAGATATGAGGTAATTAATGAGATTGAATAAATGTACCATGATTCTAGATACTCAAAGTTCATTTAGCAAGTAATGATGTTTTTAGTGAATTGCATTTGATAACATACACAAAATAAAATGAGGTGTTATTACCTAATTATCATATAAAAATGACCATTTTTTCACATTGTCTTCTCCAAAATTGTCCATCAATTCATTTCTTTTGTATTAGTTGATGTTGGTATTAATTATGAATTAGTAATACCATATATGACATAGAAAATGAGAAGGTAAGGCTTCTCTCTCTGTCTCTTTGTCTGTCTTTGGTAATGCCTTCGTCCATTTTAGAGAACACCGCCAAGAGAGAGAGAGAGAGAGAATCTTACCTTCTCATTTTCTATGGCATATATGGTATTACTAATCCATAATTAATACAAACGCCAACTAATACAAAAGAAATATTGATAGACAATTTTGGAGAAGACAATGTGAAAAAAGGGTCATTGTTATGTGATAATTAGGCAATAACATCTTGTTTTATTTTTTTATATTTATTTTGTGTATATTATCAATGTAGTTCATTAAAAACGTTATTGCTAGTTAAATTAACTTTTTTTTTTTTTTTGAACGATTGTTAAATTAACTTTGAATGTCTAGAATTGAAGCACATTTATTCAATCTCATTAATTGCCTCATATCTTTTTATTATGTTAGCTGACGATGGAGGAGCACAAAGAAGGTTGGATAAAACAACCAAGAAAGCGCGAAAATGAAAGAGCATATAAAATAGTTGGATGTGTTTCCTATTTGGATTTGTTGCCATTTTATACATCGTACATGCCTTTTACTAAATTACTTATTAAGTTAAAATGTTATACAATAAACAATAGTTCTTTTAATAACTTTTTAAATAATGCAACCAAACAACTGTGGCATTTGACAGCTTCCGTTTGGGAAGTTGGTTTGTAGGCTATTTTGGCTAAAATAGCCACAAAAAACAAAAATTTTTTTTTTAGCCTAATAAGACAAAACATCACATCCAACCCATAATCATTACATTCTTTTTCTCACAAAAAAGTCAAAAAGCCAAAAAAACTAAAAGTCCTTTCCAAATCAGGCTTTTTAGCCCTAGGCTAAAATAATCAAAAAAGCCAAAAAGCTAACCCACTTCCCAAACAGAGGCTTAATGATTGTGCAGCACCTTTTGTGGTGGGATGTCTCAGGTTCAACTCCTATAGGGAGGAGTCTAATAGCCTTTGTGATGGTTTATTTCTCTCCCATTATGGAGATTGTATGCCCAAAATTTTGTTATACTTAAACTCTTGCACAAACATATATATGTCTAATTTTCTTGAAAAAATTAAGATTTTACTTATTAATATTTATAAAAATTTCATGTAAGTTTGAAATTAAGCTAAGAAATTGAATTTTTTTAAATATTGGATTAAAGCCTTAATTTAAATATTGGATTTTAAATTTTAATTTTTTGGTAATTTTAAATTTGTAATTAAAGCCTTAATTTAAAGATACCGTAAACACATATAATTGGGTATCTATAATCACATATTGTACTATAAAACTTAATTCGTGCTAAATAATAAGGTGGCCATAATATTAGGCATGTTGGGCCGCCACCTAAAGCCCCGTACTACAAAAAGCCCACTTTAATAAAATGGGAAGCCCACCAATTTAAAAAGGCCTCATGGAGAAGTTGCATACAAGCGTATATATTTATTCACAATGACCAATTTTATTGACCATACTATGGATTGAATAGGAGTACAAAAACATATACAAAGTCATTGTAGGTCTCAAAGTTGATGTTTCGTCCTTTATATATCTGTTTTAGTGAATAAACAATGTTTAAGTTGACTGCAGTTAAGTATTACATTTTGGTATCATATATACTAACAGTGTACCTGTGGTACCACGATTTAAATAAATAATTAAAATTTATTTTTTGAAATTAAATAATAACATAAAATTTATTGACATGTATAGGAAAAGAAAAATGATTGAGAGCTCTAATAAAAGAGTTCTAATGAACTCTAATAAGAGTGGACCCTATTGTGATGTGATACTTTGGTCTTAATTTTATTTTTTTTATTCTCTGTCATATTATTAGAGCTCAATTAAAATTTCAAAATTAGAGGAATGTATTATTGCTTTTAATAAGAAATAAATGCTATAGAAAAAAAAAAAATTACAAAAATTACATTATGATAATATAAAAATACATTATGTTATATGAGTTTTTAATTTTAGTTTATTCTATGTTAAAGTTTGCCCAATGATATATTAAATCATATTGCATAAAAATATAATTTTTCTTATAACTTTCATGTAAGAATGGATAATAGTTTGATTTTGAAATTAGAGTTGAGTTATATATGACATAAAATCTAGTTAAATCGGCCTTTACACTAATTTGGCTCTAACATAATCATTAAAGCAGTATTTTAGAGGGTGTTTAATAACTTGATTAAGTACTTAAGACTATATTAAGTGATAATCAATTAAGCTAGTTTGATAATTATAATTAATATCACTTAAAAAGTTAAGTACTTCTTAAAATGTAGTCTAAAATTTAAGAAAATTTTAAATCATATCAAATTTACATAATTCTTATTGAATTTATAAATACTGAACATAAATATCAATATACCTATTATAAATTCACTATCAACGCCACCACTACTACCGCTACCGCCGCCATCACCACCACCACCACCATCGCTATCGCTACCACCACGTCACTACCACCACTAAAAATATACCTTGTTCTAACCCTACCTTGGATTCAATCTAAAAAATTGATTATTCAATTAGTAAAACAGTTGGTAATAATCGATTGAACACCCCCAATTTAAAGACCAAACATTTTGAAGGCTCTTAATTAAAAAAAAGAAAAAAAAGAAAAATCAAAGATACTAAAATATTAATATGATTTTGTAATATAAATTTTCTACCATTTGAAAATATTTAGGAGTTAAAGATATAGGGTTATTAAGGAATGTGACTAATATTACAAGAGTTTCTAATTACACACACTTAATTTTTTTCCACACCTACCACATGCATTATAAAATTTATAATTTACGCACAGATATTAATACATCTAAGGCCTTGTTTGGGAACAAGTTAATTTAGTAACTTTTTGGCTATTTGGCTAAAATATGAGTTAAAAAAATTAGTATGTTTGGGATGACTTTTTAGCTTTTTACGAAAAGATGTGCAAAAAGTAGAGAAAAAAGAGAATCTTTGACTTTTTGATATTGGTTGTTGGCTTTTTGACTTTTTTAGTAACTTTTTAATGTTTTGGCTAAACCGGCCCCTTCCCAAAGGAGGCCTAAGTGTACAAAGAAATTAAATATGTGTAATTACAAATATTTTAATACCACAGTTATTGATGGGGTGTTAAGAAGTTATGCAACACCAAAAATATTAAATGAAGACCAAACATTTAAACACTCCTAATTTAAAAATAATAATAATAATAATAAAAGATATTAAAATATTAGTATAATCTTGTAATGTAAATTCTCTACCATTTGAAAATATTTAAGAACTAATTTAGAAATATAAATTTAAAAGGTTAGAGTATCTATATGGGGTATCAATAATATAGTTATACAATAAAACCGATTATTTGAACATTTGAAGGAGTTAATTTATGAACAAAAAAGGGTGATATTAATGATATTAAAAATAATTTAATCAACCAATCATTTTAAGACATGTCTTTTTTTTTGCTTTTACAATAATTCAAAAATTTTTAAAATTCAAGTTGAGCATGTGGAGCTCTCACATCCCTTTTTATTACAAATCCCTATTCCTTAATATATTGTTTTGGGAAGTTAATTAAAACCTAACTTTTTGACTTTTTAAAAAAAAAAAAACTTGTAAAGAAATAGAGAAGTGATGTGACTTAAAATAGGTTAAAACTCAAAATAGCATAATATAGATGGCATCTTAGAGCATATCCAATGATATGCCATTAGAGCTGCCATTGCCAAAATATGACAATAGTTGTGAAAAATAGTTTTCCATTGGTGTGCTATTGTATCTACTAAAATATAGTAATGCAAAATCTTATGTTAAATTTAGCATAAGATTTGATTTTGCCAAATTTACCACCTCACCTTCTTTCAACTGTATTCTCAGTCTCTCCACATATTTCATGACAAGTTTAATTCAACCCAAAATACATTTCAGCACACAAAATGAATGAACCATTTGACAATTTTTTTTCAATTATTTATTTATTTATTTATTTTCTCTCTCTTCTTCTTCTTCTTCTTCTTCTTCTTCTTCTTTATTTATTTATTTTATTTAGTTGTGTAGAACCTAAAAGTGCAAAATAAAAATAAAAATAAATTAAAAAAAAAAAAAAATAATTCACAAAAAAATCAAATCCAAACACTACGTTAAAAAAAATAGAGGAAAAGTTATTGGTATTGTGCCAAAATGACATGGGACCACTATGACACCATTTTATTATAATTTTACATCTGTTATTGTGGTTAGTCAAATTATGACTTTAACAATGTCAAAATAACATGCACCATTGAAAATACTCTTAGATTGCACTAATTATGAACTTTGAGAGAGTGTATTCTAGAAGTAAAATGACTTAGACCCCAGTGGAGGGTGACCCCTACCACCCCACTGTTTTTTGATTGGCTCAATTTATTTATTTATTTTATTATTTTTTTTAAAGTTTTACTCTTACGGCCCCACGTGGAGGTGGGGGTGCTGGAAGTCCACAACACTGTTGATTCTAGAATGACCCCAAAACATGCGTGACACATATATATAGAAGCACACTGCGTGTACAACTAAAAAGATCATACGGTATTAGAGAGTATTTTTTTTAAAGAAAAAAGGTAAATAATGAAAGAAAAACAAGTGAATAATGATATAACTATTAGGGCTGGTTTTCCTCCAGTCTATAATCAAATTGGAGGGTACTGTTAGGCCCATAAGGGCCTATCACGGATCCCGTTTTGATAATTCATACCGTTTAATGTATATCACTCGTCGAGTATTATATGCCTGTAAAACATCACGTTGATCAGATATCGATTGATCACGTAACTATTCATATCCGATCAATGTGATTTTTTACAAGCATATAATATTCGACGAGTTCTATACATTAAATGGTTCAGATTATCGAAATGAGACTCATGATGGATTCTCATGATCTAACAATACCCGTCAGTCCGATCACGGAGAAAAGCCCGCCCCTAACTATTATTGTAACTATTGTCATGGGCATTTTGGAAAAATAAAAAACTTTGTGACACACAGCAACAACAGTGTTGGCTTTATAATAGTTCCAGAAGTGATTGCACATGTGATCCGTGTACATATTATCATTTTGTTTAAAAAAAAAATAAGATTGTAAATTATATAATTGAACTCAAAATTTAAAAATTGAAATTAATTTGACAAAAATAAAAAATTGAGAGATTTGACAAAAAAAAATAAAAACCTGAATTTAAAGCGTAATTACCGATATAACTACTATAACAGTATTTTAAGAAAATTATCTAAGGGCATGTTTGATTGATAGGATTAGAGTATGAGATTGTGATTATTAATTCGTGAGCCCAATAATCCTGTGTTTGTTTTGAAATTTTGTTTCAGAATTATTAATTCAATGAATAATTAATCCAACAAATTTGTAGGATTATTAGTAATGGGGTGTAGGGACAAGATTATATATCTTGAGTTGGAAAATAAAATAAAAAAATTCAGTTACCCTTGGCTAAAAATTGAAACACTTATTATTTTTATATAATTTTAAATTTTAGAAAGCTAAAAATAATTTTAAAAAATTTAAATTGATATTTATTTTATCAAATTAGTTTATATCTAAAAAAAAAAAAAAAATTAAAAATCAAACCAAACACAGCTTTGTATTTTGTATTTTTATTTATTTATTTATAATTTTTTTTAAAACCACGTTTATGAAGCAATTTTGATAAAGTAAAGATTGTGAATAAACATTGATGGAGGGTAAGATTGGAAAAAAAAAATATAGTTGTAATCCTACATTCATATATTTTCTTATCCAATGCAAATCAAACAATGGACGAGGGATAATTTATCCTACTAATTCAATTGGATAGTGTAGTTTGATGAGATTATTAATACTTTCACTATTAGTTTTATGAATCAAAACACAGCCTAGAATTATAATAATAATAAAGACAAATTACACTAATAGTCTCTATATTTTACCTCTTGTGTTAGTTTGGTCCTTATAATTTCAATTAGTTCAATTTTGACATTTAATTTTAAATTTTGTGTAAATTTAGTTCAATTGATAATATTGGACTAAATTAGCACTAAATTTATAAAAATTATCATTAAATTAGTGTTTTTTTTTTAATTTATAAAAATTATCATTAAATTAATTCAGGTTAACTCAACATTCATTTGGGATGAACTGAGCTATGTAAATTTAAAATTTTGCCTTTAAAAATATAACACATGACACTTATGTGCATATTTTTTATAAAAAAATGTTCAAAATTATAATCAATTAAATCAAATTAAAATAAAATTATAAATTTAAAATTAAAATTAAACCAATTGAAATTAAAAAACTAAAATGATATAATGATTAAACTATAGGGAATCCTATCCGAATTTATCCAAATAATAATAATAGTATAGATAGATTTTGAGAAAGAGAGAGAGAGACGAGGGATGACCTTAACAGTCTCCATGTTGAAAGCCTGGCTTGTAATCCTCCTATGAAGGGCCCACTTGTCATCAGTTAACCCAACAAGTCCTTGTCCAAAGAGCAACCTAGACAATGGGTTGAACCCAACCTTCTCAAACGACCCATTCTTATTCAGCAACACCTCCTTAATCATCTCCGGTTCGGCTATAGCCAATCGCGGCTTCGGTCCAAACCAGTACAGAAATGTCTTCCCATAAACCCTTGACCAGTTGTAGTAGTGCGGAATCGCCCTCCCAACTATATCATGGTTGAACGATATCGGCCTCGACTCAGCTTCCGCGATCATACGCCGTCTGATCTCGGCCGAGTTTCCCATAATCGGACGGTAGCTAGGCCCCCCTATGCCTTGCTTCCTGAAGTGTTGTTGAAACTTCAGTGGGATCCATATGATTGAGTGTATGAATTTTATCAAGAGGATTGAGAGAAGTATCAAGATCACCATCAGAACTAAAAGAGGCATGTTTGAAGGTGTGTGTGTGTGTGTGTGTGTGAGTGAGAGAGAGATGGGTTTTTGACTTTGGATAAAGAAGATGAAATGGTGGGCTCGTTTGGTGATCACAATTCAGAGAGGGTTGAAAATTGGTGAAAGAATTGGTGGGTTCAGCGGATGATGTAAACCACAAATCAGTGGGAAATTTTTTAAGGTGTTTTGATTTGTGGCACTAAATTAGGGGTATTAATGCCCCTAATTTTTATATAAGGTAAAAAAAAAAAAAAAAAAAAAACAAAATAGTTACCTGAAATGAAAATTAAGGACATTAGTGCTCCCCAATTTAGTGCCACAAAACATTTTCCTTTTTTAAAATTTCAACAGGAATGACAAGTGAAAAATATATTACAAATATATGAAATATTTGTATTTACTATTTTACCCTTAACTTTTAAATCTTTCTCATCTCACAGACACACGTCACACACATTACAGTTCTGCTCTCTCTCTCTCTCTCTCTCTTCACTCTCTACAGCATAAGTCCTGTTTGGTGCAGCTTAAAAGCTGCTTATTTCAACTTTCAGCTTAATTTAAGCTATTTTGATGTGTTTGGTTTAGCTTATAACTTGTAGCTTATAACTTTTTGGAAGTCAGAAATCAGCTTATTCCTTGAGTGGGGCAGGAGATGCTTAATTTATAAGTCAGAAATCAGCTTATGTTCATAATTATAAGCTATAAGCTGTTTAGGCATAAGCTATAAGCACTTTCCCACAGCTCTACCAAACGGAGCCATAGTCCTCGTCTCCCTCTTCAGCACACACATCACATTACTCATCTCATTTTATAGTTAGACCATCGGGAAGGTGAAGACATTTTTCTCTACCCAAGTTCGACTTTTGGAGAGCAAAATATTGAGTAATTTTAGTGGCTATTTACGGAGATTTCGCTTTGTATTTTCGATCGAATCTTGAACTCGTTTATAGTGTATGATTGAGTTGTGCTGGTGTTTCGGTGGTGGGTCTATTTTTATGTGTTGGTTTAAATCAGACTGGTAACTGGTTACCCTGAATCCTGGGCTTACGGATACAATGATGACACCTCAAAATATCGTTATTTCATTCCAAAAAAAAAAAAAAGTTCTCATTTTATAATTAAAAAACGGGTTTATTACACTCTATACCATTTAATTATTGTTAAATTATTTATTTAATTCTTAAACTATTGATTAAGTTTATTATGCCCTTAAAGTATATAAGTATATAAATTAAAATTTATTCACTTTATAAATTATCGATGCAATCTATTAAGTTTCTACAATATTTAATTTAAATATATTTAGTCTCTAAAAAAATTATAAAAATAAAATATAAACTTATAAATATTACTTTATCCGTCCCAAAATATTAGTCTCTTATTTCATTTTTCATTGTCTCAAAATATTAGTTCATTTTTAAAAATTAATGACTAAAATAACATGAATTTCTTATTTTGCCATTCTTTTAAATTCATTTACTTTTTTTAAAGTATAATAATTGTACTATCAAAGAGTAATTTTAAAAATTAATATTTTTGAAATGTAATAATTGTATTTCCATAAAAAGTTGGAGTTTTTTTTTTTTTGGTGGAAATATTCTTAAAAAAAAAACAAATTAAAGAATTGACCAACTTTTCAAATTATTTGGAAAACTAACCCATTTTTGAAATTGAATTTTGAACAAGCAATTTCAACTTGAAATCGCATGTTCAAAATGCGATTTCAAGTTGACATGGATATTGACGCGCTAATGTGGCAAGTTGAAATTACATGTTAAAAATACAATTTCAAATTGACATGGTTTCTATTGCAATGATGTGGCAAGTTGAAATTATATTTTCAACATGCGATTTCATATAAACTCGCATTTTGAAAATGTGATTTTAGGTTGTGAAATTAAATGACCCTTTTGAAAACAACATTTGAAATTGAAATTCAGCAAACCTTGGATAGATTGAAATTCCTTTAGCTTCAACATTTTTTAACATACATAACCAAACTATTCATATTACTTTAGAACATATAATTTTTTTTTATTTATGTCAAATCATCACTCCTCGTATGTTTTTTTTTTTTTTCCCTTCATATATATTAAAGTTAATTTTGAAAAAAATAAATAAATAAGGACTCCCTTAACATAATATAATAAACGCTATAATTTTAAAGTTAATTTTGAAAAAAATAAATAAATAAGGACTCCCTTAACATAATATAATAAACGCTATAATTTTAACATAATTACATTGAGTTCCCTTATTTTAATTTGTATAATACTTAATTTTCATCAATACTTAGTTATATGGATGGAAAAATAATATTGTCATCATTTTTAAACAAATTGTATATCTTACTTTATTTATTTTTTGCTTAGAGAAATTAAAATAAAGGAACTAAATGTAATTATGTTAAAATTATAGCGTTTACTATATTACGTTAATAGAGTCTTATCTTTTCTCAAAATTCACTTTAATATATAGGAAAGGGGGGGGGGGGGGGAAGACATACAAGGAGTGATGATTTGACATGAATAAAAATTTATATGTACTGAGATAATATGAATAGTTTGTATAACGATTCCGGTTTAGACTCGACCCATTTCCATTTCTTACTTTTGAATCCGAAAATCCATATCTATAACTATTGTTCATTTTATTCTTATCTTGTTGCTAGTTGAGTTTGGTTGTTTTGGAGTTATCATTGTATTTGGAACATGTTGGGGGTTAGTTTTTCAAAGAGTTGCTACCCAGATTTTTACTTGTTCGCTCGAGCGGTCCTTTATTGCACTCGAGCAGTCTTTTATAGTCTGCAAAACTTATGAAAGTAGAGTATCTTCATTACTCGAGTGGTCTTTTACACGTTTGAGTTTCTAGAAGGGGTTATTGTGCGTTTGAGCGGTGTTTTTGGTCGCTCGAGTGGTCTGCGCACATATCAGTTTGAGAAAAGGGTTTTTTTGAGTTACTTTTAAATTTTCTCTCTCTCTAAACATTCCAAAACCCTAGATCTTCACTCACACTCTCTCTCTCTCTCTCTAGTTCTTGCATTTAAGCTCCAAATACTCCCAATCTATTGATTTCTTCACCCTAATCCTTTGGATAAAAAGGTAGATCACGTCGAGAGTTTCGTTTTAATCAGAGAAGATATCTTTTTTCAGCTCCGCCAAATTTCAACCTTTGCTCTCTCTTGTCTTCCACTCTTGAGGTAGGGATTTCTTTAACCTTTGGTATGATTTTTACCTTAGTTATTTGCCTATTAAAAGAATCTAGTGATTTGGATATTATATAACGACTCTAGTTTGGACTCGGCTCGTTTATTGTTTTGAAGTCGGAATTCCCTTGTCTTATTGGTTGTTCAGCTCCTTATTCATCTTGTACTTCATTAAGTTTGGCTATTGGAGTATCATTGTTATGTTTGGAACATGTAGGTAGCTTGTTTTTCAAAGGGTTGATTGCCCAGAATTTTGCCTGTTCGCTTGAGTGACGCTTCTTGCACTCGAGCGGTCTTTAATAGTTTGTAAACTACTGAGAGCATGATATCAAGCGGCTCTTCTGGTGCTCGAGCAAACTTTTGCAGGTCTGAACTACTAGGAGGGTTCATTGTGCACTCGAGCCACCATTCTTGCGCTTAAGTAGTGTCTTCGTTGTGTCTGGTTGCTCGAGTGATCTGTGCGTACATTAGTCCGAAGGGTGTCACTTTTGAGTCATTTTCTCATCTTTCTCTCTCTCTCTCTAAAACACTCCAAAACCCAGATCTACTTATTCTCTCTCTCGCTAGATACCCTCTCTAAAACTCAAATACATTTTGATCTGTTGATTTCTACGCCATAGTCCCTTTGATAAAAAGGTAGAGCTCACCTAGAGCTTCGTTTTAATCGAAGCAAAGTTCGTTTTCGGCTTCATCAAGTTTCAGCTCTAGTTCTTCTTGGTTCTTGTCTTTGAGGTAGGGATTACTTTGATCATTTTTATGATTTTTAACTTAGTTATTTGCTTTTCTAAACAAGAAAAAGATTTGGAGATTTTTGGATAAAACCTAGGGTTTGGTTTTGAAATAAAAAGAGGGGTTTTCAAATTGGGGTCTTGTATATAATTGTGGCTTTGTAAAAATGGTTGGGTTGTGATAAATGGTGGATTTTATCCATGGAAATTGATTTTTAAAAAAATGGGGGTTTTGCCCTAAATTGTGACAATTTGATTTTTTGTAAAGAGGAAATGAAATTGATGTTTTTTTTTTTATGGAATTCCAACAATGATGATGACGATGGTGGAGTTGGATATGAATTATCACCCATAATTGGAAATGTTGGAAAGTATATCTATGTTGAAAATTATTTATCTATTTAGAGATATCTGTTTTGGGCTATTGGTGGAGGATAACTATAATTGTTGTAGAAATTGCATGAGAATTAGGTGAATTGAAACTATTTTCTCATCCATTTTCATTGAGCATTGTGACATATTTAACACGTTGAAAATGTTGTTGTTTTGAGAAAAAGTGGTGAATATCTTGGTAAATCTAGGCAAGAGTGTAGTTGTGATATTATGTTGGTCTGTGTGTCTTTGGTAAAAGTTTAGAAACCTGTGCAATTAGGTGTTAAGCCTTCTGGTTAATACCAGTAAAAATGACAAATTGGTAGTGCTTGTAGCCTACTTGCTGACACGTCCTAAAGATTCACAATGTTGTATCCACTACACTGTTTTCTATTGTAAAGAAAATAAATTCATAAATTTTGAGACGTGAACTTGGCATTGCATGGTTTTAGAAAGAGATATAAAAGGTTTGACACGAGCATTACATATGCATTATGGGTTTTCGCTCACCCTATGTGGAAAAATATTTTCAGTTGCTGATGACATGCCTCTGCCAAGACAATAGCTTGGGAGGATTGGTAGCCATGAGGTTTTGTTTTTGTTATTGTTGTATTTATTTTGTACAAGCTTAGTCTTTATTTGTATTGAGTTTAAACTCATTTTTGTTGTAACTAAGTACCGTCTTGAAAAGTTGTAGCCAATAGGGTATTACCATATCTGTTTATTCTTATTTCATATCTTGTACCGTTGACACATGCTATAGATTCAGTGTTAGAACTTATGAATGTATTACTGCATGTATTACAGTTTTGTAAAGAGATTATCGAGAAGTAGGTTTGGAAATACTCTTGGATCCTGAAGGACGTCCCTGATCCTCCTGATCGCCACCTAAAAAAAGGATTAACACTCCGGTCGGGGGTGCCGAAATTAGCACTCCGATAGACAAGTTAGTATAGGTCTCTTGTTTGCTGGAGTCTTAAGTTTCTTAGGTCTGTTCTCACATACCTTTCTTTGGTTGATGTTTCTCTATTTATATTCGCTTTTGGGCCCTAGGGTCGGGCCTACTCTTAATCCATCGCATGATTGCTCATTCGGCCCCTTCTGTTGTATGCTAATTCCCACTCGGCTTTTTGTTCAACTGGTTCTATGGCCAATTAGTCTATTCGGCTTCGGAATCGTACAGGACGGTGCCGAATAAATATATATATCCTGATTATCATCAGACGCATTTGGCCTCCCTGTATGTACTGATATTCGGCTCCCACAATTGCCCCCCAAACATCCTACTAACACCAGTTAGTCGGCATGTTTGGTTTCAAACTTGAAAAGTCAAAAAATTCGGCAGTTAACCTCATTCCAACGTAAGTGTCAGAACGCATACGCTTTTTAGGCATCATTACAATTTCCTGCCCCTTCGTACGCTTCCTTTATTTAATGCGATTTGAAACTATGTTGTCCCTTTGAATGTATGTTTTTTGAATACGCAAAGTTTTTGGTTTGCCTTTTATTATACCTCCTTCATTTCGCAACCTCTGCAACTTCCTCCCGTTTCTCATTGTCTTCATCGCTTCTTGTAAGTTCTCTTCTCTTCCATTTCGATTCCCATTTCCTTGTTTGTTTTTAGTTTAGCATACTCCCTAAACTGGGTAGGATGGCCAAACATTTGAAAGCCCTTCTTTCTGTCGATCGAGTTTTTGGTTTTCGATGCCATTTTTTCATTCCTGACGACGTCCACCTGTCACTTGTGGCAGAGAGCACAATTGATATGGAGAGGACTGATGAGAGTACAATCATCTTTCCTCTCCTATCAATTGCTGAGGGCGGAGTCTGTTTCCCCCTTCACCCATTTGTAAGGGTCGTCCTTCGCCACTAGGGTCTAATCCCTCCCCAACGTAATGTAAATTTTTACCAAATCATAATGAGAATTGTAGAGTTGAACCGACGCCTTAGGATCAATCTTGGTATCCCTGCTATTCAGCATTGTTATGCCTTGGCCAAATCTTCTGGCCGGTAGGGGCGCTACTTTATCAGGGCTGAGGACACTGACCATCATTTGGTGACTATGCTTGCTAGCTCTGGCAAGCAAGTTGACGATGTCATGGTTGTTGTCTGAGGCAATTAGGAATTCAACGAGGGCGAAGATCGCCTAGATTCTGTGCCCAGACGAAAAGGTGAACCAAGTGGCCGTATAGTTCCTTATGTGTATTTGCTATATATTTACCCAGCTTTCCTTCCATGCACTTATCATTTTATTTATGCAGACAACGATTTGAAGAAAGTTCTGGTTTTGGCCGACGACGCTGTGCTTGTAGAAATCAAAATCACACTCCAGTTGTTTGGCCGTCCAAACCTCTAGAAGCAAGGGAGGACGACCCACATACTTCTAAGATACGAGCTGACTTACTCAACCTTTTCGGCCACAGACAACATTCCGATTCCAAGGGGCAAACAGTAACTCACGGCCCTTATCTTCCCCAACTTCAAAAACCTCAGGCAGATTGGTTTAGAAGCTTCTGATTCGGAGCAGGTGGAAGAACAAGTAGCCGAAGAAGTCGTCGAGTAGCCAAATCAGTCCACTTTGGAAGCCGAAGAAGTTGACAAGGCTCTAAACTTGGCTTTGAAGAAGCCGACCTTAATCCATCCAACCCTCCATCCACTTCAGGCTAAGGGGACATCTCCTTTAAAGATATTTTTACCGACTTAAGGGGACCTTCCCAGCGCGTATCTTGAGAACATGGCTGGGGAGTCGCATACGTAGCTGGCCATGAGAAAAAATGCTAAAAGAATGGCCGCCCAGAAGAGGGCCGAGACCAACCGATCTGAACCTCCCCCTGTTGCCGTGATTGAGTCTTATCCGCCTGTTACCGTGGAAGAAACAGCTCAGATTGAAACAGCTGAGACAGAGCAAATAATCGAACAGTTGGATCAGGAGGCCAAGCAGAGGGGGAAAAAGTGTCATGCCGAGCGCGAAGTTGACCTTGAGGAAAACCTTATTGATAAACGGTTGCGCATAGAGGAGTCAGACTCGGTTGTGCCATTCATCGTTCAACCAAGGATAAAGAACATGCCGATTGCTTCTGATGCATCGGCTCTGAAGATCCGGCTGTGGCCTTGAGCATGGCTTCTTCAATTTCCCTGCTGGTTGACAAAGCGACTTTTCGAGCGGAGCTAGATTTGCTGTCAATAGCATTAGCTGCTCAATTGGCCATATTGGTTCATGTCTTGAGCCTTATCTGCAGTCTTTCGCCTATATTTTTTATTTTTATTTTTTAACTCTAATTCCTTGTTTTGTAGACGGCGGGCAGGATAGCCGAGATCGGCCGCCGTCAACATGATGCTATTGAATAGATCGGCTTTCTGAAAGCTGAAATGGAAAATGAAAAGAGCAAGGCCGTGGAGGCCTCTCAAAGAGCCGAGTCTGAGGCAGCGAAAGCGGCGGAGGAACGTGCAAGAGCCGACGCTAAGGTAGAAAAGGCAAAGAGTTCCGACCAACTCAGGTTGGTCGCCGAAGAGAAGGCAAACGCGAGCGAAGACGTGCTCAAGTTAGCCAAGGAGGTGATTGCCAAACTGGAAGTTGATTTGGAAGAGTCAAAAAAGGCAAAGGAAATAGCCGACTCTGAGATTTCCAAAGCATTCCAAGCTGGGAAGGACGCCGCCTTGGAGAACTACGTGGAGGAAGTACCCAAGTTCGAGAATCGGGGCTTCAAACACGGCTGGCTCAAAGCCCTCACTGCCGCTAATGTGACATTGGCATAGCCGATTCCATACGAGCAGGTGGACGTTGAGCCGCTGGAGTCTGACCTTGAAGATTGACTAGGGTAATATTTTGATTTTTGTTAGGCCTCTTCCATGCATAGTTTTTGTAAATTTTTGTTAGTAGATTTTTGTTTATTTACTTCGGTTAGAAGTTAAATGTAGGGTAATTTTCATGTGTAAAATGGCTACTATCTGTATTCAATTTATTAATGAAAATTTCCTTTGCCCTTGCCCCAGCTAATGAATGAACTAGAACGCCGAATATCAGTGTTCATGGATTGGCTAGGACACATGAACTTATCGGCGCAAGCCCTCGAAATTTAGCTAATTAGATTAACGAATCTGCCCTTGCCCCAGCTAATGAATGAACTGGGACGCCGAATATCAGTGTTCATGGATTGGCTGGGACACATGAACTTATCGGCGCAAAGCCTCGAAATTTAGCCGATTAGATTAACGAATCTGCCCTTGCCCCATATAATGAATGAACTGGGACGCCGAATATCGGTGTTCATGGATTGGCTGGGACATATGAACTTATTGGCGCAAGGCCTCAAAATTTAGCCGATTAGATTAACGAATCTACTCTGGCCCCAGCTTATCGGCGCAAGGCCTTGAAAGCGAGTATTGTTGAGAGCGCCTCAGGAGTGCTGCACCCGTAATGAATAAATGGGGTGAGGGCTGCATGCACGGAGGTGCCATTGTTGCGTTCAAATCCAACAAATTGGGAGAGGAAAAAAGCAGTGTGGATGACTGTGGATGGCAAGAAGACTATTCTTCAACAGTAGAGGGGAAGGTAGAACGCTGGTGGAACTGGACACAGAGATGAATTGAGGTGGCGAGCCTACGCGCACGGGGAGTAGGATGTCGAGGGAGCATGCGAAGCGCCATTTCCCACATCATTGAAAGTAGGTCACCCAAAAAAGAAAAACAGCAACGAGGTAACTCCCCTCGCTCGAGAGGAGAAACCAGTGCAACAGAAGCGGATTCCATTATCCGTGACCCAAATGTAGCAGTTGAGTTCACTCGACAGATTTTTCTGCTAGAAGTTCAGTAGTCCATGGTCGGCCAGACTGATTATGAAGTTTTTAGGGAGTGCGTTCATGGAGCAGTAAAGGGCTTGTATACCTCCTATGAAATCGACATGCATCTTTGTGTTGCGCGAAGAGAGATAGAGCAAAGGGATGCTCGCATTCAGAGCTTGCAAGCCCGCGTGGAGAAGGCCAAAAATGAGCTGAAGAAAGCTAACACCTCTGAGACTCATTCGGCGAGTCAAGTGAATCCGATTGTTGCGGAGCAAGTAAACCGCCAAATTCTGGATCACGCAATTGCCGATCGAGAAATGGCGAGTATGTTTGCAATAGAAGCTGCTAAGGCCAGGTCCTATGAAAAAGGCTTCCATGACGGCCGAAAAATTAGAATAGAGAAGACGAAGGGAAAAACTAGCCGATGAAGTTTGTTGATGTGAAAATCGCGGATTTAAGCATGGATGGATCAAGGCTCTCCAGGCCCCGGGCGTTGATCCGGCGTCACCCTTGTATCAAAGTTATACTTTTCCGTTCGAGGCTTTCGATGCCGAGAAGACTGATGACGAGGACGGAGCCGAATAATTTTGATGTACATTGTTCCGTTTTTATGTAAAGCATGTACTCATGATCTATTGAATAAAACATATTGTTTTAAATGTCTATATGTTATATCGATCAATGCTTGTAAATTAAGTTGTGTTTACTACTTTACGTCAATTGCGTTTGCGCTTGTCAATCACAATATTCTCGACAGGAGCTCTGAATTCGGAGGATTATTCGGCCCAAACGTATCATTCGCAGATGGGGCTCCGAATTGAAGGCTTTTTGTGCTGGCTAATCGCGATTTCCACGAAAGGCGCTGTAGACAGGCCCGCGGGGGGACCTCGCTACAGCTCGGACTCGATTTGTGTCACGGTTCTTAATCTTGAACCAAAGAGTCCAAATCCGGCAAATCGTTTTGAGAAAACAGATTTTTTTTGAAAGAAGTGCCAAACATGGACTGCTTTACCAGATACAGAGTCGCCACCTAAATATTTTATTTTTGGGAAATTTAGGAAACCCTGACTCGTTTGCCTAAGGCCACGTGTCCGTCATCACCAAAGTTGCCTCGGCTCGGGAACTTGGGTACGATTGGAGAAGGTCACTTCGTGAGTACCCCCGCTCGCCCGATCAAAGATCGGCCTCTACTAACCATGATATCTATTTTTGAAAACATTGTGTGTTCTTATTCCGGTTATTAGCCTAGGTTACTATGTGATGCGCACAACATACAAGTATAGACTGAGTCGGCTGAATTGGAACAAAACACTTCATGTTTGTTTGTGAAAATGGTTTGCTACTCGCAAGTAGGCTTAAAATGCGGATTTTGCCACCCTCGGGTGGGCTTAGAAAACATGATTTTGCCACTGTCTAGTGGGCTTAAAACAAACATTTGATGAATTGTTCCAATCCAAATAACCCAACCTCCACCCACAGGCATCCAAGCAGGTATATCACATAAGCAGTTAGCCTCATGGTAAGCATGCTATCATGGCAGTCACTCACACGCATGCAAGGATGCTAAAGCATAAAACTCACCGAGTACTCCAAGCCAAAACAGAAACCGATTAGAAATCCATGCATGATCCTAAGTATACAGAAATGCCTAATGCAACACATGCAAAAATGCAACTATAGCAGGCTCGGCTATTCTAAACATGGCATATGAGATGCAACAGCTATCAAGTATTCAACTCGGAATTGAAATACAGATGCAGTTAGTATGATGCGCTGAGCCCGGTGCATGCAAGACAGATGAATGTGTGCAAACATGCTATCATACTGTATGCTAATTGAAACATGCCCTAATCTAACCATCATAAGCAGGTAAATAAAAGGGAGAAAGACGTGGGGTTGGAAGACATACATCACACACACGCACACTTATTACAACATTGCCCTCGCACAGAGGGTCCAAATAAATAGTACAGTCCAAATAATACAGTCCAAATATGTACAAATCCCTAATTAATTTAGAAATTAACTAAGAAAAATAATAAACTGGCATGCAAGCCAGGGACTGTCTTGACTCTTCTCCAGATGATGAATGATGCATGTCCGGGTTGCCTTGTGCAGAAATCCACTGCGATGCCCCAATTAGCCTCTGTTTGCAATTGTTTTTGGAATGCGTGCCAAGCTCCGGAAGGTTGCTGATTCTTGATTTGCTGCAACAGAGAGCAAGAAAGGGGCATGGCAATGTATTTTCACATATGTATGCATACCTCGATCCTCGTGCCACCAATCACGCATCTCGATGCATGATGGCCGAGGAGTCGAATTGCACAACTCAATATGAAATGAATGCACATATGAACACAATAAGACCTAACTCCATCATGGATAATTCGGAGTGTCGGTGACTGGGGAATTGAGACACGTTCCGTCACTCGGAGTACGAAACGCCCCTCGTTTCCCGTGCTCGGGCTAACTCCTATCCCGAACACAATGCAATATGCATGACATGCATGAAATGCAACTAAGATACAACCTAACATGCACAATGCTATGAAATGGCATACACGATGCACGAGGTAACATGGCATACGCAATGCGCTAACATACAGCCTAGCATACACAATGTTATGGAATGAAATGGCATACACAATGCATAATGGACTTACACCAACATGAGTGGACCTCAGCCACACTCACATAAGAGGCCATTAGATGAAAATGAGACACTTGAAATGCGTGCTCACGTGCACGCAAACCGAGGATCGACCCTAAGGCACCGAATGCCACTCTAACAAGACACATGGCAAGACATGGAATATGACATACTAGCATGCAAATTTCAGTAGTAAAAATTGATGCAAAATAGCCCCGAAACATGGCAAAAGTGCACCCGATGCATGAAATGAATCCCGAAATCCAAAATTAGGCACATGGAATGACTTATAGCTATACAAAGCATGCATTATTTGAACATGAAGCATGAAGAAAGAAGCAAGGAAGTCCCAAAAAATGCATATTTACAGTTTTAAGCAAGGCCAAACAGTGAACACAAATGGGGCTAAGCTAGCATACAAAAATGGCCCTAAAATTGAGATAATGAAGCAAGTAGCAGCTTCTGGCCCCAAATGGCCAAGAGTCCTTCAAAAAAGTTGAAGAGGGGCTCAAAAAATGGCATTTTACAGTTAGTGACCAAACCCAAAACAGTGCACAAGCAAGCCTAAAATGCTATGCAAGATAAGGCCAAAAAGAGGGCTTCAACACAAAGTATACAAAGGATGCCTCAAACAGCAAAAGACCCTTAATGAAACATGAATAGGGGGTAAAAATAAGGCTATTTACAGTTCAGACCAGAGCCCAAAAACAGAAGCACAAGGGGCTAACAAATCATGCAAAAATAAGGCCAAAAGAGGGATACAAAGGCAAGTGGAAAATGGAAGCCTCGAACAGTGAGGAGCCCTTCAACAATGTTGAATAAGGGATCAAAATAAGCAACTTTACAGTTTACAACATGCCTCAAAACAGTTTATACATAGGCCTAAAATACTATGCAAGGAAATGGCATAAAAGAAAGGTAAAGAAGCAAGTGCCACAAGGAAGCCTCAAACAGCAAAAGATCCTTAATCAAACATGAAAAGGAGCTCAAAATATGACTATTTACAGTTTGGGTCGGGGCCCAACAATGCTTGAAAGCAAGGCTCGGGGGCCAAAACGCGCAGCTTGGGGCCCCGAAAACTGACTGTTAGGCACCGGAAGTGGTGTTCGACCACGAAGTCGGTCTCTCGGACCACAGTGTCCCTCAAAAGGGAGGAAATAAGGTATGTGCCAAAAACCAGAGCAAACGGAGGTGGTTAAGCGGTCCCGAACCGAGGCACACGGCCGTCGGCTTCGAAAAACCAGAAACCGGGCTCCAAACGGGAAAAATGGCCTACGACCACGAAACGTAGCCTACGGCCACTGAGAGATGATCTACGAGACCTCTCCCTCCCTTCGGGAAGAGAAAACAGAGAAAACGGAGCCTGGTTCGCAAATCGAGGCAAAGCAGACTCCGGAAGTCCGGAGGTAAGGCTCGCAGCCAGGACTTCGCAACCTCAGAACGAGCACAATATGCAACATCACCAAGCGCTCAATCGGTGACGTCTGAGTCTTAAGGTCGGTCAAAAATGGGGTGTCTACAGTTGCCCCTCTTTGACAGAACTCGAAAGTCATAAGAATGACGAGAGTGAATGTCAAAGCCCAGAGACGACCCATTTTTGACAAGGCTGAAGACTTAGACAAAGCAGACAAGATAGACAAAGATGTGCCCGCAGGCATGCCCGCAGGCAGGGGCAAAATGCAAATGATAATGCAAGAAGCCGAACATAACTTATGATCATGCAAAGAAACATAGGGACGTATCCCGGTGTTTCGGAAAGGTATAAGCAATGGAACGTATTCCAAATGCTCTTAACCAAAGATGGAGAAACATGGGGACGTATCCCGGTGTTTAGGGACGTATCCCAAGGTTTAGGGACGTATCCCGGTGTTTAGGGATGTATCCCAAGATTTAGGGACGTATCCCAAGGTTTAGGGACGTATCCCAAGATTTAGGGACGTATCCCAAGATTAGGGACGTATCCCAAAGGTTAGGGACGTATCCCAGAGGTTAGGGACGTATCCCAAAGATTAAGGACGTATCCCATAGGTTAGGGACGTATCCCAAAGATTAGGGACGTATCCCAAAGGTTAGGGACGTATCCCAGAGGTTAGGGACGTATCCCAAAGATTAGGGACGTATCCCAGTGGTTAGAAAAGAAGGAGAAACATAAGGACGTATCCCGGTGTTCTGCAAGGAATGTGAAACATAGGGACGTATCCCGGTGTTCCGCAAGGAATGTGAAACATAGGGACGTATCCCGGTGTTCCGCAAGGAATGTGAAATATAGGGACGTATCCCGATGTTTCGGAAAGGCAAGAGAAACATAGGGACGTATCCCGGTGTTTCGAAAAGAGGGAGAAACTTAGGGACGTATCCCGGTGTTTCGGAAAAGGGATAAGCATTGGAACGTATTCCAAATACTCTAAACCAGAGGAAGTCTGACCTGTCGCACGTGCGAGGAGAAAGAAAGACAATTGCAAGTGAAAAGGTGCATAACAATGCAAGATAGATGTGCATAATCAATGCAATGAATGAGAATAACAATGCTAGTGAAGTGGGTGCATAACAATGCAATTGGAATGGGCATCACAATGCAAGCATGAGAAGTGCATAACAATGCGGGTGGAAGGATGCATAACAATGCAAGTGGAATGTGCGTGACAACGCATATTTGAAACAAAATGCCGAATAAGGGAATACAAGCCTTAACGAGACCAGATTAAAACGCGACCTCCGATTTACCTTTCGGAGGGGTTTGCAACACATTCAGCTCAAAAACGGGCACACCCTGTTCATATTAGAGAGAGATAACATCTGTTGCTGCTTTAATCGCCATTCTGACTTGAAGCAGGCTTACACTTGGGATAGAGGCACGCTCATTCTTCGGAACACTGACAAGGTCTGAAGAGGTACATCCAGAACACAATCTCAGAATTCGCTGAAGGTGAAACACACTCAGATGCTTCGATTTCCCCTCTTTTCTTTTGCTTTGCAGTTTGGAACCCACATAGCTTCAGATAGGTCCTTGTTTCACTGTTCTCACATGACCTGGGTTAAACCCTGCAGTTTTCGAAAGAACAAATTCCTTTTTTGCACAAATGTGGAGACTGGCACAGCACTCTGAGCACACAACAAATCATTTTTGAAATTGAGAAAATGAGTTCTCGACCGGGTATTGAGCGTACAACTGAACACAGCAAAGACGACCCAACAACGAAAAATAAAGGTAAACAACCTAAACACACCGAGACACACTCGGAACGACTCAAAGCAAGAATCGAGAAAAACAAAACAAAAGACACGACACACAGACGTGTTACAAAGACAAGAGACCTCTCAGTACACGAGGAGCCAGTTTCTCTGGGTATTATTTCCCACCCTTTCTCATTTGTGATTCTCATATCACTCGGCCCTCAAGCTCTGTTTTTCTGAAAAAAGCCCTTTTCCTCACTTTTCCTCTTAGCGCACATCTCTCTATTCTTCAATCTCTCATTTTAAATCCCTCCCCTGGGTGGTTGATGGATAAACAGCAAGTTGTGGCCTCGTGCCCCTAGCATTCTGCTAGATTCTTCTTCTTCTGCGCACAGCTTGTGAGTTTCTCCCACAGAGGGGCTGTGCTACAACTGGGTGTGTAGCAAATCTGCAGCTGACCTCGGTTGACGATGCTTTGCCGGGGAGTTTGGACGTGATCAGATATGTCCAGATGAGGAAGTGGAATATCTTGCCCCATTCCAGTTCGTGCTTCGCACGTGGCTTGATACCTCGTTGCTTGGAGGGTGAGAGAGCTTTCAGCCCTTTGTTGTTAGCTTCAGTTGTGCCCTTTTCTGGCAAGTAGAGTGCCCTTTCTGGCAAGTGCGTTGATAAAGGGAAAAAGACAGAGAACCTAACTCAACTGTGCCCCTAGTTCATCATGTTGACCATGTTTTGTTTTTGCTTTCTACTAAAACAATTTTGACCAAAATGAGAGTTAAATTAACATGCTTGTTCGATTTTTGATTTGAGATCATGCAAGTTGGGTTATGAGCACTGAAAATTTTCCTTTTTGGGTCCAAGAAAGTGGTCCAGTTTTAGAAAAATGGAATAATTTTTGAGAGAATTAGTCAACCTTAGTAAAAATTCTCAAAACCTGTTTTTGCAAACGGCCACTACTCAGCGAGCAGGGAACCTACTCTTGAGATGCACAACCTCAGATCCAAAGGAAAACTGTCCCGTGCTTGAAGAGAGCTGCATGGCAACGGAAAGTTGCCCCTTGTTTGAACGGCACTGCGGCGCGTCGAATGGCAACGGAAAGTTGCCCCTTGTTTGAATGGCACCGCAGCGCATTGTAGTCAGTCCTCAGAGTGACGAACACAACCAAATCCTCAGATACAGAGAAGACAAAGATGACCAGAACCATCGCATGGACACAATCAAATTTGAAGTGTTTTACGACTGGACTTCAGAATGAAGTTGCCTACGTATCCCAAACATGGGAATCAAGCCTTACGTAGTTCGGGGTTAAGGTACACTCGGGTATTTAACCTCTCCTTTTATGCTCTAACTTTTGCCAAGGCGCCCGTTGCAGGTTTTCAACCTTGTGAGCTGTGTTCTTCTTTTCTTTTCAATTCTTTTCATTCTTTTTCATTTCTTTTCTTCTTTTTTCCTTTTTTTTTCTTTTTCTTCATTTCTCTTTTTTTTTCATTCTTTGCATTTTATTTATTTATTTATTTATTTATTTTTGTTTTTTTGTTTTTTTTTTCTTTGCTCTAACTTTTGCCTGGGTCGCCATTCCGGGTTTTCAGCCCAGCAAGCCTCTCAAAGGGTAAAAAGTGTAGCTTTGTCCATGTTGAATGGTTTTAAGATCTCGAAGCCATCCGTATCCAGGGGAATGACTACTGTATTGACTTGCAGAAGGATTCATCTTCGGCTTTTCGAGCACATCTGACATTTTTGCCCCTAGTTCGAAGGGTACTGTTGTTCTAGCTTTGCAAGCTTCTTCTGATGAGGTCTGACCTTCTTGATCTGACTTTGGTGCCTCTTGTTCGAGGGCTGCTTCAAATCTGTGGTCGACCGTTGAATATTCTGAATGCAAGTTCAAGGTTTGAAAGCAAAGGGGGGTCGAGTCTCGAGGCTGAGAGCGATCCTAAGCTGCGCAATCTCAAGAGCGATTCCATACATGTCTTTGCAGGACTGCGCAAAACATTTTTTGAAAGTTTTTAAGAAAGCGACAAATCGCTCGCGCTGAAGACAGTGTAGAACCAATCTGGATCAAAGCTAGGGTCCTTCTCAGTACTCACACTAACAAGCATGATTTCATTCATTAAGGGCTTAGCACGCCTCTCTTTCTCTCAAATGATCAAAGTTTTGCGAATCCCGAGGAATTCCTTTCTCTTCGTTTTCACCGCAGTGTTCAAAAAGTTTTGAAAAACTCAGGTCATTACAATGACTTCAAGGCACAAGAGAACAGGTGGAATGCGCTGCCATTTCATACAGAACTTCTGGCACAACTGGCACAAGGTAGAAGCGAGCACAAGAATGTGAAAATCACTGCTGTTTCATTCAAAATCTGTTGGCGTTACTGGCTCCAAGGCAGAAACAGACTCAAAAGAAAACGAAAAGACAAACACAAAACAAGCAAGTGATGTCCGAGGTAACACCCCCGGCATCACCCGACTCCAACCAAAATAGGACTAACTCGGTACAACAAGACAGACCCAACTGACTCAGTAAGAAAAGACTGACTCTGTACAAAATAACAAGACTGACCCAATACCTAAGTCAGAATGTACAAAAACCAGCATTCACAAATGCTCAAAACAGTGCGTGCCATACACCATATCTGAAATAAACTGAACGCCGCCCGCAGGTGGTTCATCCCTCGATCACATCACATTATCCCCCACAAGTTCACTGATCAAGTGCCGATAGACTTTGCAGGACCTGGTGCGGGGATGACCCCGTTGTCAATCAAATTTTGTATCTCGTGGCGGAGACGGACGCAACTGTCGGTGTCATGACTGGTTTGTTGATGGAAAGCACAGTACTTAGTCGGGTCATGCTTTGGAGGGAGAGGATCGGGTAGAGGCTGTTGCTCTAACTGTTTCAGATGTCCTTTCCTGAGTAGGACCCCCAGGGCTTTAGACAAAGACATATAGAGTGGGGTGAAAACCCTCTTGCCTCGGGGTAGATAGTCTGAAGTTCGGGGGTTTGAAGTGGATGCACAACAAAGGGGGTGGCTGCTCTTGGTGTGGTGGTGGCGACCATGCCCACTTCGGAAGATCTTGCAGCTGCGTCACCGCTGGTGGTCGCATTCGAACTACGGGAAAATGCCCTCCTGGGCTGCTCCTTCTCCTGGTCAATGAGGCCCCGCTTCATAGCATCCTCGATCTGTACTCCCATCTCATGCAAGTCTGAAAAGGTAGGGAAGGGGAGCACGATCATTTTCTACATTAGTTTGGGCTGGAGGTTGCGCACAACCATCCGTATCTGATCCTTATCCGTTGGCCTAATGGTCATCATTGAGGCCTTGGCCCTCCAGCGGGTTACAAAGTCAGAGAAGCCCTCTTTCGGCTTTTGCCTGGTCGTCTCGAGATCACGGGTTGTGATCTTGATCTGGGTATTGTATGAATATTGTGCGACGAAGGCCTCGACCATCTCCTCCCAGCTTCGTTTCACTGAATCCTCCAATTTGGCGTACCAGATGGCCGCAATACCTGACAGGGTCCTGCCAAAAAGGGAAAGCTTCTGTAATCTTGTCAAGCCCATCGGGCCCAGAACATCTGAAAACAAACTCAGGTGGACCATGGGATCTCCTAACCCGTCAAAACGGCCGATGTGAGGCATCTTGAACTTGTCCGGCAGTGTCACAGCTGCGTCGGTGTACCCGTCCTCAATGTCCGGGATGGACTTTACCCCCTGGGATTTCTTGAATAACTTTTCAAGCTTGCTCAACTTTAACGCTGTGGGGTCGACCTCGAACTCGAAGGGAGAGTCCGGTAGATTGGTAGGTGTTTTGGATAGTTGGGGTAAAATTGGGGGCGGAGTCGGCCCTACCGGAATGTCCGGACCTTCCTGGACATTTGGCGTCTCTCCAGGTGTTGGAGCTCCTGCTGGGGGAGGAACTTGTTGTGAAGCGGACGCGCCGCTTTGCTGTTGCAGCCTGGTGATGAGCTCGGCCTGCTGAGCCATGACCGCAGCCTGCTGTTTGGCGAATTCAGCTTGGCGGACAGCATCTTGCTGCATGAGTTTCATACTTTCTTGCATCTGGCGCATCATTGCCTCCATCCCTGATGTGTTCTGCTGATCCATCTAACTGACTGGTATCTATCCCTGCAGTAGAAACTGAGACCTCAGCCTGACTGTTCACTGGTGGGGTGGATAAGGGCCACTGATCTGGTAACTGCTGAACTGGTGATTTGTGCCTGACTGGCCCTTTTACCCCGCCTCTGGCAAAGGAACACTGATTGCCCTTGAACTGAACCTCTGACCTGACAAAGTCTATCAACACAAGTTCGATGAACCTCGGGGGATATCAGAGCCTTCTGAAGCTATGGTTCTAGGACTACCCTAGCAAAAGAGAAAACAGATAGCACCTCAGCTCAATTTCACCAAAACAGATACGAGTGTAGCAGGATGACTGTGCCCTCTACTGAATTCTGCCCAAAATTCTGCCCGTAAACTGTTACCCTCAGGTAAACTGAATCCCAAAATACTGAATTGGTGCCCGCAGGCCTGATGCCCAAACTTGTAAACGGATACATGCATTCCTGTAGAGACGCACTCTAAAGCACATAACAGATAAGTGAGAGCCAAAACACCCCTATGGAGGGGTAGGGTTTCCCTGTCCTATTTTGTCAGGAGCTAGGGTTTTACTACGTACGCAGCGGTTTCAAACAACCTATCGGGTAAGCAACCTGTCCTAGTTTGGAATAGTCACTATGGATCCGAATATGCACTAGGTCGAATGGTCAAAAAGGGTGCCGCGGTAAAACCGGGGTTTGTGTTCCCATACTGGCAGAGCCCACAACCAGTCAGCCTTATGGTCATGCCTTGACAAGACAAGCCTCCGGCAAACCGTTCAGGAATAGCAGATGGCAAACACGGTGTCCTAGGCGCACCAATGCAAATGCAATGCAAAGAAACACATAAGTGTAATCAAAAGAAGATATCATGAGTTCGAGTCAAGTTCTCTAAATCCCCAGCAGAGTCGCCAGAAACTGTAGACAGGCCCGCGGGGGGACCTCGCTACAGCTCAGACTCGATTTGTGTCACGGTTCTTAATCTTGAACCAAAGAGTCCAAATCCAGCAAATCGTTTTGAGAAAACAGATTTTTTTTGAAAGAAGTGCCAAACATGGACTGCTTTGCCAGATACAGAGTCGCTACCTAAATATTTTATTTTTGGGAAATTTAGGAAACCCTGACTCGTTTGCCTAAGGCCACGTGTCCGTCATCACCAAAGTTGCCTCGGCTCGGGAACTTGGGTACGATTGGGGAAGGTCACTTCGTGAGCACCCCCGCTCGCTCGATCAAAGATCGGCATCTACTGACCATGATATCTATTTTTGAAAACATTGTGTGTTCTTATTCCGGTTATTAGCCTAGGTTACTATGTGATGCGCACAACATACAAGTATAGACTGAGTCGGCTGAATTGGAACAAAACACTTCATGTTTGTTTGTGAAAATGGTTTGCTACTCGCAAGTAGGCTTAAAATGCGGATTTTGCCACCCTCGGGTGGGCTTAGAAAACATGATTTTGCCACTGTCTAGTGGGCTTAAAACAAACATTTGATGAATTGTTCCAATCCAAATAACCCAACCTCCACCCACAGGCATCCAAGCAGGTATATCACATAAGCAGTTAGCCTCATGGTAAGCATGCTATCATGGCAGTCACTCACACGCATGCAAGGATGCTAAAGCATAAAACTCACCGAGTACTCCAAGCCAGAACAGAAACCGATTAGAAATCCATGCATGATCCTAAGTATACAGAAATGCCTAATGCAACACATGCAAAAATGCAACTATAGCAGGCTCGGCTATTCTAAACATGGCATATGAGATGCAACAGCTATCAAGTATTGAACTCGGAATTGAAATACAGATGCAGTTAGTATGATGCGCCGAGCCCGGTGCATGCAAGACAGATGAATGGGTGCAAACATGCTATCATACTGTATGCTAATTGAAACATGCCCTAATTTAACCATCATAAGAAGGTAAATAAAAGGGAGAAAGACGTGGGGTTGGAAGACATACATCACACACACACACACTTATTACAACATTGCCCTCGCACAGAGGGTCCAAATAAATAGTACAGTCCAAATAATACAGTCCAAATATGTACAAATCCCTAATTAATTTAGAAATTAACTAAGAAAAATAATAAACTGGCATGCAAGCCAGGGACTGTCTTGACTCTTCTCCAGATGATGAATGATGCATGTCCGGGTTGCCTTGTGCAGAAATCCACTGCGATGCCCCAATTAGCCTCTGTTTGCAATTGTTTTTGGAATGCGTGCCAAGCTCCGGAAGGCTGCTGATTCTTGATTTGCTGCAACAGAGAGCAAGAAAGGGGCATGGCAATGTATTTTCACATATGTATGCATACCTCGATCCTCGTGCCACCAATCACGCATCTCGATGCATGATGGCCGAGGAGTCGAATTGCATAACTCAATATGAAATGAATGCACATATGAACACAATAAGACCTAACTCCATCATGGATAATCCGGAGTGTCGGTGACTGGGGAATTGAGACACGTTCCGTCACTCGGAGTACGAAACGCCCCTCGTTTCCCGTGCTCGGGCTAACTCCTATCCCGAACACAATGCAATATGCATGACATGCATGAAATGCAACTAAGATACAACCTAACATGCACAATGCTATGAAATGGCATACACGATGCACGAGGTAACATGGCATACGCAATGCACTAACATACAGCCTAGCATACACAATGTTATGGAATGAAATGGCATACACAATGCATAATGGACTTACACCAACATGAGTGGACCTCAGCCACACTCACATAAGAGGCCATTAGATGAAAATGAGACACTCGAAATGCGTGCTCACGTGCACGCAAACCGAGGACCGACCTTAAGGCACCGAATGCCACTCTAACAAGACACATGGCAAGAAATGGAATATGACATACTAGCATGCAAATTTCAGTAGCAAAAATTGATGCAAAACAGCCCCGAAACATGGCAAAAGTGCACCCGATGCATGAAATGAATCCCGAAATCCAAAATTAGGCACATGGAATGACTTATAGCTATACAAAGCATGCATTATTTGAATATGAAGCATGAAGAAAGAAGTAAGGCAGTCCCAAAAAATGAATATTTACAGTTTTAAGCAAGGCCAAACAGTGAACACAAATGGGGCTAAGCTAGCATACAAAAATGGCCCTAAAATTGAGATAATGAAGCAAGTAGAAGCTTCTGGCCCCAAATGGCCAAGATCCCTTCAACAAAGTTGAAGAGGGGCTCAAAAAATGACATTTTACAGTTAGTGACCAAACCCAAAACAGTGCACAAGCAAGCCTAAAATACTATGCAAGATAAGGCCAAAAAGAGGGCTTCAACACAAAGTATACAAAGGATGCCTCAAACAGAAAAAGACCCTTAATGAAACATGAAGAGGGGCTCAAAATAATTCTATTTACAGTTCAGACTAGAGCCCAAAAACAGAAGTACAAGGGGCTAACAAATCATGCAAAAATAAGGCCAAAAGAGGGATACAAAGGCAAGTGGAAAATGGAAGCCTCGAACAGTGAGGAGTCCTTCAACAATGTTGAATAAGGGCTCAAAATAAGCCACTTTACAGTTTACAACATGCCTCAAAACAGTTTATACATAGGCCTAAAATACTATGCAAGGAAATGGCATAAAAGAAAGGTAAAGAAGCAAGTGTCACAAGGAAGCCTCAAAAAGCAAAAGATCCTTAATCAAACATGAAAAGGAGCTTAAAATATGACTATTTAAAGTTTGGGTCGGAGCCCAAAAATGCATGCAAGCAAGGCTCGGGGGCCAAAACGCACAGCCCGGGGCCCCGAAAACTGACTGTTAGGCACCGGAAGTGGTGTTCGACCACGAAGTCGGTCTCTCGGACCACAGTGTCCCTCAAAAGGGAGGAAATAAGGTATGTGCCAAAAACCGGAGCAAACGGAGGTGGTTAAGCGGTCCCGAACCGAGGCACACGGCCGTCGGCTCCGAAAAATCGGAAACCGGGCTCCAAACGGGAAAAATGGCCTACGACCACGAAACGTAGCCTACGGCCACTGAGAGATGATCTATGAGACCTCTCCCTCCCTTCAGGAAGAGAAAACAGAGAAAACGGAGCCTGGTTCGCAAACCGAGGCAAAGCACAAAAGAGTTCGGAAGTCCGGAGGCAAGGCTCGCAGCCGGGACTCCGCAACCTCAGAACGAGCACAATATGCAACATCACCAAGCGCTCAATCGGTGACGTCTGAGTCTTAAGGTCGGTCAAAAATGGGGTGTCTACAGGCGCTCCGAATTCGGAGGCCTATTCTGCCCAAACGTTTCCACGAAGGGCACTCCAAATTCGGAGGCTTTTAATGTTGGCCAATCGTGATTTCCACGAAGGGTGCTCCGAATTTGGAGGCTTATTTGGCCTAAACGTGTCATTCACGAAGGGCGCTCTGAATTCGGAGTCTTTTTGTGTTGGTCAATCGTGATTTCCACGAAGGGCGCTCCAAATTTGGAGGCTTATTCGACCCAAACGTGTCATTCACGAAGGGCGCTCCAAATTCGGAGGCTTATTCGCCCCAAACGTTTGATTGGCGAAGGGCGCTCTGAATTCGGAGGCTTTTTGTGTTGGTTAATTGTGATTTCCACGAAGGACGCTCTGAATTCGGAGGCTTATTCGAGCCAAACGTGTCATTCACGAAGGGCGCTTCGAATTCGGAGGCTTTTAATGTTGGCCAATCGTGATTTCCACGAAGGGCGCTCCGAATTCGGAGGCTTATTCTCACAACCAGAACTCATTTGGCAAGGGAGAACATTGTATTGAAAAAAAGAAAGATATACACGGCGTAAATTCAAAACAAGCTGTCGTGTCATATAAGCTAACTTAATGATAAAATTTGCGCAAGTGTGTGGAATTCCATGGATGCGGCAAGCTTCTTCCATCCATGTCTTTGAGCCAATATGCCCCTGTCCCTACGATTGAGTCAATCTGGTAGGGGCCGTCCCAGTTAGGACCCAATTTTCCGTTAGCCGGATTCCTAGCAGCGGGAAGCGCTTTCTTGAGGACCAATTCTCCTGGTGTATAACGGCGTTGTTGAACACGTTGATTATACGATTTAGCGAGCTGTTGCTGGTACCGTGCCATGGAAGCAAGGACACGATCTCGGCGTTCTTCAATTAGAGTCAAGTCTAAGGCCAACATTATGTCATTTCGGCCCATGTCAAAAACCTTCGATTTCAAGGTTGGGAGGCCGATCTCTAGGGGGATGATTGCCTGGGTTCCAAAGCACAGAGCAAACGACGTTTCCCCAGTGGATCGCCGTGGAGTAGTGCGATGAGCCCACAACACGCTGGGCAACTCTTCGACCCATCTGCCTTTAGTTTTCTCCAGCCTCTTCTTGATGCTGTCCAAAATAACCTTGTTGGTGGCCTCTGCTTGACCATTGCTTTGGGGGTAGGCCGGTGAGGAAAAGTAGGGCCGGATACCATAAGTGTTGCACAATTCTCGATACACGCCACAATCAAACTGGGTACCGTTGTCTGAAACAAGTGCTCGTGGTATGCCGAATCTCGTTATGATGTTTTTCCATACAAAACGCTTAACGTCGGAATCTCGAATATGTGTTAGTGCCTCCGCTTCTACCCCTTTTGTGAAATAATCCGTTGTAACAATTAGGAATCGCTTGTTGCCTGGGGCCCGTGGTAATGGTCCAACGCTATCAAGCCCTCATTGAGCGAACGACCAATGACTAGTGATAGAATTTAACTTCTCGACAGGAAGATGAGTTAAGGGGGAAAACTTCTGGCATTGCTCACATTTCTTGACATAACACTTGGCATCGGTTCGCATGGTCGGCCAATAGTACCCCTGAGTTACGGCTCGATGGGCCAGAGAACGTCCGCCCGAATGGGCACCACAACTGCCTTCATGTATTTCAGACAAAAGTTCCTCGAGTTTATCCGGGTGAACACATTCTAAGTACGGCCAGAGAGAGTTTTTTTGTAGAGCTTCCCCTGCTGATCCAAGTAGTAGCGGAGGGCTTTGTTTCATAGTTTGTGTGCTTCTTTCTTATCTATCGGGAGCTGCTCTGAAGATAGGAATGCGGCGATAGAGTCCATCCAACTTGGACCCGGTTTGATAACGTTGACTTGAACTGATTCTGAAGAGGCAATGCTCGGCTTAGGGACGAACCCTACTTCGATTGTCCTCTTAATTTTTGAGTTGATGGCAGAGGCTAAGCAAGCCAGGGCATTTGCATGCGTGTTCTGATCTCGGGTTATTTGATTCAGTTCGTAGTGATCAAATTTCGCGAGCAAAGAATTCGCTGTTTTCATATAGGCTGCCATGCGGTCATTTTTGGCAACATATTTCCCTTTTAACTAGTTGATTACTAGCTTTGAGTCACAGAAAACAAGCAGACGCCACGCATTGAGGTAAAGTGCATTTCGCAGGCCGGTTAACAGTGCTTCATATTTGGTCTCATTGTTCGATTCGTCGAAGCTTAGTTTGACGGTTTGTTCGATTATTGGCCTGTTCGATTATTGTCCTTTCAGGGGTCATGATTACTACGCCAGCCCCACTGTTACGCTGGTTGGATGACCCGTCGCAATACATCTGCCAAACGTTGCCAACATACATTCTCCAGTTCGGCTTAGTTGCACTTGATCAGACTTAAAGTCGGCGAGGGATCTTGTGAATTCAGCTGCAAAGTCGGCAAGCACTTGAACTTTGATGGAAGTTTTGGGTAGAAATTGGATATCATACTGGCCGAGTTCAAGAGCCCATCTCGAAACGCGCCCCGACGCTTCTGCGCTGCGGAGCGCTGACCAGAGGGGATATTCCGTTGGTACCCCAATGGTATGCCCCTGAAAGTAGTGCATTAGTTTTCTTGTAGCCATGACGAGAGCAAGGATAAGCTTTTCTAATGGCAGGTAATGTGTTTCGGCGTCGGCCATAGCTTTGCTCACATAGTAAATTGGTCGCTGCTCCCTAAGTTCTTCCCTTAACAGTATAACACTGACCGCCCGGTCAGATACTGCTAGATACAAAATGAGCGGATTGCCTATCGCAAGTGTTGCCAAGAGTGGTACTGATCGGAGATAAGACTTCAAGCTATCTAAAGCGGCCTGGCACTCGGGGGTCCAATCAAATGCTCTGCCTTGCCAAAGTGTGTGAAAGAATTGTTGGCAGCGATCTGTGGAACGACTGATAAACCTGTTGAGCGTAGCGGCCATTCCCATCAACTTCTGAACCTCTTTGACTGACCGAGGGGATCCATGCTCTAGAATTGTCATGATTTGCCTCGGATTGGCTTTGATTCCACGGTGGTTAACGATGTAGCCAAGGAATTTGCCATATCCGATGTCGAATACACACTTAGAGGCGTTCAATTTCATCTTGTACTTTCGAAGGATGCCGAATGTCTTTGACAAATCGGCTAGATATGAGTACTTTTCCTTGGATTTGACCACCATATCATCGATGTATACTTCCATGGTACGGCCGAGTTGTTCCTTGAACATAGCAGTCACTAGTCTTTGATAAGTTGCCCCCGCATTCTTCAGCCCAAAAGGCATGACCTTGTAGCAATAGGTTTCTCTTGGGGTAAGGAATGTGGTTTTTTCTTGATCCTCCAGATGCATGGCAATTTGATGATAGCCCCGGCAGGCATCCAAGAAGCTCATACGTTGATGACGTGCTGTTGCATCTACGAGTTGGTCTATTCTGGGCAGGGGAAAACAGTCCTTGGGACAAGCTTTGTTCAAGTCTGTGAAATCCACACAGACACGCCAAGAGCCATTCTTCTTCTTTACGACCATAGTATTGGACAACCATGTAGAATAGGTTACTTCGCGAACCGCCCCCGGCATCAAGTAACCGATCTACTTCTTCAACAACGGCCGAAGTATGCTTCGCAGCTAACCGCTGACTTCTCTAAATAATTGGCTTACATTTCGAATCAACGTTCAAGCAGTGTTGGGCCACTGATGGATCCACTCCTGGCATCTTGTATGGAGACCATGCAAATACGTCAATATTGCTAAGTAAGAAGGATACCAACTGCTGCATTTCAACTTTATCCAAGGAAGCGCCGATCATGAAGAACTTGTTAGAACTTTCGTCAATTTCGACCCGATGCAGGGCTTTGGTTTCCTTTTCACTTGGGATCCTCCCAATGTCTTTGAGGCTCTCCCTATCCGGTACCTCAATTGAATGCACTTCCAGTTCCCTTGGTCTCTTTGCAGCTAGAAGATAGCATGCCTGCGCCGATTTCTGAGAGCTGCGAATTTGTTCAATACCGTATTCAGTCGGAAAACGAAGTAGTTGGTGGTAAGTGCTTGGCACGGCTTGCATCGTATGTAACCAAGTTCTGCGCATGATAAGATTATATGGCCAAGGAAGGTTGACAACCAAAAATTCTATGTCTACTGATCTCGTGTTGGCCCGTACTGGTAGTGTGATTTTGCCCAAAGGATACTTCGGGTTAGCATTGAAACCGAATAACGAGTAATCAGTTGGAGATAGGTCTGAATCGGTAAAACCAAGTTTGACGAAAGTTTTGTAATACATTATTTTCGAAATGCTGCCCTGGTCAACGAGAACACACTCAATGGTGAATCTGTTTACGCGTAGCTTGATGACGAGGGGATCAGTGCGGGGGTGGGTCACTCCAACTAAATCACTGTCTTCGAAACTAATCCTTCCAGTGTCGTGGGGCCGTTTCACTGGCGTCATTGGGCTATGGGGGCTAGACGGCAACTGGATTGTATGCACCTTGGGTGGCGCCGACAAGCAGTATATCATATGAATTACACAAAGAGGTGACTCTGGCTGTAGAGCTACTGTATTTGTGAAATTGTTCTTTCGGACGTATTGCGTAAGACAACCGTCTTGCACCAATTCTTCAAGGTGATCTTTTAATGCATAACAACTATCGGTGTCGTGACCATGGTCTTTATGATATTCACGCCATTTATCCTGTCTTCTCGCATCGGGAGTCCTGTCATCTTGGGTGGCCACTTGAAGAATGAAAGGTGTTGTACTTTCAACAAAATCTTATTGATCGGCTTTGTTAACGCCCTGTATTTCTTGCCTGAGCGTCTTATGCGCCTGCTATCCACTTGTTACTGTTCATTAGCTCGATGTGAACATTGGTTGTTTGATCAGCGCAAGTCATGCCTTTTGTCTCGTTTAGGTCGATTCCGCTGCTCGGGGCTTCTTGATGGCATGACGCTAATCGGCTGAACAATTCCCGACGTGGCTGTCTTAACGGCTTTATGTCCGGCCTTGACTCGCAGGGCATCGTCTTCCACTTTGCAGTATTCTTCGACCTTCTTCATTAACGCCAAGACGGTTTTGGGGGTGCGGAGGGGGCTATCAGGACGCAATCACATATTAAAGGCGGTGATGGCCATGGAATCATTGCAAGCATATCTACCGGATTAAAGCACTCCTAATAGCGGGCCGAGTATTCACGAAGAGTTTCTTTCGGTCTAATTTGCATGGCCCAAAGAGAATCGGCTTACTTCGGTTGGACCTCATTAGTGATGAATCTCACCCTGAATGACTTTTGGAGTTGGTGGAAGCTCTTAATCAATGCCGGCTCCAGTTTATAGTACTACCTCACGGCCAGTGGTCCCAGACTGCTTGGAAATATTGCACACATGAGGGCTTCATCGTCAGCATGGAGCGTCATCGCTTGCTTGTAATGACGAATGTGAACAATGGGGTCTAATTTTCCGTTGTAGAGGATGAACAACAATGCCTTAAACTTTTTGGGTAGCACAGCCCTTGCAATTAGTCGCACGAATAGGTCATGTTAATCTTTCTCATCCGAATCATCGCTTCTCCTCCGAATCATCGCTTCTCCCTCGTTTATGCCGTGCATATGGACTTCCTTCAGATGAGCTGGATACATCAACGCGCCCTTTCTTTCTAGGCTCCAGGGATGGTGAGCTTGAATCACTGTCATTATTGCGTTTCTAAAGTCGACGTCAGCGACCATCCTTCTTTCCCGAAGGTCGAACCCGGTCTTGGCATGCGGCTTGTTGGGATTTCGCCACCTCCAAGGCCAAATCCTAGTGCAGGCGCTCATTCTCAGCCATCATGTTCTCCAGCCGCTGTTCATTTTGCTTTGCTTGATCCATAATCGTCTGCATTGTCACATGCATTGAAGTTGAGGGTGAGATCTGAGCTACTGAATCAAAGTTCAAGGCACGTCGCGCGGCGATATTCTTCGGTCCCAGCATGTTTCTTGGAGTGAGGACGTCTCTTGGTGTAGTTTCATCAGCGACTATCGGAGGATCTTCTGTGACGTTCGCCATGAATATGCTTGAGTATTCCCACAGATGGCGCCAATTGTGGAGAAGTAGGTTTGGAAATACTTTTGGATCTTGAAGGACGTCCCTGATCCTCTGATTGCCACCTGAAAAAGGGATTAACATTCCGGTCGGGGGTGCCGGAATTAGCACTCTGACGGATAAGTTAGTATAGGTCTGTTGTTTGTTTGAGTCTTAAGTTTCTTGGGTCTGTTCTCACATACCTTTCTTTGGTTAATGTTCCTCTATTTATATTCGCTTTTGGGCTCTAGGGTCGGGCCCACTCTTAATCCATCGTGAGATTGCTCATTCGGCCCCTTCTGTCGTATGCCAATTCCCACTTGGCTTTTTGTTGAATTGGTTCTATGGCCGATTAGTCTATTCGGCTTCAGGATCGTACAGGATGGAACCGAATAATATATATATCCTGATTATCATCAGACGCATTCGACCTCCTTACATGTACTGATATTCGACTCCCACAGAGATGAAATCTTATGAATGAAAGGATATTATATTCAATCATCTGTTATTAATTAATATTTGTTGTGGGATGATCTTATTGTAATATTTTTGGGGCGTTACAGATTTTAGGTTAAACCTAGGGTTTGATTTTGAAATATAAAAGAGGGGTTTTAAATGGGTTCTTGAAAAAGGTTGTGGGGATGTGTTTATGGGCGAGATATGTTAATATAGTGGATTTCTTTACTTAAAATTGATTTTGAAAGTAAATGGGGGTGTTGTTATAAAATCATAGATATTTGGTTGTGAAAGAAAATGAGAAATGATGTTAGGTTTTGAAAGAATGGAACGAATGTGTATGTTGATGATGATGGTGGAGTTGGATATATAATATCACTTCCACCTTAAAAATGATAAAATTATATCTTTTGTTGAAAATTATTTATTCAATAGAAATATTTGTTTTGGGCTATCGGTGGAGGATAACTTTGATTGTTGTAGAAATTGCATGAGAATTAGGTGAATTGAAACTAATTACTCATACATTCTGCATTTAGCATTGTATCACACTTAAACATTGAAAATGTATTATTTTGAGAAAAAAATGGGTGAATAGTGAATCTGGTTAGGGGGTGTGATTGTGGTTGTTATGTTGGCTTGTGTATCTTTGGTGAAAGTCCAGAAACCCACGTGGTTTTGTGCCGATCCTTCCGGTTAGTATCGGTAAAATGGCTTTGGTTGTGCTTGTATAGCCTACTGGTAGGCACATACCTAGAGATTCCCAGTGCTTGTATAACCTACTAGTAGACAAATACTTAGAGATTTCCAGTATTTATTTTATTAAAATAAAATAGGTAAATTACAAACACATCATCTGAAGTTTACTTAAATTACAAATTACTTCCTATGGTTCTAGAAATTATATTAGACCCCTAAGATTTATAATTTCATAATAAATAGGTTCTTTTATTAATAAATTATCAAGTTAATTAATAGTTTTTAATAATGTTAAAATTTTATTTCAATTAATAATTTAGATAATTTTATTATTGCATAGGTGAACAGTTAGAAATTTCACTTTTTCAATTAATTTTGTTAAAATTTTTTTTTGACAAAGAGATATTTATAATTTTCTAAATTATAAGAAATAATTCATATTTTAAGCAAATTTCAGAAATATATTTATGATTTACGTAAATAAAACAGAATAAAATTTATTTTATTTTTTAATTATAAAATAAGGTGGGTGACATGATGTGTGTGAGAGAAAGAAGAGAGAGAAGGACTATACTGTGAAGAATGGAGAGAGAGAGAGAGAGAGAGAGAGAGAGAGAGAGAGAGAGAGAGAATTGTGATGTGTGTGTGAGGTGTGTCTTGGTGAGTGTGTTAGGGTATTGTGAGATGAGAAAGATTTGAGAGTAAAGGATAAAATGGTAAACAAATATTAATATTTCATGTCTTTGTAATATATTTTTACTTGTCATTGTTGTTGAAATTTTCAAAAATTCCCTATTAATTTGCGATTGAGATCTTCTGAATCCACTGTAACGTAATTCCCCCTTCAAAAATTGTATGATAAAATAAATAAAGGTATTTGGTGGCTGACTCTCCACTATTTAAATCATGCAGTCTGAATTAACAATAATTAAATTCATAATGGAAATAAGAAATGGGGCTAAAAACGTATTTGCCTAATGGCGTAAGAGATCTAAAAGTATCGATTGTGTAAAAAATTATAAAATGGAATTGTCTGTTGGCCATTTGATTGGATGGGTGCCGTTGGGTTTGGTGAATCTATTTTGTAGATTATTTTGATGATTTTATATGGTTTACTTTGTGGGGGATTCATGTAAAATAATTTAAATTGATTAAATAATTATATAATTTGTTTGACAATCTTGAATTATTTTGTATGAATGTTTTATTAATGGTAAAATAAAAAGGATTTGGCTTGTCTCCAGTTAAAAGTTGACCTGAACAAGACAGTTTATAGCGATCCCGGTATTCCCTTGCTGTATTTGTCGTATTCCGGACCTTGGTTCCATGGAGTTGGTAGTTGTATCCATCTTATTGTCATCATTTGATTCCATTTCTTGAGTTTTAGGATGTGTTGGGCTTGTTTCAAGCAGGTGGGTTGAGCCTTGGTCTAAAATCTTGTTGCCGGGTTTTTGGTCATTCCGCTCGAGCGGGTCTTAGGGCGCTCGAGCGGATATTGCACACTCCCAGTATTTTGGTGCCCTGCAAAACTTCTGCAGGTTGGTTTTCTACGCTCGAGCGAGTTTCTTGCGCTCTAGCGGGTCACGCTCGAGCAGTCTTGTTGGCGCTCGAGCGGGTAGTACATTTTCAGTGTAGGTTCTGGGAGGGGGAAATCTACGCTCGAGCGGACTGGTTTTCACGCTCGAGCGGATGTACTCTATTCTAGTGCCTTGATGCTCGAGCGGGACTTCTTGCGCTCGAGCGGATCTAGTTTTTTGTTCTTGACGCTCGAGCGTTGTGTTTTCCGCTCGAGCGGGAATGTCGTATAACAGAGGGCAGCTAGGCCTTTTTGAATCACTTTTTCACATCCTTTCTCTCTCTTACTTTTTCAAAAACACCATTGGAGAGCTTCTCTCTCCAAATCCTTATCATCTCTCTAGGTATTGATCTAGTAGGAGTGATTTCCTCACCTTGGGCCTTTGTAATAGTTGTGTTGATCGTCGAGGTCTATCTTGGGATCCGAAAATTTTGGGATTTGGAGCAACTTCGCTTTCTTCATCTTCTTCGTTGGGTTTCATCTTTGAGGTAAGGATAACCTACTCCATCTTATGAGCTTTGCCTTTGAATTTTAGCATTTTGATATGTTGGGGGTTGTTGGGTAATTTTGAGAAAGTTTGGGCCTTTGTGTAACTTTACAAAAGTTAGGGTTTTAATTATATAAACCTATATGCATGTTAGGCATAGAGAAATGAGATTAATGTTGGACCATTGATAGAAATGGAACCTTAGGGTTGTCTTGTGAATTATGGGAATTTGCCCTAATTGGTTTAATTAATTAATGTGTATGATTAATTAAAGAAAATGAGGAATTGAATTGAGAATGTTGAAATTGGGAATGTTTGGGATTAAAGGGTGTAATTGAATCATTTATTGTTCACCTGGTTGAAATGTTGATATATTATCCATTTGTGCATTTATTTCCTGTTTAGAAATAATTGCTTTGGGCTACCGGCGGAGGGTAGTTTTGATTGTTGTAGACAATGCACGATGATTAGGCAAACTAAAACTAATCAATTGGATGTGTCATAGAATATGACGGTTGAAAGAATACATTGACTTTATGTATTGATTGATTGTGTATATGACCAACGTGTTTATATGCATTATGTGTAGACGGTTGATAGAATACATTAACTTTATGTATTGATTGATTGTGTATATGACTTATGTGTTTGTATGCATTACGTGTAGAGGAGGAGATGGGGGATGTACTCCGCGGTTTAGGGGAAAATGGGGGATGGACCTCTAAACCGGATAGTGTTGGGAGGAGATGGGGGATGAACTCCGTAGATATAGCTCATACGCTTATCTAAAGAAGTGTAGATACAGCTCATATGCTTGTCTAGTGAAGTGTAGATACAGCTCATATGCTTGTCTAGTGAAGTGTAGATACAACTCATATGCTTATCTGTTAAGGGTTGATATAGCTAATATGCTTATCTGTTTAAGTGTTGATACAGCTCATATGCTTATCTGTTGAAGTGTTTGCTTGATTTGATATAGCACTAAAATGTATATCATCATCATTTGTGAAGCATGGAAATGGTTTATGTGTTATTGATACAACACCAAAATGTGTATCCATAATGAGTTTCGAAAGTGTTTTAAAGATTAATCTTAATCTCATTAAGTTATTTTGCTAGGTTTGAGCCTTGTTTTCAAACTCAATTTTGAAAAAGAAGTGGAAAATAAAAAGGGACATGAACTTGAATGTCATGGAACTGAAATGTGATGTGAATGAATGTTTAAGTGTTGACCATCTATCAACTGCTAATCTTTTAGTCATTATTCATAGTTGGTTTAGTGTATTTCTACTGGGCTGTGGCTCACCCTATATGGGACACCGTTTTCAGGTGCATGAAGCATGCCACCTCCAAGGACATAGCTTGGGAGGCTAGAGGCAGGCAGACGTTTGTGGTTTTGTTATCTTTTGTTGTATTACATGTAATTTCAAGCCATGGGCTTAATGTATATTTGAGTTAGTACTCTCCTCTTTGTAACCAAGTGTTAGCTTGGAAAGCTGTAAGCCCATGGGGCATTTGCTTTTGTGGTTAACATGTAATACTTTTTGTAAAGAATTACTCTGATGAATAGAATGAGGTTTGTCTCTTATATCAATGCATGTCTAAATTGATGGGTTTAATGTTATTTTTTTTTGAGGGCGTTACACTTGGTATCAGAGCTTACCGGGTTCGAATACTTTGAGCGCGTGGGAAGTGATTAGTATCACAATGGGTTTGTCTCGCTTGTTAGAGACTTAGATGTAATGTTATGTACTTATGTGATAACATGTTTATGTGATTATTTGGGTATGGAATGTAGTTTCCGGGATGTTGATTGGATCCTTGGGTTTCTGGGAGTCCTGTTGGAAAGGCACTTGATCAATGCTGCTTCTAACCGGAACTCTAGTAACGCCTCGGGACTATCATTATCCTGAAATGAAATTCGTAAGTGCTTATGTGTTTATGTGCTTACGTGGAGTGAATTACAGTTGTCCATGTATTAGGACCCGAGTGTTTAGTTTCGGCACATTTATGAATGTGCTAATATCCTTTGTTACTTTTACTAGGATGCTTAGACGCAGAAGTTGTGATTTCCCTCCTTCCGCTCGAGAAGAGTTGCGGAAACAGTTTGTGGAGTTACGCCAGGGTACTACACCTTTGGTGCAGTTTGAAAGATGGTTTGCTAACCTGTCGAGGTTTGCTCCAGAATTGGGGGAGACGGAGGAATTGCGTTGTTTTGAGTTTGAGAGTAAGCTGCGTGACGACATCCGCGATAGGATTGCGGGGTCTTGGCATAGGAGTTACAATGTGCTTGTTAGGGCTGCGACTCATGTGGAGGCAGCGGTGCTAGCTATGGGCCAGAATAGGGAGGAGGCCGTCTCGGCGACTCCTGTGATTCAGAGTGTTGGTAGGCCTTTTAAGAGGCAGAAAGGTTTTAATCCACTACAATTTCAGAGAGCTCAGTCCGGCTCTACTTTTCCAGTACCAAGTCTAGATTTGGGAAAGGGTGAACGAAAGGTTGTCACTTGCTTCAAATGTGGTCAGCTGGGCCACAAATCCCCAGCGTGCCCACAGAGGAAGAGGGCAGAGTTGGTAGTCCGACCAGTAGTTGCACCACCAGAACCTTCTAGCCAGCCAGGTTTTGGGCCGATCGAATGTTTAGTGAGGAAGCAGTCGTTGGGGCCTTCATCAGCTCGGACTTTGGACCAGGCTCGTACTCGGGAGCCGCTTACCTGTTGGGGGTGTAATCAGCCGGGTCATATCCAACGTTTCTGTAGCCAGTCGGGAACTTCTTTGGGGGTTTTACAACCTAGTCAGGTCCAGCCTTATTCGATTGGGCAGGGGCAGTATCGTTTTGGGGGACAAACAGGCCAGATTTTGAGGGCCTTAGAGGAGTCGAGTTCCCAAGCCCCAGTTGGGGAAATTTGCAGTGGTTGCAAGTGTGGTTGGTTGGGGCACATCAGTAGTCCTTGTTCGTGGCTGGTAAGCCCATAGGATATCTTGGGTCAGAGAATGACTAACTTTTGAGGTCCAACGAGGGACGGTAGTTGTGGTAATACCGAAGGGGTGGTTCTGTTTTGACTAATCCGTTTTGTAATCGGTGAATTATCATTTTGTAATCATTGGGTTCTGTTGTGTAACCATTGTGTTTTGGAAATGTTGGAACATCAAGGTTGTTCGTTTCTATATATATATGTTTATATAGTTGTGTGTGCCTGTACTTATCTATTTCCTTGAAATGGGCAAGTTAGAGCATGTAGCGGCTCTAAAAGTTTTATTAATGTAATAGGTTGTTGTGAGACCATAAAATCTTTGGTAGTAATGCATTCTTATGCGTGTGTTTTGGTTTGGGAAAAATGGGGGGCTGATGAGCCATGTTTTTCAAATTTGAAAGGTTTATTGAGGGATGTATATCTTAATCAGAATTACTAGGGGGCGAGAACAGCTATACTTGCCGGATGCTCGCAATTTCATTAGTGCTATCAAATTGATTTTATGTGTGTGAAAGCAATGTTAGTCTACTGTCGCGGGAACTCCTCGAGAGGATGTGAAGTGTGAGATTAATACTAGGTATAGTATGTAATTAACATGGTATTTTACGAGGGCATGACGCATAATCTTGTTAGGAGTGGACTTGTACCTTCGTGGTAGGTAACATTGCCGAATTGGCATGTATTGTGATTGATCGTACGATGGAGGGAGTGTTAGTCTCTAGATAAGGGTGTAGCTATTGGCATCGAGAGTGGTGTGTTGTGAGCAGTTGGTGCTATATCTCGGGTAGTAGCTTATGGACGTTTCCTAAGTTTTCGGACTTCCTTACTTTGATCGAAAGTGATAGGTTTGTACCTTAACACTGGTTAGGTCGGGAGATGCTGACGACAGGATTGGTTGGGTGTATAACCCATGGTTTGGGTGTGAACCGTGAGTAGAGTCACTGTGGTTTGGTCTTTGCGAAGAAAGGTTTGGGATGATAATGAGAAGGTTGAGGACTTTTACTCCTCCAGAAATTTAGAATGGTGAATCTATGAAAGCCTTGTCGGCGACATGCGACGATATCGGGGTTTGGTTCATGGTGGTTGTCTAGCGGTAGCATTGGCTAGTGGTTTGGCACGGAGGCTGGGCCTCTTGATGGTACTCTCGGGATGAGTGACAACTAAGATGCGGGGTAAAGAGTGGACCCTATGGGTCATGGAGGGACTCGGTATGGGAGTAAGATAGCTTGCAAAATAAGGAGGTTTTGCCTAGTGTGGTACGTGTTAGTGTGTGGTTCGTAGGTTATTATTAGATGATGTGTAGAAGGGGATCAGTCCTAGAAAATCCCAAGTGAATACCTTAATAAGGCAATGGTGTGGTTTCTTATTGAAGTCGAGAGGTTGGATGTTTGGTTAAGTCAGGTCACTTCGACATAAGTGTCAGTCGTCCAGTTTGGATAGTGGTAACACAAGTGAGGTAGTAGAGTTGTGAAAAGTGAGTAAGGCACCTTGTTAGAGTCGTTTTGACCCGTTTGGCCCTTGTTTGTGCGTGCAAGGCACGGGGGCGTGCAATGTTATCCGTTGTGTCGTTATGTTATTGGGAATTTTAAGTGTTTAGGAATCCTTTTTATGAAAGTTCTGTTTTTGGGTATTGTGTCATCACTGTGAGTATGGTGGGTTTTGTGGGATGGCTATGTTGAGATTCACTCAGGGGTCATCGAGTACTCTTCGTAAACTAAAATGATTTTGAATCGAAACGTGAGTTTTGCTACCCTTATTTTCGGGAAAATAATTTAAGAGAAATCTTTGAGTTCGGCTGTGACTAGTTGTAAATGACGTGTTTAGTGGTAGCCTTACGAACTTGAATATTTTACGGGAAGTTAGACTCGACCTAGCTTGAGTTGCTGGTTATATGCTGTGTGATTTTGGCGAGACCTCGAAGTAGTGGGGTAGTAATGTGCCGTAATGTCGTTTCTTACCCGTGCTTCGTCTTACACCTGTTTTGTGAAAGTTGACTGGAAGCCTTGTGTACAAACGTTTCCGTGTTTCCTTTGTTGGGATATTAAGTACCAAATACCGGTTTGAGTGTTGTGAGTAGTCGAGACGTGGTGGATGTCTCAGAACACTGTAGTGATTGAATATGTCTTACTATTATCATTGTTATCGAGTCTGGCTAAGTCGGACTTTTCCATTCGTAAGGTATTGTGAAAACGTAATGGGGTTGAGGAAACCACTTGGGTGAGTAAATTTCGGGTCCGAGAGAAGTATCTGGATCCATTAGTAGGTATTTGAGCATATGTTGAATATTTTGTTGTATTGATGAACAGTAGGAACATTGCACATGTTTCGTTTTATGGTAGTACTTTGGATTATGCCTTGAAAATGGTAGTTAATTTAGCATTTTATATGTTAAATGTGATGTAGGAATGCAAGTGTACCATTAACAGTGAATGTGTTTCGGAATTGTGAACCATGCATGTTAGAAGTTATTAAATTTGAAAGAAATGCATGTCGAGAATGCATGTTATAGCATATATTGTAAATTTTTCTCTTGAATAGAGATGGGGTAACTGGTAATGGGTTAGGGTGTTGAATACTAAATTGTGTATTGTGGAGAAATTGATTCAATTTAAATGTTATGAGAAATTTCAATGAGAGGTCTTGGCCGAATCAATTGAGAATAGTTATGTGTTGTGAGTAACACCGTGTTTATGAAAAATGTTTACAAAACTCTTGGATTTCGCATGGGAAATGCAAAATTTATTTCGGAATGTTAACGTTGAAAACTTGATTATTTTTGAGAAAAGGCCCTTTTAACCAGAGAATAATTTTCTATATATTCGTACAAAAGCTTGCATTGATTGTTTTATTCGGGATTGTGATTATTGAGTAATGACTTAGCTTGGAGCGCTAGTTGGTTGTTTTGGTGAGTTATCCCGGAGAGGGTTTGGTTTTGTTGAAGTTTCGTATGCCGAGGTGTTGTTTTCTTTCGGGGCATGTTTCCTTGTTAAGCCCTTCCCATGTGTGAGGGTGAGTAGAAAATCAGTTGTGAGGTTAACTTCTTTGTATTGTGAGCTTTGCTATCAGTTGGCCTTGTGTTTTAGCGTTTCCTTAATTTCGGGGACGAAATTCTTTAAGGGGGGGAGGTTATAGCGATCTCGGTATTCCCTTGCTGTATTTGTCGTATTCCAGACCTTGGTTCCATGGAGTTGGTAGTTGTATCCATCTTATTGTCATCATTTGATTCCATTTCTTGAGTTTTAGGATGTGTTGGGCTTGTTTCAAGCAAGTGGGTTGAGCCTTGGTCTAAAATCTTGTTGCCGGGTTTTTGGTCATTTCGCTCGAGCGGGTCTTAGGGCGCTCGAGCGGATATTGCACACTCCCAGTATTTTGGTGCCCTGCAAAACTTCTGCAGGTTGGTTTTCTACGCTCGAGCGAGTTTCTTGCGCTCTAGCGGGTCACGCTCGAGCGGTCTTGTTGGCGCTCGAGCGGGTAGTACATTTTCAGTGTAGGTTCTGGGAGGGGGAAATCTATGCTCGAGCGGACTGGTTTTCACGCTCGAGCGGATGTACTCTATTCTAGTGCCTTGATGCTCGAGCGGGACTTCTTGCGCTCGAGCGGATCTAGTTTTTTGTTCTTGACGCTCGAGCGTTGTGTTTTCCGCTCGAGCAGGAATGTCATATAACAGAGGGCAGCTAGGCCTTTTTGAATCACTTTTTCACATCCTTTCTCTCTCTTACTTTTTCAAAAACACCATTGGAGAGCTTCTCTCTCCAAACCGTTATCATCTCTCTAGGTATTGATCTAGTAGGAGTGATTTCCTCACCTTGGGCCTTTGTAATAGTTGTGTTGATCGTCGAGGGCTATCTTGGGATCCGAAAATTTCGGGATTTGGAGCAACTTCGCTTTCTTCATCTTCTTCGTTGGGTTTCATCTTTGAGGTAGGGATAACCTACTCCATCTTATGAGCTTTGCCTTTGAATTTTAGCATTTTGATATGTTGGGGGTTGTTGGGTAATTTTGAGAAAGTTTGGGCCTTTGTGTAACTTTACAAAAGTTAGGGTTTTAATTATATAAACCTATATGCATGTTAGGCATAGAGAAATGAGATTAATGTTGGAACATTGATGGAAATGGAACCTTAGGGTTGTCTTGTGAATTATGGGAATTTGTCCTAATTGGTTTAATTAATTAATGTGTATGATTAATTAAAGAAAATGAGGAATTGAATTGAGAATGTTGAAATTGGGAATGTTTGGGATTAAAGGGTGTAATTGAATCATTTATTGTTCACCTGGTTGAAATGTTGATATATTATCCATTTGTGCATTTATTTCCTGTTTAGAAATAATTGCTTTGGGCTACCGGCGGAGGGTAGTTTTGATTGTTGTAGACAATGCACGATGATTAGGCAAACTAAAACTAATCAATTGTATGTGTCATAGAATATGACGGTTGAAAGAATACATTGACTTTATGTATTGATTGATTGTGTATATGACCAATGTGTTTATATGCATTATGTGTAGACGGTTGATAGAATACATTAACTTTATGTATTGATTGATTGTGTATATGACTTATGTGTTTGTATGCATTACGTGTAGAGGAGGAGATGGGGGATGTACTCCGCGGTTTAGGGGAAAATGGGGGATGGACCTCTAAACCGGATAGTGTTGGGAGGAGATGGGGGATGAACTCCGTAGATACAGCTCATACGCTTATCTAAAGAAGTGTAGATACAGCTCATATGCTTGTCTAGTGAAGTGTAGATACAGCTCATATGCTTATCTGTTAAGGGTTGATATAGCTAATATGCTTATCTGTTTAAGTGTTGATACAGCTCATATGCTTATCTGTTGAAGTGTTTGCTTGATTTGATATAGCACTAAAATGTATATCATCATCATTTGTGAAGCATGGAAATGGTTTATGTGTTATTGATACAACACCAAAATGTGTATCCATAATGAGTTTCAAAAGTGTTTTAAAGATTAATCTTAATCTCATTAAGTTATTTTGCTAGGTTTGAGCCTTGTTTTCAAACTCAATTTTGAAAAAGAAATGGAAAATAAAAAGGGACATGAACTTGAATGTCATGGAACTGAAATGTGATGTGAATGAATGTTTAAGTGTTGACCATCTATCAACTGCTAATCTTTTAGTCATTATTCATAGTTGGTTTAGTGTATTTCTACTGGGCTGTGGCTCACCCTATATGGGACACCATTTTCAGGTGCATGAAGCATGCCACCTCCAAGGACATAGCTTGGGAGGCTAGAGGCAGGCAGACATTTGTAGTTTTGTTATCTTTTGTTGTATTACATGTAATTTCAAGCCATGGGCTTAATGTATATTTGAGTTAGTACTCTCCTCTTTGTAACCAAGTGTTAGCTTGGAAAGCTGTAAGCCCATGGGGCATTTGCTTTTGTGGTTAACATGTAATACTTTTTGTAAAGAATTACTCTGATGAATAGAATGAGGTTTGTCTCTTATATCAATGCATGTCTAAATTGATGGGTTTAATGTTATTTTTTTTTGAGGGCGTTACACAGTTGGGGTCTCTGATTGGTAAGAGTCATTAAATAGAAGACTCTTATCGGTAAGAATTTATGAAAATATGGCCTAGTTGAATTTTTTGAAATACTCTGACTGGTAAAAGTTTTCCATTTAATGACTATTATTAGTCAGAGATCTCAATTGTCTGGTCCAATTGAAATTTCAACTGGAGACAAGCCATTCCCAAATAAAAATACACCACTTGAGGTTTGTTTAAAGTAGAAATTGTCCTATATAATTTGAAAAGTTAAAAATATCCCCTTATTAAAAAAAAAAAAAAACAGAATTAACTAAAAAAATAAAATTTTTAACTATTCTCATATTCAATAATAAAATTACTTGAATTATTAATTAAAATAAAATTTTGACAGCATTAAAAATTGTTAATTAAGTCGATAATTTATTAATAAAATTAGCCATTTGTTACGAAATTAGAAACTTTACGGGGTGAGATGTAATTTTCAGAACCATATGGACAATTTATATTTTAAGTAAATTTCATGAGGTGTATTTGTAATTTGTCCAATTATTAGTGGTTGGGTGAAGACAATAGAGAAGAATAATAAAGCAACTATAATTTTATACAAATAGAAAAAATAAATATATGTTTTTATATATCTATATAATAAAGTAGAATGGTTTTTGAAAATATATGAGATGTATCAGAGATACATTTCGTTTGAATGGCTGATGTACGGGAAAGAGATTCACCTTCTCGTATAATCCTGTTGATCAAGTCTGCGTTCCTCAATACGTCGTCGTTCCACCACCTGAAAACACAAACGTGAGCTGGCCGGCGGGGGTGTGCCGGAAACCTCTCCGATGCCTAAGTCAGTAAGCAAGACTAGAAGGCAAAAGCTCTGAGTATTCAGGAAGCAAAAATTGCATTACCTCTTCATAGGTGATATTGGTGAGCTTATATAGGTTTCGAGTGGCACAATCCTAGTAGGACTCTAACTTCTCCATGCAAAGAGTCCTCCTAGGACTCTTATTTCTCCTGGAAGATAATGCTTATCTTCAACACCCCCCTCACTGCATAAGCCAAGTGAGATGGCTTCATTATGGCCGAACTCCATTACGACCGAAGTAACCCATAGTCCGGATTTCGCTTTTACTTCTCTTACCTCGGTTTCTCATGCACAACCGAGCCAACCATAAGAGAGTTCAACCGGACTAGGGTGCAACCCATCCGGACTACGGAGTCCGAACCGGAGTCAATCCAAGACCGGTCAATTCTCCGAAATGTCCTTTGACCGACCTAGATTCTCTGACCGGACTATTTTGATAACAGCCGTAACCGAACTACGGACGCCCGTTTGGCAACCGAACTATCCGCACTACTCCACTTCGGCCGGTGTATTTACCATCTGCCGTTCTTAGACCTAGCTCGGCCCAACACCTAGCTCGGCCCAATTCATGAATATAAAATTACCCTCTCAATTGCCCCTTAATTCCATCTGCGAAGCATGAACGGAATTACCTGTCAACTGGCCGAGCTTCAGTTTCGATCACTTCGGCCGAACTTGCCCCATTTAACTTGTCCAACCGAGCTAAAACATATTTAGCTTATCCAGCCGAGCTATAACACATTCAGCTTATCCAGCCGAGCTAAACTTAAACCGAGCCGTGATCGTCCGGTCAAAACGTCTCTTCAATTTACAGCAAATGAATCGATTGTCCTTCCCAGACACGTGGCAGCCTCCGATTGGCTCCCACCAGCTGTAGCGCCGTCATCGGGTTTCGCAAAATTTGAACAGTTCCCTCCATTTTGCACTCCTTACACCAAAAGAACCCTTCATTTCAGAGTCATTGTCTCATACTGTTCATCCTCTCTCTTCGTGTTTTCTGGCATTCCTCTTTGCATTCTTGAAGAAGCTCGTGCACTTCACTGCTGTTTCGTCCACTTTCAGCTCCTCCTTCACCAGGTATGCTGCCCAAACTTGCCTATTTCTTTCTGTTTTTGCTTCCGTTTGATTCATAGTAGTATGTATCTGTGTGTTTTCGCAAAACACTTTGCATGCCATGTTTCTGAAAAGAACTTCACATAAACACCACGAACTTGACGAAACAGCACGAAGAACACCTTTTTGATTTTGGCACATGCCCCAGCCGAACTAGGATAGTGTTTGCGCTATAGGTAGATCTTATCTGTATACAACCGAACTGGAACTTGTGCAAATCATAGTAACTCCAGTAGATCAACGGATTCTCACTAGCCGAAATGAGAACCTACTGAACTAGAAACTATTGATGCTGTCTAGGAGAACTAGAACCGAACTAGCACTTGCAACCCACAATAGTAGTTTCAATAGGTTGCCACTTGATTCTCCTTAGCCGAAATCAAAACTGACTGGAGATAGGTATTTCGGCCCAAGACCGAGCTAGGCCTCTAACTGAGCTTAGCTTCCGGGGCCAAGCCAGCTCCCTGAGTTCCAAAACCGAACTCAGAAAAACTGCCCCTTGAGGCTTAACCGAAGTAAGGAACCCTTTAAGTGAAACCAAAATCACAAACACAACGTGCCAACCGAGATAAGGAGAACCTTTTACAAGCCGATGTAAACAACTAAGCACCCTGTAGAGCCGAAATAAGACCAACCTTTTCCTGCTTTATTTTTGTAGCACGGTCTTTGATCTGTGCTTGACACTTGCTTTTTCAACTTTGCAGACTTAGGCTGTCCAGGCACTCCCTCTGTGCGTCCAACCGGACTACTGAGCACGCTCCTCCAACCGAGATAAATTATATTTTAACTTATAAAATAAATGGGGAAGTACAGACACTTGGTAGAAACCCCAGGCGGCCTAGCCGATTTCCGAGAACAATACAACATTCCAGCCGATGTAAATTTAAAACTAGCCAAAAAAGGAGTCGACCCATGGGATGAAGAAGGCTTTGTCCCATTCACCCTCCAATCCATAGTAGAAACCGGACTCAGATTCCCAGTCCAGCCACTAATTTGTGAATTCCTTAGACAAACCAGACTCTGCCCCACTCAGCTATCCACCAATACGTACCGTATAATAATGGGCATAGCCGCCCTGAACCACAAAACCGGTCTAAACCTGGGTTTGGCCGAAATACTGCATCAATACTCCATAGGCTCCAAAAATCAAGGCTGGTGCTACTATTTGAGAGTGCGCCGAGGTAGAGAAAAGATAATAAAGCACACACCGGACAAAGATGTCAATGATGATGATTTCTTCTGGGTTTCTGGGAACTTCGAGGACTTCCAAGCCCGAATCCCAGGCCGAAGAATAAACTGGAAGAAAGGAGAGCCCGGTATAAGTACTTCGGTTTCCATTTTGTCTTTCCCATGAATTTTATTAACATAGCAGGCCGGACTAACACTTGTCTTCTTTTGCTTTGCAGATAAAGCTCATCTCATCTCCAACTACAACTACCCCAACCTCGCCGTACTCCGTGCCGCACTCCGGGTGAAAGAAAGGAGTTGGGCAAAGCTTCTTGAATTCGAGCCGACCTACAGATACTCCGGTCGTCGAAAAGCAAAAGTCACAGATTTTCTCCTCGAGGACCCTCCAGCACCGGACCCAAACTTGCCCGAAGTCGTCCTTGTGCGATTAACTCCTGAACAAGAGATGGCGAAGAAAAACAGAATGAGGGCCATGCTCACCGAAACAAACCCAGCCGAGGTACCACAGACCGGCCATTCAACCGAGGCCGTAGTGGCTCTTCCATCCCAACAGCCTTCTGCTTCGCGCCGAAACAAGCGTGCCCGGACTGAACAAACCGGGCCACGACTTGTCGACGAAGAGGAGAACGTCCTGCCACCAAACCCACCAGCAGTTATTCAACCGGACCCCCAGCCGGAACCATCGAACCGATCTGAAAATCCCCAGTGGGCTCCCCCCCTAGTCTTCAACAACTGGGCTATCGACGAGGGTGACTCCGTCGTCTCAGATAAGGATCACCTTCTGGCCTTCAACCTGGCCAGAGGTGTGTGCCTTCCGAAAGACATGGAGCACCATTCCAAGAAGCTCAATACCGAGATAAAGTCACTCCGGTCTGCTTCCAAGTCAATGATCGTGGTAAGTAACACTGGCCTTTCTGTCTCTAAAATTTGACTAACTTCCACTTCGGTCAACAACTAAAAAATCTACCATACTCTGTGCAGGCTCTTCAGAAAACCACACTTGCACACCGGCAGGTGATAGAGCTTCGCAAGACCGCGAGGCAGGCCATGAAGGACGCCGTGGCCAAAGCTACCGAACTAAGGCAGGCCCAGAACAAGGCGGCCGAACTGGAGGCCGAGGTATCACGTCTCACCGGACTGGTTACCTCGGCTGAAAGTGATAAACAAAAGGCCGTGACCGAGGTAAAAGATTACTACCTGAGGGAGATGTCCCAGATGCAGACCAAACAAGACGCCGAGATAGCCCAACTGAACGCCGAAGTAAAGAAGGCCAGAAAGGAAGGATTCAAGAAGGCTGAAACTGCATACGGCCTTCAATGTGGCGCTGCAAAAGACCTATTCTTCAAGTGCGGTTGGCGAAGTGCGGTGGAGAAGCTCGGTTGCACTCCTGACACCGACGCTTACAACGCTCCACCGTACTTTATTCCGGCCTCACTTAAGCAATATGCGGACGATCTTCAAAAGGCATTCCTTGAAGCGTCTGATGACGAAGAAGACGATGAAGATGATGACGACGATGAAGATGATGAGGGGGAGCCATCTCTGACTCCGGTTGTCACCGGTCAACAAAACAATCAAGCAGCTCGGTTGGAGCCAACCGTGGATTTAACCAACGAGATACCAGCTAACTCTTCCCGCCAGCGGATACCACGGTTCAAACCGGGCTCCCTCCTCAAACCGATCTCCAGGCGGCTGCTGAAGCGGAGTTCGATGCCGAACTAGATGCACTCCTAGGATGACTTGTATTTTTTGCTTCTTTTTTCTTTCTTGTATTTCGGTTTTGGGTGTCTGTAACCGGGCTACGGCCCCTCGTTTGTACTTCCTTTCGATTTGAATGAAAAAATCTTTCGACTTGCATTCCGGTTCTGAACTTGAATAACTTGTATTGCGGTTATGAACTTGCTTGGTTGCCTATGTGACAATTTTGAATCTGCTAAATTACAACTGTGATCTCGGTTAGCTATATAACTCACTAGCCAACCACTCTTCAGCCGATATAACTTACTTCGGCTGGAGAGTACAAAGAGTTGGTTTAATCCAGCCAACCACTCTTCAGCCGATATATCTGATTTCGGCTAAAGAGTACAAAGAGTTGGTTTAATCCAGCCAACCGCTCTTCAGCCGATATAATCTTACTTCGGCTGAAGAGTACAAAGAGTTGGTTTAATCCAGCCAACCACTCTTCAGCCGATATAATCTTACTTCGGCTGAAGAGTACAAAGAGTTGGTTTAATCCAGCCAACCACTCTTCAGCCGATATAATCTTACTTCGGCTGAAGAGTACAAAGAGTTGGTTTAATCCAGCCAACCACTCTTCAGCCGATATAATCTTGCTTCGGCTGAAGAGTACAAAGAGTTGGTTTAATCCAGCCAACCGCTCTTCAGCCGATATAATCTTACTTCGGCTGAAGAGTACAAAGAGTTGGTTTAATCCAGCCAACCACTCTTCAGCCGATATAATCTTGCTTCGGCTGAAAGAGTACAAAGTGTTGGTTTAATCCAGCCAACTACTCATTTAGCCATTCCCATACTTTGGCTCAGTGTTAATTTAGCCATTCCCATACTTTGGCTAAGTGTTGGTTTAATCCAGCCAACCTCTAAGTTGGTTTTTCCGGCCAACTTAGAATAAAATGCTTGGTTATTCCGACCAAACGTCCTGCAGTCTGGATCCTTATCCTGGACCTAGGAAAGGTTGATAGTTGGGTATTCCGGCCAACTATGTTTACAATGCTACTACCTTACTAAAGCTACTCTCTATGGAAAACAAATATACTGAAAAGAATCGACTTATTTTATTGAGAAAGTAGAAAAATTACACATACTCAAAAAAGAAAAAAGCTAAAAGTAAAATATCTTGAGATTGGCAGTGTTCCATGGCCTAGGAATTGCTTTGCCGTCCTCATCTTCCAAGTGGTATGCCCCTTTGCCTGCTAATCCGACCACTTTGTAAGGACCTTCCCAATTGGGCCCTAACTTGCCATCACCTGGGACCAGTGTGTTTCCCATCACTTTGCGAAGTACCCAATCGCCAATCTTGAACTGCCTTGGATGTACTGTTTTGTTGTATTTTCTGGACAACTCTTGCTGATAGGAGGCGATGTGCACTAGCGCCTTTTCTCTTCTTTCTTCCGCCAAGTCAAGTTCCAATGCTATTGCTTCGCCATTTAGGTCTGGATCAAAGTTTTCACTCCGAATTGTGGGGAGGCCGACTTCTAAGGGGATGACTGCTTCCATGCCATATGCTAAGGAGAATGGTGTTTCCCCTGTTGACCGCCGCGGTGTGGTGCGATAAGCCCATAAGACATGAGGGAGTTCTTCCGCCCACTTGCCTTTGGCTTTCTCCAACCTTTTCTTCAATCCGTCCAAGACAACTTTATTTGATGCCTCTGCCTGACCATTTGCTTGGGGATATGCCGGTGTGGAGTTGTAAAACTCTATCTTGTATTCTTTGCAAAAGCCTCTGAAAATTCTGCCATCAAACTGAGTGCCGTTGTCTGAAATCAGTGCTTTTGGTATGCCGAAGCGAGTAATAATGTTCTGCCAGACAAACTTCTTCACATCTTTTTCCTTGATTGACGCCAAAGCTTCTGCTTCTACCCACTTTGTGAAGTAGTCTGTTGCCGCAAGAAAGAACTTCCTGTTGCCTGGTGCTGTTGGGAGCGGTCCCACTATGTCCAAGCCCCACATTGCGAAAGGCCATGGGCTAGTGAGAGGTAGGAGTTCTCTTGCAGGTTGGTGTATCTGATGCGCAAACTTCTGACACTTTTCACATTTCTTGACATACTTCTCCGAATCCGCTTGCATGTAGGGCCACCAATATCCTTGTGAAATAGCTCGGTATGCCAATGACCTTCCTCCTTGATGGCTGCCACAAACCCCTTCGTGTATCTCAAACAGGAATGCTTCTACCTTGCTGGGGTGGACACACTTTAAGTAAGGTCCTGAAAACGACTTTTTGTATAATGCTAAGGATGGAGAGAGCCAAAATCGTTGCGACTTGGCTCTTATTCTGTTTGCTTCTTTCTTATTTTCTGGAAGAGTGCCGTCTTTCAGGAACAGTATGATGGGGTCCATCCAAGAAGGACCTAACTCCGCACAACATACCTCTTCAGCTTCTGGGTCTTCAATACTTGGTCTGGGCAGATAGTCAATCAATAGTGGATGAGGGATGGAGGTATCTGTCATTGAGGCGAAGCCTGCAAGTTCGTCTGCTCTGCTATTCTCCTCCCTGCCAATTTGTTCTATTCTGACGACTTCAAACTTCTTGATCTCTGTCCTGACTAAGTCTTGGTACTTAGCCATTCTTTCATCCTTTGCTTCATAATCGCCCGAAATTTGATTTACTACCAATTGTGAGTCGCTGTAGACCATTAGTTCGGTGGCCTTCATGTATGCTGCTGATTTGAGCCCTGCAAGGAGCGCCTCGTACTCCGCTTCATTGTTCGATGCTGGGAAGCCAAGGTTGATTGCCTGCTCCACTACTAGGCCGTCTGGAGAGATGAGGACTATGCCAAGTCCTGCTCCATGTCGATTGGATGCCCCATCCACAAAGAGTTTCCACATCTCCCCAACGAACAACTTCCAACAGGTGGAGGGATCGGACGATGCCTTGGGGTCTTCCAGATTGCTAATGTCTTCTTCAGAGTCCATAGTTGCAGTTTGCCCCTTGTCTTCCGATGGGCCCAAGTCATTAGTCGCCAATGAATCTTGACTTGGTGTAGTAAGGTTGGATTCCTCCTCGCCTTTTCTACTCTGGTCTGCCTTGGGCGCTGACTGAGTAGCCTGTACTAGGGGTTGCGCTATTCCGGCGTCAATCTCCATCCCTAGTTTGGTTGTGTCAGTCAGGTCGATTGGGCAGACTTGGTGGCTTCCAGGAGTGAATTCTGCGACGAAGTCTGCCAAAGATTGGGCCTTTACCGCGGTTCTGGGTTGGAACTTTACATCATATTGTCCCAACTCTACTGCCCACTTCAAAACTCGCCCAGAAAAGTTGGCCCTTTCAAACAGAGCTTTCAATGCAAAAGCTGTGAGGACGACAATGGTATGGGCGTGGAAGTAGTGCGCCAATTTCCTGGATGCCATCATTAATGCCAGTGCTAGCTTCTCTAGAGGCAAGTACCTTGTTTCCGCTCCCAGCAATGTCTTGCTGACATAGAAGATGGGTAGGTGTTGGATTCCTTCTGCTCGAACTAACACTGCACTTACTGCGTGCTGAGAAACTGCCTAGTAGAGGAAGAGTTCTTCTCCAGGTTTGGGGGTAACAAGTAATGGTGGAGAAGACATGTATTCCTTCAGACTCGCCAGGGCTTGGTCGCATTCTTCGTCCCACTCAAACTTAGCTTTTAATGACTGAAAGAATGGACGCAATCTGTCTGAAGACCGGCTGATGAATCGGTTAAGTGCTGCTGCCATGCCAGTAAGGTGCTGCACTTCTTTTACTGAGTTAGGTCTCTCTAACTCCTGAATTGCTTTGATTTGAGAAGGGTCAGCTTCTATACCTCGGTTGGTCACCAAGAAGCCTAAGAATTTACCTGATCCTACTCCGAAAGCACACTTCGACGCGTTGAGGCGTAACTTATGCTTTTTCAGGATCTCAAACATTTCACTTAGGTCCTTGAGATGGTCACTCTCACTCTTGCTCTTGACCACCATATCATCGATGTAAGCCTCCATTGTTTTGCCTAACAATGGCTCAAACATCTTGGTGACCATTCGCTGGAATGTCGCCCCTGCATTCTTCAGGCCAAAGGGCATGACCTTATAACAGTATAGTCCTCTTGGAGTGGTGAAGGACGTGACCTCCTGGTCTGGTTCATGCATTGCGATCTGGTGATAGCCTCTATATGCGTCAAGGAAGCTAAGCCTGCTGTGACCAGCTGTTAGGTCCACCAGTTGGTCGATCCTTGGTAGGGGGAAGCTATCTTTGGGACATGCTCTGTTGACAGTTTTGTAATCGACGCAAACGCGCCACTTGCCATTTTTCTTTGGCACCACCACCGTGTTGGAGATCCACCTGGGGTAGTGCACCTCTCTGATTGCCCCTGCTTCCAGCAAGTTTCCCACTTCTTCCGCCACTATCTCGGCGTGGTGGAGTGCCGATCTGCGGGTGCGCTGAATGATTGGCCTGGCTGATGGGTGGACATTGAGTTGGTGGCAGATGAAGTTGGGATCAATGCCTGGCATGTCGTATGGAGTCCAGGCAAACACTTCGATGTTAGAGGTCAAAAACTCCAAGACCTCTAGCCTCTCAGTGCTAGACAACGACGAGCCAAGCAAGAAGAACTTATCCGGGTTCTTCTCGTCTATTCTGACCTCCACCAAGTCCTCCACTGCCTTCTGACTAGCCGCTTTGCCAACATCCGCGAATAGTTCATTACTCTCTGGTTCTTCAACCGAATGAACATATCCTTTGGCAGCGCGGCTCCCATTCGTTGCAACGAAGCATTGCTTGGACGTAATCTGGTCCCCATAAACCTCCTCTATTACTCCGGTGTCGTTGGGGAACCTCATCACTTGGTGGTAGGAGGATGCAACCGAGCGCATGGCGTGCAGCCACGTTCTGCCCAAGATGATGTTGTAGGTGGATGGAACCTTTAACACCCAGAACTCCACTTGCTTTGTCACACTCCCTGCTCTGACTGGAAGGATGATTTTGCCGACTGGCCACTCCGGCATAGAATTGAATCCAATCAAAGGGGATACGGCTGGGGCTAAGTCCTTGTCCTGCAGCTTGAGTTGCTTGAAAGTTTCATAGTACATGATTTCACACGAACTACCTTGGTCAATCAGAATCCGCTTGACGTCAAAATCCTTGACTCGGAGAGTGACGACCAAGGCATCATTGTGTGGGTTATATATTCTGTCCAAGTCTTTATCTGAAAAGGACATGACATTTGTGGCTTCTGTCCTCCCCTTTTTGACGACTGGTTGGGCACTTAGCACTTCTCTCAAGTGCTCTGCTTTTTTGATTGAACCTCTGAGCTCGCATACACGCTCTGGTTCAAAGACTCCATGGATTACGTTGATGGTGCCTTGCGGTGGGGCGTCGTTCGGCATTCCATTAGGGAGGTTGTGGTCCTGTGGGGCTGGCTGCGCCCCTCCTTCTATGTATTTATCCAGGTGGCCCGCCGCCACCAATTCCTCCAGATGCTGCCTCAACGGCATACAGTTCTCAGTTCGGTGCCCCTTTTCCTTGTGGTAGGTGCATCTGGATCTGTCATCGTAGTCCTTCTGGGCCTCGCCAATCTTGGCTGGCCACTTGACGAAAGGCTCGTCTCGAATCTCACTAAGTATACGGTAGATTGGTTTTTTGAACACTGTGGTGATGGCGGTGCGGATTCTCAACCACCTCTTGTCCTGGTCTTCGTCATTATCTCGTCTGCCCCGTCCGTTTTTGTTTCGGCGATCTACCGTATTGACCTTTGCCGAGGTCTTCTTCTCTGGTGTTATGGTCGCGCCAGTCTTTGCTTTGGCGCGAGCGCCATCCTCTTCCACCCTGATGTGCTGATGCACTCTCTCCATCAGGGCCTCCATGGTAAGAGGTGGCGTCATAGTGATAGAGTCCCTCAGTCTATTCCCGACTGGAAGGCCTCTCTTGTACTGCGCGATGGCCAGGTTGGTCGGGCAATCCCCAATCTGGTTGAAGGTCTCCCAATATCGGCTGTTGTAGGACCTTAATGTCTCCTTCTCACCCATGTAGATGGAGAGTAGCTGGTCGATCTCCACCGGAGTCTTAGTGTTTGTTCTGAATCTTGTGACAAATGCTTCTGCCAATTGCGCCCAGGAGGCTATGCTGCCCTCTGGGAGTTTCTCAAACCAAGTCAAGCCTAGGTCACCAAGGCTTGAGGGGAACAAGATGCACATTAAGGCCTCGTTCCGCCGGTATACAGCCATAACCTGGCGGAAGTGGCTTAAGTGCAAGTAGGGGTCCGTCTTCCCCTCGTATGTGGTGAACTTCGGCTGTAGAAAGCCTGACGGTAAAGGCGCGTTCTCAATTGCTGGGACAAACGGTGAGGTCTGCAGCCTTGCCAATACTTTGTCCGTTGGTTCGTAGGCCGGGCGCGGTTGTGGCATTCCAACCTCGACGCTTCCATGCGTCCGAGGAGCCAACCGCTGTAAGGCCGAAACTCTATGTGGATCACGCGCCTTGGCCTCCTCCCTGCGTCGTGCCTTTTCTTCCAGCACGGTTCGTAGGTCGGATGACCTGGGTAACTCCGTTTGCCTGGACCTTGTTTGGTGTGTATGCGAAGGCCAGTATGTGCTTCCTTCCGTGTAAGACCTTTCAGATCTCGCCCTCTCAGACCTGGAGTGACGAGTTCTGGAAGATCTTGATTGCGTATCGCCTGTCCTGAGGCTTCTCTCTTCTGCCTGGGAGGGTGTTGAATTCCTACTACGACCTTCTGAGTGGCGAGGGGGCGTCTTGTTCGTGCGCCCCTCTCCTGTCGCCACTTCTTTTCCTTTCACCCGGCGTTTGAGAGCTTCCATGTCTGCTGCCATCCGCCGTATCAACTCGTCTTGTGCTTTGACGCGATCCTCCAAAGCTTGAGGATCAACCCTGCGCCTTTGTCTTTCTGGGCTTTGCGAACGAGAGGGATGAGGGCTGCTATTCCTCCTTCGTCCCCTTGCATCCCTTCTGGAATTTTGCCTTTGTGGTTCCAGGTTCGCCATGGGAGGGACCAAAGGTAGGCCTTCTCGCCTTGCACCTCCGTCTGGAGTTTGTCCGTCAATGGCGGACTGAGGCAGTTCTTCATTGTTGGCCATTTGAATTTTGAGAGAAAAACACTTGATCAAGAGGTTGTTCTTGTCTGTTCTTCCCACAGACGGCGCCAATTGTACGGGAAAGAGATTCACCTTCTCGTATAATCCTGTTGATCAAGTCTGCGTTCCTCAATACGTCGTCGTTCCACCACCTGAAAACACAAACGTGAGCTGGCCGGCGGGGGTGTGCCGGAAACCTCTCCGATGCCTAAGTCAGTAAGCAAGACTAGAAGGCAAAAGCTCTGAGTATTCAGGAAGTAAAAATTGCATTACCTCTTCATAGGTGATATTGGTGAGCTTATATAGGTTTCGAGTGGCACAATCCTAGTAGGACTCTAACTTCTCCATGCAAAGAGTCCTCCTAGGACTCTTATTTCTCCTGGAAGATAATGCTTATCTTCAACACCCCCCTCACTGCATAAGCCAAGTGAGATGGCTTCATTATGGCCGAACTCCATTACGACCGAAGTAACCCATAGTCCGGATTTCACTTTTACTTCTCTTACCTCGGTTTCTCATGCACAACCGAGCCAACCATAAGAGAGTTCAACCGGACTAGGGTGCAACCCATCCGGACTACGGAGTCCGAACCGGAGTCAATCCAAGACCGGTCAATTCTCCGAAATGTCCTTTGACCGACCTAGATTCTCTGACCGGACTATTTTGATAACAGCCGTAACCGAACTACGGACGCCCGTTTGGCAGCCGAACTATCCGCACTACTCCACTTCGGCCGGTGTATTTACCATCTGCCGTTCTTAGACCTAGCTCGGCCCAACACCTAGCTCGGCCCAATTCATGAATATAAAATTACCCTCTCAGCTGAGATGATTCCTAATCAATATCTAACGATTGAGATCAATTTTTTTCCCGCCCAAACACCCTCTGCTCTCTCTCTCTCTCTCTTCCACGTCTGCCAAACACGTCTCTTCAACTCCCTCTCTCCACGTTCTCTTTTCAACTCCCTCTACGGTGGATCTCTCTCAAGGTGTTGTAGTACAGAGAAAGAGATGGATGTTGTATTCACACGCACACACACACACACACACACACACTCTCTCTCTCTCTCTCTCCCGAAGCGGCCAAACCTGCCCTAACGCCCCTGTCGCACTACCGTTACCAGAACCACCGCCTCCTTCACAATCACTTCATCCACTTCTCTCTTCTACAATAGTGTCGTAGTCTGCGTTTGCTGCTCTCTTCTGTGTTCACCGTTCGATGGTGCCGCTGTTTCGATGCCGTTGCTTCTAGATCTAGATCCACCATCGCCATCGTTCGTGAGATCCATAGCTCTCACACACTCCTCCTCTACTACAACATATAGACAACTGATGATTTCACCGCCACCGCCTCAGAGAATCTCTGCCGAATAGAGATCTGTACACTAGTAGTTGTTCAAGTTCATCGGTGATTGTGGTGGACTGATCTTCACCGTACTTATGCATTTCTCTCAAAGCGACGGAGTTGCGCTCCGCCGCACATGGTGGTGGGGCCCAGATTGACTTCAACTCTTTATCACCTCAACGATGTGAAACCACACAGAGAGTTCAAGACGACAAGGAAGTCTCGGTCAGAGCTTATTCTCTAAAATCCGACATGTTCAACAACGAATCTGATTCTCTTTCTCAAAGAAGAAGAAAATGTATTGATTGTAAATGTATGTATATTTATCTACACTTTCTCTTCCTCTCTCTCTATCTCTATTTGGCTCTTCTTTTCTAGATTTCTAAAGCCTAGCTATGTGTTCCAGCCACAACCACATCATCGTTGTATCGCTGGAAGTGGCTACCATGGTTCAATCAACTCGACCACCAGGTAATTTGATTTCTCTTTCTCTTAATTTCTCTCTATCTCTATTTGTTAAGCACAAAAAAAAAAAAAAAAGAGTAATTGAGTATGAAGTTCGCATGTTTACATTTTTTGCATTTTTTTTTTCCCGGAATGTTTGAAGTGTTGGTGCTGTGAAATGTTTTATTTTTGGGTTGGAATTGGATTGTTTTACTATGAAGTTTTTGAGTGGGGCTGTTGGCAAAATTGAGGGTTTATGTCCTTGGGAAATCAATGCTCTGTTTCTATAAACAACTTTTTCTATCAGTTAATAAATTTTCTGAATTTGGAGTTTATTTGGATTACTAATAAATTGGAGTATTGTATTCATTCGAGTTTCATGTTTTCCTATGAATTCAATCCCTACTCTTTGAAAAGAAAAAAATCAGAAAATTTTTTTGATTGATTTTAATTCATTATCAAGATAGTCTGTCGTTTATGGAAAATTTTACTTTCTTGTACGATCCAAAGGTTTAGTCATGGAATTCTTGGGGTTTGTCTAGAATTTCTTGGCCTGTGTCTGTTTGTTTTGCCTCTCCCCTTCTCTCTCTATTTGTTTTGCCACTCCCTTTCTTTCTCAGTTTTGCTATCAATTTTAACTTTGTTTTGTTATCAGTTTCAAACCTATTTTCCTTTTGGAGAATAGTGATAAAGGCATTTCAGTTTCTTCATTTTCATTTTGGTTGTTTTAGGATCAATTTGAGAGTGGAATGAACAAGAGCCTAATGAAATTGTTGTTATTGTCCTTTGAATGTTGCAAAGACATTAATATGTTAGTATATAAAATAAATTAATAATTTTCACATGCTACAAACCGTTAATCAGGCTGTCCCGTGCTTAAGTTTATTATAGAAAATAAATTATTAGATGTTTTTGTTATTTTATTTTATTCAAATTTTGTCCTTCACATACTTCACAAATTACAATTACATTTTGATCCTAACATGTTGTTGATTATGTCGTGTTGATTATGTTGTTTCAGTACCGACGCTGCTCCTTTCGAACTCGCATTCAGTTAGTAATTTCAGTATTTTTTTTTTGTTCGCAGTTGATTATGTTGATGGCTATTTTTGTTTTTGGCTAATGCCTGTGACTGTGTTTTTTTTTTTTTTTTTTTGGGGGAGGGGGGTGGGGCTGCATTGGGTATGGTTGTGTCTGTTTGTTTTGCCTCTCCCATTCTCTCTCTGTTTGATTGCTAACTATTAAACCTATTTTGCTATTTGTTTTGCTATCAGTTTTAACTCTGTTTTGATTTAATTTTTATGGCTGTTGAGAAAACAGAGTGTTCCTAGAAGTTTGAATTTGTACATGACAAGGATAGCTGAACTAATAATCCATGTCTTATGAATTTCTATTTATTTGTTTCTTTCCACTGTAGTTGAGAACTAGATGAAATAACCTTACATTTTCTGAAAACTAGAGATTGGGTTTTTGGCTTTGGAAACTTTGCAGGGGTAGTAGAGGTCAACAGAGATTCACCCACTAATTAATCTAGATATGGGTTATGAATTACACCGTGCCTCTCTCATCTCTATTTAAACTTGAGAATTTCATTATCGGTGTTTTGCCTATTTTGGTACAGCCAAGCTCTTTTATTTTGTGTGTCTTTGTGCATACACCAAGTAATTTTATATATAGATTGTTTTAATTGTTTTGGTCTAATTATGTGATTATGGACATTCATGTTGAAAAGTTTTGGTTTCCATTAATTTGTATTTATTTTCTTCTTCACTTATGTTGGTTATTAATTTTGATATCTTTGGGTTTTTATTAGTTGGTGCACTCTTTTTGGATTACATTAGTTGGTGTGCTTCACTTTGGGGATTTTGTGGTTTGGAAGGTTATCAAAGAGATAGCTGATTTTTTAAATGGCAGCTCCTCACATTGTGAAATTGAAGATATCCATGTTATAGCCAATTCAAAGGTTATCAAAGAGATAGCCTTTTTCTTGGTCAGTAAATCTTTCTCTCTCTCTTTATATGGATGTGTCAGTTAATCTTCTACTATGTGATATATCATAGTTTCTTGGTGGAAGCCACATTGATGAACTTTGATAACTCCTTTTGGCACTAAATAGAAATTGACATTGTAACTGTGTATTGAAATGTGTATATTGAAATTTCTGACTGTAGGGACAAAGTTTCAAGATCAAAAAATGTACCCATGTGTGCTCCCTACCATAGTTAGAGGGACTGTGTGTTCTAAAATTTCTTTCCTGAGTTGGCATATCTAAGTTTATACTTTAAAGAAATGTACCCATGTGTGCTTTCTCCCTCTAAAACCCATTAATGTACCCATGGTTGTTGATTTTGTTTTCAAGTGCTAGACTTTTTCTATGTTTTCATTCCCTTCTCATTCTTATTTTATTACATATTTTTTTAAAATTTTTTTTTATTACTTTGTTTTCAACTCCATGAGGAGTTATCTTTGTTTGCTGCAACATTGTCATCTAATTGTGATGATATAATAGATTTTACTTGCAAGAGTGATTGTGTTTTTCATGTTAAAAAATTGTCACTCACTATGGAGGGTTGAAACAGTGATTGCATTTTATTTTATTTTTTGATCAGAGTGATTGTGATTAATTGCTATTTACTGCCTATTGATGGGAATCATAGATGGAGGGAAAGATATCTACAAGATTAGATAGTGGGAAAGACCAAGAAAATTTGAGATAGTTGAGATAATTGAATTTTTTTTAGAAAGACATTGAAAATTTGTTTTTGCATTGCCTTTTTCTAGCATGATTATTAGTAACTGATTGGCGTGCTTGGTTTAGTGTGTAGTATTGTATTTTTATTATTTATGTATTTATTTATTTATTTATTTATTTTTTTTTGGGGGGGGGAGGGAGGTGTTAATGTAATAACCCTAGCAAGAGTGCTTGGTTTGTTTTTCTATATGCTCATAGAAATTATTTTGTGCTTTTTTGGCACTCATATTTGTGGGTTGTGATATCACATTTGTTTGGTTACTTATTGGTAGTTGTAAAGTGTAGACACCCCATTTTTGACCATCCTCAAGACTTGGACGTCACCGTTTGAACACTCAGTGATCATCATGTTCGTGTTCGTCTTGAGTTCTCGGAGGTTTCGGTCGTGCGCCTTGGGTCAAGACCTCTCGACTTGTTTGCTTTGTGCTTGGTTATGCACCAAACACTTGTGTTTTGCTTCTAAGGGCAGGGAATGGCTTGTTGGCTATCCCCACACCTCACCGGCCTTGGCTTGAGGCCATCGGCCCTGTTTTCTTGCTACCGGCCAAAGGTGTTGGTCAGTCGGCAATGTATTTGGTTGACCGGCCCCTTTTGTTGGTCAATCGGCCATTTATGCTAGTCGACCCCTTTCCATCTGCTTTTGGCAGATATTTTGATGCCAGCTGTAATAGCTGGCATCCACAATACCCCCCCTCCATACACGTGTATGGAGGGATTTCATCCTTGTCTAGCTTCCTTTGGAAGCTTTGCAATTTGATTTTTCTATAAAAGGAGGGTCTTCCCTCCCTTTCCAGGGGTTGAACAACTCTGATATAGGGCATATATATCTATATCTTTCTATCTCCCTCTCTCTCTATATTTGTGTGTGTAATAGTGTTCTAAAGGGGTTTTTGTTCTTAGTTTTGCACTAAGACACCTAGTGTTACACTATACTTTGATTGCTGAGGTTCTAGGGGTTTGATTTCAAAGTTTTTGAGTTGGTTTTGATCAAAAGGAGGTGCTGGACCTGGTGTTCTTGAAGTGTTCTTCAAGGGTGAGAACTTACCCTTTTATTCCCCATTTTTGCTTAAGGTTTTAGGCCTATTTCCATATTGTTTCGAGCTTAGTGTATAACTGATAAAAGTTTTGTATTTCCATGCTTGAGATGTTTCATTAAGGTCATTTTTGTGTTGGGGGTCGTCCACCCCCTCTTAGTCCTTGTTTGGCCTCTTTTTGTGCCTTCTTCTTTGAGCTTTGTAACCCTTTTGTTTTGGCCTTCTCACCATTGAAATCCAGGGGATTTTCAGTGGTAGAGAAGTGGTTTTGAGGTCTTGTATAGGGGAGGGACACCCCTCTCCCCTTGTGACTCATTTGCCTGCATTTAGGGCTCATAAAGGTAGCATGTTTGCATAGCTTTTGTTGACCTCATTTCAGTGAGTATTTAGTGTTATTTTGGCATGATATACCTCTGTTTTAAGTTGGTTTAGTGGTCTCTCACATGCTCCATATGCTTGCTTTGCAATTCCCTCATTTGCCTTAACATGCACCTCGTGTTTAGACCACCATGCTTACATGTTTTGGCTTAACTTTGAGAAGCTTTTAACTTTGTTTCATCATGCTTGAGGTCTGTTTTTGGTTACTTGGGTCACATATGCCATGCTTTGTATGGCCACCATGCATTTTGGCTTGTTGGCTTTGGGTGTGTGAGTCATGAGCATGCTTTATTTGGGTTATTTCAGTGATTTGGAATCACTTGTCACACTATTTCAGTCTGTGTCTCATGCTTGTATGCTTGCATTTGTCGTCCTTTCAACGCTTCGAAGAGTTGCTCTTTTGTGCCTTAAAAAATGGTCATTGTGCATGCCTCTTTGTTTAAGTCCTTGGGCTGCCATATCAGTGGGTTTTGGGGCTCCTTTTGACATATTATAACTCTGATTTTATGGGCCTAATCCATGCCTTGATTGGTTGTAGTAGGTGTAGTGCATTTGCCCTTTTGGGCCTTGTGTGCGCCTTGTTTTGTGCTCGCCTTTATAGCATGTTTTGGCCTTGTTTCATGTGCGCTCTAGCCTTATTTTGGTCTGCCCTAAGACTGTTTTAAGTCATCTTGGCCTTGTGGGGCTTGGTTGATATGGCCATAGTTCAAGTATCTTGGCTAGCTTTGAGCATTGGGTCCATTAGCATGCTATACTTCACTTGTGTATTTGGTTTGGCATTCCTCTTAGCACGACTTCAGAGCTCAGCATGTTTGTAAAATGCCCTTGTTTGTCTCTTTTCAATGTGTTTAAGAGTCGCCTCTTTTATGCCTTAGATGATAGGTCTTTGTGCATGTATGTTTCCATGTGTGTTTTGTGCCTTTGTTGCACCATTTTGGCCACTGTTATGGACACGGCTGAGGTCTATCCATCTATAGTGTAAGACCATGGATCATGCATTTGTATATTGTTGTATGCTCATTACATTGCATGATTGTTGCATCCTTGTAGTTAGTGCGTTGTTGCACGCCTATCACTTTGCATAGTTGCATATCTAGGTTGCATTGTAGTATTGCATACTTATCATATTGCCATGTTGTTTGCATGATAGGTCGCATTGCACGGTATTTGGCATGCTCATGTTTCATTATATTAGTTGCATACTTGCATTTCCATGTTGCATTGTGCTTGGGTTACATACATTGCATTATGTTTGGTTTGGGGTGTCAAACCAAACATGAGGAATGAGGTGTGTTCGTACTTAAAGTGACGAAACATGTCTCAATCCTCGGTCGCCGACACTCTTGATCCAGCATGATAGAGTGTGTAGCATTCATTTGTTTTGTTGCATTCATTCTACATTGATTGGCACACTTGGCCTCTTTGGCCATCATGCATTGAAATGCGTGATTGGTGGCCCGAGGATCGAGGGTCATACTCCCTTGAGTCCATAGCATGATAGGGAGGGTGGTCGTGCATACATTTGGCTTGTAAATTCCATGCCATGCACTGTTTGTCCTCTGTTGCAGCAAAACTAGTGTTCTGCAGGAAGAAATGGCCGGTCGGCCAACTTCAGTGCCGGCCGACTACAAAAATCAAGCCGGTGATCCCATTTTTGGTCGATGACCATATTCCCATGGCCGATGGTGTTTTCTTTTGGCCGGTGGCATCCCAAAGTGCTCAGGGAGTGGTTCAGAAGCAACCTTAGGATTTTCACAATTCTCAGAGGTGCAGAATAGTGCAAACAGAGGCAACAGTTGGCATGGCAACGGGTTTTCGAGCGCGGCAAATGAAGCCTGCATCATCCAATCATTTCGAGGCGGAGCTGCAGCGGCCTTTCGAATTTCATACTTAGTTTATTTTTGTAATTAATTTGTTAATTAATTAAGGGTCTGTAATAATTAATTAGCTAGAGTAGTTAATTATTTATTTGGTTTGTATTATTCTTTCGGACCCTCCATCAAGAGGGCGAATTTGTAATAAGGGTGCATGCGTGCGTGTGTGAATGTCTTCAAACCCCACGTCTTTCTCCCTTTTACTTACCTGCTTTTTATGGTTAGTTTTAGGTCATGCTTCGATTAGCATACCTCATGTTAGCATGTTTGCATACATTCATTCGTATTGCACGCACCGGGCTTGGCGCATCATACTAACTGCATCGTATTTCAATTCCAAGTTGAATACGTGTATCGATTGTTGCATCTCATATGCCATTTTAGAATAGCCGAGCCTATTGTAGTTGCATTTTTGCATGTGCTGCATTAGGCATCTCAGCATAGCTAGGATTCATGCATGTTTTTCTAATTAGCTTCTTTCTTTAGCTCGAAGTACTCGGTAAGTGTTTATGCTTTAGCATCCTTACATGTGTGTGAGTGACTGCCATGATAGCATGCTTACCATGAAGCTATTTGCTTATGTGATATAAACTGCCTGAATGCCTGTGGGTGAAGGTTGGATTATTTAAATTGGAACAATTCATCAAACGCGAGTTTTAAGCCTACTTGAGGTGGCAAAATCATCTTGTTTTCTAAGCCCACCCGAGGGTGGCAAATCTACGTCTTAGCCTACTTGCGGGTAGCACCTTCAAACCATTTTCAAACAAGCATGAGATGTTTTGTTCCAACTTAGGCGATCCAGTCTATACTTGTATGCTGCGCGCATCACATAGTAAGTCTAGGCTAATAACCGGAATAAGAGCACATGATGTTTTCAAAACTCAATATCATGGTTAGTAGAGGCCGATCTTTGATCGGGCGAGTGGGGGTGCTCATGAAATGACCTTCCCCAATCGTACCCAAGTTCCCAAGCCGAGGCAACTTTGGTGATGACGGACATGTGGCCTTAGGCATAAGTCAGGGTTTCCTAAATTCCCCCAAAATAAAATATTTAGGTGGCGACTCTGTATCTAGCAAAGCAGTCCATGCTTGGCACTTCTTTCTAAAAATTTGTTTTGCAAAACGATTTGCCGGATTTGGACTCTTTGGTGATTTATCGATTTCGCATTGCACTATGCGGGATTAGATTCAGAACCGTGACATTTGAGTCCGAACTGTAGTTAGCCCAAACGAACAAAACGGGATTCCCTCCCGGGACATTCGAGGACGTCTACATAAAGAAGTAACCTCATTGTAAAGAGATGGAGGCTTCCCTTCCCTTGCATTGTAAAAAGGAAAGGTGAGAGAAATGGATACAAAAATTTAGCTTATATTTCATTGACATTTCCCTTACCTCCTCCACCTTTTTTTTTTTTTTTTTTTTTTCAAATTCCTATCTAAATCCATGATCTGTACTCATTTGGAACATATGTGTAGCTCGGCTTTTTCGCGCCCCCTTTCAGAAGGTTCGAAAGAAGCCCTACAGTTCGGACTCCCGCGGTTCTGAATCTAATCTCACAAGTGCAATGTGAAATTGATAAAAACCAAAGAGTCCAAATCTGGCAAATCGTTTTGGAAAATTGATTTTAGGATAAAAAATGTCAAAATTGGACTGCTTTGCCAGATACAGTATCGCCGCCTAAATATTTTTTTATTTTGGGGAAATTTAGGAAACCCATGACTCGTGCTAAAGGCCACGTGTCTGTCATCACCAAAGTTGTCTTGGCTTAGGAACTTAGGTATGAGAGGAGAAGGTCATGAATTGAGCACCCCCACTCGCCTGATCAAAGATCGGCCTCTACTAATCATGATATGATTTTTATCAACATTATGTGCTCTTGTTCCGGTTATTAAGCTAACATTACTATGTGATGCACATAAGCAAGTATAGGCTAGTTTTCCTGAATTGGAACAACTCAATTTCATGTTTCTTTTGTGAAAAGGGTTTGATTTTGCCACCTCAAGTGGGCTTAAAGTTTGTGAATTTGCTATTCAACAAAGTGAGCTTAAAAAAATGTACATTTATTGAATCGTTCCAATTCAAACAACAAGCCTTCATGTACCAGCATTCAAGCAGTTTAGCAAGTAAGCACTTAGCATCATGGCAAGCATGCTAGACATGGCAATCACTCACACTCATGCAAGTATGCTAAAGCACTAAAAACTCACCTAGTACTCTAAGCTAAGAAAAGAAACTAGTTAGAAAAAGTATATTCCTAACTATGCTAAATGACTAATGCAACACATGTGAAAATGCAACTAATAGGCTCGGCTACTACTATGGCATATGGATCAATTTAATAACATGTGGTCTAAGCACGTATTCAAAGAAATATTGAAATGACAATGCAGTTTGAATGATGCGCCAAGCCTCGGTGCATGTAATACAAGATGAATGGATGCAAGCATAAGGTATGCTAATTCAAACATGTCTCTAATCTAACAATCAAAAGCAAATAAATAAAAGAGAGAAAGACGTAGGTTGGAAAACATACACATTATTACATTACACTCTTACGAAGGAGAGTCTAAACGAATAAGCTAGCTAAGTTAATTAAGCTAATTATTACAAAAATTGAATGAATAATTAATTAACTATCTAAGCTAATCAAACATGGATTTAACTAGGCTAAACTAATTAAATATTACAACACAAACTAATTTAATTAATCTAAACTAATTAAATGAGTAAACTAATTAGTGTAGACACCCCATTTTTGACCGACCTTAAGACTTAGATGTCATCGATTGAGCGTTCGGTGATTGTGCATGTTGTGCTCGTTCGAGTTTCCGGTGTTTTCGGCTGAGTGCCCTGCCTCCGGGCCTCTAAACTCTTTGTGCTTTGGCTCGATTTGTGGACCGAACCTTATTTTCTCTTCCCTGGAGGGAGGGAGTGGTCTGTAGACCACCTCTTTGTGGTTGTAGACCACTTTTCCTGCTTGGAGACTAGTTTTTAATTTTCGGAGCCTTCAGCCGCGCGCCTTGTCTTGAGACCACTTAACGTTCTCCGTTTGGCTTGGTTTTTGAACCATGCTTTGTTGCCTCTACCTAGAGGGACACTGTGGTCCGGGAGACCACTTTTGGTGCCGGTAGACTAGTTTTCGAGGCTTTCGGCTGCGTGCCTTGCCTCCCGAACTTTCGTCTTGCATCCTTTTTGGTTTGTTTTTGGTACAAACCTTGTTTTCCTTGTTTAGGAGGTGATACAAGGGTGGGAGACCAGTTTTTTTCCCTTGGAGACCACTTTTCTTTCCGCTAGCCAGTTTTTTGGTTGGCCAACTGGTCTCTTTGGTCTTTGGACCATCAAAAGTGGTCGGCCACAACACCTTTGGCTTTCTTTCAGTGTGCAGACCACCTCCCACCATGGCCGACCACTTTTATTCCTGGCAGACCACTTAAGGTGGTCGGCCGATCAGTTGAAGTAGCTGGCCGACCAATTCAAGTGGTCGGCTGCTGTCCATCACCTTTTTGGAGATATTTTCTTGCCAGCTGTGACAGCTGGAAGGCACAGAAGCCATCCTCCATACACGTGTATGGAGGGATGACTTTAAGCCCTTAGCTTCCTCAACAAGCTTGAGGCTTGTTCTCTATAAAGGAGAACCTCCCCCCTCCTTCTCTAGGTTCAGAATTTTGTGCTTGAGAGTTATACATACACCTTTGTATCTATCTTGCACCTTCTCTTCATATGTGTGTTCAAAAGTGCATATTCTTCACACTTTAACACATAAACACACACTCAAACACCATACTCTTGGAGCTGAGGTCCCTTGAAGTTGTTTTTGAAGTTTTTGGACTGATTTTGGTCAGAAAAAGCTGCTGGAGTTGTTGCTCTAGAGTTGTTCTACAAGGGTGAGAAACTAACCTCTTAAACCCTTATTTTTGCTTAAGCTTTTGGCCCTACTTGCATGTTGTTTTTGGCTTGACTTTCTACTACAAAAAGTTCTGATTTTTAGTCCTTAGCATGTTTGTTTAAGGTCACTTTTGTATTGGGGGTGGTCTACCCCCTCTTAGGCCTTGTTTGGCCTTGTTCTTGTGCCATCTTTTTAAGCTATTGGGACCACCTTGTTTTGGCCTTCTCACGACTGAAACTCAGAGGAATTTTAGTAGTGGAAATGGTGTTTTGATGTCCCAAATAGGAGAGGGTCATCTCCTCTCCTTATGTTTTGTATGCTTGCTTTGTATGCCTCATGTTTGAGCATGTTCGTTAAGCTTGTGTTGGCCACATCTCAGCCTATTTTAGGCCTTATTTCAGCATGGCATACCACTTTTTTTACTTCATTTTGTCACCTCATACATGCCTTATACACTTGTAGTGTATTTCTCACAAACTAGTCTTGTATGCTTCATGAAGTAGCATGCCTTTCTAGCATGATTTGATTATATTTCAGCTTGTTCTTGGTGTTGTTTTGCCATGATATACCTCTGTTAAGGTTTGGTTTGATGGCCCCTTGCATGCTCCTTGCACTTGTAGTGCATTTCCATGAATTAGCCTAATGTGTATCATGCTTTTGATCATCATTCTAGCATGCTTTTGGCTTAACTATAGCAAGCTTTTGTCCATGTTTTAGCATGCTCTAGCTCTGATTTGTGTTGTTTTGGTCATACATGCCATGCTTTGTATAGCTATAGTGCATTCTAGCTTGTTAGCTTTGTGCATTGAGTCCACTAGCATGCATTGCTTGGACTATTTCCATGATTTGGCATCATTTGAAATGTTATTTCAGTCCATATAATGTTGCCATAGACTCACTTTTGTCACTCTTTCCATGCTTTGGAGAGTTGGTGCTTTATGCCCTTAACATGAGTCATTGTGTATGCCTTCATGCCTAAGCTTGCGAGCTATCATTTCAGTGTGTTTTTGGGGTTATTTTGCCATGATATAACTCTGATTTTTGTTGGTTAAGTCATCTCATGCTTGGCCTTGATAGGTGTAGTGTAATCCTTCCTTTTAGCCTTGTATGCATCATGTCTTATGCCTTTCATGCTAGCTTGTTTTGGCTTCCTTCCATACATGTTTTAGCATCATTTTGACATGCTCTAGGACTTTTTTGGGTTGCATTTTCCATATGCTTCATGTATTGCATAGTTGTAGTACAAATGCCCATGCTAGCTTTGAGTTTTGAGCACCATAGCATGCTTCATTTGTGTTGTTTAGATGATTTGGCATCACTTAACATGACATTTTAGAGCATGTAGCATTTCCATGTTCCCATTTCTTTCATGCTTTGAATGCCTTTAAGGGTTATACATTGTTGCCTAGCTTATGGCCTAGCTTGTATGCTTGCATGCCTAGACTTTTGAGCTCCCATCTTAGCATGTTTTGGTCCTTGTTTAGACCTATGTAAGCTCTGTCCATGTTTGGTTCATGCATTTGTGCCATGTATTGCATGCCCCCTTTGTAGTCCTCCTTGCTAGCCTTATGCCTTAAGGACCCTAGCATGCCATGCTTGTGTTGTTTGAATGATTTGGCATCATTTCATACCTAATTTTAGTGCATATGGTGTTGTTACACTTCCACATTTGTCGCTCCTTGAGCACTCTTGAGAATTGTGCTCTTATGCCTAGTCAATGGGCCACTGCATTGAGCATGCTTGCCTTGATCTTCATGCCATCTTTTAGCATTATGGCCACTGATTTGGGCACGATTGAGATTTGTCCATTTGGTTTAAGTCCATTGAGCATTGTGTATGCCACGTTACATTGCATTGTGTATGCCATGTTGTTGTTTGCATTGTGTATGCCATGTTGCCTTGCATTGAGTATGCATGCCATTAGCATTGATAGGTTGCTTACATTGCCTTGCATTGAGTATGCATGTCCTTAGCATTGATAAGTTGCTCATGTTCTTCACATTGTGCATACCATCTTGCGTTGCATGTTTGCATGCTTGAGTTGCATTGCATGTTTGCATGCCTTAGTTGCATTGCATGCTTGAGTTGCATTGCATTTGTTCGGATTAAGTGTTAATCCGAGCACGAGAAACGAGGGACGTTTCATACTCGAAGTGATGAAACGTGCCTCAATTCTCGGTCGCCGACACTCTTGATCAATCATGATAGAGTTAAAGGCATTTATGTGTTATGTGTGCATTCATTCACATTGATTCGTGCAATCTTGGCTTCTCGGCCATCATGCATTGAGATGCGTGATTGGTGGTCTGAGGGTCAAGAACCGCACTCCCTTGAGCTCATGAAATGATAGGGAGGGTGGTTGTGCACACATATGTTGCAAATACATTGCCATGCCCTTTCTTGCTCTCTGTTGCAGCAAACTGAAGAAGTGCAGCAACAACTGGTCGGCCAACCAGAAAAAGTGGCTGGCCGACCACTTTTTCTGGTCTGCAGCAAAGAAAAGTGGTCGGCAGGTGGTCTCCCACATCAAAAACTGGTCGGCCACCCTTCTACAGGTTCCCAAGGTGAGTTAGAAGCTATCTGGAGCTTGGTACAAGTTTATGAGAACAATAGCAAACAGAAGCAAGTTGGGGCATCGCGACGGATTTCCGAACGAGGCGACCGAGTATGCATGCTCTCCTCATCTCGAGGACCTCTTTCTACTGCTTTCCTTAGCTAATTTATGCTTTGGGTTCTGTACTTAAATAGTTAATGCCTTTCGCTATTTGTTTGTGTTTAATTAGTTAGTGTGGTTAGCTAATGAGATTGTTTTGTAATAGTTAGTTAACTAGGATTAGTTAATTAGCTTCGTTTTGTAATAATTAGTTTAATTAGCTTAGATTAGCTAGTTAGCTTCTTATTCGGACCCTCCGTCGAGAGGGCCAACTGTTGTAATAAGTGTGTGTGTGTGTGATGCATGTCTTCCAACCCCCATTTCTTTCTCGCTTTTACTTAATCGCTTACGATGGTTAGTCTTAGGGCATATTTCGATTAGCATCCTTATGCTTCGCATGTGTGCATTCATTCATCTGTATTGCATGCACCGGGCTCGGCGCATCATACTAACTGCATTGTATTTCAATACATTTACTTGAATACGTGTTCAATAGCATGTTATCAAGTTGCATTTCACATGCCATCTTAGGATAGCCGAGCCTATTCTAGTTACATTTTTGCATGTGTTGCATTAGCCATCTTAACATGAACTAGGATCATGCATGATTTCTAACTAGTTCTCTGTTTTGGCTCGGAATACACTGTGAGTGTTTACGCTTTAGCATACTGCATGTGTGTTATTGATTGCCATGTTAGCATGCTTGCCATGAGGCTAACTGCTTAAGTGATTAACTGCCTGACTGCCTGTAGGTGAAGGTTGGATTGCTTGAATTGGAACAATTCATCAAAATCCGCGTCTTAGCCTACTTGCGAGTAGCAACTTCAAACCGTTTTCAAACAAACGAACATGCAATGTTTTGTTCCAACTTAGGCGATCTAGTCTATACTTGTATGCTATGCGCATCACATAGTAATTCTAGTTTAATAACCGGAATAAGAACACATGTATTTTCAAAAACAAAATATCATGTTAGTAAAGGCCGATCTTTGATTGGGCGAGCAGGGGTTCTCATTGCATGACCTTCCCCTCTCGTACCCAAGTTCCCAAGCTGAGACAACTTTGGTGATGACGGATACGTGGCCTTAGGCATGAGTCAGGGTTTCCTAAATTTTCCCAAATTAAAACATTTAGGTGGCGACTTTGTATCTGGCAAGGCAGTCCATGTTTGACACTTCTTTATAAAGATCAGTTTTCCAAAACGATTTGCCGGATTTGGACTCTTTGGTGATTTATCAGTCTCACATTGCACTTTGTGAGATTAGATTCAGAATCGTGACATGAGTACGAACTTGTAGTAGCTAAGAACAAACGAATTCGTGCCTTCGTGCGCGGAGCCGGGAGTTCTCGGGCGGTCTACAATTAGCTACAACTAATCAATTTACAACAAATGCATAATTAAATGCTAATTTAAACTAATTAACTAGCTAACTAGTCCCAAGAAGCGAGGGAGGCCCATGCATGCTCGTTTCCACCCGAAGAATATTAGCTGTCTGCCCTCGAAAGCCTATGTTTTCACAACCCTTGCGCTGTTTCCTTCTCCAGATCAACTTTGCCATGCTTCACAAGCACACCGCCCAAAGTTCACTGGTGGTCGGCAGGCCAGAAGTGGTGGCCGGCCGGCCACCATTGAGGGGTTGCTGTCCAACAGTGATGGCAGGTCGGCCACTGATGACTCATTTTTTTTTTTGGTGCAACAGAGAGCAAATACGGCAAAGAGAGGGTATTCTCATAGGTTGTTTGTACTGTGTATCTCTCCTTATCATCAAAACATCTCAAAGAAGTGACATTCTTGGTCCTTAAACCATCAATCAAGCAATTTCATTGCATGATGGCTAAGGAACCAAGATGTACAAGTTAATAAATGCATAAATAAGACCAAAAAGACCATCACCCTATCATGCATGATCAAGGGCAATGGAGACCTTAGAAACTTGACACATTTCATCATTTTGAGTATGAAATACCCCAATTTTCCTTGTGTTCAATTAACGTTCGATTGAACACATCAAAACATAACCAAATCTTATCTTGCACAATTTTAGTTTCCATTTTGTTTACCCATTTTAACTTACCAACCATTCTTTAACCAATTAAGTCCATTGGTGAGAAGTCCTCTAAAGGGAAGGAAGTGTCAAACAAGGGGTAGTTTAAGGCAAGAGAGAGATGTCATGCCATTGGTAATGAACCCCCAAAAGATGATTAAACCATTAAGCAATGAACCTCAATCTCAAGCTTAAACTATCCTAAGGTTGAAACAACTCTCATAGCAATTAAAGAGTGAATAAATGAGGGAGATTGCAGAGATTATAAGTGCTGAAATGAAGTGAGAAAGCACTAAAACATGCAATCAACTCAAACAAGTGGTGCCTAAAGGTCTAAAATACCAAGCTTGTAAGAACTATTACACTAGAGGCATGCAAAACAAGACTCAGGCAATAAACAACCAAAAATAGAGTTAAAATAGTCTAAAATAGAATCTAAAACATGTTGGAATTAAACTACAAAAGGCTAGAAAATTAAGCTAACACATGGAGCTAACTAGGCTAGCAAGCAAGACACAAGGAGGGGAGGCTAACCCCTCTAATTTTTGACTTCAAAACATGATTTTTCTCACTGAAAATACTCTGAAATTCAGTGCTAAAAGCCTAAGAAAAGATAGTTTGAAGTTGGGAAACAAAGGTGAAAAAGCCTTAAAAGCAAGGAATAAAGAAGGGTGAGATACCCCCCTAACCTTAAATGGCTTAAAACACCAATTTTAGCCCACAAAAGCAGAAATTTTTATGGCCCAAGAACAGCCCAAAAACAGTGGAAAGAGATAGAAAAACAAGCATACAAAGCAAGCTTAAAAGACAAGTATTAGACCTCTTGAAGCAAAGAACAATTCTAAGCACTAACTCAAGCTAAAACCACCTTCAAGAGCTCCAAGATGGCTTCAAGGAACCTCAGCTCAAAAATGATCAACTTTGGTTAAGGAAATATATGCAAAAGTGTAGTGTAACTAGGCAAGTGTGTACAAATTTGCAAGAGAGAGAAAGAAATGTAGAGAGAGAGAGATTTTTGTTCCAAAATTTCTAACCTTTAAAAATGGGGGAGGAGATCCCATATATATAGATAAACAAGCATTTGGCCGAGAAAAATCCATCCATACACGTGTATGGAGAAGAGACCAATTGTGCCAAGAGTTGGAACATCTGTCAACAAAATATCTAGAAAAAGACACTAGTGGCCGGCAGCCTGAATTGGTGGCCAGCAGCCACTAGGGGTTGCAAGCTTGAAGGTTTTGGTCCAAAATAGGGCACATAATGGATAGGGTTTGAAGGCTTTAAGACAGGGCATTCCACTGAAGACTTCGGGCCCTAAAACAAGCACAAATAGTCACAATCATCGAGTGCATGAGCGATGACGTCCAAGTCTTGGGGACAGTAAAAAATGGGGTGTCTACAATATGATTTTGTTTTTGTTGTTTTATAGGTGTAACCTATGTTATTTGGTTTGGTTTGGTTTGAGAGGTAGACATTTGAAGGTGTTTGCTATTTAGATTTTGATCAAGAACACCATTTTCGTATTGGTATGGAGTGCTCCAAAGGGACAACACCATTTTGTTGTTCCTTTTATTTTGAAGTTGTGTCTATAATAAAGGAGATCCTCTTGCTCAAATGCATGCTATCTATTCATTTTTTGTGTGTCATGGCGAAACAAAATTTTCGGTATACTTGATTCTCAATATTCCTAACTTAAGAGAGAATGATAAATGAAAATTATTCAAACAAAACATTATTTATGCCGTGCCTTTAGGAATGGGCATACACTAGTATATATATATAGAATGATATGGTTATTGCATTGGGAGATTATCATTTTAAAATAAAGAACTCACCAAGATGATGATAAATTATGAAAATGTTACTACTACATCATGCCCGGTCTTGAGTTGGTGAGAGCTCTAGCCAAAATTTTAAAATAAGACCATTTGTATATAATTCTAATTTTCTATTTTTGTATTTTGTTGATAAAATAGTGAGTACTTATAATTTTTTTTATTTGGTGATACCCATACAAATTCTAATTACATGTATAATTATTACATTTACTTAAATCAAGAATGAAGGATTGTTACTAACCTTTTCAAAAGTATCTCAAACTCCTTTTCTTTTCTTTCTATATTTTTCTCCAAGAGGAGAGGGAGATGGTGGTTCCCCAATTCTTCGATCTCCCTTTTTTCTTCATCTTTTCAATCCTCCATCAAATCTAATGTTTACTTGACCAATCTGACCATTACTGCCTTACCTTCTCCACCCTTGAGCCAAAAACTTTAAAGTCTGACTTAAGATCTTCTCGCAGTCCAAAAATCGATGATGGATAATGTGCTCAACCTCAATGTTCTCTCTTGACCAGCGAAGATGGGGCTTTTAGATTCCAAGGTGAAGGTTGCTGAGTAGTGGAGTTTTAGATGAGTTTGGTAACGACTTGGATCTGATTTTTTTGGGTTTGATTTTATTAATTTTTAGTTTGTTAATGGAATAATCCTTCTTGTGTAAATGTTTGTTTCCCTTCCATGTGAAGGCTTTTTCCCCTCATCTATGGAGGCTTAAATCTCATATTTTGAGATCTTGTGATATCGCAGTACCAGATTGATCCGATCTTTTATCAATTTTACAATGAAGATTTTCTTCCCGGTCAAAAAAATAAAATAAAATAAAAATTCAAGAATGAAGAAACCATTACAACTCTTAAAAAGTATCATATCTAAACCTTAAAACTCTTTTTCTTTTCTTTCTATATTTTCTCCAAGGGGAGAAGGAGAAACCATCGCAATAACTCAAAAATATATAATCGTAATACTTTATAATTTAACAAAATCCATTTAAAACACAAAAAACATCATCATCCAATCTACCGCTACCATTCACTAACCACCTCAACTATAATCGATCTATACTTCATCGTTGTTAATTTATACTCTACCATCTTTGATCTACACTCTATTTTCATGGATTTACCACTACAATTCACCAACCTCCTTGAAAATCCTAAGTGATTCGTGATTAGATCAAGATTTAAAATATTTCAAATCCCAATAATCCAAAACACACAATCTAAATCAACAAGCACTTACGAAAGTGATTTAGATTGTTTGCTTTTCGGAATAACCAATAAATCGACACAAACGATTTTTTACGTAGAAAAAACCACAATTGAAGAACCTTCAATTGTAATAAAAAACCACAGGCGAAACGCCACTAATCAATCCACTACTGAAGGAAGAAAGATTACAAAGATAATACACAGATTACCCAACTCAGTCAATTTGTCTTCGAAGCTTCTGTAACTCTTTCACCACACCTTCGTCTCGGAACTGATCAATCCTGAAGTTGAATCTACAATCTTCACTTGTCGAATTAACGACTACGTACAGAATCAAACGCCTTTTGAAACTATACGTTTGAATCTTCGGAATCCACCGAAGATAACTCTCTCTTGAATTTAAAGTATCAAACACCTTGATGTATGAATCTTAGATCATGAGTGAAGAACTCTCTCAAAACATCAAGGAAAACTCTCAAAAATCTCCAGAAGAAAACCTCAAACAAAACCTTAGAAAACCTCAAAATAGATATGGAAAAGTAATCCTAAAGTTTGGAGAAAACCAACTACTTATAGAAATCTGGATTCTGAAGCTCGCTCGAGCGAAGCTTCTCTCGCTTGAGCGAGAAGCTTATCTCGCGTGATTTCCATAAGTGCCTTTGCTCGAGCCACGAAGTCTTCGCTCGAGCGAGGAATAAACTCCTTCAGGTTTTAATGTAGATGCAGATCTTCGCTCGAGCCACCAATACTTTGCTCGAGCGCACAATGACCTCTTTCAGGTTTTAAGCTAAACGCAGTCCTTCGCTCGAGCGAGGACTTTTTCGCTCGAGCGAGCAAGACAAAACAGCACAAAAATTTACAACTCGATTACACAAGTTTGTTCGCGGGTTTGACAAGACTTAGGGACCTAACAATCTCCCCCTTTGTCAATACCCGGACAAAACTTTCTAACACAATTTCCTAAACCAACGAACTAGCTAAAATTATTACAACTCAAATCAAAACAACTATGCAACCAATCTCAAAACAAACTTGAACTACATCTTGAAACAATAAACCAAACTTGAGGAAAACTTGGAATCAAATGTAAGTCCATCAAACCTGAAATGGAACATAACAAACCAAACCATCAAGACATTAAACAAAAAACATAGAGCCCAATAGCCATATCATTAACAAATATAACAATGTAACATATAAACTAATATATACTTGTCCAAAATGCCCATATGCAAAAGAAAAACATGAGTACTCCAAAAAGATATAAACCACCAAACTACCAAACAAATAGACTACCAAACCACTACTCCCCCTTTTTTTTCCGGGAGTTACCCAAAAACAGGCAAATACAATATGAGTAAAAAGTATCCAAGGTACCGAAAAAACTGTGCAAAGACAACCATAGTCCAAAACTAGGTAGGAGGGGGCTGCTTCAGCTGAAGAAGCGAGAGGATCTGGGAGAGCATGGTACTCTGCTCATCAAGTCGGCTGTCAAGGGCATCAAGGCGGCCGTCCATAAAATCAAGGCGACGAGTAACAGCCTGCTCAAAGTGCTGCAGCTGGCCGCAGAATGAGTGAGGGCGCATCTCGGGTAGATCAGGAGCACCAGCAATGGCTGCCTCAAACTCCTCCTCCTCAGCAATGGGATCAGTATCACCTGCACCAGAACTCCCAACCCCTGACACACTCCCCCTTACATGGGCCTGACTCTGGGAAACAGTGAGCTTGGTAATGGGTTTGATAGGGTGAGCAAACTCATCATCATCAGAAAAAGGAACATCAAGAGAAGTGAGAAAACGGGTAAGGAAACACCCGTAAGGAAGCCCTAAAGACTTTCTACCCTCAAAGACCCCAATCATCTTTGAAACAATCATTTCTGGAAGATCAATAGGAAGACGGTGATGAATACAATACAAAACATAACCTTGGTCCTGAGTAATATGTGAGGAATGGGTGGTGACATAGATATTAGCACAGACAATGAGATTAAGAAGACGGAACCGAGGAAGCAACTCATTCTGCTGAATGAGTGCCCCAGCAGGCCAAAGCCGGTCAACGCCACATAACTCAGAGGCAACCCTATCAAAATCAACACCGGACCGGGTAAGAAACGGAAAATGACAATTACTAACTTCAGGAAGATCAAGAAAAACCTGAAACACATCTCCAGTGATAGCAAGTGACTTGTGCCTAACCCAAGTGTTAAAGGAAGCCGGAAGTTCTTTCTGAATGGAATGAATATTGCTATAGAATTCCCTGATGAGACTCAAATTTTGGGGACTCGAAAAATGCAACACTTGATCTCCACCTAAGGAATCAAATAATGACCGAATCGAAAGAACCTCAAAGACATTGGGAAGGACATTGCGCTCTAAATGGACTTTACGGGATGCAAAAGACTCCCTAAATGACTTAGCTTTTTCTTTAGATGGAAATTTTTTTGTGTTGAAGGATGGACGGAAAACAGTGGTCTTACGGCGTTTAGACGACTCAGCCATGACTAGACAACCCAAACAGAGTAATACAGACACAAAGCCTAGACAGTACACAGAACACCCAACAATCAGCATTAGAAAACCCCCAAATGCAAACCAAACACCACAGAAAAATACCCCCAAATTCAAACCAAACACCACAGAAAAATACCATTAGTCCAGTAGGCCAATAAACAGATCATCAATAAGCAATATAAGAAAGCCAGTAATGAAAACAGAGCACAAAGACAACAGGAGATAAAAATAAAGCATCAATGTATGGAACAATATAGAGAAAACAGAGGACTATATCACAATGGCAATATATGGATATGGAAATGAAATCCCCAATTGTTAAACTCTAACAAAACATTCCAAACTCACAATGGCAATAGATGTATAGGAAATGAAATCCCCAATATGCAATGCTAACAAAAAAAATCGAATGTGAAACCCCCAAAACAAATGATTCGAAACCATGAACCCTAGATGCAAGATAGGTGCGAAAACATGAGGAAAGAACCAAAAACAACAACAATAAAACCTAAAGTCTAACAGATCATACTCACAACCACATCTCAACCCAAGCACCACACGCATAAAAACAAAAAAAAAAATGAAAAAAACTTACCAGAAATGGAGAAAGTAGAGGAAGAGATGAAAAGTGCTTCAGAATCAAGAGAACAACAACAGATGATTGTAGCTAAGTTGACCACGAAAACCCTAGGGGAGAGAAAGAGAGAGGAAACACGAAGAAAAGGAAAAAAAATGAACTCAAGAGACACCCCTGCAGAATTTAAATCGCGACAAGTCGCTCGAGCGACGACTTTGTCGCTCGAGCGAGTTAGGGGTTCGCTCAAGCCAATAACTTTTCGCTCAAGCCAAAAACACATGCTCTCAGGTCTAATGCAGTAGCAGAAGCACGCTCGAGCGAGGAACTCGTCGCTCGAGCCAAGAAGAAAAAAAAACCAAACCCAAAATTTTTTTTTTAAAATAAAAACAAGATACTCAATATCTAGAAGAGAGACCTGGAACAAGAGTAGATGATCACATTTGGCCACAAAGACTACTAAGATGAAATAATCCGTAATTCATGAATTCTGTAAACTTGCAATGTTTAAAAAACAATGACACTGGAAATCATGAGCAAAGCAGATAAAATATAATCAGTGATCATAAACTACATGAGAATGGACAACTCAAAATCCAACATGAGAGCTCACAGAATAAAGTGTGTGTGTGCATCCCATGAGAGTCCACTGAGCTAGGGTTAATCCTAGTAGTGATCGGATGGTTGGACCTCCGACAAGAGTAATTGAACATCACGGAGAAAAGTCAAACCACTAGGAATCACGGGGTATTTGTTGAGTAAATGCGGAGGCTCCCCCTCAATCAATGAGTCCTTTTTTTTTTTTTTATAAAATTTTTCTTTCAGAGCGGGTCACTCTTTGTTTTATCAAAACTATAGGAGTGTGATTTTGTGTGACTAGTATTATGGATTCTATTCGTGAAGGTAACTCAACTCATAGACCTCCTTTACTCGACGGTACAAACTATTCTTATTGGAAAGCTCGTATGAGAGCATTTTTAAAATCCATCGATGAGAAAGTTTGGCACTGCGTGGTCTATGGGTGGAGTGAACCTATTGTCACCATTGATGGTGTAGATATTCCTAAACCCCTTGATAAATGGGACACAACTGATTACCAAAACTCGAGTTGGAACAGTAAGGCTCTCAATTCCCTGTTTTGCTCCGTCACACCTGAAGAATTTCGTCGTATCTGCACGTGTGAGGTAGCAAAAGAGGCTTGGGATATTCTTGAAATGATTCACGAAGGTACTACCTTTGTCAAAAGGTCAAAACTTCAACGTCTCACCTCCGCCTTTGAAACCTTTTTTATGCGGGATGATGAGACGTTTGATGATTTCTATGCAAAACTCAGTGATATCGTTAATTCCTGTTTCACACTCGGTGAAAAAATCCCAGAAGCTAAAGTGGTTGGAAAAATTTTGAGGTCTTTACCCGAGAGGTTCCAATCAAAAGTGATAGTGATTGAGGAGGCTCAGAATATTGATACCCTCAAGCTTGATCAATTGGTTGGAAACTTGCAGACTTATGAAGCCCACCAGATTTCAAAGAAAAAATAAAAAGAAAGTGTGGCTTTCACTAGTGCTCATGAGACTGCAAAAACTCTGGAGACTGAATTTGATTTAGAGTCTGAGATGACGGCTATGCTTACAAAACAGTTTAAAAAATTTTTGAAGAAAAAGAAGCCTAATTTCAGAGACCCTATTTCAAAAGACAAGAGTAATGAAAAACCCAAAACTTTTCCACCAAAATTTGCTTAAAAAGCTGAGTCAATTACCTAGCGAATCCACGCCTACTTGAACCAACCTCTATGTGCCTCTTCCAACCCCGTCTTCACCTCAGAATTGTCTTTACGATGAGCCACTCCAGAATCCACCGAAGCTTCAGGCTCGAATTCTTCAGAATCCACCGAAGAACAACTCTCTCTCTCTCTCTCTCTCTCTCTCTCTCTCTCTCTCTTGTGTATAACAAACAAAACCTTTGATGTACTCTCTTTAAACCATGAGTTGAATACTCAATAAAACATCAAAGAAAACTAACAAAATATCCCCAGATATAAACCTTAATATCCAACAAGAAGATCTGGAGGAATTAAATAGTTTTGGGAGAAAACCAACTATTTATAGAAAATCCAAAAGTAATCCTAGTTTTGGAAGAAATCCAATTACTTATAGAAATCCAAAAGTAATCCTAGTTTTGGAAGAAAATCAATTTCTTAAAGAAATCATTGTCAAACGGGATTGCCAATAATAAAACCTAACAATCTCCCCCTCTGGCAATGCCGTGACAAAACACACCTAACAAATAAAATCCTAATCACCCCAACCTATTACAGCCAACAAACGCAAACTTCTTTCTGACGGTCAAGATCTGCAAAACAACTATTAATGCCACAATCTCCAAAACAACTATTAGTGCCACAAGAGTATATGAAAAAGCAATAAACATATGACAAGATTATCTTGAAGCATGAGATGGAAAACATGAATAGATGCGGCTTGAAGATTTTAAGAACATGTAGCATGGATAGATGAAAATAAGACTTATGCACCTGACACATGACATGAATACATGAAATCCTAAGACACACCGGACAACATTAATCCCCCCCCCCTTTTTTTTCACGAATTGACAAAGGAAGCTCAAACAATAAAGAAGCCAATGCAAAGCAACATGCAAACCAACTAATGCCAATCTCCCGTACCAAACAAAACAAAGTGTTCATGCTAAAAAACTCTTACAATGATAAACCAAACTCCCCCTTACTAAAAACAATGAACAAGAACAAACTGACAAAAATAATATGGTGGAGTAAGCAAGGAATTTCAGATTAGTACCTTAAAATACACAAGATTATCCAAGAAGCACAATTACTTGAAAACACAATGTGCACAGCCTCTAGAAAATTCTTCATAAAAGAAAGTGATGCATTATGTGAAAAGCATTGATCTCATGATAAAAGTGTGTGTGTGACTCTTGGAGTTCGACAAACACAAGATTCAAAGCCTAGTAGTGATATGAAAGCTGGACCTCCGACTAGAGAATCTAAGCACAATACAGGAAAGTCAAACCACTAGGAATCAAGGGGTATTTGTTGAATAAAGGCGGAGGCTCCCCCTCAATCAATGAATCCTTTATTTTTTCCTTTTTTTTTTTCACATCCTTTTCTTTTCTTTCTTTTGCACATTGTTTTTTTCTTTCTTTTGCACATCTTTTCTTTTCTTTCTTTTGCACACTCATTGGCGGCTGACACACTCAAGAGTATAGAAACCGAACTAGAGAAGCATGGATATAATAAAGATGGCCTGGTTAGTGACTCTGAGGTAGCCTTTTTCTCATGGCTGGACTACAAAGAATAGAGGGGAAAGCCATGGAGATGCAAAAAGATGGAAGATGGTTAAGAGACTCAACATCACCCATGATATGCTAGTATAGGTCAATTCCTTTAGAAAAGCAAAAGATACAATGCCAGAAGTCCATAGAGAAAAAATAATCACTAAGGCGGAAGACTCCGATATTTGCTAATCCAAGAGTGTGTACAGAATGAGACATACTAATAAAAAAATACACACTCCAAAATGAGTAATGACCACAGAAAGCACACACATAGTAACATGTAATGGATATTCTCACCAATTCCAATATGCACTAGGGACTACTCAAAAATTTGAAACTTGCAAAACCATACTAAGAAAATCTTTTTGGATTTTTTTTTTTTTTTCATTTTTTTTTCTTAACCAAAGCAAGACAAAAAAAAACGAACACGCACACATTTTTTTTTCTCATTAAAAAAAACACACAAAAACTCAAAAACTAAAACAAATAAACAAATTAACACAAGTCAAGTTTTCTCACCCAAACCGCTTTAGTATAAACAAAGTTGTGAGCATTGCGGTTCTTGGGTGATGTCTTGACGTTGTGGTTCCCTTTGCTTTCAATGGGAACCCATCTTGACTTGGTTTCCAACTTCCTATTCATAGGTCTAGGCAAATACACTCTCCCATGCAACTTATAACAATAAGGGCGAATATGACCATGCATACCACAATGATGACAAATAAAAACAGGGTGTACCTTCTTTTCTTTTACCTTACCAACTCTAGGAAGTTTGAGAAGTCCATCCTCATGTTGAATTTTTTGTTCTCCCTTTCCTTGAGTTCTTGTATCATGAGATGTAGATGCACTCTGTTTTTGCTGTTTGTTATCACCAAAGCCAATGCCACTCTTGTCATAACAAATTTGTTGAGACCTAATGATATTGTCCAAAGTCTTTGATCCTCTGTTCCAAAGACCAATGGTTGCCATAGCACACTTGAGTTCTTCCTCTTTCTTGATCATTAGTTCTTCCAAAGCAACTTGAGACATCTCAAGAGATTCAATCTTTTCTTCATATGTTGCATAAATTTGTTGTAGCTCATTCCTCTCTGTCTCACAAGTCAAGAGTTTTGCACAAAGAGCTTGTCGATCATTAGCTATCTTGATGGCATCAATCCTAGCCTCAGAAATCTCTTCCTTTAGTTTGACATTCTCACTTTCAGATGCTTTGAGTTTCGTTGTGAGTTTGTCATTTAATTTGAATAACTTAAGAGACTCCTTATACAACTTTTCATAAGCTTGCTCAAGCTCTTCATCCTCACGAATTGAATCCATTATCACAAATCAAACAAGATCTCGTTCTAAAAGAATTTAAAAAAAAAAAAAAATAGAACGACCCGCTCTGATACCAATTGAAAATCCTAAGTGATTCGTGATTAGATCAAGATTTAAAATATTCCAAATCCCAATAATCCAAAACACACAATCTAAATCAACAAGCACTTATGAAAGTGATTTAGATTGTTTGTTTTTCGGAATAACCAATAAATCGACACAAATGATTTTTTACGTGGAAAAAACCACAATTGAAGAACCTTCAATTGTAATCAAAAACCACGGGCGAAACACCACTAATCAATCCACTACTGAAGGAAGAAAGATTACAAAGATAATACACAAATTACCCAACTCAGTTAATTTGTCTTCGAATCTTCTGTAACTCTTTCACCACACCTTCGTCTCGGAACTGATCAATCCTGAAGTTGAATCCACAATCTTCACTTGTCGAATTAACGACTACGTACAGAATCAAACGCCTTTTGAAACTATACGTTTGAATCTTCGGAATCCACCGAAGATAACTCTCTCTTGAATTTAAAGTATCAAACACCTTGATGTATGAATCTTAGATCATGAGTGAAGAACTCTCTCAAAACATCAAGGAAAACTCTCAAACATCTCCAGAAGAAAACCTCAAACAAAACCTTAGAAAACCTCAAAATAGATCTGGAAAAGTAATCCTAAAGTTTGGAGAAAACCAACTACTTATAGAAATCTGGATTCTGAAGCTCGCTCGAGCGAAGCTTCTCTCGCTCGAGCGAGAAGCTTATCTTGCGTGATTTCCATAAGTGCCTTCGCTCGAGCCACGAAGTCTTCGCTCAAGCGAGGAATAAACTCCTTCAGGTTTTAATGTAGATGCAGATCTTCGCTCGAGCCACCAATACTTTGCTCAAGCGCACAATGACCTCTTTCAGGTTTTAAGCTAGACGCAGTCCTTTGCTCGAGCGAAGACTTCTTCGCTCGAGCGAGCAAGACAAAACAGCACAGAAATTTACAACTCGATTACACAAGTTTGTTCGCGGGTTTGACAAGACTGAGGGACCTAACACTCCTTTACCATCGCCGATCTTCATTCCCATCATTCAGATCTAGCTATTTATAGCATTGTATCTTGGATATCGATCTTGTACTGTAACCATGTTTTCCGTCAAGATGCAGCCATTGCATGGTTGCCAAAGCTTTTAATAGTGAGATCAGATCTCTCTCTCTCTCTCTCTCTCTCTCTCTCTCTCTCTAGAACAAGAACTACTGTCATGATCTACACCAACATTTTAGAAGTTTTTCACATGAATATATGGAAAAAGAGGTGTGACGCTACTTGTGTGAATTATGGTATGAGACGTACCAGATAATGTTTTAAATTTTAAATATTGAAATTATTTTTTAGAAGTTAGATGTTAAAATTGATCTTTATAAGCTAATACGATTTATGCATCTAGTAGAAATGGATTTAATTGTTGAATTAAGTTATAAGTTAATACCATGTTTACATCTGTTAGAAATTCGATTTAATTGTTGAATTAACTTATTTAGGAGTTGAATTTTAAGCTTAGAGGCTTAAACTATTTATTATGAGCTATAATTTAGTTGCTGAAAAGTAAGAGAGAGAGAGAGAGAGAGAGAGAGAGAGAGAGAGGTTTTCTTCAAAGAGTATATTCTTTACTGTAATATGATTTAACAATAGTTATTACTTCTTCCTGCCACTTCTTGTTAGAGGGCCCATTTCTTCTTTTTTTTTTGTCTTATTTTATGTTTTTTTGTTTGGGTTGTTAGTTCTATGTTTGAATACATTTTTACCTTTCATGCAGAAGAAATGTAAGAAAAACAAGAAAGATCATTTAGAACTAAAAGTCCTCCACACTGTTGGCTCAACAACATTTGTAAAGATGCAATATGATGAGGTATAAATAAACAACCTATTTTTAAGAATTTGCAATTCTTTATTTACTCTCAAGTGACTGCCATATTGTCTATTTTGTGTCTTAAGATTAACAAATGTTAATGGTTCTTGTTAGAAATATTATCTTTGTCATACAAAAAAATTGATTGTGATTTTGGAACATGTTATCATTCTTTTCTTCTTCTTCTTTTTTTTTTTTGTAATTTTTTTTAATTATTTGGTGATATATGTACTCCGTAGGGTACTAACTATAAAGGTTTTGACAGCAGGACAAAAATGAAAAGGAGCCTTGAATTGTTATTTGTATCACCGAACACACTTTAGTTAGAAAAGGCAAGCATGAGTGCACAATGAAGCTAACATTAGACATGTAAGATTTTCTATGTTGTTTAAGTATTTTCATGTTCATGATTACTTGCCTAAGGCACTAGAAGTGAATCTAAAGAAAACAAATGCTATATATATATGGACAATTAGTTTTATTTTATCTTATGAACAACTGCAGATAAAACTTAAAGAGCAGGAGAATAAAGCTTTAGAAGATGGATTTGGCCCACTATTTGATGAGTAGCTTTCCATTGAGGTGTTTGAGCGTAGGTCAGGCTACATAAGTGGTTTCAAGACATGGTTTGAAGCCTAGTACAACATTATCTGGTGCTACTCTTGAGATAGAAAATGAGGAAACTAGAAGGGAGCTTGAAGAGCAAAAGAGAATCAATAAGGAATTGAATGCAAGATTGAAAAAATTGGAGCCTAATAGCGTGGAAGTCAATGCCAAGCTCGATTTAGTGTTGCAATAGATTAGCCGAGGAGGGTTTACTACTGATTTGTCATTATAGTAGTTACACGCTATCACAGTCACTTGCATTGCACTCTCAAAAACCCCATAATTGGGGAGAAATAAACCATTACAAAGGGAATCAAACTCCTACCTATAGGATTTGAACCCGAGACCTCACACCACAAAAGGTGTTGCACAACCATTAGGCCAAATGTCCTAGTTGTTAGGTTGCATTAAATGAAAATTTATTAAAAGAACTACTATGTTTTGTATAACATTTTAACTTAATAAGTAATTTAGTAAAAGGCATGTATATGATTCTGTGATGTATAAAATGGCAACAAATCCAAATAAGAAACACATCCAACTACTTTATCTGTTATTTCATTTTCGCGCTTTCTTGGTTGTTCTATCCAACCTTCTTCGTGCTCCTCCATCGTCAGCTGATATAACAAAATATATGAGGTAATTAATGGGATTGAATAAATGTACAATGATTCTAGATATTCAAGTTAATTTAGCAAGTAATGATGTCTTTAGTGAATTGCATTTGATAACATACACAAAATAAATAAATAAAATAAAACAAGGTGTTATTGCCTAATTATCACATAAAAATGACCCCTTTTTTCACATTGCCTTCTCCAAAATTGTCCATCAATTCATTTCTTTTGTATTAGTTAATGTTTGTATTAATTATGAATTAGTAATACCATATATGGCATGGAAAATGAGAAGGTCAGGCTTCTCTCTCTCTCTCTCTCTCTCTCTCTCTCTGTGATAATGCATTCGTCTCTCTCTCTATTAATGCATTTGTCCATTTTAGAGAACAACACCAAGAGAAAGAGAAAGAGAGAAATAGAGAGAGAAGCTTTACCTTCTTATTTTCTATGGCATATATGGTATTACTAATCCATCATTAATACACACGTCAACTAATACAAAAGAAATGAATTGATAGACAATTTTGGAGAAGACAATGTGAAAAAAGGGTCATTTTTATGTTATAATTAGGCAATAACATCTTGTTTTATTTTTTTTATATATTTATTTTTTGTATATTATCAATGAGATTCATTAAAAACGTTCTTGCTTGTTAAATTAACTTTGAAGATCTAGAGTCATTGCACATTTATTCAATTTCATTAATTACCTCATATCTTTTTGTTACACTAGCTGACGATGGAAGAGCACAAAGAAGGTTGGATAAAACAACTAAGAAAGCGTGAAAATGAAAGAGCAGATAAAGTAGTTCGATGTGTTTCCTATTTGGATTTGTTTTTATTTTATACGTCATAGAATCATATATATGCCTTTTACTAAATTACTTATTAAGTTAAAATGTTATACAATAAACAGTAGTTTTTTCAATAACTTTTTAACTAATGCAACCTAACAACTAGGGCATTTGACTTAATGGTTGTATATTACCTTTTGTGGTATGAGGTTTCAGGTTCAACTCCTATAGATAGAAGTTTGATAGCCTTTGTGATGGTATATTTCTCCCCTATTATGAGGATTGTATGCCCAAAATTTTGTTGTACTTAAAACTCTTATACAAACATATACGGAGGACCTCTTTCTAATTTTCTTGAAAAAAATTTAAGATTTTAATTATTAATATTTATAAAATTTAGCACTAATATGTAATGATGTTAGGGGTGAAGAAGAGGTAGAGTTGTTGTGTTGTGCATCTAGTGGTGTGCTTTATGAAAGGTTCCATGAACATTCTGTGTCACGTCAGCTTTATTAGCTTAGATTATTTACAATTGGGGAAATGTTGTGGTGTGCACCTCTTTAGGGTGCAAACCATATGCACTTTACCATAGAAATGTATAACTTTATGACAATTTTGTAACATCAAACACAAAATGTGTAACATTGCCACAAATTGGCATAACAAAAAATATCGTAGCCAAGTCACAAAATTTTTTGCAACATCAACCACCAAAATTCTGAACATTTTTTTTATGCCAGTTTGTGGGAATGTTACGTATTTTATAATTGATGTTATGAAATTTAGTAGTAATATTATATGTGACAGAGTGCATATGATTGTAGCTGGTTTTTTGTGTTCCTCGGAGGGGTTTAGTCTCCTCAGATACGATAACCTTACAGTTTAGACTCCTATGGTTCTGAATCTGGTTTCAAAAGTGCAATGTGAAACCAAAAAAAAAAAAAAAAACACACACACACACACACACACACACACACACACACAAATGATAATCAAAATCTGGAAAATCTTAGAAAATCCATTTATCATTAGAGATGTCAGAAATGGACTGCATTACCAAATTTCAGAGTCGCCACCTAAATATTTTGGAAAATTTAGGAAACCCGTGACTTGGGCCAAAGGCCACTTGTCCGTCATAACCAAGTGTCTTGGCTCGGGAACTTAGATATGAGAGGGAAAGGCCATAAATTGAGCCACCCACTCACCTGATCAGAGATCGGCCTCTACTAATCATGATGTGATTTTTATGTACAGTATATGTTCTTGTTCTGATTATTAATGCTAACTTTACTATGTGAGGCACACAAGTATAGACTACGTCACTCACTTTGGAATGCTTTGATTTTCATGTTTATTTGAAATGAGTTTTGAATACGTGCTACTTAAAAAAGTAAGCTCGTGTGTTCATTAATCAAAATCATCCCAACTTAAGGGAAACAGCCTCCATCCATAGGCATTCAAACAGTTATTTCAAATAAACACTTAGCCTCATGGTAATATGTTTGATATGGCAACACAAACACTCATGCAATACGTTAAAGCAAAAAATGCTCACCTAGTACTCAACCGAGGCAAGCCAAAGAAAAGGAAATAATTAGAAAAATGCATGTTCCTAAATATACAAGTGACTAATGCAACACATAAAAAATGCAACTACTTGGTTCGACTAATTTAATATGTCATATGGATCAACTCAAAGCATGCGGTAACTCATGCATTCAAGTAGGTAGGAAATGACAATGATATTAGAATGATGAATCGAACCCTTATGCATGCAAAAATGGATATAATATATGGTAATGATATGAAACCAAAATATGAAGCTACCATGATAAGCGTGTAAATAAAAGGGAGAAAGAAATGGGGGTTGGAAGACATACAAAATATTACAAGCATTACAAATTTGCCCTCGCATGAGAGGGTCGAAATGAATGCCATAATTAAACTAACTATTACAAACTCAAATGAATAACTAAATTACCTAGCTATTACAAATTTGAATGAAGCCAACTAATTAATTACACATACTAATATTAAAGCGCTAATTTAATGGACTTGAACGGGAGGCGAGGAGCCACAAGTGCACAACCGAGAACATCCTTCGGGAAACCTCTCTGTTTGCTACTAGAATTTGCTCTATTTGTAGTCAAAAAATTATTCTATTTTGACCTCAGATTCTGCTCTGTTCTGCTATAAAAATGCCACTGCCTGTACAACATAGGTGGCCAACCAGCCTTGAAAAGTGATAGGCTGACCACTGCTTTTGGAGGATACCCTGCTACCACAGAGCTGAAACAGAGCAAAAAAAGAGTATTTCCAGGAGATATTTATCCGCTCTACCCTTCCCTATCATAAAGATGATCAAGGGAGGAGTAGATTTGATTCACAAATCATCAATTGTCGCAAATTTGTTGCGTGATGATCTTAGAACCGATAGGACAAGAGCTCAATAAATTAAACAAAAGATAGACAATACCTCATCCCTATCATGGAGTTACCTCAAGGGAAGGGGTAGACATTACTTCATGAATCATTAAACATCACTAAAAAGTATGTAATGATTCAAGATGCAATAGGTTCAATATAACGTCTAATTGAACCTAACCCAATTTTATTACCTTTTTTTTACCTCTTTTTATTAGCTTTTTTTACATTACCTTTCGATTTCTTATCTTTTCTTTATTTTTGTCCAAAGGTGATGATTACATCCACTAAAACCAAATCAATAAAGAATAGTACGCACTAGTTAACCCGAGAAATGAGTTTTTCAAGCCCTTTTCTTTGGGGGAAATTACAAAGGAAGAATCAAACTCATTTACAAGTGATAATGAATTCTAAGTCAAATCCAATATAAGCGATAATGACTAGTCAAGTTCAAAGAGAGCGATAATGACTAATCAAATTCAAAATGAGCGATAATGACTCCAATCCAAACTTGATAATAAGCTATAATGACACTTTCCTTTGTGATTTCTAAGGGTCTAATTAGAAAGTTAGTCCCTTAGAAGTAATGCACCGGCGATAAAGAGAAGTATCAAACTGGAGATCATGCTTAGCATATAAGAGAAATGTAATGCCCTGGTAATGAATCTTCGAAGAGATTATACCATTTAGCATGAAGGGTCTCTTTCTTATGCCTTGAGCGGTTATGTTTTGTTTGATTCAACTCTTTAATCAAAAGAAACAAAGAATGTAGGGAGGTTGGAGAGATAGATGGATGATTACAATGGTGTGAACATATATGAAAGCAATAAAAAAAAGTAAAAGAAAAGACTATCAACTCAAATGGATTGGAAGCCAAAGCCTATACACCAATCCATGAGGACTCACAACAACATAAGGATAATATTCAAAGAATAATTTAAACAAGCACTTAGAACAGCCCCTAAATAGCACAAAATAGTGCTGAAAATTATTTTGGAAATAGTAGAAAACTTGAACAAAAATGAGAGGAAAGAAGCCTAGTAAGCAAGCCAAAGAAGGGTGGCTAGCCCCTCCACCTTTGGAACTTTAAATCACATATTTTCAGCCTTTGAAAACAGTCCAAAACAATGTATAAACAGAGTAAAAAAAGAATAGAAAAGAGTAGTATAAACAAAGGAGAAGATGGCCAAAGCTTATACCTCTTGAAGAGAGGATGCTTTTAGTTAAGCAAACTTGATTCAAAGCACTCTCAAGTCTCTGAAAGTAGGCTCAAAATCTCAGTAAGAAGCTTCAAGTTTGAGCTCCAAAGGTGTATCTATCTTGTATCTATAATTGAGAGGGTAGAGAAGATGGTTTGGATTTCACTAAGCTCTTGAATGAATTTTTTTCAACCCCAAACCTGAGGGCAGGCCTTCTATTTATAGAATTTTGCCTTCTCACGTTGGAAATAGTTGTATAGGGACAGTTGGTGCAAAGCATGGGCATGGGGACAGTTGGCAGCTGTAAAATATTTGTTGTCGCTAAACATGGCCGGCTGGCCATGAAGAGGGACGGCCGACAAATCAAATTTGGCCTGCCGACCATCTACTGGCCTACAGTTGATTGGGTGGTCAGGCTAAATAAAAAGTGGTTTTGATCAAAAAATGGTGTAAGGTTTAGGGTTGAAGGGCTTTTGAAGCTTAAAAGCGAATTCTTCTTGTTGAAGATTCGAATGATTGCTCAGTGTAGCGTTTCATCATCGAGTACGCGGATCAAAACGCCTAAGTCTTTAAGGGTGGTTAAAATGGGATATCTACAATGATATGCACCCCTAAAAGAGTACACCATAGGATTTCCCTTACAATTGCTCCCACCCGCTACAAATATTGCTTTTACAATAGTAATATATATAATATTAAAATTTTGAATTTATTTCAAAGTAAACCCATTTTCCGTTGTTTGATTCACTATAATATAAGAAAAATTGTTTTTAAAATGATTTTTTTTTCATAAAATGTAATATAATTTATTTTTAAATTTTTTTTAGTTTTTTTTTTTCTTTTCATCACAGTCACTTTATATCAAATTTTATTGTTTTCATACCTAGAGATCATTTTCATTAAAAAAATTATATATATAATAACGTGTCACATTTATATCCACTCCTTGAAAGTCAAAATTTCTATTACTATAGTTCATAGTTCATAATTATAAGAGCGTCATTGTCACATTATTTATGTGTTCAATTCTATATAAATAAAGTTTATTCTATATTTGGCTCTTTATTTAAATTTTTGTTGTAGGAAATATTTTAGGTGCTAACTAAACATCGGAAAATAAAAATAAAAATTTATTTTCGGATAAAATCATTGTATATAATAGAGTCTAGGCTTCTCTATTATTCTCTTGATGGATTGGACAGTAATTTGGCTTTTGAAGCTTATCACAAAATTTATTCTAATGATTTAAATTGATCATCTTAAGATGATTTATTATAGAAAAATGATATTTATTGTATTTGTGATTGAGCCCGAAATGTATATCATTGAGGCCGATAATGGAGATTTCTTAGCCCTTTTCTTGATGCAATTTTGTACATTTTATTAGTGTTTGATGTGAATGAGGTTGGATATGTTTGAAGTACAAAACAAGTAAAAACATAGAATTTTAACTAAAAAGCCATCACCGCACGTGTGGAGGGTCATTCCTGCATGTGCGGCCTCTTGTCTTGAAGTTTAAAATATTTTGAAAAATCTGCATGTGTAAAGGGTTTTTCCCACATGTGCAGAGCCTTCACCGTATGTGCGGTGACATTTTCTTGCATGTGTGGAGCCTTCACCACATGTGCGGTGACATTTCTCCCACGTGCGAACCAATCTCGTTTTGCATGCATTACTTTATAAACCTGTTTTGAGGCCTGCAAGGTATAAAAAGAAAAAAGGAAAAGATGGAGAAGGGGGCTGATATTTTTCCAAAGAAAAAGAGAAGCTAGGGCTTGAAGAGAAGGAAAAGCTTGGAGCTTCAAGGATGTCTTCCGTGGAGGCTTCTCTCTCTACCTCTTTCCACTCCTCCATGAGTGGCTAGTCTTTCACTTTCTAGGGTTGTAATGAAACCCTAGCCATGTAAAGAAATTTTTCTTAGGCTTTGATTGTGTAACGGTTTGAACAAATGTATGGATGTTTTAGAAGTTTATAATATATATATATATTTTATCTCTTCAAGTATTTTACTTTCTGTGATTGTTAAATGTTTTCTATACATTCGTTTTCTTTGTGTTTGTGTTCAAAGTATGAGACGAGTCATGTTGCTATCGTAGTCTAGAGTGAATGACTTGCGCTACTTGAGATGATTTGTGCCTACACATTGAATGCGACAATCCCCTTGATCAATGTTTCAAACTTGTAATTGTGAAACATTGAGTAGTTCAAACCAGATTACAATTGATGGCCGATGTTAAATCTTATTTATGTGATTAGTGGTGAATTCTTTACCTTAGGATATTTCCAAAATTAATATCTCAAATCCTAATTTTAATTGTTAATTCAATTTCTCAATTTCATTTTAATTCTCATTTAGTTAGAGGATCAATCTTTTTATCAAAATTAATCTAGGAACCTAGCAATTAAATTAGTTTAATTTCACAATTGTCCCTGTGGATTGATACCTAGACTTGCCATTATTCTAAGGAATTTGGGTATAGTTTAGTGTTTTATTTTTGGTGTACCAAACGACCTACCAAAATTTGGTGTCGTTGCAGGGGACTTCTGGAGAAATTAATTATTTTAAAGTTAGATTCTTATTTTAGTTTTTAGTTTAGGATTTTACTTGTGTGTGTTGCCAATTGTGCATAATTTGTTGTGAGTGGAGCTATCACCAAAGTGCAAAGCAGAGTGCAACCAAGCTTTAAATAAATAAATAATAAAAAAAAAAAATGCAGCACCAAAGTGCTAAAAGCAAAAATTCACAAGAAAAACACCAAAGTGCTAAAAACAAAGAACATAAGCAGAGGTTAGTGGATTACTTTTTCTTTGAAATCATCATCTACTCCTTCTGATGTGTTCTTCACTGCACCTGACCAACACTGACCGCCAAACCGAAGATTTGTTTCAGTCGATTTCCAAGGAGTAGGCGGTCGAGAATGGATGTGAAGTTTTCCAACCTGAGAGATTTGGTTCGGTTGACGGGCCAATAGCAAACCCGAACCAAACTGACTCGTACTGGAGCACACTTGATATTTTGTACCATCACAAGTATTGTTTTCATGACATCTTAGAATATTGTTCAATCTACTATTGTTGTGCATGATTAACTTAGTGTGAGTATGTGTAGCGAGGGTCTATTTGATTGGTAGTGATATTTCTGCACTTTGTCTTTCACGAGCACAGTTCTAATTAGGTTAATTATAATATTTGTTATCTAGGATTATGTTCTTGACTCATAATGTGGTTGTTCCTTCAGAGTAAAAAAATAGTAACTAGTTTTGGTTCACAGCCTTTTGAACTCAAGTTATTAAGTTTGTTAGGGTATCTTCACACCTAGTGCCCTAAAGCCATCTGGTTTAGGAGTCATTGCCGTAACACTTGGGTAGGTGTCCCAGGGGTACCCGATTGAGCCCGACAGTTTGGACTCCCAATCTTTGATCTAGTCTCACTAGTGCAGTGTGTAACATAAAATGAGAGTTCGATCCAAAAACTTTATAGAAATCCATTTATTGCAAAATATGCTAGAAATAGACTGTATCACCAGATCTCAAAGTCACCACCTAATCTTTTGGGAAAATTGGGAAACCCGTGACTTATGGCAAAGGCCACTGTTCGTCATAACAAAAAATGCCTTAATTTGGAACCTTAGGTATGGGGGGAAAGGTCATGAATTGAGCACCCCTGCTCACCCGATCAATAGATCGGCCTCTACTAAGCCATGATATGAGTTTTATAGACACTATATGCTCACGTTTTGATTTATTAAATAAGGCTTGAAATTACGTTTTATAGACACTATATGCTCACTTTTTGATTTATTAAATGACCATCGATGACATTCCAACTCGAGCAACACAATTTCCATCCACTAGCATTCATACAGATATTCCAAATAAGCAAACTGCCACATAGTATAATGCCGGATATAGTAGAATAATAGACATACACAAGATGGTAAAACTGGAAATGCTCACCTAGTACTCATCCATAGCAAGCCCGAAAAGTAATATGCTATAACCATATGCATGATCCTATATGCAAATATATAATATAATACATACACAGAATGCAACTAAAGGTCCGGTTACTAATACATGACATGTGTATTATCTCAAAGCATGCAGTAGTACATATAACCACAATTTGAATGATAAATCCAGCAAATGCAGATGAGCCGAATGCAGATGTATGAAAAATGGATGCAAGGCATGGATATGATGAATAAAACATGATGTTTATCAACAGACATGGAAAGCATAGAAATAAAAGGTATAAAAAGACATGGGGTTGGAAATTATAACAATAATGAATGAATAAAAGCTGTGGGGATGGAAATTATTACAATAACGAACTAATTGAATATGAAGATGTGGGGTTGCAAATTATTACAACAACTAATTGAATCAGCCAACTGAAGCTGAATCTAACAAATCATAAGAGAACAGAAAACAAATTGTAAACAACAGCCACAAATGCCTAAGAGATCACCTTCTTGAAACTACCTTGTTCTATTCTGTTTTGTTTTGCTTGGAAAAGATCATCCAGCAGGATAAAAGATTTATTGGCTGTATTGTTTTCCTGGCCAGCTGGTTAAAAGATCCAAAGGAACTCTGTTTTGTGCAGTAGAACCAAAACAAAACAACAACACACCTTCGAAAGGGTGCTCATCGTTTCTACCTCTTTCTCTCACAAAGACAATCAAGGAAGAGGTAGATAGGCCTAAACTATCATTCAATAATAAAAGATGATATAAGATATGTACAAGAGCTATCAAATAGACAGAAACAAATATGTACAAGGGTGAAAGTTACAAGAAATGCAAGCTAGAGAAATAAATGACAACATGCATTCATCTCTTTGTGGATAAGGGTAGATTAATACCCAAATCCATGCTATTAATTGGAGAGAGTAGATTGCTACCATTTCTAAGGTGAAGCCTCATAAAGCTAATGAAATCTCCATAGGGTTTCTAAGAAGATAAGGAGGAAGTACAAGAAAATACATATAACTCATCAAAGTAGTTGAAGATTCATCTTCTTTAGTTATGGGATATGGATGTAAAATCCATTCCCATGTTCAAAGCTGGTTGAGAAGAGAGTTTTCAACCCCTTTTAATGAGGAATCTTTTATAGCTTCAAGGAAAAATGAGAGAAACAGAGAGATAACAAAGGATCATCCAATGGATCCTATAAAGCAACCACAAATACTCATCCAAGATTGAGTATGCATTAAATCACATGGATCAAAACACTTGGTAAGAAAATGCATGAAAGTAAAGAAACTATAACATCTAACAATTCTATTGGAGGGTGGCTGAGCCATCTACATCCATAAAGCAAGATAAAGTACAAGAAAGTAAAACTACTCTATCTAAAAATTCTATGATAGGTAACGAAGCCCTCCACATCCATACAGCAAGAAAAAGTAAAGAAGTTACAACATCTATAGAAGGGTGGCCAAGCCCTCCACTTCCACGAGCTAAATAACATATTTAATTACATCAAAACCTTAAAAATAAGTTGTTTGGTAAGAAAAGAGAGAAAATGGATGAAAGAGCTTCAAAGTTTGCCTTTCAAATAAAGGAAGAGCTTTTAGTTATCAAACTCCTTCCTAACACTATCAAGATTCTTGGAAATGGCTTGAATACTTAGCAAGGAGCCTCAAGATCAAACTTTGATGATGTTCATGTCGTGGGCATATCAAAGAAAGAGGTGGAAGGTTGAGAAAATAAAGGTTGAAAAGTGGTGTGGTGCACAAGCTTTGGGAATTGCTCTCCAATCTTTAAGAAAATTTCTCAACACTTGCAAACGAGCCCAGGAGGTGTATTTATTGACTTTTGGGACACAAAATATCTAAGATATTTGTGTAAAACTTGTAGAGGAAATTGAATTTCTCAAAAATGCTCTGTACCTTGACAATTTATCCGGCCAGACAAAAAATCACCCGACTATATAATTTTTGTACAACCAAACAAAAAATCATTTGGCCAGATGAAAAAATCATTTGACTAGATATTTTTTGTACAACCAAATTGTTTTTTGAAGGGAAAACAACATTTTTTTCAACGAGTTTTCATTCCTTCCATTCATCTCCATTTTGTCCTTACTCAATTTTATGAAAAAGTATAATACTTGGAGTTTAAAATGCGAGCCTCGGAACATTGCAGAGATATTTGGAACTACTCAACCAAAAATTTTTGAAAAAGATTTTTGAATGGGTGAAAAGATAGTTTGGTCAAAACGGGTGTAAAGTTGGGTTTAAAGCCTGAACCTGGCTTTCCTATTAAGTAATTCATATGATAACACATTCCAACTTTCATCAACGGGTGTTCGGAAGAAAGCACCCAAGTCTTATGGTCAGTTAAAATGGGATGTCTACAGTTGCCACTCTTTGACAAAACTTGATACACCATTTTGTGATGTGAGTGAATGTCAAAGCCCAAGGATGACCCTTTTGACAAGGTCGCGAGACTTGGGCAAATAGACAAAATGCACATACAGTTGGTTGAACCCGAAGGTTGCTTACATATTCTCTTACAAGGAATCAAACCAGCATAGTTTAGGGGCATGATACAAATGATATGCAACATTAAAAAAAAAAGTAAAAAAAAAAAAAAGTAGGGGTAAAGAATGAACTTTTCAGTTTTTTCACAGATCAAGGAAGTGAAGAAAGTGATAAAGAAAGTGCATCGCATACAGATGTATTGTCGCACGGCTAAAAGATAAGGGTGTGCATCGCATACAGATGTGTTGTCGCACAACTGAAAGATGGGGGTGCACATCACATACAGATGCGTTGTCACACAACTAAAAGAGGAGGGTGTGCATTCCATACAGATGTGTTGTCACACAACTGAAAGATGAGGGTGTGCACCGCATACAGATGTGTCATCGCACAACTAAAAAACAAGGTGCATCACATTCGGATGTATTGTCGTACAACTAAAAGATATCGCAAATAGATGTGTTGTTGCACAACTGAAATAAGAGGGGAGTGCATCGCATACAGATGTGTTGTTGCACAACTGAAAGAAGAAGGGGTGCATCACATATAAATGTGTTGTCGCACAACTGAAAAGAGGGGGTGCATTGCATACAGATGTGTGCATCTCAAATTATGAATTTTGAACCTTTTTATAATGTGAAAAATTTTAAAATAATGTAGCAAAAAATTTGAATGAAAATCAAAATACAATGTGAATGTTCATAATAAACAACAAACATACAACTAACTTTTGAAAAAACAAAACACATACTAAAATACAATGTGAATGTTCCCAATAAACAAAAAACATACAACTAACCTTCGAAAAAACGAAACTCATACCAAAATATAATGTGAATGTTCATAGTTTATAATTAACATACAACTAGCCTTAAAAAAAATAAATAAATAAATAAATAAATAAACTTATACCAATGGAAACATTTGCACTACAATGTAAAAACATAAAACAAAATTGAAAAAAAAAAGAAAGTGGAAATCAACTATTTCAATCGTTCAATGGTGACAAAAAATGATTGTTCAACTAACAAGCATAGTAATAAAAATAACAAATATACAATTAACTTTTGAAAAAATAAAATTTATACCAAAATACGATGTGAATGTTCACAATTTAAAATTAATATACACTAGTTTTAAATAAAATAAACTCATACTAATGTGAACATTCACACTGCAACGTGAAAATATAAAATAAAAATGAAAAAAGTGAAAATTGACTATTTTGATTGTTCAATGATAACAAAAATTATTGTTCAACCAATAAGTATAGTAACAAAAACAACAAACATATAGCTAACTTTCGAAAAAACTTAAAAAAAAAAAAACTCATACCAAAATACAATGTGAATGTTCACAATTTACAATTAACATACAAATAATCTTAAAAAAACTAAATCATAGCAATATGAACATTCACACTGCAACATGAAAACATGAAACAAAATTGAAAGGAAAAGAAAAAGACTATTCCAATTATTTAATGGCAACAAAAAATGATTGTTCAAACAATAAGTATAGTAATAATAACCAATAATATGCGAACATTTATATCTTGCAAAATATATAACTCTGTCCATATTTTGCACTACTAATCCCAAATTGAAAACTTTATCATCATCGTTACACATCATTATAGATTAGATAAGTTCAAATTCACATCACCAAATATAATGGCAATAAACAACATGCAAACATCCCCCATAATGATATAACCAAGAGTATGTAAACGTTCACATTATTCAAGCAATGTGAGCATTCACAACATCCAAAAAATAGAGCCCTATCTAAATGCATTACAAGACAAAAACCATAACCTCATTTTACAAAAATAAACTTGCACTATATATTCCAGAAAATAAAGCTGAAAGCAAAATACAGAGCATACAATTTTTTTATATAAATTCAAATACAAATGAAATGCATCCCTAAACAAATAATACTAACCTTGAGATGAAATTTTCTACTTGTTCTCTCCCTCTAATCAATGTTTGACTTCACAAAAATTATGTAAAAGATCAAAGCATAACAAACAATACTGATGCAGTCTTTCTTCGTCATTTTCCTCGAACACCAACAAAACCCTAGCACAACGAAGCAACACCACAATGATTGTGAAACTGAATCACAATCAAAATCATGAATCATGGTAACTGCCAAAACAGAAGGATAGTCAAAAAGGAAACATGTATGTCCTTTTGTCTATAATATATATCAATAATAAATATAAGGGTATAATAGTCCAACAGATAATGTAAATCATGAAAAATGGACCTCATGGAATAAAGGTATAAACAAATGAGACTAAATAGGTTATAAATTTCCTTTATCAATAATAAATTTATTACTGCTAGATTTTCATTCTCCTCTTCCTTCTCTCCCACTTTCTCTCGCCACTACTAGATTTGAAGATGTGGTAGGAGTAGTAACATGGTGGAGATGGTTGTTTTTGCTGAAAAAATGGTCGAAGAATTGTTGAAACTTACATGACAAGATTTATCAAATAAGATCTCAATTGAATATAAAAAAATGAAAAAAAAAATATAAGCACTTTTCACTTTTTTGGATTTTAAAATGTGATTTTTGAAATTTCACATTTTTTAGAAATGTTTCTAAATTTTACATAGTTTCCGAATTGAAAAAAAAAATTAAAATTAAAATTTCTAATAGTGTGAAATTTCACATATTTGAAATCTAAAAAAATAAAAATAAATTTCACACAACCATATTAATTTCTACCGATATTTTATAAATCCAAAAAATCTATAAATTATGCAAAAGGCTACAAAAATTTCATTTCTAAATACAACACTAAAACAATGCGGATTTCGTTATCTCAACAATTGTAATGCCCTCAAAATATTGAAACTCGACTCATTAAACACAAGCCATTATTACTGTGTGTGAAACCCCATATTTTGGTATAATAAAAATAATATATTTTTCAATATTTTTTTTGTATAATTATTCTCATTATTTTGAATTAAATAGTCTGTATATTTTTCATACTGAAATTTATTTGAGAAAATATTTGCAGCCTTATATTATTATTCAAAATTATTTTTTGAGCCTTCTAGTATTTTATTATGTTTTTTTTTCAATATTTTTCTGAATTGAATTACACTAAAACGTATCATTTTTAGTACCAAAACCCATGTACTTGCCCCATACATCTCTAAAGCCCCATGTCCAATACGTTCCATTTTTCCCTCACCATTCACGTGCTCTCTCACTCTCTCCCTCTATCTATTAATCATCTATATATATGTGTGTGTGTGTGTGTACGCGTGTGCGCCTCATCCTCATCCTCACCATTCTCTCAAAGCTCTTTATCTATTCTCTCTTTTCTCGATTCTCTCTGTCTCTCTCTGTCTCTCTCTATGTCTCTCTTATTTTCAATCAATTATATATATATAATACATATACCCATACATCTTCATCAACCTTCATATCTTTCAACTTTAACACCATCACCACTCGAACCACCAACCCATGAGCTCCATCACCACCACCACCCTCCATCACTGAGCTCACCTTCACCACTCTTCATTTTATCATCTATAATGATTCCGGTTTGGACTCGACCCATTTATTGTTGTGGATCTAAGATTTCTTGTCTTGAATGGTTGTTTATGTCCTTGTTCATCTTATTCCTTGTTGAGTTTGGTTGTTTAGGTGTTGTTGTTGCGCTTGGAACAAGTTAGGAGTTATTTTTATTTTTATTTTTATTTTTTTATTTTTTAAAGAGTTGTTGCCTAGATTTTGGTTGTTCACTCAAGCGGTCATTCTTGTGCTTGAACAGTCTTTGAGATCTTCTAGTATTTTTGCAAGTTTGCAAAACTTCTAGGAGTGTGGTGTTCTTTACTCGAGCAGTATTTCTTGCTCTCGAGCGATTCTTTTTGTGCTCAAGCGGTCTGTTTCTGTCTGCAAAACTTCTAGGAGGGTGTCATTGTGCGCTCGAGCAGTTACTTTGTTCACTAGAGTGGTGTTTTGGTTGCTCGAGTGGTTTGTGCGTATATAAGTTCGAAAAAGTCACCTTTTAGATCACTTTTTAATCTCTCTCTCTCTCTCTCTCTCTCTCTCTCTCTCTCTCTCTCAAAGCAATCTAACCCTAGTTCTTCACTCTCTATGTGAAGCCCCTGAAAAATGTTTTCTCTAAGAAAAAAAAATAAACAAACAAAAATGTTTAAATTATTTGCTTAAGGCCCCACAGTTACTAGACTTATTTCGAACTAGTGTTTATAATGTTTAAATTATTTTCCAACTAGTGTTCATTTAATCCAACTAGTGTCCATTTAATGCCAACTAGTGTCTTTCCATAATCCAACTAGTGTCTTTTCATAATCCAACTAGTGTTTATTAGTGGGCTTTAATGAACCAATAAATCCTAACTTGCCCTTTCAATTCCTTGTTACACCAAGTTGCCTATAAATATCACCAAGCAACACTCTCACACACCCACATTCGACTAAAGGAGAGGAAGGAGAACAAGAGAGAAATTTTGAGAGGAAGAGGAAGGGAGAAGAGAGCCATTTTGTTCAAAGCTTAGCAAGTAAGCCACAACACAACCTTATCTTCATTTTCCTTTTCAATACATGTTCTTAAGAGTTCTAAATAATGTTTTTCAGATCTGTTATTTATGAGTTACTTGTGTTAAAAATGCTAAGAGTGGAGTATTGATTCTATCTCTCTTCTATTTTTCCCATTTCGGTACAAAACCATTTTTTTTCCATATCACTCTCTCAACTTTCCAAGGGCACACCTTCAAGCAAACTTTCTGAGTTAGATATATGTTGGTTAGCATGTTTTCTTCACAAAATAAATGAAAACTTTCCCTTGGTGAAACCCTTTTCTCATAAATCTTCTTGTTTTGGACATTCTACCTTAGAATCTGTTTATGCAGCCCACTTTCAAAAATTCCAGAAAAATGTATAAAATTATTCTGGACCTCTATTTTAGGTCAAAATCTTCCTTAAGGAGTTATCTTTCAACTAAAATTGGTTTCATCGAAAAACGTTAAGCGGTTTGCAAGAAAATCAAATTTTTGTAACGATCAACGGGTCTGGACAGAACCTGGACAGCGCTGGAATGTTTTCTAAATAACTTAAAATCTGGAAAAGCAAACCCATTTCTGAAAAATGTTCTAGAAACTAGATCAAATTCTCTACGAACCATAGGAAGACCGAGTCCGGTGAAGGATCTAAAATAGTCCTTTCATTTTAATCTTTAGGTGATGTTAAATCTGGAAATTTTGTTAGGTATGGATGTTTTATGCCCTTGTATTCATGGAAATGTTTAATAGCTTATGATCATATCTTGGCATGATATTGTATGTGTTATGTTATGTTATTTATCTTTCTCATCTTAAGGATGCGTGCTTATGTGGTTATTATTATCTTATAAGTTGGACAAACCTTGATTAAAACATTTAACTCAATAGCAAACCTAATTGGAAGGGTATTGGGTTTCGAGCACTTGAGTAATGAAAAGATGAGAATTTGTGATATATGGTTTGTTGGGATGTGTTCCCTATTCGGAAGTTAAAGTCTTGCGCAAGTGGTTTTCGGAACCCTTAAACGGAGCAGTTGTATTCGGACCCTAGGTGGTTTGGTGTGAGGAGGGTTTTGGGCAAGGCCCTATTTCACCGTCTCTTTTGAGGCCCTGTGGTTGGCGCTACGCGGTATATAACCGATGGTAGGCATCCGAGGTTAGTTCTGCAACAAAGCAGCAAAAGATGGGGCATACCGAATAAACCGAATCCGATTCTTGTGGTTGGGAGGACGAAATCTCTTTGGGGGATTTCCAATTTACTAACATTTAACTTGTAACCATTTATTTATTTATTCGTGTATCATGCTTTACTACTTGATGTTATAATTGTGATTGTGTATTGAACTCGGAAAAAAAGGTATGGGATGTGTGTGTGTTTACTGGGCATTCAAAGCTCACGGCGTGTTATGCCAGGTGACGAAAAGGAACATATAGCTGGAGACGACGAGCCTGAAACCTTCGAAGACCTTTGGCTATCTTAGAAAAGTTAAAAAGTTCTCTTTTAATATTTTTGTAAGACTCGTTCAAAGATTTAAATTTCCTTTTTGGGATGTAATGTAATGGAACAAGCTTTTGCAATTAAGGTTATTTGTGGTTGTTATGTATTTATATTCAATATAATCAGAGGTATACACCTTATCGATGCTTATGAGACCTTGCGTCAATACTTGTTAGAATCTGTCAAAATTGACCATAGGACTTAGCAGTGACTCTCCCTTGCCTACAACCGATAGTGTAGAATCGGGGCGTCACACTCTCTCTCTAGAACTTGTCTTTAAACCTCAAATACATTATCATCTGCTAGTTTCTCCATCATTGTCCTTTGGAGAAAAAGATAGAGCTCACCTAGAGTTTCGTGTCAATCGAAGAAAAGTTTGTTTTTGGCTCTGTGAAAGTTTCATCCTTGCTTCCCTTGTCTTCTAGCTTTGAGGTAGGGATTTCTTCAACCTCTAGTATGATTTTTACCTTAGTTATTTGTCTATTTAAAGAATCTAGTGATTTGGGGATTTTGGGGTTTGATTTTGAAATTAAAAAGAGGGGTTTTCAAATGGGTTATTGGAAATGGTTGTGGGAGTGTATTTATAGTTGAGCTATGTTAAAATGGTGGATTTTATCACTCAAAATCGATTTTAGAAAGAAAAAGGGTTTTGTTCTAGAACCATAGTTATTTGGTTTGTGAAGGAAAATGGAAAAATGATGTTGGATTTGTAAGATTAGAACGAATGTGAATGTTGATGGGAATGGTGGCGTTGGATATATATTATGACTCCTATTAAAATGTTGGAATTATGTTTTTATTTGAAAATTATCTATTGAATAGAAATATCTGTTTTGGACTATTAGTGGAGGATAGCTTTGATTGTTGTAGAAATTTCATGATGATTAGGTGAATTGAAACTAATTTCTTATACATATTATATTGAGCATTGTTACATACTTGAACATTGAAAATGTATTGTTTTAAATAAAAAGGGGTGAATACCTTGGTGAATCTGGGTAGGGGTTTGGTTATGGTTATTATGTTGGTTTGTGTGTCCTTGGTGAAAGTCCAGAAACCAGACCGGTTAGGTGCCGATCCTTCCGGTTTATTACCTGTAAAATGACTTTAGTAGTGCTAGTATAGTCTACTAGAAGACATGTACCTAGAGATTCTTAATGTTTTGTATCCATTGCCCTGTTTTCTGTTATAAAAAGATATTTTCATGAATTGAGATATAATCTGGCGTTGCATGATTTTTGAGAGGAAATGTAAAATGTTTTGACAAATGGCATTGCATATGCATTCACCTTATGATTTCGTTAAGATTTACACACTGTGTTAAAATATCTCTACTGAGCTTTGGCTCACCCCATGTGGAAAACAACTTTCAGGTGCCGATGACATGCCTTCGCCAAGGACATAGCTTAGGGGGACTAGGAGCCAAGAGCTTTCTTTTGTTTGTTTGTTGTGATTACTTTTGTACAAGCCTTAGGCTTAAGCTGTATTGAGTTAAACTCACTTTTGTTGTACCCAAGCATTGTCTTGGAAAGATGTAGCCATTATGGCATTAATTTATCTATTTAACTTTTATTCCATTTCATTCGCATGTGGCATATGCTATAAATTCAGAGTTAGGGCTGATGAATGCATACTCACATATGTCACCTTTTGTACAATGAATTCATATGAATGAAAGATTATCATTTTGGAATGTGTTATTATTTATTAAATATTGTGGGATGGTTCATCGTCGTTATTAGTTTGGGGCGTTACTTCATCACCTTCACCAAGCAACCATTATCACTTGACCTCACGTCCACCACACAACACCAACTCACAATTGCCAGCTTTGCCACTATCATACAACCACCACCACCACCATAATGCCCAAACGTTTGGGCCGTTAAGAAATTAAATTTACCTCAAATTTATAATTACAGATAACTCATGACCTCAAATATACAAATTGTCTCCAAAAATAATCTACGCCAATCTCTCCAAAATATAATTGATACAAATCTCCAAAAATGTTAATATAATGGTGAGCCCCAAAATCTCTAACTGATCACTGTTGTTTCTAATTGGAACTCTAGTAATGTCGCGGGATGATTATTATCTGGAAAGGAAGTTTGTATGTGTTTATGTGGCTAAGTACTTATGTGGAGTGAATTATTTGTTGTCCACTGTGTTAGGACGTGAGTGAATTAGTTTGGCATATCTGTAAATGTACTAATCTCTTGTGTTACCTTCATTAGGATGTCAGGACACGGACGTGGTGGCGGTAGGCATGGTAGGCCTAGATAGTAGGAGGTGTCGTTACTAGATGATATTCTGATGCAAGAGGAGGGAGTTGGTCAGGCCAATGTGGCCGAGTTAGTAGGTCAGCAGACCATCGACGCTATGGCTAGCAAAATGATCGGAGCTTTGTGGGAATCCATGGACATTCTCAGGGTTGAGAATCAAGTCTAGACCCATGTTATGGAGACATGGCTATCTTTTCTGAAGAGGAAGTTCTTCCGGTCGAATCTGTATAAGTTTTAGGGGCATCCGAAGGAGCCACTGAAGGCGGACGAGTGGTTAGAACAAATGGTGAAGACGTGATGCTTGGTATCGAGGACGACAAGGCTGAGAGTGACCTCGACATCTTTTCAGCTGATGGGAGATGCGGGTCAGTGGTGGAAGTATGCACTAGGATGCATTGGGGTAACTTGGGAGGCCTTTGTTAATGCCTTCCAGGACAAGTTTTTGCCTCCCACTACTAGGGAGAAGTTGAGAGAGCAGTTCCTGAAGTTCAAGCAGCTTAACCCACCGGTAGCCGAGTTTGAGACTGCCTTTACCAATTTGTTGAGGTTTGCACCAGAGCTCATGGTAACGGTGGAACGTCGTTGCATCGAGTTTGAAAAGAGGTTAAGGACCAGGGTTCTTTTCAAGGTGGCCGGGTCTATGATTAGGGATTATGGTTGCCTTGTGGAGGCGACAACTCATCTTGAGACCGCAATCCAGTCAAAGAAAGAGCAGATGAGGGGCTCCAAGTAGAAATCTCAAGATGTTCAAGGAGACACTAGGGACAGTAAGAGGCAGAGGGGTTCCATCCCACAATAGTCCTAGGAAGCACAATCTAGATCCACCTTTCCTGTACCAAGTTCTGGTTTGAGAAAAGGTAGCTAGGATAGGATCACTTGCTTTAAGTGTCGCCAGTTGGGCCACAAGTCTTCAATTTTCCTGCAGAGAAGATAAGGGTAACAGTCTGCATCGTCTTCGGCTCGTCCTTAAAGCCAGAGTCAAGAGAGAAGGTAGACGCCTACCTATTATCAGTGTGGGTAATCGAGGCAGTTGATGAGGTTTTGTTCTTAGTCTGGTGGCACATTTGGTGCATTTGGTTCAAGGAAGACATAGCACCATCAGCCTACTTAGTTAGCACAAGCCTCGAGGGCCAATCAAGGAGCCTCTTCGGCTCAATCAGTGTATCAGGCCTATGCTCCGAGGGGTGAGTTTGTAGAGCAGAGACCTACATGGGGTGTGTATGCTGTTACCATGCCAAATTTGTTGCTAGCACCTTCTATTGTGAGAAGTAACTTCTTGTTATGCAATTCTATTGCCAATATGTTGATTGATACTGGTGCATCTCATTCTATCATGTCGTCTGCATTTGCATCAACATTGGGGTTAGAAATGGCTCAGTTAGCCTCTCCAATCATGGTAGAGTCACCTGTTGGTGATGAGGTTGTTTTGGACTAGGGATGTCGAGGTTATGAGATAGAGGTTTCCGGTTGCCGACTTCCGTTCACTTTTGTATTGTTAGACATGTCGGGTTTTGATATCATTTTGGGCATGGATTGGTTATCTTCGTATCATGCTTTTATAGATTATTACCGTTAGATAGTTATAGTGTGCACCTCAAGTGGTGATTGTTTTCATTTTCTAGGGGACCGAGCTGATAGAGTTTTGTCACTAGTGTATGATCCACGTGGTCGGGGCAAGCTTAGTTTTCTTCTTGCAACTTTCTTGAGTAATGAGAGTGATGCGGTCCGAGTTGAGTTGCCGAGGATAGTTTGTGAATACACGGACGTCTTTCCCAAAGATCTCACTAGTTTGTTACCCCACCGTGAGATTGAGTTCTTCATTGACTTAGTGCCTGGCACGACTCCGATTTCCATGGCATCGTATAGATGTGCACTCGCTGAGTTGAGTGAGTTAAAGATTTAACTCCAAGAACTATTAGATAAGGGCTTTCTACACCCTAGTACTTCGCATTGGGGAGCACCGGCTCTCTTTGCCAAGAAGAAGGATGACACATTATTACAGTGCATTGATTACCAGAAGTTGAATAGGGTAATTGTTAAGAACAAGTACCCATCACCACATATAGATGATTTGTTTGGCTAGTTGAAGGGGTCTTGTTACTTTTTTAAGATTGTCTTGAGATCGAGTTATCACCAGTTCAGGGTGAAAGAGGAGGATATTCAGAAAATGGCATTCCGTATGCGGTATAGCCACTATGAGTTCTTAGTGATGCCTTTTGGACTAACCAACACACCGACTTTGATTATGGATTTGACTAATCGAATCTTCCATGAGTTCTTAGATCATTTTGTGGTTGTCTTTGTTAACGACATTCTAATCTACTCACCTTCTGAGGAAGAACACGAGGAACACTTGCAGGTTGTACGTGAGTTGATTAGAGCACACTACTTGTATCCTAAGTTCGAGAAGTGCGAGTTCTGGTTAAAAGAAATTAAGTTCTTAGGCCATGTGGTATCCGGGAAAGGGGTGACTGTAGATTCTTCTAAGATAGAGGCAATGCAAGATTGGGAACAACCTACGAATGCCTTTAAGATCCGGAGTTTCTTGGGATTGGTCAGGTATTATCTATGTTTTGTGAAAGACTTCTCTAGGTTGGCCTCACCATTGACTAGACTGATGATAAAGGAAATTAAGTTTGTATAGATTGAGACTTGTGAAAAATCGTTTCAAGAACCTAAGGTTAGACTTACCACAGCTAGTATTGATTATTTCAGAGAGAGTTTAGGCTATTCAGTCTATTGTGATGCGTCTCAAGAAGGTTTGGGTTGTGAGTTGATGCAAGAAGGGAAGATGGTAGCATATGGCTCACGGTAGTTAAAAATACACAAGAAATTATCCTACTCACAACTTAGAACTAGCGGCTGTGATATTTGCCTTGAAGATCTAGAGGCATTACCTATATGGTGAGAGATTTGAAGTGTTTTTCGATCATAAGAGTTTGAAATATCTGTTTTCACATAAAGATTTAAATATGAGACAGATGAGGTGGATGGAGTTTATGGAGGATTATAATTTTGAGTTGCACTATCATCCGGAGAAGGCTAATGTAGTGGCTAATGCCTTGAGTAGGAAATCCATTAATAGTGTAGCTAGTATTGCCATCTAGGAATACGAGATGTTGGGTGCTATTGGAGAGTTTGACTTGCATCTTGGCGAGTCTGTTGAGTTAGCTGTTTTGTTTACTATAGTTGCACAATTTACGCTTGTGAGTCGAGCTATAGAAGCACAGCATGGTGATCATAAGGTAGAGACCATCCGAAAGAAGATATCTAGCGGGACGGTAGAGAAGGGTTTGAATGTGTACTCTGACTCTAGTGTGAGATACCTTGACTGTCTTCCATGCCAGAATCTTGTAGGGAGGAAGTACTTCGAGAATTTCACCATTCACGCCTTGTGATACACCCGGGAGGCATAAAAATATACATAACCTTAGACGTCAGTTTTGGTGGAGGGGGCCTGAAGAGAGCTGTAGCCTTGTTTGTTTCAAGATACCTTACTTGTCAACAAGTGAAGGCCGAGCATCAGAGACCTGCGGGTTTGTTGCAACCCTTACTTGTAGCTGAGTGGAAATGAGAGTATGTCACGATGGTTTTTGTTGTGGGTCTTCCGAGGACTCAATGTGGTAATGATGTCGTATTGGTGATAGTCGATCGATTAACTAAATCAGCACACTTTGTACCTATGCGCACGAGTGACTTGGTAGATTATCTTACTGACCTCTTTGTTAGAGACATAGTTTGACTTCATCAGGTCCCTATAACTATCGTTTCTGATAGAGATCTACGTTTCACAGCTCGATTGTAGCAGAGCCTACCGAATGCCATGGGCACTAGACTGACATTTAGCATCGCCTACCATCCTCAGATTGATGGGCAGTCCGAGCTAACCATCCAAATCTTACAGGATATGCTTCGAGGTTGTGTTCTCGATTTTAAGGGGTCGTGGAAGAGACACTTGCCTTTAGTGGAGTTTGCGTACAATAATAGCTTCTAGGCGAGTATTGGCAAAGCACCATTTGAGGACTTGTATAGCCGACCGTGTAGACCTCTAGTGTGTTAGGCCGAGGTGGGTGACGCACCTATGTTAGGTCTTGAATTAATCCAAAAAATGACGGAGAAGGTCACGTTTATTCGTAAAAGGTTAGTTTCGGAGGAAACTGTTATCTTTTGAAATAGGAGATCATGTCTTCTTGAAAATATCACTGAGACGGGGTTTGATGAGGTTTGGGAAGAGCAGGAAGTTGTCTCCCATATTTATTGGGCCTTTTGAGATCCTAGAGCACATTGGGAAGGTAGCTTATCGTTTGGCCTTGCCACCGCAATTTTTCGAAGTTCATGACGTGTTTTATATCTGTATGCACCCCAAGTATGAGCCTGATCCTTTGCACGTGTTGGATTGAACCGAGTTAGAGGTAGATGAGGATGCCTCATATAAGGAGAGACCGGTTAGAGTTTTAGATACTCGGGACCAAATCTTGTGAGGTAAGACTATTCCATTGGTTAAGATGTTGTGGCGACACCACAGAGTTGAAGAGGCGACTTGGGAGCGTGAGGCACAAGTCCGTGAGAAATATCCAGACCTATTTGTTGATGTTTGAACCTTGTATTAAAAATCTTGTTCATGTGTAATATGTAAACATTGTATATGTTTTGGAAAGTTGAATTGTAATATGTGGTGCAGAAAGACTTTGTTTATCATTGTTATGAGTATGGATGGTCAGTGGGTGGATAATTGTTGTATTCAATTTAAATATTATGGTTGTTCAATTAATTTAAATTTCGGGGACAAAATTTCTTAAGGGAGGAGGTTATAATGATTCTGGTTTGGACCCGATCCATTTATTGTTTTGTATCCAAGATTTCTTGTCTTAAATGGTTGTTCATGTCCTTGTTCATCTTATTCCTTGTTGAGTTTGGTTGTTTGGGTGTTGTTGTTATGCTTGAAACAGGTTGGGAGTTATGTTTGTTCAAAAAAGTTATTGCCCAGATTTTGGCCTATATGCTTGAGCGGTCAATAATACGCTCGAGTGGTCTTTGAGATCACCCAATATTTTTGTAGGTTTGCAAAACTTCTGGGAGTTTGGTGTTTTGGCTCAAACGGTCTTAGCTCGAGTGGTCTTTCTTGCGCTCGAGCAGTCTATTTCTATCTACAAAACTTCTAGGAGGGTGTCATTGTGTGCTCAAGTGGTTATTTTGTTCGCTCGAGAGGTGTCAATTATTGTGTATAGTCGCTCTAGCGGTCTGCACATATATCAGTTTGGAAAAGTCACTTTTTCATATCTCTTTCTCTAAAAGCAATCTAACCCTAGTTCTTCACTCTCTCTCTCTCTAGAACTTGTCTTTAAACCTCAAATTCATCATCATCCGTCGATTTCTCCACCACTGTCCTTTGAAGAAAAAGGTAGAGCTCACCTAGAGTTTCGTTTCAATCGAAGAAAAGTTTATTTTTGGCTCCGTCAAAGTTTTCACCTTGCTTCCCTTGTCTTCTAACTTTGAGGTAGGGATTTCTTCAACCTTAAGTATGATATTTACCTTAGTTATTTGTCTATTTAAAAAATCTAGTGATTTGGGAATTTTGGATAAAACCTAGGGTTTGATTTTGAAATTAAAAAGAGGGGTTTTCAAATGGGTTATTGGAAATGGTTGTGAAAATGTATTTATAGTTGAGCTATGTTAAAATGGTGGATTTTATCACTTGAAATAGATTTTAGAAAGAAAAAGGGCTTTGTTCTAAAGCCATGGTTATTTGGTTTGTGAAGGAAAATGGGAAAATAATGTTGGATTTGTAAGATTGGAACGAATATAGATGTTGATGGGAATGGCAGAGTTGGATATGTATTATCACTTCCATTTGAAAATGATGGAATTATGTTTTTATTTGAAAATTATCTGTTGAATAGAAATTTCTATTTTGGGCTGTCGATGGAGGATAGCTTTGATTGTTGCAGAAATTGCATGAGAATTAAGTGAATTGAAACTAATTTGTCATACATATTGCATTGAGCATTGTTACATACTTGAACATTGAGCATGTATTGTTTTAAAGAAAAAAGGGCGAATACCTTGGTGAATCTGGATAGGAGATGTGGTTATGGTTATTATGTTGGCTTGTGTGTCCTTGCTAAAAGTCCAAAAACCTCCGTTAGGTGTCGATCCTTCCTGTTAGTGCCGGTAAAATGGCTTTGGTAGTGCTTGTATAGCCTACTGGCAGACACGTACCTAGAGATTCTCAGTGCTTTGTATCCACTGCCCTTTTTTCTGTTATAAAAAGATATTTTCGTGAATTAAGATATAATCTGGCACTGCATGGTTTTTAAGAGGAAATATAAAACGTTTTGACATATGGTATTGCATATGCATTTACCTTATGACTTCGTGAAGATTCATACACTTTGTTAGAGCATGTCTACTGGGCTTTAACTCACCCTATGTGGAAAACAACTTTCAGGTGAGAATAACATGGCTCCGCCAAGGACATAGGTTGGGCTTTGGCTCACCCTGAGAGTTCACAAAGACCGCTCGAGCGCAAGAAGTGACGCTCAAACGTAGGAACAAAATTATGGGCAACAAAAGTTTGAAAAATAAGCTACCAATCTGTTCCAAATGCAATTAACACAACCCCAAAGCCAAACTCAAAGAGATATAACGGAAACAAGACATGAACAGCTACATAAAACATTGAAACTCAAATCCAAGATATCAAATCAATCGGGTCTAAACCAAAAACGCTATATGTTGCGTTTATTAAACTCTTGTCCTATCATTTCTAAGATCATCACATAACAATTTTGCGATGATTGATGATTTGAGAATCGAATCTACTCCTTCCTTGAGCATCTTCATGATATGGAAAGGCAGAGAGGATAAACACCTCTTGGAAACACTCTGTCTTGCTCTATTCCAGCTTTGTTGCAGTAGGGTATTTCTTAGAAATAGTGGCCGGCCGACCATTACTCTGTACGGCTGACCATTTTATCAGGCCGGCCGGCCAAACATGTTGTGCACTGGTGATTTTACAGCAGAACAGAGCAGATTCTCAGGCCAAAACAAAACAATTTTCTGAATGTAAACAGAGCAGCTTCTGGCAGCAAACAGAGAGGTTTCCAAAGGGTGTTCTCAGTTGCACACATGCGGGTCCTCGCCTCCCGTTCAAGTCCCCTTTAGATTAGTAGCCTTGATTCGTACATGTAATTAATTAGTTTCTTTCATTCGAACTTGTAATCCTTTAGATTAGTAGCCTTGATTCGTACATGTAATTAATTAGTTGCTTTCATTCGAACTTGTAATAATTAGTTAATTAATTAGTTTATTCATTTGTGTTTGTAATAATTAGTTAAGTATGACATTTCAAATCCTCTTGTGCGAGGGCAAATTTATAATATTTGTATGTCTTCCAACTCCCATTTCTTTCTCTCTTTTATTTACATGCTTACCGTGGTTGCATGTAGTATCACGTTTTCGTTTCATAAACATTGCCATGCTTTGTATCCATTTTTGCATGCATAAAAGTTCGGTTCATCATTTTTGGATATCATTGTCATTTCTTACTTACTTGAATACGTGCGTTACCATATGCTTTAAGTTGATTCATATGACATGTTAATAAAGTCGAGCCTAGTAGTTGCATTCTTGTATGCGTTGCATTAGTCATGCACATTGTTAGAATCATGCATTTTTCTAATTGTTTTCTTTTGCTTAGGTTACCTCGGAGTACTAGGTGATTATTTTTGGCTTTAGTATATTCATGTGTGTGATTATTGCCATGCTTAGCATCTTACCATGAGGCTATGTGCTTATTCAAAATAAACTGTTTGAATGTCTGTGGGTGAAGGTTATTTTACTTGCACTACGGATGATTTTGATCAAGTGTATGTACAAGCTCATTTCTTTCCTTTTGAGTTCTGTGCACTCAAAAATCTTTTGACAAAAATCACATAAAATCAAATTATTTCCAAAGCAAGCAAAACAGTCTATACTCATGTGCCTCACATAGTAAGTTAGCATATTAATAATCAGAACAAGAGCATATAATGTTGATAAGAATCACATCATGGTTAGTAGTGGCCGATCTTTGATCGGGTGAGTGGGGTTCTCAATTCATGACCTTCGTCTCTCATACCTAAGTTCCCAAGCTGAGACACTCTGGTTATGACGGACAAATGGGCCTTTTCCCCGAGTTACGGGTTTCTTAAATTTTCCAAAAATATTTAGGTGGTGACTCTGAAATCTGGCAATGCAGTCCATTTTTGGCATCTCTGATGATTAATGGATTTTCTAGGATTTGTCAGATTTGAACTCTCATTCGTTTTTTTTGTTTCACATTGCACTTGTGAAACCAGATTCAGAACTACGGGAGTCCGAACTGTAGGGCTATCGTATCCAAGGAGACTAAACCCCTCCGAGGAGCATGAAAAACCCAACAACACGAATATTAAACATGTCAGGTTAGTATCAAATTTGTATAACACAAAATTGACACAAATAACTCGTATGATAAAGAATTAGTTACATATTTGAATATTTATTTCTACTGAAGAGTATCATGACATTTTTTAATCTCTACATAATTACATCCAATTTATTAAAAAAAATATGTAAAATGTGATTTGAAGTTTAATATAGATTTTGTTTTTGCTCTTAATTGAACTTAATGTATTTTTTTGTCTTTTATTCGAGTTAATCTAGTAAACAAATATAATATTAAAATATAATTTTTATAAATTAAGAAAATGAAATTAAGTCGAAATAGTTTTTTTTTTTTTTTTTTTTATAAATAACTTCATTTAATAGAGATTAGTTTCATTAAATTTAACTTGTGAAGAAATTTCAAATATTTTTCATACATTTGATATTTTTAGTTAATAGTGAAATTTTTTGATATGATATGTTGACACGACACGAACCGGATATAGATTGAAAATGACACGACATGATATACGAAGTAATAAATGGGTCAGGTTAGTATTGAGGTAATTCTGACACGAACTTGAGATGACACAATATGAAAACGACTCAACACGGCACGACGCCCACCCCTTCGTACTATAAAAATATGAATTAAATATATATATTAAATTATAACACAAAAAAAAAAAATTCATTTGATAATTTTAATCTTTACTAAAAATAATTAAAAAGTAAATTGATATGGCAAATTATTTGAAATTAATAGATAATTATTACTCAAATGTATGGATTGTGTATAGAATATGATTAATTATATCAGTTGTTTCTAGAGAATGAAGCTTTTAAAATTGATTAAATGTTACCTAGGTCAATTTTATTACAAGAAAATTTGAATGGATTGATAATTGTTTCCATTGAAAAAAATTAAGTTAATATAGCGATTCCGGTTTTGACCCGACCCGTTTGATATTTCGGACTCGGGGTTTTATAGTTTTCGAATGTTGTTCATTGTTGTTTCCCCCCTATTCCTACTTAAGTTTGGCTATCCACCCTAGTACTTCACCTTGGGGAGCACCGGCTCTTTTTTCCAAAAAGAAAGATGGTGCTTTACGACTTTGTATAGATTACCGGAAGTTGAACCGAGTAACTGTTAAGAACAAGTACCCAATGCCTTGTATAGATTTGTTTGATCAGTTGAAGGGGTCTTGTTGCTTTTCTAAGATAGACCTGAGATTGGGTTACCACTAGTTGAGAGTGAGGGAGGAGGACATCCCGAAGATGGCATTCCTTATGCGGTATGGCCATTATGAGTTCCTAGTGATACCCTTTGGGCTAACCAATGCACCAGCTGTGTTTATAGACTTGATGAACAGCATCTTCCGTGAATTTCTAGATCGTTTTGTGGTCGTTTTTGTGGACGACATCTTGATTTATTCACCCTCTGAAGAGGAGCACAAGGAGCACTTGCGAGTAGTACTTGAGTTACTTAGAGCCCACAAACTGTATGCTAAGTTTGGGAAATGTGAATTTTGGCTTAAAGAGGTTAAGTTCCTAGGCCATGTGGTATCTAGGGAAGGGGTGACTATAGATTCATCTAAGATAGAGGCAGTGCAAGATTGGGAACTACCTAAGAATGCTTTCGAGATCCGTAGTTTCTTGGGGTTGGCTGGGTACTATCGTAGATTTGTGAAGGATTTCTCTAAGCTAGCTTCACCATTGGCTAGACTGATGAGGAAATGGATCAAGTTTGTATGGAATGAGACGTGTGAAAAGTCATTTCAAGAGCTTAAGGTTAGACTTACCACTGCTCTAGTGTTGATTATTCTGAAGAGGGGTTTGGGCTATTCAGTATATTGTGATGCCTCACGAGAAGGTTTGGGTTGTGTATTAATGCAAGAGGGAAAGGTAGTAGCTTATGGCTCGCGGTAGTTGAAAACCCATGAGAGGAACTACCCTACTCATGACCTGGAGTTAGTGGCAGTGATCTTTGCCTTAAAAATTTGGAGGCATTACCTGTATGGTGGGAAGTTTGAGGTGTTTTTTGGTCACAAAAGTCGGAAATATCTTTTTACACAGAAAGATTTGAATTTAAGGCAGAAGAGGTGGATGGAGTTTATAGAGGATTATGATTTCGAGCTCCATTATCATCCGAGAAAGGTTAATGCAGTGGCCGATGCCCTGAGTAGGAAATCAATTGGTAGTGTGGCTAGTGTTGCCATCCGGGAATGGGAGATGTTGGGTACTATTAGGGAGTTTGACTTGCATATTGGCGAGTCCATTGAGTTTATAGCCTTTTTTTTGGTAGTTGCACAACCTGCACTTGTGAACTGAGTGATAGAAGCACAGAAGGGTGACCTTGAGGTAAAATCCCTCCGAGAGAAGATCTCTAGTGGGAGGGTGGAGAAAGGCTTGAATGTGTATCCCGACCTGAGTGTGAGATACCGTGACCATTTGTTCGTAACGGAGTTTTGCCGAAAGGAAGTACTCCGAGAGTTTCACCATTCACGTCTTGCAGTGCATCCGGAAGGCACAAAGATGTATCATGATCTTTGTCACCAGTTTCGGTGAAGAGGTATGAAGAAAGATGTAGCTGTGTTTGTATCGAGGTGCCTTACTTGTCAACAAGTGAAGGCCGAACATCAGAGACCAGTGGGTTTGTTGCAACCTTTGCCTATAGCTGAGTGGAAGTGGGAGGATGTCACGATGGATTTTGGTGTGGGCCTTCCAAGGACTCAATAAGGTAGTGATGCCATTTGGGTGGTAGTTGACCGGTTGACTAAGTTGGCACACTTTATACCTATACGCGTAAGTGACTCGGTAGATTATCTTGCCGACCTCTATATTAGGGACATAGTGAGGTTGCATAGGGTCCCAGTGATGATTGTTTTGGATAAAGATCCGTGTTTTATAGCTTAATTGTGGCAAAGTTTACAGAGTGCCTTGGGCACTAGACTGACTTTTAGCACAGTGTATTATCCTCAGATTGATGGGCAGTCAGAGCGTACCATTCAAATTTTAGAGGATACGTTTCGGGGTTGTGTCCTTGACTTTAAGGGTTTGTGGGAGAGGCACTTGCCCTTAGTGGAGTTTTCCTATAACAATAGCTTCTAGTCGAGTATTGGTAAGACACCGTTTAAGGCCTTGTATGGCTAACCGTGTAAATCTCCTATGTGTTGTGCCGAGGTGGGTAATGCACCCATGTTGGGTCCAAAGTTAGTATGGAAAATGATGAAAAAAGTCGCACTTATTCGTAAGAGGTTGGCTACTACCCAGAGTCGTCAGAAAAGTCATACCGACTGTTGGAGGAGACCCTTGTATTTTGAGGTAGAAGATCATGTGTTTTTGAAGATATCACCTAGGAAAGGTTTGATGAGGTTTGGAAAAAGTGGGAAGTTATCCCCTTGGTTCATTGGATCTTTTGAGATCCTTGAGAGGATTAGAGAGGTAGCTTACCGTTTGGCCTTGCCGCCACAGCTTTTCAGGATTCATGATGTGTTTCATATGAGCATGCTTTGGAAGTATGAGCCGAATCCATTGCATGTGTTGGACTAGACTGACTTAGAGGTAGATGAGGATGCCTCGTATGAGGAGAGACCGGTGAGAGTCTTGGATACTTGGGACCAAGTCTTACGAGGCAAGACAATTCCCTTGGTTATGGTATTGTGGAAACATCACAGGGTTAAGGAAGCAACTTGGGAATGCGAGTTTGAAGTTTGCAAGAAATATCCTGACTTATTTGTTGATGTTTGAGCATGTAATGGAATTTTGTTATATTAATGAAATATGAAAACATTGTATGTGTTTTGGATATATGGGAACATTGTATATGTTGTGTATGTTTTGGAAACATGAATTTGATATAAACATTGTAAATGTTTTGGGAAATTTGGATTTTACTTTCAATATTAGGACTTGTGTATCAAGTTAATGAAAATGGATGATCAGAGAATGGATCATGGTATGGGAATTGATTATCTATCGCTATTGTGTTTGGTTTAAACATAACAGTAAAACTTGATTTGAAATTTCGGGGACAAAATTCTTTAAGGGGAGAGGTTATAGCGATTTTGATTTTGACCCGACCCGTTTGATATTTCAGACTTAGGTTTTATAGTTTCCTAATGTTGTTCATTGCCATTTCCCCCATATTCCTACTTGAGTTCGGTTATTGGGTTGTGGTTGCATTTGGGACAGGTTGATTGCTTAGTTTCCAAACTTTTGTTGGCCAGATTTTTACTCTTGCGCTCGAGCGGACTTGGCAAACTCTCAGTACTTTTGCTGGTTTGCAAACTACTAGGAGAGTGTATTCTACGCTCGAGCGGTGTTTTCTACGCTTGATCGGGTGTGCGCTAGAGTGGCTATTCTTGCACTCGTGCGATGTTCTCTTATCTGCAAAACTACTGGATGTGTGTATTTTGCGCTCGAGCGGTCATTTCATGCGCTCGAACGGTACAACTTATTGTGTCTAACACTCGCACGTAAACTCTTACGCTCGAGCAGACTGTGCGTACATCATTTCACAACAACCCACTTTTTCATCTCTTTTCTCTCAGAAACCCTAGATCGGGACCCTCTCTCTCTAAAACCTACATTCTCTCTACTTTTTCATCTAGATCTAGTGATTTCTCCACCCTTGTGCCTTTGTCAAAAAGGGTGAACACTTCGAGAGCTTCGTTTTGATCCGAATCAATCTTGGTTTTGGCTTCTTTGGTGTTTCTTCACTTCTCTCCCGATCTTCTAAGCTTGAGGTAGGGACTTTCTACACTCTTCTATGAGTCTTAACTAGGTTAATTATTAATGGGTAAGAAACGTTGAGACTTGTTGTGATTTTGAACAAACCTAGGGTTTTGGGTTATAATCAAAACAGGGGTTTTTGAATTAATGTATTGGAATGGTTATGGGAGTAGATATGAGCTTGTGTTGTGTTGAAATGGTTGATTTTGGTGTTTGGAATGAGATTGGGAAAAAAAAGGTTTTCCCCTAAAATGTTTTGAATAATTATTTTGTATAAATGATGAAATTGGTATTGGAAATATGAAATTGGATAGATGATAATATAAATGGTGGAATTAGATATTTATTATCTCACACCTATGGAAATATGGACATTTTATCTGTTATAAAGATTGTATATCAGTTTAGAAATATCTGTGTTAGGCTATCGGTGGAGGATAGCTACGATTCATATATCTGTGTTGGGCTATCGTTTTTAATATTCATATATTGTGTTAGATTGTTTCTACTGGGCTTTGGCTTGCCCTACTTGGGAAATTATTTTCAGGTGCTGGTGACATGCCTCTTCCAAGGACATAGCTTGGGAGGTCCTAGGAGCTGAAAGCTCTATTTTTTTGTTTTGTATTTAATATTTGTACAAGTCTAGGGCTTTATATGTAAGGAGCTTAAGACTTTATCTTTTGTTGTAAGCAAGCATAGTCTTAGAAAGATGTAAGCCTGTAAGACATTTATTTTGTTGATCATTAAATTGGTATCACATGCTATAGATTCAAGGTAGACCTTATGAATGTATACCGTATGTGCCCTTTTGTAAATTAACTCCAATTAATGAAAGATAACTGCTTTATTTATGTCATTGCGTATATGTTGCTGGGGGCCGATTTATAGCATTTATTTCAGGGCGTTACAATTAATAAGTTAGATTATGCGAATTTGATTAGCAAATTTGTAATTAAAAAAGTGAAAAATGCGATGTTTAAGTGATATTTTGTCAATCTAGAAAAATAAAAAAAGTAATATTTTGTTACAATTTATTTACTTATTATTTGATACATTCATTTGGATTATTTTGATCTCTTTTTTTTTTTTTGGTTATAAATTTAAATAAATTTTATGTCAAATACAAAAAATTGGATACAGATTCCATTGATCACATTCATAATATATATATAATAAAATAAAATAAACCCTTAATGTATGAAAGGTCCATATTGGGAGTTTGCTTTGGGCCCAAAATTGTTTGAGCTAGGCCTGAATTATAGTTCTACCCTTTGTCTATCCTTCTTTGTTTGATTTGTTTGTTACATGCTGTTGGTCCTTCTGGTCTTGCTGATTCCTTTCTTTAGGCAGATCCTTGAGTGTAGACATATATATATATATATAATCAGGACGGATTCAGAATTATTGCTATAGAAGTGTAAAAGTATGTTTAGGGATACAAGCCTTTATAATTTTAAAATTTTTGATATACTAGTGGTTGGACACGTGCATTGCACGTGGTACGCGATTTTTCATCAACCGTTAGTATTGTAATTATGTGTGTCTTTTGAATTGGTATTTGATATGTAGATAAAGTATGGAGACTTGTATGAGTAAATTGATCTATATCCTAAATATAACTAAGCAAGAAATAAATACATATTTGGCTGAAGAATTTAAATGATAAACGAGAAATTTTATAAACAGAAACATTAATTTATAGTTAGATTGTTGAGATCATAATTTTATCTTAAACAATAAATAATAAATAGGTCATTTAAATATATAGTATTACACAAATATTTTTCTATTAACTTCCTACTTCAAATTTTCACAATCTGTATTTGTAATACAATTGAATGTGTGAAATTAATTGCATAATTACACAATTTTGTTTAATAGTTCATCTCATAATATAAATTTATTAAATCCACTATTGCATATTATTTCTATACTTTTGGTGTAAGAATGCGTTAATGCCAATATGTAATATATTTTTATACATTAAGAGTTGTTGAGTCTCGTTTCTATGTCATGAATATCTTCATTATGAAAAATATAATATTAATTATTAGTATACAATTGCTATGCAATTGTCGGGAAAAAATTAAATATAAAAAGTACAATTATTGTCGTGATGTAGGTGTTTTGCAAATTCTTGATTTGTTATTGAAAGTGTTTATTGTGGACACTTGTTTGTATAACATATATGTATATATGTATTGAATATAAGTTGATAGGAGAGCAATATACAATTTTACAATTTTTTCCTAACAAATATAACTATGCTATTAAAGTGATACATGTTAGAAAATTAAAATACTTGATGGTAATATAACATTACAGATTGACAATGCATGAATACAATAACATATATAAATTTATATTTATATATGTAGGCATTGACATATATAAGATATTACAAAAATAATATTTGAACTCTTTTGAAACAATATAATACAGGTAACAATGAGAAATTAATTATTTATAATTAAATAGTTGGTCATAATGTAAATGTTTAGTATTAAATTTTATGTGTATGCACCATTTTTTTTAATTAGATAATTAAATTCACATAAAAATTGAAAAGAATTTGTGAATAATTTGTGTAAAATTAAATAATAATAATAATAATAATAAAAATCAATACATGTTTAAATTTATAGATTTTTTACCAATATTTTACTTTTTAATTCTATTTAGATTATTAGATATTAAATTTTTATATAAAAAATATAATTTAAATATAAAATATGAAGAATTCCAATATCTTTAATCACCAAAACTGAGAAAATACTAAAAAATCAAAAATTGCTAAATAGATTTAAAAAATAAACCAACAAAAGTGGTTCTTCTTTAGAATTTTGACATTATACCTTAGTTGTTAAAGTATCATACAAAATATTACAGTTCATAAAATATAATTTAAACAAAAAGAATGTCTTTGAAGATAACCTGCGAAATTTTGGGATGCAACACAAATCTCTGTTTTAAAAACGCATGCACTTTCCTTTGTCTAGATTTAAACGAATGCATATAACTTTAAGATTTAACCAAAATTATTCACAGTGATTTAATCTACGATGGACAATTGTAAATATTATGCATATCAGTATAGAAGCAGATACAGGAAATAAGAAAGAGTAATTATTTTTTTGTTTTTCAATCATTATCAACGTAAAAAATGTGGAAATATTTATTTATTTATTTATTTTCCCATAAGAAGAGAAATTATATGAGACTCTTGGAAGCAGATATATCACTTTTGAGTGTTCAACTCCAAAAATAAAGCGAGAGTTGGTTTAGGGCTTTTCATGACTTTTAGAAATTATAGTAGATTTGAAAGGGTAAAACCGAATTTTGTTTTTATAAAAAAAGTAGAAAATATAGTAGACTGTTCACACTTTTATAATAGTAGTAGAGAATAGATAGTAGATAGTAGATATACGACTCTTGGAATCAAATATATCGGTTTTGAATATTCAACTCCAAAAATAAAGAGATAGTTGGTTTATATAAGACTCTTTATAACTTTAAAAAATATAATAAATTTGAGATGGTAAAATTGGAATTTGAAAAAAAGTAGAAAACATAACAGACTCTTCACACTTTTATAATAGTAATAGATTATATGATATTTTTAAAATTTTTTGGGGTACGGTCAGCCCCTCCGCACCCCCTTAGATCCATAAAATACAACAATATGAACTGAGTTCTTCTACGTTTTCCGATTTTGGATTGGGCTTCTGTTTGAAAAAGTAGAGCCAACTATAGAATTTTTTTTTTCCATTATTTAAACCGTTTATTTTGTAAGGTCTTTTATATATATTATCTATGAAATTAAATCGATTATATAATTGTAACTTTTTCATTTTATTGTATTTATCTCAAAAAAATAGATTTAATTCTTATATAATGCTATATATAGAGTACTTACTTCCACATGGTGTAAAAGCATCGAATGGACTCTTTAAGATAGGCCATTAGCTATTATAATTAGTATCTTTTTATTTTACTTCCTCCAACAGACAAACTACTACACTAGTTATTTTAACAAAAAAAATTCCAAACTAGCTGTACGGGAAAGAAATACACCTTCTCGTATAATCCTGTTGATCAAGTCTGCGTTCTTCCGTACGACGTCGTTCTACCACCTAAAAATACAAACGTGAGCTAGCCGGCGGGTGTGTGCCGGAAACCTCTCCGATGCCTAAGTCAGTAAGCAAGACAAATAGGCAAAAGCTCTACGTATTTAGGGAGCAAAGTTGCATTACCTCTCCAAAGGTGATATTGGTGAGCTTATATAGGTTTCGTGTGGCACAATCCTGGTAGGACTCTTACTCCTCCAAGTGTAGAGTCCTTCTAGGATTACTCCTCCTTGCGTAGAGTCCTCCTAGGATTCATACTCCTGGAAGATAATGCTTATCCTCCAACACCCCCCTCACTGCTTAAACCAAGTGAGATGGTTTCACCACAGCCGAACTTCCATACGATCGGAGTAACACTGTCGTACTGAATAGGCAAGTCTGGCCGAACCAACTCTTAGTTCGGCTCTCCCATTCCTTACTTCTACTCCGGTTTCACATGCTAAGACCGGACTATCCATAGAAGCGTCCGACCGAACTACCATAAAAGGTCTAGAAGATGTTACTCTTGTACTCCGGTTTAGAAGACATAACCGGACTAACCAGAAACCGGGCTACACCGTGCTCATCTGTCAACCGGACTACCGCAATACTCCTTAAACCGGAGTACATACTACAGTCACGTTTGGGCTTACCTCGGTCCAACTCCAGCTCGGCCCAATTTATTAATATAAATTACTCTCTCAATTGCCCCTTAATTCCATCTGCAAAGCATGATTGGGATTACATGTCTATAAACCGAGCTAAAATGCTAGCTTATCCAATCCGAGCCACAAAAATTCTAGCTATTCCAGCCGAGCTGCAAACCTTTTAGCTAGTCCAGCCAAGCTAAAACTATTTAGCTTATCCAGCCGAGCTAAAAACAAGCCGAGCTGTGCAAGTCCGGTCAGAAGACGTCTTTTCATCCTGCAGAAACTGAATCGATTGTCCTCCCAATGCCACGTGGCACGCCCTGATTGGCTATACACAACTGTCACGCCGCCCTTCGTACTCCGAAAAAATTAAACAGTTCCCGCCAGAAGTCCCTTCATCTCTCTATCTAAACAAAACATGCTCTCATTTTGAATTCACCCTTACCTTCATACTGTTCATCGTCTCTCTGTGCCTCTGAGCTTCCTGCTATTTTTCATCCTCCCATCTTCTAAGCTTGTGTTCTTACGGGTGCTGCCTCTCCCTCCTCCAGTTCTCCTTTTCTCCAGGTAGGCATATGAATTTCTCCTTGTTTTCCCTTTCTTTTCTGCATTTTGCTCATTAATCTGTAGTTTATTTCTTGTTTTTGCAAAACACTTCTTTCATGCTCAGTTCCTGAAAAAACTTCATAAGAACCCTTAGAATATCATGATGCAACCTATAGAACTTGGTTTAGATCTGAAATCACGTCGCAACCGCACTAGGATACTGTTTGCTACTATACACATATAGGAAAACCGAAACCGGACTGCCACTTGTTCTTATCTCAGTAGCTTCAATAAATCATCACATGATTCACAGTTAGCCGAAGTAAAGGTGCACCGAACTAGAAAAATCTCGGCGTTTGACCGAGGTAAGCCTAGGGGCTAAGCCAGCTTTTAGTTTCCAAACCGAACTAGAAGCTGCCCCTTGTCCGAGGCAAGCCTAGGGGCTAAGCCAGCTTTTAGTTTCCAAACCGAACTAGAAGCTGCCCCTTTTAGAAACCGAAGTAAATTTTGTAGTACCCTTTGCAGCCGTAATAAGTCTTCTTTTCTTGCTTTGCTTTTTGTAGCACGGTCAATGATCTGTGCTTAACACCTTGTTTCTCCACTTTGCAGACTTAGGTTGCTAGGCACTCCCTTGCGCTCAACCGAGCTACTGAGTACACTTTTTCGACCGAGATAAATTATTTATAACTTATACCATAAATGGGGAAGTACAGATTTTTGGTAGAAACCCCAGGAGGCCTAGCCGAATTCAGAAGAGAATACAACATTCCAACCGATGTAAACCTCACCTTAGCCGAACAAGATGTAGATCCTTGGGACAACGAAGGCTTTGTCCCCTTTACCCTTCAATCAATAATTGAAACCGGACTCAGATTCCCAGTCCAACCCTTGATATGTGAATTTCTTAGGCAAACCAGACTATGCCCAACCCAGCTCTCCACCAACACATACCGTATAATAATGGGCATAGACGCCCTAAACCGCCAAACCGGTCTCAACCTAGGCCTAGCCGAAATATTCCACCAATACTCATTAGGATCCAAGAATGAAGGCTGGTGCTATTACTTGAGAATACGCCGAGGCCGAGAGAGAATAATAAAACACACACCGGACAAAGATGTAAATGATGACGACTTCTTCTGGGTGTCTGGGAACTTTGAAGACCTTCAAGCCCAGATTCCTGGCCGGAGAATAAACTGGAAACAAGGAGAGCCCGGTATACATACCTCGGTTGCATTTCATTTTCATCATTCGTTTTTCCCTTCTTTTTTTTTTTTTTTTTATTTCGGCTTTGTACTCTGGACCGAACTAACACTTGTTTTCTCTTTGCAGATAAAGCCCATCTCCTCTCAAACTATAGCTACCCCAACCTCGGTCTTCTGCGCGCCGCACTACGAGTCCGGGAAAGAAGTTGGGCTAAACTTCTCAACTTCGAACCAACTTACCGATACTCCGGTCGCCGAAAAGCAAAGGTGACTGACTTCCTGCTTGAAGAAGCACCGGAGCCGGACCCAAACTTACCGCAAATCAACTTGGTGCCATTAACCGCCGAACAAGAAATGACAAAGAAGAACAGGCTGAAGGCCCTTCTAATCGAGACAACACCAGCCGAGGTACCACAAACCGGTCGAACAACTGAGACCGTGGTAGCTCTTCCATCGCAACAACCATCCTCATCTCGCCAACGCAAGCGTGCCCGGACTAGCCAAACCAAGCAACAACTTGTTGATGAGGACGAGACCGTTCTACCGCCAATCCAGCCTCCCAGCCCCCAGCCAAGAATCCAACCGGAGCAATCCAACCGTGCTACCTCTTCCAAGTGGGTTCCAGAGCTGTCCTTCAACAACCGAGATATCCAGGAGACTGACTCGGTTGTTGCGGAGAAGGACCACTTGATGGCTTTCAACTTAGCCAAAAGTGTGTGCCTCCCCAAGGACATGGAGCACCACTACAAACAGCTTAACACCGAGCTGAAGTCAATCCGGTCTTCTACGAAGTCTATGATCCTGGTAAACATCTTTCTTCTTTGTATGTGAATTTTTTCAAACTTTGAGTCCGGCTAACGTCACTTCTCCTTTGCAGGCCATCTAGAAAAATCATGTTACTCACAGGAAGGTCATGGAACTTAGGCGAAGTACCAGGGAAGCCATGGCGGAGGCCGAAGCAAAGAGGGCCGAGCTGGAGGAGGCCAAAAAACAGATGGCCGAACTCCGGGCAGAAAATGATCGACTGACCGGAGTAGCTAATTCGGTTGAAGCCGAAAAGAAGAAGATAGCTGCCGAAGCAAAAGACAAGTACCTGCACTTGCTGGCAAGGATTGAAAAGCAGAAAGGCGCCGAAATAAACCAGCTGAAGGAGGATGTCAAGGAAGCCAAAAAGCAAGGCTTTAAAGATGCCGAAGACGCTTACACCCTCCAGTGCAACGCCGCCAAGGACTTATTCTTCAAGTGCGGTTGGAGGAGTGCTGTGGAGAAGCTCGGCTGCGGGGCTGAGACCGAGGTTTATAATGCTCCGCCTTGTGCTATTCCGGCCTCGCTCTCGCAGTATGCTGCCGATCTGCAGAGGCAATTTCTCGAAGGCCAAGGCTCTGATGAAGATGATGATGAGGAGTCTGATGAAGATGAGCAAACTCTTACCCCGGCTGTCAACGAACAATCAAACAATCAGACAGTTCGGTTGGAGCCGGTCATTGAAGACTTAACTGACGAGCTGCTGGTTGACAACACACAGCCAACAGAAACCGAAGTTCAAGCCGAGACCGAGCTCCCAGATCAAACCGTTCTCCCAGCTGACACCGGGCTTCCAACAAGTGATGATGCGGAATTCGATGCCGAGCTTGATGATCTTCTCCGCTGATTTTTCATTTTTCTTCTTTTGTTCTGAACTTTTGTAACCGGGCTGCGGCTCCCAAAATTGTACTTGGTTTGTAGTTCAATGAAAATTTCTTCAACTCTTATTTCGGTTTCATTGGAGTATGCTTGCATTTGCAATGATTTTTTCATTAACTGTGATTCCGGTTTACCAGTCTAACTTGCTAGCCAACCACTCTTTAGCCGATATACCATACTTCGGCTGAAGAGTACAAAGTGTTGGTTTAATCCGGCCAACCACTCTTCAGCCGATATAACATACTTCGGCTGAAGAGAACAAAGTGTTGGTTTAATCCGGCCAACCACTCTTTAGCCGATATAACATACTTCGGCTGAAGAGTACAAAGTGTTGGTTTAATCCAGCCAACCACTCTTCAGCCATACACTTACTTCGGCTGAAGAGTACAAAGTGTTGGTTTAATCCGGCCAACCACTCTTCAGCCGATATAACATACTTCGGCTGAAGAGTACAAAGTGTTGGTTTAATCCAGCCAACCACTCTTCAGCCGATATATCTCACTTCGTCTGAAGAGTACAAAGTGTTGGTTTAATCCAGCCAACCACTCTTCAGCCATACACTTACTTCGGCTGAAGAGTACAAAGTGTTGGTTTAATCCAGCCAACCACTCTTCAGCCATGCACTTACTTCGGCTGAAGAGTATAAAGTGTTGGTTTAATCCAGCCAACCACTCTTCAGCCATACACTTACTTCGGCTGAAGAGTATAAAGTGTTGGTTTAATCCAGCCAACCACTCTTCAGCCATACACTTACTTCGGTTGAAGAGTACAAAGTGTTGGTTTAATCCAGCCAACCACTCTTCAGCCATACACTTACCTCGGCTGAAGAGTATAAAGTATTGGTTTGATCCAGCCAACCTCTCTTCAGCCATACACTCACTTCGGCTGAAGAGTACAAAGTGTTGGTTTAATCCAGCCAACCACTCTTCAGCCATTCACTTACTTCGGCTGAAGAGTATAAAGTGTTGGTTTAATCCAGCCAACCTCTAGGTTGGTTTTTCCAGCCAACCTAGAATATAGTGTTTGGTTATTCCGACCAAACGTTGGTTTAATCCGGCCAACTGTGTTTACAATACTACTAACTTACAAAGGTTACTTTCTACTAAAAACAAACATGCTAAAAAAGAATTGATTTGTTTTATTGATGAAGTAAAGAATTACACATACTTAAAGAGTGAAGAGACTAAAAGTAAAATAACTTAAGATTGGCAGTGTTCCATGGCCTAGGAATTGCTTTGCCGTCCTCATCTTCCAAGTGATATGCCCCTTTGCCTGCTAATCCGACCACTTTGTAAGGACCTTCCCAGTTAGGCCCTAACTTGCCATCTCCTGGGACCAATGTGTTGCCCATTACTTTGCGAAGTACCCAGTCGCCGATCTTGAACTGTCTTGGATGCACTGTTTTGTTATATTTCCTTGACAACTCTTGTTGATAGGAGGCGATGTGAACCAATGCTCTGTCTCTTCTTTCTTCCGCAAGATCAAGTTCTAATGCTATGGCTTCGGCGTTTAAGTCTGGATCAAAGTTTTCGCTCCGAATTGTGGGGAGGCCAACCTCTAGTGGGATGACTGCTTCCATGCCATAGGCTAAGGAGAATGGAGTTTCTCCTGTTGACCTCCGTGGTGTGGTGCGATAAGCCCATAAAACATGAGGGAGCTCTTCTGCCCACTTGCCTTTGGCTTTCTCCAACCTTTTCTTCAATCCGTCCAAAACCACCTTGTTTGACGCCTCGGCCTGACCGTTTGCTTGGGGATATGCCGGTGTAGAATTGTAGAATTCTATCTTGTATTCTTCACAAAAGCTTCTAAAAATCCTGCCGTCGAACTGGGTGCCGTTATCCGAGATCAGTGCTTTCGGTATGCCAAAGCGAGTGATGATGTTTTGCCACACAAACTTCTTCACATCTTTTTCCTTGATTGATGCCAAGGCTTCTGCTTCCACCCACTTTGTGAAGTAGTCAGTTGCCGCAAGAAAGAATTTCCTGTTGCCTGGTGCTGTTGGGAGTGGTCCCACTATGTCTAAGCCCCACATTGCGAAAGGCCATGGGCTAGTGAGAGGTAGAAGTTCTTTGGCAGGTTGGTGTATTTGATGCGCAAACTTCTGACATTTTTCGCATTTTTTGACATACTTCTCCGAATCCGCTTGCATGTATGGCCACCAATATCCTTGTGAGATAGCTCGGTATGCCAGCGATCTTCCTCCTTGATGGCTGCCACATACCCCCTCATGTATTTCGAACAGGAATGCTTCTACCTTGCTGGGGTGAACACACTTTAAGTAAGGTCCTGAGAACGACTTCTTGTATAATGCTAAGGATGGGGAGAGCCAAAATCGTAGTGACTTTGCTCTTATTCTGTTGGCTTCTTTCTTTTCGTCTGGTAAGGTGTCGTCTTTCAGGAACAGTATGATGGGATCCATCCAAGAAGGGCCTAACTCTGCGCAACATACCTCTTCTGCTTCTGGGTCTTCAATGCTTGGTCTAGGCAGGTAGTCGATTAGTAGTGGGTGAGGGATGGAGGTATCAGCCATTGAGGCGAAGCCTGCTAGTTCGTCTGCTCTGCTGTTCTCCTCCCTGCCGATCTGTTCTATCCTCACCACTTCAAACTTCTTTACCTCAGTTCTGACTAGCTCCTGGTACTTAGCCATTCTGTCATCCTTCGCCTCGTAGTCGCCAGATATTTGGTTTACCACCAGCTGTGAGTCGCTGTAAACCATTAGCTCGGTGGCCTTCATGTAGAATGCTGACTTGAGGCCTGCCAGAAGCGCTTCATACTCCGCTTCGTTGTTCGATGCTGGGAAGCCAAGGTTGATTGCCTGCTCCACTACTAGGCCGTCTGGAGAGATGAGGACTATGCCAAGTCCTGCTCCATGCCGGTTGGATGCTCCATCCACGAAGAGTTTCCACATCTCTCCCACGAACAACTTCCAGCAAGTGGAGGGATCAGATGATGCCTTGGGGTCTTCCATGTTGCTGGTATCGTCTTCAAAGTCCATGCTTGCTGTCTGCCCCTTAAAATCTGATTGTTCCAAGTCTTTATTTGTTGGTGAGTCCTGACTTGGTATAGCATGATTCACTTCTCCCTTCCACTCTTTACTCTGGTCTGCCTTGGGGTCTAACTGAGTAACATGTACCAGGGGTTGCGTTATTCCGATGTCAACTTCCGTCCCTAGTTCGGTTGAGTCAGTCAGGTCGACTGGGCAGATATGATGACTCCCACGAGTGAACTCTGCGACAAAATCCGCCAATGCTTGGGCCTTTACTGCGGTTCTGGGTTGGAACTTGATGTCGTATTGTCCCAATTCTACTGCCCACTTCAGAATTCGCCCAGAGAAGTTCGCTCTTTCAAATAGAGCCTTTAATGGGAAGGCTGTGAGAACAACTATGGTGTGAGCGTGGAAGTAATGCGACAGCTTCCTTGAGGCCATCATCAAGGCCAATGCTAGTTTCTCCAGTGGCAAGTACCTTGTTTCGGCAACCAGTAGTGTCTTGCTGACATAGTAGATAGGAAGATGTTGGATTCCTTCTGCGCGGACCAAGACTGCGCTAATTGCATGCTGCGAGACCGCCAGGTATAAGAAGAGTTCTTCTCCAGGGATTGGGGTGACAAGTAGTGGTGGAGAAGACATGTATTCCTTCAAGCTTTCCAGAGCTCGGTCACATTCTTCGTCCCACTCAAACTTGGCCTTGAGGGCGTGAAAAAATGGTCGTAGCCTGTCTGACGATCAGCTAATGAACCGATTGAGCGCGGCTGCCATGCCGGTGAGATGCTGCACTTCTTTCACCGAGTTAGGCCTTTCTAATTCCTGAATTGCTTTGATCTGAGAAGGGTCTGCTTCTATACCCCGGTTGGTCACCAGGAAGCCTAAGAACTTGCCAGATCCTACTCCGAATGCACACTTCGACGCATTGAGGCGTAACTTATGCTTCTTCAGGATCTCAAACATCTCACCTAGGTCCTTAAGGTGGTCATTCTCGTTCTTGCTCTTGACCACCATGTCGTCGATGTAAGCCTCCATTAGCCTGCCTAACAACGGCTCAAACATCTTGGTGACCATTCTCTGGAATGTCGCCCCTGCATTTTTTAGGCCAAAGGGCATGACCTTGTAGCAGTATAGTCCCCTTGGAGTTGTGAAGGATGTCACTTCCTGATCTGGTTCATGCATTGCAATCTGGTGATAACCTCTGTATGCATCCAGAAAGCTAAGTCGGTTGTGCCCTGCCGTCAGGTCTACCAGTTGATCTATCCTTGGTAGAGGAAAGCTATCCTTTGGGCACGCCTTATTGACCGTCTTGTAGTCGACGCATACACGCCACTTGCCGTTCTTCTTTGGCACCACAACAGTGTTGGAGATCCACCTGGGGTAGTGTACCTCTCTGATTGCCCCAGCCTCCAACAAGTTTCCCACTTCTTCTGCCACTATCTCGGCGTGGTGAAGCGCCGACCTGCGGGTGCGCTGAATGATTGGTCTGGCAGATGGGTGGACATTGAGTTGGTGACAGATGAAGTTGGGAACAATGCCTGGCATGTCGTATGGAGTCCAGGCAAACACTTCGATGTTAGAGGTCAAAAATTCCAAGACCTCCAACCTCTCAGTGCTGGACAACGACGAACTGAGCAAAAAGAACTTATCCGGGTTCTTTTCATCTATTCTGACTTCCACCAAGTCTTCCACCGCTTTCTGGCTTGCTGCTTTGCCGACGTCCTCGAATAGTTCATTACTCTCAGGTTCTTCCACCGAATGAACATACCCCTTCGCAGCGCGGCTTCCGTTCACCGTGACAAAACATTGCTTGGACATGATTTGATCTCCATAGACTTCCTCTATTACTCCGGTGTCGTTTGGGAACCGCATCACTTGGTGGTAAGATGATGCCACCGAGCGCATGGCATGCAGCCATGTTCTGCCCAAGATGATGTTGTAAGTGGAGGGGACCTTCAACACCCAGAACTCCACTTGCTTCGTTACGCTCCCTGCTCGGACTGGAAGGATGATCTTGCCGACCGGCCATTCTGGCATTGAGTTAAATCCAATCAGGGGTGACACTGCTGGTGCTAAGTCTTTGTCTTGCAGCTTCAATTGTTTGAACATCTCATAGTACATGATTTCACATGAACTACCTTGGTCAATCAGAATCCGCTTGACGTCAAAATCCTTGACTCGGAGAGTGACGACCAAGGCATCGTTGTGAGGGCAATATATTCTGTCCAAGTCTTTATCCGAAAAAGACATGACATTTGTTGCCTCTGTCTTACTCTTCTTGATAGCAGGTTGGGCACTTAGCACCTCTCTCAAGTGCTCAGCCTTTTTTATTGAACCTCTGAGCTCGCACACACGCTCAGGTTCAAAGACTCCATGTATTACGTTGATGAAGCCTTGGGGCGGGGCGTCGATTGGCATCCCATTGGGGTTATTATGGTCCTGGGGGGCTGGCTGTGCCCCGCCTTCAATGTATTTGTCTAAGTGGCCTGCCGCCACCAACTCCTCCAAGTGCTGCCTCAATGGGGTGCAGTTCTCAGTGCGGTGTCCTTTTTCTTTGTGGAAGGTGCACCGTGATCTATCGTCGTAGTCCTTCTGAGCCTCGCCTAACTTGGCTGGCCACTTGACGAAAGGCTCGTCGCGAATCTCACTAAGTATTCGGTAGATCGGTTTCTTGAAGACCGTGGTGATGGCAGTGCGGACTCTCAACCATCTTTTGTCCTGGTCTTCTCCGTTGTCCCGTCTGCCACGCCCGTTTCTGTTCGGCCGATCTACCGCATTGACCTTTGCTGAGGCCTTCTTTTCTGGTACTGCGGTTGTGCTAGGCTTTGCTTTAGCACGAGCGCCGTCCTCCTCCACCCTGATGTGCTGATGCACTCTTTCCATCAGGGCCTCCATGGTGAGAGGTGGCGTCATGGTGATAGAATCCCTTAGTCTGTTTCCGACTGGGAGTCCTCTTTTATACTGGGCAATGGCGAGATTGGTGGGACAATCCCCAATCTGGTTGAATGTCTCCCAGTAACGACTGTTGTAGGATCGTAAGGTTTCCTTCTCACCCATGTCGATGGAGAGTAACTGATCGATCTCCACCGGGGTCTTAGTATTCGTTCGGAACCTTGTGACGAACGCCTCCGCCAATTGCGCCCAGGAGGCTATGCTGCCTTCTGGAAGTTTCTCAAACCAAGTCAGGCCGAGGTCACCAAGGCTTGAAGGGAACAGGATGCACATCAAGGCCTCATTCCGCCGGTATACAGCCATGACCTGGCGAAAGTGGCTCAAATGCGAGTAGGGATCCGTCTTCCCCTCGTATGTATTGAATTTGGGCTGAAGGAAGCCTGTTGGTAGGGGCGCGTTCTCTATTGCTGGGACGAATGGTGAGGTCTGCAGCCTCGCCAATGCCTTATCCGCTGGTTCGTAGGCTGGACGCGATAGTGGCATTCCAACCTCGACGCTTCCATGCGTCCGAGGAGCCAACCGCTGTAAGGCAGAAACTCTATGTGGATCACGTGCCCTGGCGTCTTCCCTGCATCGTGCCTTTTCATCTAGCACGGTTCGTAGGTCGGACGATCTGGGCAACTCGGTCTGTCTGGACCTGGTTTGGTGCGTATGCGAGGGCCAGTAAGTGCTTCCTTCTGTGTAAGACCTTTCAGATCTCGTCCTCTTAGACCTGGAGTGACGAGTCCTGGAAGATCTGGCCTGCGTGTCGCCTGTCCTGAGGCTTCTGTTCTCTGGTTGAGAGGGTGTAGAATTCCTACTACGACCCTCTGAGTGGCGAGGGGGCGTCTTGTTGTTGCGCCCCTCTCCTGTCGCCACTTCTTTACCCTTCATCTGGCGCTTTAAGGATTCCATGTCCGCCGCCATCCGTCGTATTAATTCATCTTGTTCCTTGATGCGATCCTCCAGAGCTTGAGGATCTACCCTGCGCCTTTGTCTTTCTGGGCTCTGCGAACGAGAGGGATGAGGGCTGTTATTCCTCCTTCTACCCCTGGCATCCCTCCTGAAATCTTGTCTTTGTGGTTCTAGGCTCGCCATGGGAGGGACCAAAGGTAGGCCCTCGTGCCTTGCACCTCCGTCTGGAGTTTGTCCGTCAATGGCGGACTGAGGTAGTTCTTCGTTATTCGCCATCGAATTTTGAGAGAAAAAGCTTGATCAAGAGGTTGTTCTTGTCTGTAATTCCCACAGACGGCGCCAATTGTACGGGAAAGAAATACACCTTCTCGTATAATCCTGTTGATCAAGTCTGCGTTCCTCCGTACGACGTCGTTCTACCACCTGAAAATACAAACGTGAGCTAGCCGGCGGGTGTGTGCCGGAAACCTCTCCGATGCCTAAGTCAGTAAACAAGACAAATAGGAAAAAGCTCTACGTATTCAGGGAGCAAAGTTGCATTACCTCTCCAAAGGTGATATTGGTGAGCTTATATAGGTTTCGCGTGGCACAATCCTGGTAGGACTCTTACTCCTCCAAGTGTAGAGTCCTTCTAGGATTACTCCTCCTTGCGTAGAGTCCTCCTAGGATTCATACTCCTAGAAGATAATGCTTATCCTCCAACACCCCCCTCACTGCTTAAACCAAGTGAGATGGTTTCACCACAGCCGAACTTCCATACGATCGGAGTAACACTGTCGTACTAAATAGGCAAGTCTGGCCGAACCAACTCTTAGTTCGGCTCTCCCATTCCTTACTTCTACTCTGGTTTCACATGCTAAGACCGGACTATCCATAGAAGCGTTCGACCGAACTACCATAAAAGGTCTAGAAGATGTTACTCTTGTACTCCGGTTTAGAAGACATAACCGGACTAACCAGAAACCGGGCTACACCGTGCTCATCTGTCAACCGGACTACCGCAATACTCCTTAAACTGGAGTACATACTACAGTCACGTTTGGGCTTACCTCGGTCCAACTCCAGCTCGGCCCAATTTATTAATACTACAGTCACATGTTGGCCCAATTTATTGTATTTATCTCAAAAAAATAGATTTACTTCTTATATAATGTTATATATAGAGTACTTACTTCCACATGGTGTAAAAGCATCGAATGGACTCTTTAAGATAGGCCATTAGCTATTATAATTAGTATCTTTTTATTTTACTTCCTCCAACAGACAAACTACTACACTAGTTATTTTAACAAAAAAAATTCCAAACTAGCTATATTTTGAAAAATTTTAAGAGACTCTTTAAATTATTTGTATGGATAAATAAGTAAAGTAAAAGTATCATTGGAGAACATATATAAAAAAAAGTAATTAGGTAAAATAAATTTTTTCTTATTTTGTATTTTGATTAGTGTAAAGTAAAGAGTAGTGTTGGAGTTTCTTTAAGAATAAAATATTATTTTTTCTAAAATACTGGGTTCACAATTTTGGGTGACGGCATTACACATTTTGGATATAGAACCCATTATTTGGGGGAAAAAAAACTATGGTGCACATCCCCACAAAGAGTGCATTATATGCACCTTATAATAAAAGAAGAAAATTGTATAATTTCATATTTTTTGAATTATAACTTTAAAAAAAAAAGGGTCATAATCGAATATTACATGAGCCGTAATCAAAGATCTCAAAATAATGTCATAATTAAAGAAGAAAATTAAATATAACTAAAGAATAAAAAATTGCATAACTAAATGTGCATATGGTATGCCATGTGTATGATAAAATTCTCCCCATTATTTTAGACTAATTAAATGTTGCGTTTTGTTCAAGTGTGTTTTGCCTATTTTGGCCTAATTTGGGAACTTGGTAGCCAATTTTTAGCTTTTAACTTATTTTGGGTCATATCACCTCTCTACTTTTTTACATATTTTTTATTTAAAAAAGAAAAGACAAAAAAACCAACTTTTTATAAACTTTCCAAAACAACCCTTTGGGAATTTATTTATATTATCATGTATTATATCATGATTTTTGTCATTTTATAATGGAAAAGGATTAAGATCCCTTTTTTCTTGACCTCCATCACCGCTAATGTATTGGGATTGGCTAACTTTTTACTTTTTGTTTTGTTTGTTTTTTTTTTTTTCCCCTCCTATCACTCACTGACATGTATCTGTAAGGATTGTGAGGGTCAAGAAAAAAAGGGAATCTCGATCATTTCCGTGATATAATAGTAATCTATTAAGTTTTATTAAAATATCATATATGAGTCAAGTAGAAAAAATATGTTTATTTTCTCATTAACTATTTTGGTGGATCCGACTTTGATGGTGATATATGTTTCGATTTTTTAAAATTAATAATGTTAAGATAATAATTTTATTTATTTATTATATTTTATTCACTGTCTTGTGTTTTATTATTTTTAGTGAAATTTATTAAATCAATAAAATTATGACATATGAAATAATAAATTAAGCATGATAAATAAATTGATCATCTTAATATTTTTGAATTTTGGCAAACAATACCAAGTGGTCCTTTTGTTTTTGAATAATGGTATATGCACCAATTAGTATACCAATTAATGATGTGACATAATTTAAGAGATTTTTGGTATTTGTAATTTGTATAATGAGTGTGGTCAATAATAATGTCATAACACATGTTGATACATTAGTTAGTACACTAATTAGTGCATATAGTACTACTGTTTATTTTTTGACTTAATGTAACGTTCCTCATGTTTTAAACCCGAATTACTATATTTAAACTCATATTAATTTTTCCATCAAAAATAAAAAATAAAACTCAAATTAACTGTCCATTTCTTAAAAAAAAAAGGAAGGGAAATTTTTTTTTAGGATCACTGGCATTAAGATTTTATAGCATAAAGGATATCTAATATTTTCATAATGTTTAAGGTTCCTCAACATCGATTTAGAGAAAATTCGATCTAGAGAAAATTAAAATTTCTTTAAGTTCAAATCCAATTCCTAGAAAAATACAAATCCAAACTCCAATTTCTCCTGATTTCAATTTGATTTGACTTTTTTTTATTTTAATAGCGATGGAAGACAGTGAAATTCATTCTTCCTAATTCCCTCATGTTTGGTTTCCCTGAAAAAGATTGCAAAATTAAAATAATTGGATTATCTTCTCGTGTTCACGATTTCGATTCTTTCAAATCAAATCATGCATGTTTATTTCAAATTGATTTCATCATAAGCCCTGTATCTGGATGATGAGTTTGATTGGTGATATGTAGATATGCATTAGATGTGAACGTGGAAAGGGCTGAAGATGTGGTTATGCACAATAGACTACTTTATCTGGCAGAAGATCCTACTGACGTGCATTTGAAGTTCATCTTGTGCAGGTACTTGGAGTTTTCAGTGGGACTCATTTTGGTGGGTGAGATATACGCAGGTGAGTGAGGAACCGTAGACATTACAAAATAATATTGTGGATTTCTCTCATTATTAAAAATAAGAGAAAGATCTTAGACTAATTTTCTAAAAAAAAAAAAACCAATTGAATGATATAAGTGGAAGTCAATGATTACAACGATGCGACAATAATTATAATAATCACAATTAATCTCTTTTCGGTGTATTTCATTTCATTTGAGATTTTTACGGAAAATGTCATATGCATTACATGTTTCTTATTTTCAAAGCATGTTATGAGTTAATACAAAACTAAATAAATATTGGGTTGGACCCTTTTTTTTCTAATTTTTTTTATTCTTTTCTTTCTTTCTTTCTTTTCTTTCTTATATATATATATTATATTTCAAAATTTTGACTAAAAATTCTTATTTCAAGAGTCTCTTCTGATAAGGAAGAGTCTCATTGGAAGTTTGAGAAGATTATGAAAGTATATTCCTATTTATAGGAAAAGATTTTTCAAAGAGAACCTACAAAATTTTATGTGGGATTCAATTAAATTATTTGAAACATATTGAATGGAGGGAGAGTTGAAAATTGGATTAATTACCTAAAAGTCCTATCTACATATTTTGTGGTAGCTTAGGTCCTATCTAAAAGTTTTTGAACCAATAAATCCTATTTATAAATAAGAAGACATTTTTACCATTCAATCCAAATAGTTATATACATATTTTTCTTTTGTGATTGGTTTGGGCTGTGTGTGACTGACTGGTGCCCTTCGCCCTTGCAAAGTGCCTAACAGCCAAACCCTTCCCCCCTTCGTTAATTATTACTACCAGTATTTATTATTCCCCAACTCTCTCCGCCAACATTTGGCAGCACCTCCACTTCTACGTTATTACAAACAATCACGTGATTGAGAAAACACAAAAAATTTACTACATATAAGGCAAAAGGCAAAAGGCAAAAGGCAGTTTTGATTGAGAGCACCAAATCCTCACTGTCTCTTGAATTGTTCAAAATCATTGGCTTGCTCTCTCTAACTTTCTCTCTCATCTTCTCTTGTTTTCAATTTGAACATTCTCAGTTTATAATATTCTCATTTTTAATCATGAAAAAAATTGAAAAATTTCTTAAAACTGACAATATTCTTAGAAAAAAATTTGAGAAATTTATTAGTCTTTATAAACTGAAATTATTCTCTGTTTTGAAATTGAGAACATTCTCAATTTATAATATTCTCAATTTTAATCATGAAAAAAATTGAGAAATTTTTCAAAAATATCTAGTAAAATTAAGAAAATTTTCAATTTTTTTCAATATTAAAATTGAGAATATTATCATTTTTTCAATTTTAAACTGATAATATTCTCAATTTTAAAATTATATAACTAAACACACTGATGATTCAAATAAATCAACAAACAAATAAACTGACTTCATTATCAAGTATCAATGAACCAGATCATCCTCTAAATTTAAAACTGTGGGCTAGTATGTTGATATAATATATTATAATAAAAAAATGTATATATATATAGAAAATAAAAAAAAAAGTTGAAGAGAGTGGGAACATGCTGGAAAAGGGGCTTATCAATAGAGCTTTATAATAATGAAAATAAAGGTGAGGTAATGGATGTGTTTGGGAACTGCCTGTGAAAGAACGAAGAGACTCTCTCATCCACCGCCCAAACCACCATTTTACTAATGAAAATAAAGGTGAGGTAGTGGAAGAGTGGGTGAAAAGTGAGAGAGAGAGAGAGAGATATAACCTGGAGAAAGAGACAGATCAGTCCCCCCCCCCAATGTGTGTCTGTTTGTGTCTCCTCTTTACATTTTTCAACACCCAAACTGCAGAGAGAGAGAGATTAGTTTGATGTGATCATCTCCAAGAGAGAGCCCATGCGAGTGAGCCGATGATGATGATCCAGCCTTGAGTGGATTGGGCTGACGGAGTCGAAATCGTTTAAGGAAGAAACGATTACAAGAAAGGGAAGCTGTTATGGCTGTGGGAGAATCTCAGCGACGAGAATCTATGGCCACTGGTGGGAGATTGCAGCGGTGAGGGCTTTGGGGAGATTCCTTCAAAGTCTGATTCATTTCTAGATCTAGTTCGAGATGTCGTGATGTCGAGCTTTAGGCAATATAGTTCGTAGAACCAACGTGTTCTCGGCTAAGAGAGAGAGAGAGAGAGAGAGAGAGGGGGAATGAAGTACATCAATGGATGTTTGACAGTTATGGAGTAGGTCTTGGAAGGGTAAATTAGTCTATTAAAAATTAATGGGACTTGAAGGAGCAAATAATTTTATCTAGGACTTAATGGATTATAAGTTCACAAAATGGGACTTGTATGTAAATGCCCCTTGAAAATTTCATTTCCCTCCAAAATTAAACCTAACATTCAATCAATTTGTTTGGAGAGAATGTTTAAAAAAATTAATTTCTTTAAAACAAGTGACTTTTTTTTTTTTTATCAATTATGACTTTATTAAATATTATTAATAAATACTATACAACAATTTTTATTTTTATTTGAGTGTTTATATATATTTTTATTTATTTATAATTTATAACTATATTTTTTTAATTATATAATATTAATTATGACGTCACGGTTTGACCGCTTCGACCCGACGGTTGAACCGGTGACCCGTCTACCTAGTCTCTTTTCCGGTTCGCTCACCAGTCAAGTTTTCAAAACATTGGGTACAAAAAGATGGGTCTCTATCCTATACAAAAATAAACTCAAAGCTAATACAAAATGAACAACTTGGGGGTGGAGGTGATGAATCTGATCCTATGGAGAAGTGTCATTTTGCTCAAAAAGTGTCATATAAGGTCGCGTTTGGTAACGTTTACATTTTTTATTTATGTTTACAAAAATTTTATAAACTGATTTTTGTTTATTTTTAGAAAAACATAAATTACAAACGCGTTTGGTTTGAACAAAATGTTTAAAAACTTTTAAAAACATAGACAAAAAATATGTTTGTTCACGTCTAAAATATTTATATTTATTTTTATTATTTATGATAATGGGATCACACACATTATAATTGAAAAAAATTAATTAAAAAAAATTTAATTGGAAAAAAAATTAATTGAAAAAAATATATTTGAAAAAAAAAAGAAAAAAAATTAATTAAAAAAATAATTGAAAAAAAATTAATTGGGAAAAAAAATTAATTGAAAAAAATATATTTGAAAAAAAAATTAATTAAAAAAATATATTTGAAAAAAAATTAATTGAAAAAAAAAACATTTGAAAAAAAAATTATTTGAAAAAAAATTAATTGAATAAAAATAATTGAAAAAAAATATTTGAAAAAAAAAATTAATTGAAAAAATATTAATTGAAAAAAAAATAAATTGAAAAAAAAAATATTTGAAAAAAAATAATTGAAAATAAATTATTTTGAAAAAAAAAATTGAAAACTGAAAACGTAAACTCATTTTTTGAGTTTATGTTTTTTCCTCAAATTTATAAACTGAGACAACCATTTATAAACTAAAAAAATTATCATACAAGTTTTTATGAATTGAAAATGAAATGGTTACCAAACATGCCCTAAGCAATTCAAATTTCCCTCCAAAAGTTCCCCAATTTGCCGTGCATGAATAATACAGTTCCAAAGCCCCTTCTCCTTTTTTTTTTTTTTTTTTTGTGAGGAATATGAAAAGCAGTTATATTAAAACGAAACAAACAAGATATAAGATTAAAATAAAAACAACAAAATCTTAAAGGGCCAAATAAACAACCAAACAATCAACTACAAACAACAAAAATAAATTCGTCAAAAAATCAGATACGTTCTTAGAAAAATCACCTTTCTTTTCATAGGTTATGAGTTCGAAAGCATTTTATGTATATTTAATTTTAGAATTCTCTAAAATAATTATCTATATAAAAAAGCAGCTATGTTTTTGAAAATGTGTCAAATGTCTAAGAGATATATTTTGTATCAATGGTTGAGATTAATTTCCAAATTCATCATAAGGTCAAGATTTCTTTAATTCCTACTTACCCACCTTCTTTTCTCTCCTTTTTGTTCACTCATGCATTCTCTCTCTCCCCTTGTCCATCTTCTTCCTCTCCCATGCCCACATTCCTCCTCTTATTTTTTTGTTTTCATCCCTTATTTTTTATTTTTTGCTTTTTTGTTTACTTATTTTATTTACATGGTGCCTTTAGGCGCGAGCATACACTAATAAATCAATAAAACATATAATTTAAACACATAAATATAATATACAAAGCCTGGAGAGTCTATCTCTCAAATCTCAAATGGAATCGGGTACTAGTGTACACAAATCGAGACGATCAATCTCAAATCTCAAATTGAATCGGGTATTAGTGTACACAAATCGAGACGATCAATCACCTAATTTTATTTTTTTCCAACCATGGTTCTTGTTGAAGTAATATAACTTCTTAGGGTCCTTTATGATAATTATTTAAGATATTTGGGACCCATAATACAATACTCAAAAGTTTAAATTTGCCCAGTCATTACATACAAGATGAAGAAATTTGACAATATCCAAATAACAAAGACACCAAACGTTTTTTCAAACAAATATTTACCTTGCAATGTTCTTGAAGAGAATGTGTGCACCATGTTGAGGTTGCAAAGTTATGTACTGAATTGGGGCGTGAGCATACGAAGGCGACACCGAGAACGAATATCGTCTGACAATCATAGCTAAAACAACTTTGGCTTCCACCATAGCCAAATTTTGGCCTACACAAATTCTGGCACCCAAACCAAATGGAATGAATGCACCGAGTTGCTTTCGAACCTCAGTGAATCTCATTGGATTGAACTCATTGGCATCTACTCCCCATATCTTAGTTTCATGATCAAGAGCAGTCAAGGCCAGATAGAGTTGGGTGTCAACTGGAATGTTGAGCCCGCCTAGCCTCACATTTTTTGTTGCTTTCCTCATCAACATCACTGCTGGAGGGTAAAGTCGCAGTGTTTCATTGAGTATCATATTCATCTGCCATAAAGATATATGTCACCAAATCAAATCAAACTAAATCTTATGTCCCAATCAAGTGAGGTCAACTACATGAATAAATGCTAATAATTAAATAATATTAACGGTGGCTTTTGTAATGTGTGACCAAATAGTGAACAACCGTTAAAGATGTCAAGTTGGATAGAAAAACTTATGTATGTGTCGTTCTATTTTTTAATCCTTTCTTTTCAACGATTGTTTCTCTTAGCCTATTCATGGGCAAAATTCTTACAGGACGTTGGTTCTACAACCTTACTTTAATTTTAATGGAGACAAATGATAATGTGACAATCATGCAATTGGATGCAGTTACTTCAGTAGGAAGCGATTAAGTTCACTATTAACCTAACATGATTAAAATTTGTTAACAAGAATCTCTTTGGTTGTGCTTCTTTTTCTATTTTTGTTTTTATTTTTCAAAAACACATTTATTTGGTAAATTGCTTTCAAAATTTGTTGTCGGAATGTGTTTATGAAAACAACCCCATTTCAGCAAAACACAAAAAGTTGTTTCCAAATTTCTTGCACATAAAAGTGAAAATGATATGAAAACTATGGGTATTTTCAATACATTTCATTTTTATTTATTTTTTATTTATTTCCTAACAACACAAAAAACAAAAATAAACAAATGAGAACAATTCGGTATGCCATAAAATTGTGACACAAAAACTTGGCAAATTATTTTCGAAAAAAAAATGAAAATGGGTAAATTACACTAACATCCCCTAAGATTTGATGAATAAATCACAATTAACTCCACAACTTTGATATTATTTAACTCGCATAACATTTTTCCCCATTCTATTAACGAGTCATCAATTAAGTAATCATTTTTTATGATATCATGCTACCCATTTTACTATATGTCCAAATTACCCTCTTGAACCCATATCATACATAATTACATTTACATCCATATAACTCACATACATACATAATTGTTTAGACATACATACATAATTCCCAACCCTACCCTCTTCCCTTACAACCCAACACTCCAAACCACAAACTAACTCTCTTTCTCCAACAAAACCCCTTTTTCCATGCTGTTGATGTTGAAACTCGGAGTATCAAAATAGGTATCGGGTACAAAATGTCAATCTTTCGTTGCTTCTATTTGTTGATTATGCAAGTACTAGTTTTAGGATTTGATGGTGTTGGTTTTGATAAGAGATGCTTCACATGGAATGGCACAAATTGGGTCTTCTAATTTTCTACCCAAGGTTTAGCTTGATTTGTGCCGAACTTTTCAATCATTCACTACAAATTCAAGGTCACTGAAAAATACCCATTGTTATTGATTATGTGTTGAGTGTAACGATTAATGGCATTGATAGCCATCATGATGATGTAGATGCTAAGGTGTTTGGTTGGCAATGGTTTTTGTGTGGTGGTAGGGGTTGTACAGTGATGAAAAGGGGCAATAGAAGGTAGGGGTAGCGACATACGATGGTGGAAGGGTATATGGGACATATGGTGGAAAGAATATGTAGGTTGTGTAGGACTTATTCCACATCTCACCGACACGAATGGAAGCACAACCACACAAATCCCAAAGAGAAAAAATAATCACACAAATTGACGTCGTTTAGCCCAAATTGGCTACATCGATGGAAGTGTGAGCTTCCATTATCAATAAAATAGAAAATACATATGAGATAATCAAAGCACTCAAAATTCATTCCACTACCCAAATCCTATGCTCAAGGGTAGTTAAGTCCTTGCTAACCCCGGTGCCCATGGTTTTTTTCTCTCACCCCTTACATCTCTAATTTTACCTTACTACTCTTGAAATCTCTCTTAGACCCTATAGTCCACATGACTATTTGTAATAGTCTACCCATGAGAATCCTAGTTCCATACAATTAGTTAACCAAATCCTACACATATTAGGTTTCCTAGTAGATTCCAGATTTTACTATCCTAACCCAAATACATGTATAAATCACCAAAATAACTATATGGGACTTGTAGACACTTCATTTTGACTGATCCTAAGACTTCGGGCGCTTGTAAGCAGCCCAATGATGAAACGGTAATTATTTCATCTTTAGAATGTTTGGAGTTACTATGCAAACCTATTCTAGCGAAAAAAAATTAACTTTTTATGAAAATAACCATTTTACCCTTGAACTCGTTTTTAACGAAAAACCAACCTTTTACGCCCAAGATAAAGAGGGAAGCCTAATTGTGTCTTGATTAATGACGTTTTCCAAAAATTGTAGCCGGATTTATCAAAAACATTGATCGAGAGGTAATTCAGACCTACTTAGGCCACAAACAAGTCAATGGCATCGGACTCTACATTTGTGCATATTCATGGATGACACACATACCGAGACAGGCTGTGCGCACGCATATCTATTTATGGCAAAGCCAATTTTTAAAACTCAATTTTGGTACAACTAAGGAGGGAAGTGGCAAGGAAATGCAATGGGAAGCCTTAGGGTGCTCTCCAATCTTTCCCATTGCCTATAAAAGGAGCCCCTTTCCTTCATTTGAAAAGGGTTAGACTTTTGAGAGATTTTTATGTGTTTTTGAGAGTGTTTCATCACCCTCTCTCCCTTCTTTTCCTTAGCTTCGAAAATACACTCCCACACAGCAACTTTAATCAACTAAAATCTGCTAAGGTTTGAAGAACTTGAACTAACACATAAACCTTTGCTTCAGGGAGGGTTGCAAGTAAGAAAACTTGAGTTTTCTGGCACTCTTCTTTGCGTGCCTTCGATTTATCCAAACTAGCTGGTAAAACACTTTTCTTTATCAATTTCAGCACTTTTTTAGTCTTATTTTCAGTAGCCTATCATTGCTAGGATTTCAATTCATCATTCAATCCTGTAGTTTGTTCATTTTACTCACTTTTTCACTTTATTTTGCATGTTATCTTTATTTCCATTAAAACAGTATGTACAGGTTTACTTAATCATGTAGAAAACATGCATTAAGTCGGGTTTGATCATTGTGTAGTTTAGCATATTTTTCTATTTTGCATAACACGTGCTTGCTTCATGGCATTGTTTTTCAATAACTCAAGTTAAATGTTTTGCTTGCAAAATTGTATGTTTTGGATGTCCTTATGAACATTGTTTATTTTAGGTTGGGTTTATGGTCAATAATCATTAAGAATCTTTGTTTCATTTGAAAATCATCATTTTCAGAAAACAAGGCTCTATTCTCTTAATCTATAATAAATGGTATTCATCCTTTATTCAAATTACATAGTTTTAGGGTAGTAAAGGTTTAGGCTTAAAATGAATTGTATGGAATAATTATTCACTAAAACCATAAAATAGAGAATTAGTAGATGCCAATCTCCAAATTGGGCAAAAAGGAGTGCTTTCATTCTATGACATTTCCCTTTTGTACCTTAGCTTTCGAATCGATAATCTCTAGTTATGATGAATTAGGTCTTTAGCTTAGTTTTCATTGTTAAAGGTTTCTTAATTCCCCACAAAATTAAGTTGTGACTCTTTTGATGTGAGATTAGCAAATGCGGCACAACATGGGTGGAAACGTGCCTTATACTCGAAAAAGGCACGACGTCCACATGACCCAACTTTATCAAATGGATAGACTAATCCTATCAATTACCCCCTCCATCCATGTGGGTTAAGTGTTATATATGCACCCTCTAACCTCGGTGTCTTGGTTTTCAAGACACACTCCACATTTACCTAGAAGATGTTACACCCCCTTGAACCGAATGTCCATACAATTTGCACCTCACGCAATAGTGCCCAAACATGTCCTTTGTAGCTTCATCTGTCCTCATACTCAAGCTCATGAGAACCGTCACATCTCCCTAGAATGTCTCCATTGCCACAAATTAAACCTTAATAGAAAAGAGACCCAAGTCCTACCTCGGTGTACATCTCTTCTTGTTGCGACCTCTATCTCAATTTCTATGCCTGAAGATCTCCTTTTGTGAACAATTTGCAACCTATTGTTTTCCTCATTGGCCAGTATCCTCTGTAACTGTTGCTCACACCATTTACCTAAGACTCGTACTAATTGTCTGATGTTTGACAATAGCTTTTCTCTTGTCACAGCATACTTCACGAGCCTGTACAAGTTGCCAATCATGATGTTCAATCAAACAAACACCATTTGATTGACCTCGCAATGACTGGACTTCCTTGTTGATTGAATCATACTACTTTTGGACCACCTAGATCACATGCAATCACCATTGATTGCCCTTGAATCTGTTCAATCCCTTTAAATCTTTTTAGAATATGAAAATTCTGGTTGTACCAATGAAATTGCAACACCTAAAAACCTTAAGAACCATCATTGCCATGAATTTTTCTAATGCATATACACCAATCTATCAATATATATATATATATTTAATCATTAATTTTTGCAAGCTTGCCCCGCTAGATTACTTCTTGTTGTAACGCAAAGCCAAATCAATGTTTTGGTCTTCTAATAAAGGCTACACTTAATGTAACCAACTATATATACGACCTAATGCCTTCGCCATATATTTTTTTTCCTGTACCACCATAATTTATTTATTCTTTGTGCGAGTCCTCCATGTTCAGTAATGCCCTCATCTGCTAACCGCACTAAGGATTGACAACCATAAACTCTGATACCACTTGTTCGGATTTATTCCCTATCCCACCAACGCAAACAGAAGCACATACATGCACATGCCAAAAAGAAAAAATAATCACACATATTTACATGATTTCGCCCAAATTGGCTATATCCACGAGAGAGAGAGCTTCCACTATGAATAAAATAGAGAATATATGTGAGATGACCAAGCACTTATCACTACTCGAACCCTATGCTCAAGGTAGTTGAGCCCTTGCTAACCCCCGTTGCGCATGATATTTTTCCTCTCACCCCCTATATCTCTAATTTTCCCCCCACTATTCTCTCAATCTCTCTAAGAAAAACCATACAGTCTATATGACTATTTATAATAATTTATCCATGAAAATTCTAGTTTCATACAATTAGTTAATCAAATCCTAGGTTTTCTAATAGATTCTGGATTCTACTATCCTAACCCAAATACATGTATAAACCAACCTAATAACTATATGGGACCCACCTTTGTCACATGAATAGACTAATCCTAACAGGTTAGAGAGAGAGAGAGAGAGAGAGAGAGTAACAAAGAATAAAAGTAAAAATAAAGGATAAAAAAGTAATTTTACTTTTTAAGTTAGTTCCGTTTAAACTTCTATTAATAAAGGGGATGTTTGTGCAATTTACTCAATATAAAAATGAAAAACAAAGACATCGAAAATTTAAAAATAAAAAATAAAAACTATTGATTGAACTTACAATCTTGAAGTCATTTAAATTCTCTGCGGTTGGGAGCTCACTATCCTTGCAAATGCAAAACACTTCTTCACGAGCCTTGCTTTGCCATTCTTGATGCAATGCTAGTAGTAGAAGTGCCCAAGTCAAAAGATTTGCAGTAGTTTCCTTTCCTGCAAAGTAGAATGTTTTACATTCATCTATGATTTCCTCCACTGTCAATCTCTCTTCTTTCCCGTCCTGATTCTTATAGGTAGACAATAACAAAGCTAGTAGATTTTTTGAATTTTCTTTTGTTTTGTTGTTAATCTCAATTAACGTCCTTATTGATTCTCGAGTTTCTTTCTCCAACTGCTGCCTCATTCTATTCTTTTTTGTAGGTAAGAACCTGCATATAAAAATTTGTTTTCAGAAATCAAAGAAAACATGATTAGCCAAAACAGGAAAGTCAAGACTTGAATTTGTTAAGGATTTCTAGTAAAGCATTTGTAAGATAAAACAAGCTTCACAATCCATTTGTTTTAAATGGAAACATTTCGTTTTGTTTCATATTAGCTTAAAAGTGAGGTTTTCAATATTTGTTTATTTATTTATAAGAAATTCAAAAAAAAAAAAAAAAAAAAAAAAAACCATATGTTTGGATTTTTTGCTGTCCCAACTCCTAATGCTAGCAATTTATCTTTATGACTATAATACTCTTAACTATTCAACACAATGTATGTGTAATTATGTAGGTAAAATCTAAATGGGTTACCAAAGACTTGTGCTTTTTTTCTTTTCTTTTTTTTTTTTTTTGTTCCTATTTTACTTTTTAAATCAATTTAGACTAAAGGACATTGAAGATTAAAAAATATTTGGAAAAGGTTTAGTAAATACGAAAAAAAAAAGAAAAAAAAAAAAAAGAGAGTGAGAAGATTTTAGAAGCTTTTTTTTTTGGATAAAATCAGCTTTTTCATCTTTAGTAGACCATTTTTAAGAAATTTTCCTCTTTTTTTTTTCCTCTCCAATTTTTCAATGTTGTCTAGTCCAAACAAATCTAAAAAGTAATATATATATATATTTACATAAAATTAAAAACTAAAACAAACAAAAATTTGAAAAAGCCAAAATAAATAAAATAAATAAAAAACATATATAAATAAAATGAAAAGAAGAAGATTAGTGCTTTTACAAATGAGGCATTTGGTGAGAGGTTTTTTTTTTAGTACAGGAAAATCCCCACATCCTACCACAGGTCCAAGGCAACACTTGAGTCAAGATCATTAAGTTATTCTATTGTTCGTTTCGAACTAGAGACTATAATATGAGAGTTTGCAACGACCTCTTAATATAAATTCTACTTAAGTTAAGACTTGCACATTAGAGGAGAGTGAAATCCATGCCAAGTACTATACTGGTAGCAACTTGAAACCCTTTTTCCTAACCAACTACGCTGCACCCAGCGGGTTAGAGGTCCCATCTTGCAAACTTCTATTAGCTTAAGTCCTTCGCAAAATAATTTAACCTATTAAGTTCCATTAAAATTTGTACTCCGAAAATACCCTGCTAAAATCATCGCCTCTGTGACTATGCTAGCTTTCTCTATTCTACTTTAGACAGCCGACTTCTATCACTTCCATTCCCTAAAAAGGCTATTATTACCTTGTACATGTATTATGAGGGTGAAAATTTGACACGTAATTCATTTATATGATTACAGGGTTAAAATTAATTATTTTTTAATTCGAATCCGGATATAATATAATTCGAAAGTAAGAATATTAAATAGGTCGTGTTTGCCTTGAACACGTGAAACCTAAGATTGACATGTTTGACTTGCGTAAAAATTTGTGTCGACACGTTGACATGAACCCACTATTATCTCGCATTAACCCAAATACAACCTGGATTTAGTAACCATAACATCTTGGGTAATTAGTTCTCATCCGTTAGATTAAAACTTAATGAAAATGTTTGAGGGCCACAATTTTTGTGGCTACAATGGCTCAAAACTGCCAAAACGACGTCGTTTTGGCATGTTTTGCACCCAAAACGACGTCGTTTTGGCAGTTTTGAGCCATTGTGGCCACAAAAATTGTGGCCCTCTAACATTGTTGAAAACTTAAATCTCCATATAATATATACCTAATGAAGTACAACCCTAAATTAATGATAAATCAACAAAAGTCAAGATTGGTAGACGAGAGTTTTTGAATGTGTGACAGTAGTATTTTTGTAGCAAAAGTCAATATAAAAGAATCACAACAATGTTACTTGGAATGTGACATAGCTATAAACATTATTATTATTATTAGTAGATGAAACTTGTTTTGCTTTTAAAATTTTATTGGATATTTAAATATTAATGAGTGATAATAGTTTAGATTGGATGTGTAATGGATTAGTGATATATATTTTTAATTATTTTCATAGATATTGACATATATATTATCTTTGTATGTCAATATTTAAACAAGTTATTTTTATGCATGTGATGTGAAATAAATTTTTTTTTTTAATTTTAAATAAGCAGTACAATTTGCTTATAATTTAAAACATAAACTTTTATTAATCGTATTAAGTGTGTCGTGTTAGGGTTAATACAATTATAAGTATGCTAGGTTAGTATCAAAATAATTGACATATTTAATTAAATAAAACGTGTTAATGTTAAATTATTTTAGATACAAACCCAATATAACACAACACAAAAATAGCATAACACGGCACGGCACGGCACAATTTCCACCCTTGTGTTATCAGTGTCAGTTTTTATGTGGTGTGTATATGTATGTATATATACGGTTGTTATTGACTGAATTCGTCTCCCATAAATTTTTACAACTTGTTTGAATAGAAGTAACTTTTCATTAACAGGAGGTGTGTCTCAGACTTTCATCACTGCTATCACAGTTATTGGTAATGTAAAAATATAGACATTGTATTGAAGATAAATATCCACCATTTTCATTTGGGAAGTGAGTTGATTTTTTGAATTTTTTATTTTTTAATTCTTTTAATCTAGGTTAAAAAGCTTCGTTTAGAATGAACATTTTAGCTTTTTTGATTTTTGTGAGAAAAAAAAGCGAAATGATTATACTTTAGATGTGACATTTTATCTTATTGAATTTTTAATATATATACATTTTTTTTTTTTGGTATCTATTTTAACCCCAACCTCACATGCCAACGAAACCATTGGTAGTGGGAGTCATTACACTAATATTATGTTGACAAATAAGATGATAAGTATAATAATGGTATAAAAATATGGTAAATGTTGCATCATTATTATTGACATTAGTATTAGCTAAAACTATTACGGTAGTTGATTATGAGTCAATGTAACGGTGAGACTAACAAATTATCAAATTAAAGTTGTTTACATCCTATTATGATATTTGGTTATGTCTAAAAGTAATAATGATTATAATTCATTATAATTGAATGAAACTGAGAAATTACTCAATTTTATTAAAATAAAAAATTACAAATTTCACGATTTCCCTCTCTCTCTTAACACACTAGAACAAATTAAAAAATTCTACAAAAACGTGAATAGAAATGACAAAATTTTCAATTAGTACAAAATTTCAGAGTCACACAACTTGAAATTTCTTAGTCATTTTCAGTACTCCCTATAGTTGCTTTACCAAAAAAATTACTTTTTAAAATTTTTTTTTTATAATTTTATATTTAAAATATTGATCTTCTTTTTTATAAATTTCGGTAAGGAGGATTCAAAAAATATAAATTTAAAAAAAAATGAATGTATAAAATAGAAATTATAATATTTTAAAAGTAAAAATATATATTAAAAAAAAAAAAAAGATGCTTGACACGCGCGCCAACCATGTACACATCCACAGGAGGAGGCGTGGACAACCAAACTTGCTTAAAAAGGTAAAACAGTCTACCAAGCATAGAGTGTTGAAAAATTAGGACTGAATGGGTAAAAAAAATACGTGAGGCATTATTTTTTATTTTTTTATTTTTTTAATTGAATGTCACGATCAACATTCTTTCGGAGGATCGCACCTGTTAGCTTTTTGGCTTTTCGAAGGATAGTTTTGTAAATGCGAGCGTGCCAGCAAGGATCAATCAGTCCTTACAGAAATTATAATTGCCAACCAATTTATCAGACGATTGTGTTTTAGTTCTTTCAGCCTCAATGAAGAGGACTTTTACTGGTGGCTTGACTTAGGAGAAATTAAGAAAAATAACAAGTAATATGAAGAACAATCGCAGTATTTCATTAAAAATGAACACTTACAATAGTCCAAACTCAGCCTCGAAGAGGTTTACAGCAACAATCTACTTGAATCTACTTGAAACTACTCCTAGGAATCAAAGTGCAGTGCAGGTATTTAAAGGACAAGTATTTAAAGTGCAGGTATTTAAAGTGCAGGAAATGTAAAACTGGGAAAGAAAATATAAAGTAAATGACTGGTTTGTATGATCTGAGTCTGGGGGTCTTTTTCTGGGGACTTCCTTGCTATTTATACTTGCCAAGGATGACCTTCGAACTGCACTTCAAACCGTCGAACTGCTCCTCCATGATTGCTGATCATGCTGCCTTAGAAGTAGTTCCACTACGCCATCACTTGCAGTTAAACTTTCCTCTTATATTTGAATTTGAATATGAGTAACCGTTGAGGCCACGTCATCTTTCGTTTCTTTATTGATCTGGTGCTACTCGGATCACGTGAGAACCAATTGTCATCGCCACGTGTACGATCAGGATTGAAGACATGAATCATCTTCCCATAATACCCTTATTCTGCCACGTGTCGAATTGTTACTGGCTTTTACAAAATATATAGCCAACATTACCCCCCGCACTAATATACCCAATACTTGGTGATATTAGTGGATTAAAAACTTTTCCCGCGTTTTTGGAATGTGCACGGAATCCACTTTCAGGAAACATAACCGTCACCCATTTGGTGATCATTAGCATTAACTCTCAAATTATTGAATATTTCAATATCTTTAGCATCCGAACGGATTACGACTCAATCAACTTCTCACTCTACTGATCAAGCATACGAAGAGCCATTGAGTAATGCTGTTTCCCCTCGAAAGAATCTTCACGCATTCATTAGCCATCTTTATCCGCCCTTCCATATTCAGGTCGTGGAGGCTTTTGCGAATTATCAAGCTTTGGACTATGCGCACATTGCCATTAACCCTTCGATTCACAACTCCGTAAATACAAGAAGTTCTTTCTCTAGCATCCCTTTGTACTTTGAACAAACTACCCTCAAATCTTTGCTTCAATAAGTTACAAATATGGATTTGGGAAGTTCTTCTTCACACACCTCTGCATGGGATGAAGCTATAACTTCTTCATCGTCTGGGACTTCTAGTTGGACAAACTGGTCGACCTCTGAGACTTATGATGTAAGGGAGCGCATCAACCATCATTTTGTTGAGTTTACTGATCCCTTGGAGTTTCCTTCCTTCGCTCGAAGTTCAGTAGTCTACCCTTACGTGCCCATTGATCTTCGACGTAGTTTAGAAGAAAATCTGCTCGTGGCCTGGTATACCTCATCCATGCCTACAAAGATAATGCATCCCACCCGGCGCCCAGAAGAAGCACAAGGATACAGTCCTTCATTCTTAGCCAAGAAGGCGAAGATTTGTTCTTCTGATTGGCTTGATTACATTAATGCCTTTGTTCCTTCCACTCCCACGCCATCTCTTACAATAGAGGCATCCACACCTTCTTCTTCATCTTCTGAATTTGAAGCCTCTACTCCTTCTTCTCCTCCCGCTCTTTCCTGGATAGAGAAACTAAGGCTTGCTCTTCCAATGGACACAGTCTTTTCACCTTACAACCCTCCATTATCCCCTTCTCCAACTGAGCGGAAACAAGCTCAACTTCTGCTAGCGGCTTTCTCTCACTTGCCTTTCAATGTTCTTGAGGATGATACCCCTCTCAAGAACTTTCAATGGGCTTGTGATATTTTGACCAGGGGCCATATCCTTAACCCCATCGCCCAAGCAGAACTTCACCTATTTCTGGACCAACTTCCAGTGCTTCTCCACTGGCATCGAAATTCTCTGGTTGCTACGCAATCTTTGGATCAACTCTCATCCCTACGAATTCATGCTCAATACGAAGCAGAGAACTTCCTCGAAGAGTTCGATGACTTCAGAAATAAAGAATCTGCGTATTGGGACGATTTGGTTATAGATGAGTTGGAACAAACACTGAGGGAGGAAGCTTTCGAAATAAAAGCTGAAGAGCTCTATTATGAAGTAAGAGCACATCAGCTTATGCAGCCAACATTAGAGGAGATAGAGGAAATAATAAAGAAAGAACAAAAATTCATTGATCATTGTTGGATGAAATTCCATGACCTTGTTATTTATTCTATTCCTTATTTTTATGAGCTAGAACTCGTACCCAGATAGGGTCACTTGATGTAACTGTTTTGGCTTTAGTACAAACAAAGTCTTTTTACATTTGTCATTGTTTGATTTTGTTCCTTTTTGTCTTTAAAAGCCAACCCATAGCTTCGAATTAAACAATCTCATCCTTCGAATCTGGATTTAATTGTCTAATGAAACGCTAAAAGAGCCAACATGTCAGTTTATGGGGTGTTGTTGACAATTCTGGCTGTTATTACCTGGAATCAATGCTCTGAACTTATTAACATTACCCTTCAGAACTAACTATAACCAATATATGATCATGGTTAATGTAACCAATCAATTTCAAATTAACTAGTTTGCCTCGAAGAGTAATCCACATTGTTCTGGTTCAAAAGCAATTCCTCTTTTTATATGTAATAAAACCAAATATTGGCTTCAATGCGTCGAACAGTGCTCCTCATCCCTCAAAGGATCCGAAGACTTGCTTTGAAGGTCATTACTTTGATAAACGGGCCCTAAAACCCCTTGAAGTAGACCAATACTCGAACAGTCCAGTATATTCGAACATGAGTACGCTTCGAAGCTGGCTTCCGTACTTCGAAGCCATAGTTGTTTGAATTTTAGCGCCAAAATTCGGCTTCGAAGCCAAATATCTTGCTTCGAAGCTGGCATCAGCGTCCGGAATGTGCTCTTCCCTCCAGAAATTATCAATGTTAGAAGGAACTCCTCGTATTCGTACGTTTTTAGTACTTAGCGGCTTATGAAATGTATTTCCGGACACAAAGGCTTTTGAAACCCTTCTGCTCACTTACGCATACAAACCCTCATCTATCTCTCACTTTTCCTTACTCCCTTCTGTACTTTCCGAAAAAGCATACTATCAATGGCCTCTTCCTCATCAAAAATCCCATCCATAGAGCGTGTGAGCTCATCTGTGGCCTTGAAAAGGCTTATTGATGCTGAATGTGAGAAGTACAAGGCCGGGGAAAAAAGTGCTATCGATGGGCGTATCTTTGTCCCTCGTCACCATGTGCAGCAAGAGTATGTGCTTGGGCCCATATTCAAGGAGGTCCTTGCTGAACTTCCTGCCCTGTACCCTCGTCTGGAGGATCAACGTCTTCTCTATGAAGGTAGCCTCGACTGGAAGGGCTGGAGAATCAATCGCCCTCACCGATGTTGGCCCACGATGAGGCCAGAGTGGCAAGAATGGTACGACCGAGTTGTCCCTGCTAGGGCACTGGACCTACAAGAGCTCTGTCTTCTCGATGCTCTTCGACTATCTAGGGTAACTATCTCAGAAGACCCTTTTCTAGTTCCTGCTGCTTTATGTTTTTGGAATCCCATTTTCAATTTCTTTCAGTTTAAATGTGGGATGATGGCCCCCACTGTCCTTGACATTTGTTATCTTCTAGGAGTATCCCCCATTGGTGCTCCTATTACACCAGATTTTCCTGATTTGACAGTCCCTTTCTCCCTCCCCTCTCTTAACTCATCTTATAGCGATTTTGTAAAAGCTGAGAATAAGAAAGAGGGTTTGGTAACTGATAGGGAATTCTTCTCCTTTTTGTTATATTGGCTGTGCAAATTTCTCTTCTGCACTTCTTCTCAAAGAATCATGCCGGAATTTGCCCCTCTCGCTAAAGCTTTTATCTTGCAAGAACGGGTAGCCTTGGCTCCGTATGTCTTAGGCCATGTATATAGAGTCTGTTCTCTCTTTTGTGAAAAACCCTTAGATGCTAACCAAGGGGGGCCATTCTGGATCCTTCAGCTTTGGCTTTTCGCGTACTTTACCGATTTGCAATCCAAATGCCTCAAATTTGCTGGGTCACATTCTTTTACCCATGGCATAAGATTAGCCAATGCCTCACTTTACCCCTCCACTTTTGCCTTTTATTTCTCTTTCTTTCATCAGCTACCAGCCGCTCCTCCTCTTCATTATTTCCGTCCCTTCGAAGCCAGTATTGGCCCGACTTGGTTGAATAATTTCCTAAGTGACAAGCTCTGTATCTCGCCTGCTCACAAGGAGATATGGGCTTCTTTCCTGCTTTCCAGAGAACTATTCATTGGGACCATCAATCCTAGAGCTTATAAATGCATAGCTGAGCCTTATTGTCCTGCCCAATTTGCTAGACAATTTGGCCTCACACAAGGAGTTCCAATTCCGCTCTGCAGCAACACTAATCTGAGCCTTACCAAGAGGGATTTGAAGGTTCGGAAGTCAAGGCTGGAAGAGGCAACCTTCAAGTTTATGGGCGACTTGGCTAATTTTGAGTTCATCCCCTTCTCTCCTCAAGGTACTGTCTTGAAGAGATACCAAGATTGGTGGGTGAGCAACATGGAAGTCTATCTGGCTATCTCACTTCATAACTCACTACAGATGCTGGATGTGCCTAAGCCCAAGGGAGTTGAGATTGCCATTTCTTCCACTGTTTCAGCTGCAGTTCCTGCTATAACTCGATCCACTTCTGCTGCTTCGATTCCTGCTAGAATCACCCGAGGTATATACCTTTGTCTTCCTTTTCCTTTGGTCTTCTATACAACACTGGTTGTCTTATCTTTAATTCTTCTTCTATGAAGGTGATCAACAGCAAAAGAAGAGGAAACTGCTTGATCCTGAAAAGAAAACAACTGCAGCACAAGAAGAAGAAGAAAAGGAAGAAGACCAAGAACACGAGCCACCCTTGATGAAGAGGAAAAGAGTAGCAGATTTGGTCCAAGAGGAGACAGCTACTAAAGAATCAGAAGAGGAACTTATTTTTGGGGCATCTGAGCCTCAAGCTAAAGGGGTTGAGAGGACAATTGAGGAGCAAACAAAGCCAATTCAAAGAAAAAAGAGAAGAAAAATTACTGTCTCTCTTTCTGACTTCGATGTCTCTCCTTCTGATTTTGATGAAGATTCTGATTTCGAGACAATTGCCCAAGCAATAAGAAAGAGAAGGAAAGTGACCGCTTCAACTGTTACCTTGGTTAAAGACCCCATTCATGAAGCAGCTGCCAAGGCAGTGGAGCAGGAACATTCCAAGGCAATAATTGTCTTCGAGAGGGCTGAGAGGAGACGGCAGCAACAAGTTTTAAGAGAAGAAGCTGCTGCTGCTGATGTATTGCACAAGGAAATGGCAAGAAGGCAACAAACTGCCGAACATTACTTCCTCCGCAGCTCTCCCATAAGTGCTAGTGCTTCTGAGACAAGTAATTTCCTTCACACTTCCATTGCTTTTCTTTTGTTAACTTTGACGCTGGATTATGACATTGCTTTTCGTCTCTTCTTCTTGCAGCAACACCCACTGCATTCATCTTTCCAGTGAGGCCTCCCTCAATTTCAATTGAGGTCGATCAAATGCAGAATGTGAGGGTTGTTCAAATCGCACTCCCACTTTCAAGGCCTACATTTGATGTGCCTTCTTTGAGCCCCATCATTCCTCCATCTCTTTTCCTTGGTCTAGAACCATATCTTCCTTTTTTGGCTTTTAACCCGCCTCAGTATGCTTCTTCGAGCCTTGCTCTTCCTTCTTCCAAGGATATTCCAGCTGTTACTCCAATCCTAGTGGCAGTTGATTCTCCCACAGAGGGTACTGGTAGTTCTCCAGTTCATAATTTATCACCTATGTCCACTTCCAGCCCCTCTTCACTAGATTCATTGGTGGCTAAAACCATAGAGGCTGCCAAAGATGCTCCATCCATTTCTCCCATCCCCATGCAGCCCTTTGTATCTTCCACCACAATACTTTCTATGCCCTTCATGTCTAGGGATGAGGTAGACATCTTCGAAGGAAGACTCGCTAGTCTTTTCAATGTACCTTCTACCTCTCCAACATTTAGTGCTGAAGCTGAGCCATTAGTCTTGGCTAACTCCTTGCTGGAGATTTTCGAGAGTCCTTCTCCCAGCAGCAAGCCTCCTGCACCTTCAATAGATCTAGACACATGTTTGGAACTGCTAACTTCCTTTTCGAGGATTCCCTTCGAGGCTCTACAAAGGCCTATCATTAGAAATGGGTTTCTTCAGTGTTGCAACATTGCTGAACAGTCCGGCATGAATGTCTCAAATCATCTATCTCAGGCTGCAGCTACTATTGATTTTTATCTCAACATCTGTCATGCTGCTAAGACTGCGGATGAGAAGCTGGTTAGAGACCAGAGTTTTGTTTCTCAAGTGCATACTAAAGTAGCAGATCTCAAGGAACAACACTCTTCTGTCTCCCAGTTTCGAATCCAACTGCTGGAGAAAAAAGCTCAACTTGAAGAGGAGTTGGCTGCAATAAACCAAGCCTTGGTTCGAACTGATACCAAATTGCAAATTACCAACCAAGAGCTGGCTGACCGAAAAGAAGACATGGCTGCAGCTATTCAACTGTTTCCAGCACTTAGCCATAGGAAGTCCACTGTACAAAAACAATTAAGACATTGTAATGATTTTTGGGCCAATCTGTGGCACAATGTATTTAATTCTTTATAAAAGAACAAATTTTGTCTATCATTTGAGTAGTCTTATGTTTTCGTAGTTGATGCTTTATGTTATTCCTTGTGTTTCCCAAATGGTTGGAAAATAAGGTTTTAAATATCTGCCATTAATCTTTTTGGGATGTACATAACCATTCAAATTTCTTAAATGATATGCCCCAAAAGGCAGAACTCTATGAATTTGATATGGTCCTTCCCAATTAGGTGACCATTTGCCAAACTTATGGCTTTTAATCCCTATTGGGAGTATTGTTTTCCATACCAAATCACCTTCATCAAAGCCAATGTGTTTGACCTTTTTATTATAATTCTTGGCTGCTTTCTTCTTCTGGAAAAGAATGCTATTTAATGCCAAAATTCTGGCTTCATCTATGCCTTCTAATTCCAAGCACATGCTTTGATGGTATTGCTCAGGATTTAACTGATCTTGGCATCTTACCCTTAAAGATTTAACATTGATTTCCACAGGTAAAACTGCATCATGCCCATATACCAAGGCATAAGGAGTAACCCCTGTGCTTGACCTAGGAGAGGTTCTGTAAGCCCATAACACATCCAACAACAGGTTATGCCAATCCCTAGGATTATCCTCCACAACCTTTTGTATTCCTTTTTTTAAGGACTTATTGGATGATTCAGCCTGACCATTAGCTTGTGCATAATAGGGTGTGGAATTAACAAGGCTAATTCCAAACTCTGCCACAAAAGACTTCACCATTTTCCCATCGAACACAGTCCCATTATCAACTGTTATGGTTTGTGGAATGCCAAATCTATGGATCAGATCTTTAATGAACCCAATAACCTCTGTTTGGTCTACAGCCTTGTATGGCTTAGTTTCGACCCACTTAGTGAAGTAATCGGTAGCCACTAAAATGAAACAATGATGTTTCGAAGAAGGTGGGTGTATTTTTCCCATCATATCCATGGCCCATCCTCTGAATGGCCAGGGCTTTACTACTGCATGTAGGTCAGTTATGGGTACATGCCTTATTGTGCCATGTTTTTGGCATGCCTGGCAGCCCTTTGCATATTCTATGCAGTCTTTAAGGATAGTTGGCCAGTAGTAAGAATGCCTTCGAAGCAACCATCTCATCTTTACGCCGGGTTGATGAGCACCACAAATGCCTTCATGAACCTCAGCCATAGCTGTTAATGCTTCTCTTGGGCCTAAACATTCCAGCAATAGGCCATCTCCCCCCCTTTTATAAAGAGCATTACCATACATGATGTATTGCATAGACTGCAATTTAACTTTTCTGCTAGCCTTCGAAGATGGACCAGCCAAATACTGCATTATTGGATGCCTCCAATCTTGTTCTTGCAAGTCATTATGATTGACTTCTAAGACTACATTCCTTTTATTCAAAGGTGGTATCAATTTTTGATATGTTGTTTGGCTTATGCTCCTTTGGGTATTATCCCTTCTCTTGAAGTTCGAAGCTTTCTGAGCCACATCATTAGCTCTATTATTCAAGAATCTTGGAACATGAGTTACATTTGCTACTTGAAATTGAGAAAGCAGATGTAATGCAACAACATAATATGGTAAAATACTTATGCTTTGACACTTGAAAATCCCATTTACTTGGTTAACCACCAACTGAGAGTCTCCAAATATATCAACTGCATGTACTTGTAATCCAATAAGGATCTCTAGTCTCACTATTAAGGCTTCGTACTCAGCCTGGTTATTGGAACAAGTAACTTCATCCACTCTGAAACCATGTGTGGTTTCTACCCCTTGTGGAGATTTAATCACAATACCAATTCCAACTAAACCATTGGCTTTCGATCCATCGAACCACATCTGCCATGGCTCAACACTGGTCATGCCAAGTTCCATTACTTCTTGGTTCTCTGTTTGAGATGGATGGTCTGCTAGAAAATTGGCTAAGACTTGCCCTTTTACTGCCTTTTGAGGGACATATTCTAAATGAAATTCTGATAAGGCTAGTATCCACTTGCCAATTCTTCCCCTCAACATAGGTCTTGACAACATATACTTAACCAAATCTGTGGTTGCAATCACCAAGACAGTTGTAGGTAAAAGATAATATCTTAATTTCATTGCAGCAAAATACAAAGTAAGGCACAGCTTTTCGACAGCTGAGTATTTACATTCACAGGAATTTAAAAACCTACTAAGGTAATAAACAGCTTGTTCCCTGCCTTCTTCATTGTCCTGGGCCAAGAAAGCTCCCAATGGATCTTCTGCTGCAGCTATATACAACTTCAAGGGCTTGTTTCCCTTTGGTGGCATCAGTACTGGAGGATTGGCCAAGTAGGCTTTAATACCTTCGAAAGCAGTTTGATGCTCTGTTGTCCAAACAAATTCTTCTTCATCCTTCAGCCTTAACAAGGAAGAAAATGCTTTAGTTTTCCCAGCAGTGTTAGAAATAAACCTTCTAAGAAAGTTAACCTGCCCAAGGAACCTTTGTAATTCTTTCTTACTTGATGGAGGCTTAGCTTCGATGATGGCTTTGGCTTTGTTCTGATCAATCTGTATTCCTTTCTTGTGCACCACATAACCCAAGAAGTTTCCAGATGATACACCAAAGGCACATTTGAGAGGATTGAGTTTTAGCTTGAACTTCCTCATTCTTTCAAAAGCTGTTTCTAACTGAAACAGATGTTCTTTCATGGACTGGGATTTCACTATAATGTCATCAATATAACACTCTAGATACCCTCCAATGAGATCATGAAAGATGGTGTTCATAGCCCTTTGATATGTTGCCCCAGCATTCTTCAGGCCAAATGGCATTTTAATCCATTCGAAGGTGCCAATATTTCCAGGACATCTGAATGCTGTCTTGTGGATATCCTCCTCCGCAATGCAGATTTGGTTATAACCAGAATGCCCATCCATCATTGACAAAACTTGGTGCCCTGCTGAACTGTCTACCAGTAGGTCCACTATAGGCATAGGGTACTCATCTTTGGGAGTCGCTAGGTTTAGGTTTCTGAAATCAATGCATACCCTCATTTTACCATTCTTCTTAACTACAGGTACAATATTAGATAGCCATTCAACATACCTGGCTGTCCTAATAAAGCCTGCCTTAAGTAGTCTAAGGATCTCTTCTTTGACCTTCTGAATTACTTCTGGACTCATCCTTCTCGGTTTCTGCTTGTATGGCTTGAAATTTGGCTTCATAGGGAGTCTATGTTCCACTAATGACCTATCCAATCCTGGTAGTTCATTATAAGACCATGCAAAGCAATCTTTGTATTTCTTTAGAACAACCAATAACTGGTCTTTGTCCAGAACGTTCAAACAAGCACTTATGTAGGTTGGCTGTTGTACAGAACCTTCCCCTAAATTCACTTCTTCTAAGGGGTCTTGTGTCTGAGAACTTACTAAAGCTTCCTCTTTGATTCCTTCTACCTTCGAAGCATATTTCTTGCTTTGCTCCACTCGCAAGTTCTCTGGTTCCACATCCTTACCTTCTTCCTCATAGACAAAATCTGTCCATAAGGCATCCTCCTCTTGTATCTCCTGGACCTTTGTCTCAATGTCCAATGCGCAATATTTCCCAAGGGTCAGAATTCTGACCTGTAGCTGCTCCTGTTTACAGCCAATCATCATGGCTTCTCTTTCTTGCTCCTGTACTTTTTGGACTATTGCTTCTACGTCCAATGGTGAGAATTTAACCAGAGCCAAAGACTTGGCTTCTTGCTCTTCATCTCTTTGCCTATAACCAGGCATCATTGTCATCTTTCACGACAACCTCTTCATCAGCACTCTCTTGGACTAAGTGCTTTAGGTGTGTCACTTCCTCATCAGCCGTCACTTCGGCTGAGCCATCAGCTTTCCTCAGTATACTGAGTGGTGTTACTCCCTCAATATACAACTTGGCCTCTGCAAAGTCTGCACAGGCTATGAAGGGTTGAGGATCTGCATCAATTTCCTCTGTCTCTCCATTACCCAAGGCCATCATGATCTTCTGATGCAAAGAGGAAGGCACACATTTGTTGGTGTGGATCCAATCTCTCCCTAGTAAGGCATTATATTTGGCATTGCTGTCGATGACGAAGAATGTCGTCATACAATCCCTGGTTCCCACACTCAAATTAATAGGCAGAATCCCTTGAGCCATCTGTTTATCTCCAGCAAAACCAGCAATAGTCGTGCTGGTTGGGATCAACCTGGGATTCCTTTTCCCTAGTTTCTTCAAAGAAGATTTCGGTAATAAGTTCACTGCTGCCCCATTGTCTACCAGGACTCGGTTTAGCTGTATCCCATCAAAGAAAGCCTTGATGTACAAAGGCTTGACATGCTGGGTCATGGAATTTGAGGGATATTCGAAAGGGTATGAGAGGTTGATGCTCACTTCTTCCTCGCTCTCATACTCAGTTTCCATTGGAGTAGCCACTTCAGGAGCATCCTGTACCATACTCACTTGTGACTCCTCACTAGATACAGGAATTGGATCCATGTCTTGGTCACCATGACCCTCATTTTCAGCCTGGAATTCATGAGGTAGTATGTGTACCATATTGACTGATACAGGGGGAAATGAGCCAAACTGGATGGCTGACTGTACCTTCTTCCCTTCTTGGCTACCTTGCTCAGTGTCCTCAGCAGCATCCTCCATGCTGCACTCTGGTATTTCATTGATAACTGATCCCTTCGAAGGATCCTTTTCAACTGGTTCTTCAGTCAGAAATGTATGTTCAGCCATGAAGGCTTCGAACATTTCTTCTTCTGCCATTTCCTTCTTTTGGCTCATGTCAATCTCGTCTCCCACTTCGCTATCACTTTCCATCAGAGCCTTCTCCAACCCTGCCAAACTAGACTTCTCCCTGGCCTTTAGTTCAGAATGAACTTGGGCCAATTGTTCTCTGCTACAAACCACTTTGCTTTGCAGAGTTGGTTTTGGAGTATGGTCTGACTTCGAAGTTTTCTTTCGTTCTGTCTTGACCTGTGAAGAACTCTCTCCACTTTCTTTCAGATCTTGCTGGTACTGGGTATACCTGCGTTGAATTTTCCTTCTTTGTGATCTGGAAATGACTGGGACCATATCTGGTTCCTTTGTCTTTGGATGTTTAAGTAATATCCAATTGTTTGGGGCCACCAAAGGAGGCTTGACCATCCTGCCTTGGTTTCCAACATCCCTTTGAGTAGGCGCCTCCCTAGGTTTGTTCTGCATTACAAACCAATCTGGGACCCCTGGTACCCACGAGCTTACTGATCCAGATGTCGAACTGTTTCCTTCTACCTTCGAAGCCATCTTCGAAGCTGGCTGTGAAGGTAAATGTTTGGCTCTGACTTCATGTTTCGAACCTGATTCAGTCTTTCGATGAAAAGAGCCATTTTCTGTCCTTCGCAGGGTTGGTCTAAAAGGCCAATCTCTGGCTTTACTCCCATAACCTGGACCCCTCTCCAATCTTCTTTCAAAATGGCTGCTTTCTACTCTGTAGTAGTTAGGTGGCCTAGACTCATACACAGGCCTCTTGCCTTTAGCATGCATTCTGTCCACTACAGGTTCCACCACTAATGGGCGTTGCCTGTCACCAGCCGGATACGGCCTTTTGTTGTGAGCATTGGTTGATTTAGGACGTCTCTGAACATCCTTATAGTATTGCTTCCCATCAATTGGAAGCCCCTTTAACCATTTGTAACTTAATCTGCATCTGGGACACATCCTCTGCACTACAGCTGCTTCGAGAGAATCATCGTCCAGTGCTTCTTCATCAGAGTGTTCCCTCTGACGTGAGAAACCTTGTCCAATAGTTGGTGGGTTTCCAATCTCCTTCTTGGCAGTTGTCTGGTTGGCAATATGCATTTGCACATTGACCTCTTCCAATTCCTGCAGAGATAGATTCTGAAAGTTTGGTACAACCACATTAGCCGCGCTTTCTCCAACTTCTGGAAATGGGTTGCTGTCAATTCCCATGGCTTTTTCTGTTTTGGCTGGGAACTTCAAACTTCCTTTTCGAATTTGCTCTTGGATCCTGTCTCGAAAAACAATACAGGTTTTAGTTGAGTGAGACCAAGAATTATGCCATTTACAGTACACTTTTCCTTTAAGTTCTTCTGGAGATGGCAGTTTAACTCCTTTTGGTAACTTAAGGAAATTGGCTGCAAGCAAATGATCAAAAATGTCATCTGCTTTTGTTAAGTCAAAAGAGTACTTTCGGTGAAAGTCTTTCTTTTTAAACTGTTGGTCGATGGTTGTATCCTTATGAATTAATGCTTCACAGATTACAGGTTCTTTGCCCACAATCTCTGCTGCATCAATCTCATAATTGGGATCTCTATAATACGTCTTATACGAAGCATTATTTCGATCTTGTTCCTCCTCTAGTAATGCTTCATATCGAGACACCTTATAGGTTAATTCGACCAAATCCCTAAATTCAGTTGAGTCAAATTTCTTTCGAAGCCTGAACTCTAAACCGTTTTGAGCCAATCTTACAAATTTTGACTCTGGAAGGATGACCCTACATTTATTTCGAGCCCTTTTAAATCTGGCAATAAACTGAGTAGCCTTTTCTTCAGGCCTTTGACTCAATCTTGCCAAGTCTGCCATGGACACCTCTGGCTCCGATTGGAAGAATTGGGCATGAAATGCCTCTTCCATTTGTTGCCAATTTTGAATGGAGCCAGGTGTAAGGTTGATATACCATACAAAGGCTCCCCCAGTCAGGGAATTTGGAAATAATCTCAGTTTCATGTAATCATGATTAGTGAATTCACCACATTGAGCAGCGAATCTGGCAATGTGCTCTACTGTTGATTGATTTCCAGTTCCATAGAACAAGGTAAAATCTGGTATTCTGAATCCTCTTGGATATTCATGTACCCTATCTACCCATTCTGGGTATGGTTTTCTGTATACAGGAGTCTGGACCCCCCGAGCCATCGGTCCACACATCTCCCTAACAATATCAACAATTTGGTCCCTAGGGACCATATTCTGTGCCTGCTGAACCAGTACTGGAGGAACAAACACAGGGTTTGGTGGACAAACTTGTGCTTGTGGCCCTCTTGGTCCATAAGGTGGTACATTTGGGACTGGTTGCCCCTGTGGTACAGGTTGCTGTTGGGGATATGGGTAACCCCTTTGAGCCTGTCCTGCGAAGGGACCTGCGAAAGGTGCTGGAACAGGTGTTGTGTCCCTTCCATTTACAGGAAAACTCTCCAACCCCCCGGGTAAAAATTCAAACAAAGGATTATTATATCCCCTAGTGCCAGGTATGGCTTCAAACATGGGATTTGTAACCATTCTCATGCCAATTTCTTGTACTTGCCCAGATCCACCAACATGTGTGGCTTCATTGTTGGGTACTGAGGCATTTTGGCCTACTACAGGCCTTGAAATGGGTTCATACCAAGACTGAGGCGATGGTCTTTCATAATTCTGAGTACTAGTCTGACCATTAGATTGTCCATTAATTTGCATAGGCTGTTTTTCTCTAGCCAATCTTTGTTGAGGGACATTTAAAACTTCCTCTGTGTGTCTTGTATTTGTTGGTTGGTGGTTATTCATTCGATCCAAAAAGGATGTTGCCCACCTTTCCATGGTGTTCATTAATTGTTGTCCCATAGCATCTACTAAGCCATCCCATGGATTTGTTGGCTGAGTAGATGGAACGGTGGATGTTCCAATTCCTTGGTTTCGTCCAATATTATGAACATATGGTTCTTGTCCAGAAGTACTAGTCTGTTCGACCATAGGTTCTGATAACATAGGAGCCTCCACAGGATGTGTTATCACATTATCCTCGGGATTAGGTATTTCTACCTCTCCTTCTACGCCTTCTTCCAGACGTTCATTTTCTCCTTGTCGTTTTCTTCTAGCCATTTTAAATTAAGTCCCACTGGGCGTGCCAAAAATATATGTTGGCTTTTTGGCTTTTCGAAGGATAGTTTTGTAAATGCGAGCGTGCCAGCAAGGATCAATCAGTCCTTACAGAAATTATAATTGCCAACCAATTTATCAGACGATTGTGTTTTAGTTCTTTCAGCCTCAATGAAGAGGACTTTTACTGGTGGCTTGACTTAGGAGAAATTAAGAAAAATAACAAGTAATATGAAGAACAATCGCAGTATTTCATTAAAAATGAACACTTACAATAGTCCAAACTCAGCCTCGAAGAGGTTTACAGCAACAGTCTACTTGAATCTACTTGAAACTACTCCTAGGAATCAAAGTGCAGTGCAGGTATTTAAAGGACAAGTATTTAAAGTGCAGGTATTTAAAGTGCAGGAAATGTAAAACTGGGAAAGAAAATATAAAGTAAATGACTGGTTTGTATGATCTGAGTCTGGGGGTCTTTTTCTGGGGACTTCCTTGCTATTTATACTTGCCAAGGATGACCTTCGAACTGCACTTCAAACCGTCGAACTGCTCCTCCATGATTGCTGATCATGCTGCCTTAGAAGTAGTTCCACTACGCCATCACTTGCAGTTAAACTTCCCTCTTATATTTGAATTTGAATATGAGTAACCGTTGAGGCCACGTCATCTTTCGTTTCTTTATTGATCTGGTGCTACTCGGATCACGTGAGAACCAATTGTCATCGCCACGTGTACGATCAGGATTGAAGACATGAATCATCTTCCCATAATACCCTTATTCTGCCACGTGTCGAATTGTTACTGGCTTTTACAAAATATATAGCCAACAGCACCTCAATTAATCTTGGAGTCCTAAGCTGATCGACCAGGCAAAGACACAGTAACCCGTCAATAGTCAGCTAGGGGTGGGATTCGAACCTAAGACCTAATGAGGAGCATATAGGTCCCTGATCCCTTACCCTCAACCAATTAGACTACTCTTGCAAATTAAATACATGAGATAGCCTAGCAAAGGCTTCACAAACAGGACTTGTATGTAATTAATCCTTTAAAAAAATGATGAAGATTAACCTGAATTTAGGTGAAACAACTATGATAGCAAAACAATAAAGTTGATGGCAATTGTAATAATAAGTAAATAAGTAATTGAAGGTTTCAACTTAATAGTCACCTGAACGGTTGTGATTTGTGGCACTAATTTGTTGAGCACTAATGGCACTAATTTCTATATTAGGTTAAAAAAAAAAAAAAAAAGTTACCAAAACAGGAAATTAGTGCCATTAGTGCCAGCAGTTTTAGTGCCATAAATCATTTTTCTCACCTGAATCCAGGAATGTAGACACTCCTTATAGCCTGTTACACTAGACTAGTTTGGCGTTCTTGTAATTCAAAAATGCGCTTTCCCTCTTCAAAACTGCTCCCAAAAGCGGTCCGAGATATAATATCCGCAGAGAGGTCATGAAGTTGTTTGTGCACCTTCAACTCGAATTCGTCCCTCGATCCTCTTTCTTCCTCCCACTTCTGCAGCATATTTATGGTACTGGCCACAATTTCCGGCACCCAACCCTATCATAAACAGTGTCAAGTTAATAATATTGATTGTAGAGCTAAAGTTAAATTTGCATTAGAATTGCATTGGACTAGTGGCAAAATATTTGTGTTTTTAGGTGTTAGTGCAAAGTGTGTGGCAAAATGTTTAGCCAAGCCTCCCATCTGCTTCTAGTTTATTATTATTATTATTATTATTATTATTTGTATCTTTCATTTTCTAGAGTCCTTTTATTGTCTTCTAACTAAACTAGAAAAATGGCAGTCACTATATGCACATATATATTTGGTCACTCGGTAGAAGAGCAAAATTATATATATATATATATATAAAGAGCTTATGGTCACTGGTAAATGAATGGTACATCAAAATTATTCTTATACAAATAAAATTATCTTGTTACCAAGGATTCTCTCTAAAGTAAAGAAATTCGAAATAGAAATTGAATTCTCATTTTTTGTTTAGAATATTCTTAATTCTATTTTTTTAAAAATTTTATAGAGCTATACTGACTCGAATGGTGGCGTTTTTTTTTTTTTTTTGTCATAAGATCCTCACACACACAAAAACACGTTTTAGAATTATTTTTTTTGGATAAATTACACTTTATCCTTTTTATGTTTGATCATTTTTTTACTTTAATCCTTAAAGTTTTTTTTGTTCCACTTTGGCCTTTTATGTTTCAAGTTTTTCCCAATTTACTCTAAAATTTAACTTATGTTCAAAATTATAAAGAAATTGACACATCGACAATTATGTAACATAAAAATATTTTATTATTTATAACTCATAACACTGATTTAATAATATTGTTTTTATCTCATGTGGCAGCTAATGTAGCATGTTTGTACAATTTTGAATAAAAGTTAGTTTTAGAAATAAATTGAAAAAAAAAATTGAAACATGAATGATCAAAGCAGGAAAAAAAAATTGAGAAAATAGCCAAACATAAAGGCAAGATTTACCCTTATTTTTTAGATGAAAAGCATCAACGAGAAACCTAGTTGGTTATTATTATTATTATTATTATTTTCTTCTCTGTATTTACAAAATAAATAATAATAAGGTCCCATTTGGTTTGTGATTTTTTGGCAAATAATAATATCAAATTAATCAAATACCGTTTCTCTTACATCTATTCAATTAAAAAAATTATTTTAAACAAACTTGCTTTTTCACCGCATAAAAAGTCCAAAGAGAAACGAAACCACTAAAAAAGCCAAGTTGTCGCAGTTGTTTGAGGTAACCTAAAATAAGTCACATCTTTTATTTTTCAATTTTTTTGTCTTTAGTAATTTAAATTTTTTATTTTTTCGGTCCATGAAAAATATAAAAAGTTAAAAAGACAAAATAAGTAAAAAAATGTTTACTATTTTTTTCTTTTTTGAACTTTTTTTTTCAAAAATTTTAAATTTTTAAATTTTTTTTATTTGCCTTGTTGAGTATAATCTAAAAGTGTGAAGTTTTTCATAATTTTTAAAAAAACAATTCACTAAAAATGAAAATAATGTTACAAAAAAGTCATAAAAAGGACAAATTACACTTTGTCCATTTTATGTTTAGTCACTTTCTCACTTTGACCCTTAAAGTTTATTTTTTATTTTGTTTACTTTGGCCCTTCATATTCAATTTTTTCTCAATTTACTCCTAAAGCTAATTTCTGTTAAAATGACACATAAATAGTCACGTGACACAAAAATATTTTATTATAGATAACTCAATTTCTAACATAAACTTAAACTCCAATATAATAATATATATTTTTTTATATTACGTGACAGTTATTTTGACATTTTTTGTCTAATTTTGAACATAAATTAACTTTATGAGTAAATTGAGAAAAACTTGAAATATAGATGGTTAAAGTGAGAAAAAATAAACTTTAATACCAGAGTAAAAAAGTGAACAAATATAAAGGGGCAAAGTGTAATTTACCCTAAAAGGAAACCCCTAACACTTGGGCTCAGTTTGTTTAAATTTTTCTATTTTTTTCTTATAAAATTTTCATCTTAATCAAATGTTTGCAAGAAAATATATTTTCTTTTCTATTTATTTTCTTTCACTTTCACTTTCACTGTCTACCAAATTTTATTTCTAATCAAACGAAGTCTTAAGAAAGTCTTAAAACGTTCATAATTTTTTATAAATAAATTTTTTTTTCAAAAACAATTCTCTAAAATTCAAAATATCTTAAATGTTAATTAAAAATAAGATATTAAAAAAATAAAAATAATTGCATTTTTTTTTTTTATCGACAAATGTTAGTTGTTAGTTGTTAGATTAGCACCTATGAGAGAAAATCTCTCAACCCATGGTAAAGCACCTAAATGCTTAGGCTCCCTTCATTCAACCCCTCTAAGGAGAATTGAACCCATGACCTCCTTGAAACTAAGCCCTAAGGAAGGTATAGTGGCCAACTAAGGTAGGCCTAGTTAGTTGTGTGTTAGTTGTTAAAAAGAGGAAAATAAAGAAAGTTTATTTGAACGAGAAAAAAAAAAAAAAAAAAAGGGTCAGGAAACTGGTCCAGAATTTAGATGGTTTATAGACTCACTAAAAAGATACTAAACGCTTTAACGTTGGATTTTAACCCACAATTTCAAATCATAAGATAATAATACACAATCTATAAGCAAAATATTTAATTTTTTCTAAGAATAGTTGTCTATATATATATTTTTAATCGGGTAATCGTGGGACCCTTACGAGTCTAATTCGAATCATTATTTTATGTCACGGTCTTTAAATTATTTATAAAAAAAATTAAGTCTATAGAAGAACTGTACTTATATTAGTTTAAAACATTTATTTATAATATTATTTACAGAATAAACTATATATTTTTTTGGAGACAAAGATAAACTATTTTTACACAAATATCTATACACCATGATTTAAAAAATAAATTATTTAAATCAGTAATTTGGAATTCATAATGGACTTCACTGGTGCAAACAACACCGTCCACCAACACCGTCCGATTCACTTTTTAGTGGAGAGAATCTACAGTTTTATTTTTTCTTTTCTTTTGTAAATAAAAACAAAATTACAACCAAACATAAATTTCTCATTTATATTTCCCACAACATAAAGGTGTAGAGCTGTAAATAAATTGAACTGTTCACAAATAGACTCGGTTAAACTTATTTAGTAAATGAGTTAAGCTCAAACTCGAATAAGCTCGATTTATTAAGTTCGGTTTGTTTATTTTTATTTAAATTATATAATAAATATATTATTTATATATTAAGGGGTTGTTTGGGGTGTCTTAAATAAGTGCACTTTTTGTCTTTTTAGACTAAAAGGTTGAGGTTAAAAATATGAATGTTTGGGTTAACTTTTTGACTTTTTATGGAAAAATGTGTAATAAAAAATTGTAAAAATTGATTTGTAGAGGAAAATTAGATTTGAGAGTTGTGCAACCGTAATTGTTGACTTTTGGTGAATAGTGATAACTTTTTAACTTTTTGAGTAATTTTTTGACTTTTTGACTTTTTTGAGACTTTTCAAACTGGACCTAAGTAATATACATAATATTTTTTATTTAAATAATATAAATAATATTAAAAAAAATCTTATCGAGCCGACCCTCGAATCTAATTACTTATGGAGAGGAGCTCAAGCCCAATGACAAACTCAAGAAGCTCAAATTTTTTCCTCCCAAACACTCACAAATATCACTAGAAACATACATAACTTGTTAGAGAGAGAGATGAGGAATGACCTTAACTCTCTCCATGTTGAAGGCCTGGCTTGTAATCCTCCTATGAACAGCCCAGGTGTCACCGGTCAAGCCAACAAGTCCTTGTCCAAAGAGCAGTTTGGACAAAGGGTTGTACTCAAGCCTCTCAAAGGACCCACTCTTATTCAGCAACACCTCCTTAATCATCTCTGGTTCGGCTATAGCCAACCGAGGCTTCGGTCCAAACCAGTACAGAAATGTCTTCCCATAAACCCTTGACCAGTTGTAGTAGTGCGGAATCGCCCTCTGAACGATGTCATGGTTGAAAGTTATCGGCCTCGATTCAGCTTCGGCAATCATACGCCGACTGATCTCGGCCGAGTTTCCGAGGATTGGACGGTAGCTAGGCCCCCCTATGCCTTGCCTCCTGAAGTGTCGTTGAAACTTCAATGGAACCCATATGATTGAGTGCATGAATTTTATTAAGAGGACTGAGATGAGGAGTAGCAAGATAGTCATCAGAAGTAGAATAGCCATACACTTGAAGCTGTGTGTGTGTGTGTGTGTTTGAGAGAGAGAGAGAGAGAGAGAGGAATTGGAACACAAATCTTGGATGTGTCCCCTTGCCCCATGCATTTATTTTATTGGGCCACGTGATCACTATTGTTGACATGATGAAATCATTAACAGTAATGTTGTATTTTATTACATTTAAAAATAATGATGTTCAATCAGGGAGACTAAAATTGTAAAAGAAAGGAGTATGACATCGCTTCATATGGGAGTAAGGTTAAAGATGAAATTGAAAGGATAAAAATTAAAAGATATAATATTACTCTAATAATTAGATTGTGAATCTCACCTCTATATTGGGAATATGCTAATCTCACCTTTCGGAGATTAGTAATTCTATAAAACTTTTAGTCTTTTTTTTTTTTTTTTCTTTTTTTTAAACTAAATAAGATTTGGGTTTGGCGAAGCATTTGGGTTTGGCAAATTCATTTTGAAATTAATTTTTGTGATTCAAATCATCACTTTTTTTTTGTTCTCCGAATAGAATATTTATATAAAAAAAACAATATGATTTGACATCGGTAGTTATCAGAGTCGGCCCTAGACATAGGCCCACTAGGCCATAGTTTAGGACCCCTCAAAGTAGATCCAAAAAATGACCCCTCCTATTATAGTTTAGTGTAATATATTAGGTTTGTTTTAAGTCTACAAAAATTTAAAAAGATCCAAACTAACTTAAAATAAATTAACCTATTAAAAAAATTAAAAGACCCATTCAAAATTAAAAAGGCTCATTTTTTCTCTCTATTTAATTCCTAATTCTAACTCTTAATATAATTTTTCCAAAAACTTAAGAGAAACGGCACAACAAAGAACTAACGAATTTCTCAAGAATTCAGAGCAACAGTACACCATAGGTAGGTCTTTCTTTTTTTATTCAATTAATTAAATATTTGTCTTGTCTTTTGCTCAATTGCTATTATAATATTGGTATTTATACAAATTTACATCATCAAGAAGAATTAATCTTTTGCTACATGTGCTAAATTTTTTGTTGAATGAAAAAAATATGAGAAGGACCTCAAATGATCTAGTGATATTTATTAATTGATTATCAGTTTTGGGCGTTGAAAATCTCAAGGCCAGGCCTGGTAGCTATATATTTGAATCATATTTATTTAAAAAAAAAAATAGGCGAAAAATATAATTTTAAGAATAATCATCCATATTTTATAATACAAATTTAACTCAAACATATAGTTACCGTTATTCGATCATCTTTACTTTTTATATGAATATTTTACTCAACAAGTCCTAAACTATCAACGCTTTAGATTATTGAAATAAAACATCTGTTGGATTCTATGAGCCTTTAAATTCTCTCATATTAAGATGTAAACATGAGATACGCTACCCCATACACATATTAAACTCTAAAAACCTCTATCCCCGGGCCTCACTTTTGGCTGGCTGACCGTCGCCTTTGGCTATGGCGGTCGGCTGGTCTAGCTCCTTGTAGACACCCCATTTTTGACCGCCCTTAAGACTTGGGCACTACTGATAGTTTACTTGGTGGTGAAAGGTATGCAGGGCAAAAGTTCGATTTCTTCGGCAAGAGGAAAGTCAAATCCTAACCTCACACCCCATTTTGGACCAAAGCTATTTTGAATGGTTTTTAGACCTTAAAACCCTCTCTTTCAAAACCTTTTTGAAAATAGGTTCCTACGATGTCCCGACGCTCGCATTTTGTTAAATGTCGCGCCTTTTGGTAAACCGAGCAAGGACAGAGTGGAAATGAATGAAAGAGAGATGAAATCTTTGAAAAATCTTTCAAAACACCTTGTTTAGGGGTTTGGAGTTGAAGAAAATGGGAAATGAGAGAAGAAAACTAGTTTGGGATAAGTTCGGCATGACTCCGGGTAGGATCAAAACTGTGCGGCTTCACCAAAAGAGGGATATCTCTTAGCACAGTTGGAGTTTTGATGCAAGGCTGCCACCATTGGAAAGTTTACTTCTGGGGCTTCAATTTGCACACAAGAATGACCTGAAAAGGCATCCAAATGAAGGAGTTAGGCTTTCTTCAAGTTGGGGACTAAGTTTGATTTTTTATGCTGGCCTCTATGGAAGTGTGCCGGCCATTAATGGCCAATTCCTGCCCCATGCCGGCCAAAAATGGTAGGGTGCCGGCCAACAACGATAAGGTGTCGGCCATGGATGCCAGAAAGCAGATTTCAACAGATATCTTATCTCCAGCTGGCACAACTGTCTTGGCTCAGATATTTTCGACCAAACCTTTGCTTTTTGCTATATATGAGGCCATATATCATATATTCAAGGGGGTGAGAACACTTAGAACTTCTTGAGCAAGTTTTGAGAGCCTCTCTCTCTACACCTCTCTCTCCACATTCCTCTCTCTCAAGAACTCTTGAGCATTTGTGCTAGAAGGCTTGCATACAACCATCTTCAACCTATCAACCCTTGAGAAGAGTTGATCACCATTGGCATGAAGTCTCTTGTTCTTGCACCATTGCACTACACCTCTTAGCCTAACCTCTCCATCATCCATCCAAGCACCTTGGAGCTCATTTTCAGAGGTTGAAGACTTGCTACCTTGGTCCAGAAGTTGCTGGTTCCTTTGGCTACAAGGGTAACACTCCATTTCCCCCATTTTTGCATTATTTTGCTTCATAACTTAGCCCTATTTTCAAGCATTTTTAGGTTTTGTTATAAACTGAAAAGTGTCTTATTTTGAGCTCCTCTTGAAGTTTGATTAAGGATATTTTTCTGTTTGAGGTCATATACCTCCTTGTATGCTCTATCCCTCTTTGTAGCCTTATTTTGCTTCATATCTTAACCCTACTTGTGAGCATTTTTGAGATTTGTCATAAACTGAAAAGAGTCTTATTTTGAGCCCCTCTTAATGTTTGATTAAGGGCATTTTTCTGTTTGAGGTCATTTACTTCCTTGAATGCTTGTTGGCCTCTTGTTTTGAGCCTTGCATCTAAGCCTTTGTTGCATGCTTTGTTTGGTCTTCTAGCCACTGAAATCTAGTGGATTTTCAGTGGCTAACACACTGTTTTGAGAGCCAAAATCATAGGGGGGTGACCCCCTCTCTCATTGTCTTGTTTGTTGGCCCTTTTGGCCTTCCAAAGGGGCTCCATCTTGCATGCTTTGAAGTCTTGTTTCAGGCCCTATTATGTGAGTTTTGAGGTCTGCCTTAGCTCTGTCCAGAGCCTTTTTGGCCATATTTTGTGTCCCTCATGCATGTGTGGAGCAATCCTCCTCAAGGCCTTTCAAGGGGACCTTTCATTGCATGTTTCATTGACCCATTTCAGGGCCTTTTTGGTGAGTTTTAGGGCTGTCATAACTGATTTCCAGAGTTGGTTTTTCCATTTTACATGTTTATCTTGTATGTGTTGAGTAATCCACCTCATGGCCCTCTAAAGGAGCCTATCATTTTGGCATGCATTGGATACATTTTAGTGGTTATTTGGGCATATTTTAGCATACCATGTCTCCGTTTTTGTCTGGTTTGGTGATCTCTCTTGTGCTTCATAGACATGCCATGAAAACCATGCTTACTACCCTATGTTGCATGTTGTTTTAGCCCTTCATGTTAGCACTTTTTGGCCATGCTTGGAACTGATTTGGTGCATGTTTAAGACTGCCTTGGCTCTGTTTTCATGCCTCATGGTCAAATAATGCTTGCTTTGCATGCTTGTGGTTCAATGCATTTGCCTAGTTTTGAGTTTCGAGGCCTATTTCATGCATCGGGTGACATATTTCCATATTTCGGGACCATTAAGCATCTTATTTCAGAGCTAGAAATTGCATGTTTGTATGCCATCTTGCATCCTTTTCCATGCTTTGGTAGAGTGGCATTTGATGCCTTAGGATCGATCCCTTGCATCGTGCATGTTTGCATGTGTTTCGGTTGTCTCATTTCCATCATATGACCACTGATTTGAGTGTGGCTGAGGTCCACTCATATTGGTGTAAGTCCATCGTACATTGTGTATGCCATTTTAGTCCATTGCATTGCGTATGCTAGGTTACATGTTAGTCGCATTGTGTTTGCCATGCTCATGTGTTGCATTGTTTGGATTAAGTGTTAGTCCAAGCACGAGGAACGAGGGGCGTTTCATACTCCGAGTGATGGAACGTGTCTCAATTCTCGGTCGCCAAAGCTCTTGATGATTCATGATAGAGTTCTAGGCTTTACTTGTTGTATTTGTGCATTCATTTTCATATTGATTTGCACAAGTCGGATCTTTGGCCATCATGCATCGGGATGCGTGATTGATGGTCGTGGATCCGACTAGGCCTCTCCCTTGATGTTTTGAGGCGATATGGGGTGGTATAGTGCATACATGCCCTTAGGAGACCCTCCATTCTCTCTATTTTGTGCTTTGTTGCAGCTTGGTGTCACAGCACACCAGTGGCCGGCAGTGCCCTGTTGTTGGCCGGCATCTCTCCTTTCATGGCCGGCAGGCCACTGGTGTATCCCTCCAGCAGTGTTTTGGTAAGTCCCATCAATAAGCACTGGAAGACACCCTGCAAACAGAGCCTCTAAAGAGCAACCAGAAGGTGTTTCAAGGCGAAGAACCGAAGCGAGCATGCATACCTTCCTCTTCTCCAAACAGAGCTGGAATAGCATTCATTTACTGCTTACTTGTTAGTTAGTAGTTGTGTAATAATTAGCTGTAGCTAGTTATTCATTTGGTTTTGTAATAATTAATTAGATTGTTAGTTAGTTAATTAGGCGACTTGTATTATTCATTCGGACCCTCCGAGCGAGGGCACAATTGTAATAAGTGTGCGTGTGTGTGATGTATGTCTTCCAACCCCATGTCTTTCTCCCTTTTATTTACCAGCTTATGATGGTTAGATTAGGGCATGTTTCAATTAGCATACTTATGCTCGCATGTTTGCATCCATTTATCTGTCTTGCATGCACTGGGCTCGGCGCATCATACTAACTGCATTGTATTTCAATTATGAGTTGAATACTTGTTAATTGTAGCATTTCACATGCCATTCTTAGAATAGCCGAGCCTATTGTAGTTGCATTCCTGCATGTGTTGCATTAGGCATTTCTGTATAGTTAGGATCATGCATGGATTTCTACCATAGCTTCTGTTTTGGCTTGGAGTACTCGGTAAGTGTTTGTGCTTTAGCATCCTTGCATGTGTGTGAGTGACTGCCATGATAGCATGCTTACCATGATGCTATGTACTTATGTGATATACCTACCTGAATGCCTGTGGGTGAAGGTTAGGTTATTTGGATTGGAACAATGCATTGACTGTGTGAGTTTTAAGCCCACTTGAGAGTGGCAAATCATCTTGTTTTCTAAGCCCACCTGAGGGTGGCAAAATCTACATTTTAAACCTACTTGCGAGTAGCAAACCGCTTTCCAAAACAAACATGAGATGTGTTGTTCCGATTCAGGCGATCTAGTCTATACTTGTATGCTGTGCGCATCACATAGTAAATCTAGGCTAATAACCGGAATAAGAATGCATAATGTTTTCAAAACTCGATATCATGGTTAGTAGAGGCTGATCTTTGATCGGGCGAGCGGGGGTGCTCACGAAGTGACTTTCCCCAATCGTACCCAAGTTCCCGAGCCGAGGCAACTTTGGTGATGACGGACACGTGGCCTTAGGCAACGAGTCAGAGTTTCCTAAATTTCCCAAAATAAAATATTTAGGTGGCGACTCTGTATCTGGCAAAGCAGTCCATGTTTGGCACTTCTTTCAAAAAAATCTGTTTTCAAAAACGATTTGCCGGATTTGGACTCTTTGATGATTCATCGGTCTTGCAATGCACTCTACGAGATTAGATATAGGACCGTGACTTTGAGTCCTGAACTGTAGTGAGTCCAAATGAACAAAACGGGATTTTCCTCCCGGGACGTTCGGGGACGTCTACACTCCCTCTTGTGTTTGTGTGTTGGTTTTTCCTTATAATGACTTGATTCCCACAATGTTTTCCCGCTTAGTTGTGTTTTGTGTCTTTGGTGTTTGTTGCCCCTTTTTGGATGATTCATTGGAGTTGTATGTTTTGTTTCAACAGGGGGTGCTTGGAATAGGGGTCAAAACAGAGTAGAAGGAGGTCGGTTTTGGATCGAAATAGAGGATGTTCAAATTTGGGTAGGATTTTCATTCGGGCGCTCCTTTGCGGGTGGGAGTTTGAGGGATGAACTCTGGTTTGGATCTATAGAGATGCTTCGGTGCTTTGCTTGGGGGGAAACATGGGTTTTGAAGTCGATTCAAATATAAGATTTCATTCGAGCGCTCCTTTTCGAGTGGGAGTTTGAGGGGTGAACTTCATCCAGATATATGGAGGTGCCTTGGTGGTTGTTCGTTGTTTTGGGTTGTCAACTTTGGAGTTGCTACAATGGGTGTGTTCGGAGTTTGGATCGGAAAAGATGCGTCCGACCATGGAACTGGAGATGGCAGTGGGTTTTGTTCGGCTATGGCAGTGGGTTTTGATCGTCCTCGGGCGCGTTCGGTTGCTGTGAGTGTTCGGAGTTTTGAATCGGAAAAGAAGTGTTCCGACCGTGGAAGTGGAGATGGGTGTTTAACATTGTCGGCATTGGATGTGTTTCAGCCTTAGTGTCTCGGTCAAGGGAGTTTTTTCTAGCCATGGAGCTATTGGCTATGGAGTTTTCCGGCCGTGGATTGGTCTCAGTCGGATCAACGGAGGGTGCGGAATGCTTTTGATGCTAGGTTAGAGTGTTGTCAGGCTTGGGTCTTGGCTTTGGTGGCATGGTCTTGGCTTTGGTGGACTGTTGAAAAGATTTTAGTTTGGGTGGTGTGGGCATTGGGAGTGCAGCAGCATGGGTGTTGAGTGTTGTAAAAGAAAGTTTTAGTTTGTTGAAAAGAGGATTGCAGGAGCAGCTTGGGTGTTTTGGTTTTGATTTTGGTTTTTGGTTTTGGGTTGTATGGGTTGATTTTGTGGGGATTCATGTATTTTATGTTCTAGTTAAGTCCTTCTTAACTTTTTTTTATTTAAAAAAAAATCGTGAGGTTGAGGGGTTGATTGTATGGGTACGAGTAGCAGTAGTAGGGGTATTTTATACTTTCCGAATCTCTCTCGATACATGTCATCTTACTGTACCTTTAATTTCATGTTGTTAATGAAATTTTCTTTGCTGATAAAAAAAAAAAAAAAAAAAAAAACCATAAGTTTTATATGCTTATCCTATCCTTGGGCTACCTTGAATCTCCTGGTTTATATAACTAGTAACCCCTTAATTGAAACTAAATAGGAATAAAACAAAATTATAAAAAGAGTAAATCATACATTTTATTGATCAATTTTCACTTAAATTTTATTTTGATTGTTCATATTCTAATTGTAATTAGTATAAAACCCGACTATGAATAGTTTTAAATAGTTGTCTAAAAATTTATTTTGAAATTAAATAGAAAGAACCAAAAAATTGGTTAAGATCATGTAAGTTCTAATATTTCCAACTTTTTGTGCGTGCTATCATTTATTTTGAAATTAAATAGAAAGAACCAAAAACAATATATATATATATTTAACTTTTTAAGTATTATATAACAAATGCATATTCATAATTTAATTGATAAATAAGTTTGTATAAATTAAAAAAATTGTAATTACAATTTTTGTATTACATAATTACATGTCGTCTATAAAATTTTGTAATTACAATATCACAAGAAACATAACTACTTTATATTCTTTTTATTGCTATTATTTTTTTGTCTCTCTCTCTTCCACCCTTTCTCTATTGCTCTTTTTTTTTTTTTGAGAAATAAAAAAAAAAAGTAAAAAAACTCAAGATTTGACTCTTATAATAAAATAAATTAAGAATTTTTAATTTTATTAATTTTAACCTTAATTTTTTAATTTATTTTCAATTTAAATCATTCACCTATTTTCATTAAATAAAACTGGAAGAAAAAAAAGAATATTTTAATTATTAAATTCAATATAAATATAAAATATTTAAAATATTATTTTCGTTTGAGTTTAAAAATATTTAAACTTTTATACATTGTTTGGTTGTGGTGGTAGATTTGAAATCTGCAAGGAATTTGGCAGGGTGGTAGTGGTGGATTTTGGGGGTGAAGGTAACGCGGCACAAAAAAAATTAAATGAACTATTTAATTTTTATTATTATTTTAGTTTCCAAGAATTTTAAATAAAAATTTTATTTTTTATTTTTTACAAAAAAAAATATAATTTTTCCTACTCTATTAATTAACTATAACAAATATTAAAAAATATAAGAATTCTTTTATTAATATTTTGAATTAAATATTTTTATGATTTTAATTTACATAATACTAAAATTAAATTTAGAATTTTATTTTAAAGATTTTCAAATCTCAAATTAAATTTCTCTACTTTACTCTCTATATTTAAAGATTTTTTGTCAAAATTTCAAATCATAAATACAACTAAATCTACCAATAGTTTTACATTACTTGTATTTCTTAACTTTTAAAATAATTTTTGGAATAGTTACCACAAAAATAAATAAATAAATTTAGGGTTTGATCTTTCTAACAAAATAAACTGTAAGTTTTAATTTTGTTAATTTGAACATAATCTTTTAATTTGTTTTCTATGTACACCATTCACCTATTTTCGTTAAATAAAACCATGACACCGCAAAAATAAGAACATCAAAGAATATATTTACAAGTAAATACAAGCTTTTTCTAAAGTGTAGAAAACGTCACTAATGAGAAAGATCGAAGGAGTCAAAATACTCTTCCTTCTAAGTCTAATCTCTTTAAATAATAAAGCTAACTTTTTTTTACAGATCTTAACAAGGTATTAATACAATGTTTATATAAGTTGACGAAAAAAATAAAGAATTGATTACAAAGGATAATTATAGTCATATAAGTAAAATAATAGTTACAAGATGATATCCTAATTACAACAATAGTTTTTATACTAACAATCCCAAAACATGATTACTAATTCCTAATTCTCCTAGGATAGCAATATGTCTTCAAATGTTTCTGCTTCGCCATTGCTCATGTAAATTTCGTCAATACCTGGCATGAAACGCCATGAGTTTAGAATGCCCAGTAAACCCACACACACCCCTTTCCATTGTCATACGCCAATACATAATCACAATTATAACAAACAAGTAATGAAGCATGATATTCAAGTCAATAAATAAAGAGATCATAAAGTTAGGTGTTAGTAAACTAAAAATCCCCCAAAGAGATTTTATCCTCCCAACCGTAGGAATTAGATTCGAATTATTCGATATGCCCCATCTTTTGCTGCTTTGCAGACTTACCTCGAAGGCGTACAACATACTGTGTAGCGCCAATCGAGGACCTCAAAAGAGATGCTAAAAATAAGAGCCTTACTAATAACTTCCTCCAACTTTATTCGTCATAAATACCTAGGGTCCGAATACAAACAGTCCATTTAAGGGTTTCGATCAATCACTTGCGCAAGATTTAACCTTCAGTTAGGAAACACGTCCTATCAATCCATTATCATCTCATCATTATTCAAATGATCGAAAACCCAATATCACCTCATTTAGTTTCACTACAACAAAAAATGGTTTTTACGGCGCCCAATGCACGCCATGGATACGATTCTACGGCGTGTAAGGTAACGTCGTATTATGACCAGTAATGAAAAGTTATTCACTTTCAACGGCATGTCGTAGTACGCCGTAAAAACCCTTTAACAGCGGATCTTGTAAGTCGTGTTTGATTTTTCTACAACTATTTTTGCACGTCGTTAAAAATCCTTTAACAACGGATCTTGTGTGTCGTGTTCGATTTTTCTACAACTATTTTTGCACATCGTTAATTCTTGGGATAAATTACAACACTCCTTGCTCGTCGTAAAATATGTAATACGAGGACTTATTATGATTGCCGTAAAATATGCAGGTGTATTATTTTATTTATTTATTTATTTATTTTTTTTATTTTCTATTTGACCAATTCTGTACAATCTAACAAACATTATAAACAAGCATCACAAAACATCAATCAACCACCAAAATATTGTTTGAAACATAAAAAATGAACTATATCCATAAATTATAAACATTTAACAATTGTCTATACATTCTAAACATTCAAAAACTATATCCTTAAGTTGTAAATTGTCTAAAAAGTTTAAACCATCCAAAACTATTAAAAGATTATCTCAAACTACTGGCAACAATTCCTATAACAGTTGCAGCAGCAGCTGCAGCAAACCCACTTGCTCCAATCACAGGGACGAAGGTGCCCAATGTATGTGCTAAGGCACCTAAACCCGCGGCAATAGCTGGAACAACTAACCTTGTTGCCAATAAAATATGAATTCATTGGAAAAAAAAAAATTCATGTCATCTGATGCTAAATGCATTATATTTGTTAACATTTTAAAAAGAATGCTGTTAAAAAATATTATTAAAAATGTTTTTTTGTTGTAGTTGGGATATGTTACCTCTTTTGATATCTGATCTAAGATAATTCAACAATCTAAGCTTGCAACTCTTACCACATTGCTTCAAACCTGCATTTATTAAAACAAAACAAAACAAAATAAATAATTAATAAATAAATAAAGAGAAAAAGTAGAGATCTAAGTGAGACTTTGTCACAGTGAAGTAAAGAACAACTAGTAAACTATACTACAAAGTTCTATTAGAAGAGAATATGATATTTTGATCATTAGGTTACTCAAGAAATTGCGGTAACTGGTTGTATCGAATGCCATAGAAGTAAATCATTGCTTTAGAAAAAAATAAAACAAACACAACCAATAACACAACAAAAAAATATAATTCTTGCAAAACATTTATGAGTCTCAAGTCTAATAAAGCACAAGATTTCTGGACCCAAACCATAGAATCCACATTCCTTTGCAAATTCTCTATCACCAATGGAGTTGAGACCTGCCATAGAAAACACCATCTCAATATGAGTTGAATTGACCATCAAATTGGCAGACAAAAACCATCAATTGTATTTGAATTTTACATTAATGAACAAGCCAACTAGGATTAGATTGAGAGGATTTATCATGATTATATGTGCACATGCACACACACAAATGTCATCCTATCCTAATTGTGTCGACATCCCATTTTCAAAAAATTCAACAGATTGAAAATTCTGCATTGTGTCTAAGTTCACAATTCTCTTGGTCCGCCATTGGAGCTCAAAGCCGCCACAACCACAGGTACGTGGACTCGTCTCAGTTGAATCTTGGTACTCCCTATTACAAAATTAATTTCAAAGATATATGCATACCTCCATTATCATGTTTGAAGTGTTCCCATGACCTATTAGGAAAAATTCCCTGCGTCACATAGGCACTGATTTTTGCTGCTCCATGTTTTGCCAACACTTTCTAAAAGAGTCAGAATTTCAAAAATTCAAAGGTTAGACATAACAAAGGTCAAAAATCTTACAAGCAGCTTATACCCATCTACATTGAGTACTGACCAAACACAGGATTTTTTTTTTTTTCTCTAAAATTTAAAATAAGAATCAATTTCTATCATATACATGAATAATGACAAATAGTGAAGAATAGTATGTTTTTTCGCTTTAGGATTTGATTAGCACCACTAATAATAATAATCACTTCTCTGTTTTGTTTTTTGCTGTTGTTTTTCTCCTTTCTACCCAATAAAATAAAAGTTATATATATATGTTTATGCGAGTCCTACTTATGAAGTGATTAGAGTGACATGAAAGAAAAAAACACTCATCAAAGTGGAATACAAACAAAAATAAAATAAAATATTTTCAAGGATTTTTGCACCTGGCATTCAATCAAAGTTCCATCCGACTGTACTAGGTCATCAACTATCACAACATGGCGTCCTCTAGGGTCTCCCTCTTTGAGGCGTACAATCCGTTGATCACCTTCTCGAACTTTGGTGCAAACAATTTGAAAATCAACTATACAGTGGATCGTGCAGATGCACTATAAAGTAAGACATTAAGAATCATAAAGGTCTAATAAGTGTGATTTTGCCAAGGTGATGACATATTTGGTAAATACACAAATACATGTTCCTAAGCAACTTTTGATACATAAAAATCAATGATTACATCAGTTTTAATAACCATTCGGAGTAGAGCAGAGAAGGTAGCAACACAATATGTAACAATGTAATAAAAAAATGCAAGCAAAATTAAACTGAAAATGGAATTAATTCTTGGAGATGTTTTGATAAATTTGATGTGTATTCAATAAGTTGTAAAGGATCTAGAACATCCCTATTATGATTAGGAACAATACCATTGGGAAATGTTGCAGCTGCTTATGAAACTGTTTCCATGCACCATCATCTGGAAATGCAATCGATATCTAGAGAGAGAATGAAAAAAGGACCTCTGTCAAAGATTTAAAAGAACCTGTAAAGCAATAAATCTCATCATCTAACCTACACAAGCACACAATTCAGGATGCAGTTGGGGGAAATTTGAAATTTTGCCTATATGTGTGGGTTGATTTTAACATTTGGGGTTGTTTGTCAACACTTTCATTTCCTGTTTTCTTTTTTTCATTTTCATTATAAATATATATATAATTGTTTTTATTTTATTTTTTATTTTTTTTATTTATTTTTTTTGTGTGTAAACAGAAATAGGAAACTGGACAAATGACCCTTAGTCTTTAGTATTTCATGCCAGGGTACACTTCATCGTAACATTGGTTTGTAGAAGTAAAAACTAATTACAGACACTTCATTTTCAAAAAAATTAATTCCAAACAAATGATAGCTTATCTTATGGTTTTCGTCATAAGAAGAAATCTTACGTTGTCTGAATCGAGGAGCTCCTAAAGCCTATTCTTAAGCATAAGAATCCCGCTCTCAAAGTATAAATTAACAAGATACATAAATTAACAGAACAAGCATAAAACTAATAGCATAGCTGTTTCCAGAGGAAAAACAAACACAATTGATACCTCAAGAAGGTTGCCTCATGCAATTCATCTGAAAACAATGGAGCTAAAATAAAGTGGTCACCCTTTTTCAATTGCACTAAAGATAACATCTGCATAAATGAATCTAGATGCTTGGACAGGCCCTCAGATCAATGAAGAAACATAAAAATATTTTGGATTTGCTCGGTAGAATTAACATTCACATAGCATTGTATTGAAATTTGGTTTATCCAACATAAAGAAAAGAAGAGAAACGACAAAGGAAAAGAAAGAAAGAAAGAAAGAAAGAAAGAAAGAAAGAAATGAGAAAAAACCTCATCCCTGATGTTCAAATTAAAATTGAAGCTCACCTTGCACGACAACATCTCAACTGTACAATCTTTATCTATTAGGGTCACTTCAAAGTTCAGAAGTTTAACTCTTGGCAAAGTACATCTGTATAGAAGCTAGCAGCGTGGCAAAATGGAAAGAAAAAAAAAAGAAAAAGAAAAAGAAAAAGAAAGTAACAACAGCAACCATAGGCCAATTGTGTAACACCTCGTATCCTTTAATCTTTTGCAACCATAGGCCAACTGTGTAACACCTCGTATCCTTTAATCTCTTAGAGGGTGTATCTATTTCCTTGATTTTCTTTCTTGGAAATCTTTGGTGTTGTTGTATCTTGGTTTTGGAGGAGTATAAATCGATTTAAACTTGTTAGGATTGTTCGTTCACGCTTGTTTACGTTGAAAAGTTTCTTGGGAACTTAGAAATTCTGTTCTAGGGTCGACACCAGCCTTTCTAAGGGTCGACCCTTACCTGTTGCTGAAATTTCTGGAAGTGTTGTTGGAATTTAGAATCGACACTAGCCTTGGTGGTGTTGACACCTGTCTCTTGTCGCTGTCCACAAGGGTCGACACCAGTTTGGGAAGGGTCGACCCTTGTTTATTACTGAATCTGAGGGTTGCTTCCTGGAATTTAGTGTCGGCACCAGTTTGGGAGGTGTCGACACCTTGTCCTCTGCACACACTAGTGTCTCAGGTTTTCTTCTTGAAAGGTTGACACCTCTGCCCGAAGGGTCGACACCTGTGTATAATTTTCAGATTTTTGGATTGGTTTGGGCCCTACTTTTTGGGGATTTTTGACTTGTTCTTTTCATTTGGCTTTGGGGCTTTTGTTCTATTATTACCTTGCTACTATAAATAGGCTCCAAACATATATTCATTGCACTTTTCCTCCTCTTTCCTCTCTCTCTCTCTACACCGTGAGCTCTCTTTTCTCTCTCTAAACTCAAGCTTTTGGCACTAAGATCTCTAGATCTACTTACCTAGAGTGATCTTTTCACTATAGTCCTTTGAGAAAGATTGTAGATCTCGTCAAGGGCTTCGTTTTGGTCCGAATAGTTTGTGGTTTCGTCGCCGATGACTTTTGGGTCATCATCTCTTTGCTTCAAGAGGTAGGGGTTTCTAGTTCTCCTTCAATAGTCTCATTTATAAATAGATTTGTGGTATTTTCTTATATAAATACAAAGGTTATATTTTTAAGCATATCATGAATAAATCATGAGATTAGATGGTTAGGGTTTGAAGAGTTGGGGTTTACTTGTTGGGTTATGATTTTGGGTCATGAATTTGGGTGTATAATTAATAGAAGAGTTGAAATAACAAGTGTTTTTGTGAAAAGTTTTAATTTCTCTTAAAAATCCTAGTTTGGCCTATGAAGATGGTTGATGGTTTTGCTTAAATTGAAAGTAGAATCATGAAGTTGAGGTGTTAAATTACGCATGTACACGTTTAATTTAAATTTTAAAGAATTTGAGAATTTATGTAAAAGTTGGGATTAAACTCTTAATGTTGATGTTTTAAATTATGTTATAATATGAAACCAAACTTGGGGGAAAGAAATTACAAATGGTATGTATGACATGAGCTTTGTGTTGAAATGATGACGTGGAGGTTTAAGAGTTGTATTGGATTATGCCGAATTCTATTGAATGGTGTTGAAATGGTTGTGTTGAATTTTGTTGTGTGTTTTGTTGAATTGTATTAAGTTATATTAAATTGTGTTAAGTTTAGGTTGGGTTAAGATGAGTGTGAGTAATGATAAATGGGAGATTGTGAAATATGACGGTGTTACATGAAGGAGTTGTATCAAAGAAATTAATGTTAGAGATTTAATTTATAACCTCACGTAGTAATTGATAATCAATGTGTTGTGAAAATAGAATTTGAAGACTTGATAATAATATGGAAGAGTAAAGATATAGTTTGAATCCAAGAATCGTGAACACTTTAAAGATGAATTTGTATGCCTCTATGGATGTGTTTTGAACTAGTGTGTTACAGGAATAATTGATGATGTGTCGACTTTGCCCACTAATCACGATGATGGATGACTCAAGAAAATTCATGGAATGTAATGTTGTTTGGGGTCTGTTTTCCACCGTATTTTGAGTCGGCAAAGTGTGGTGCTTAAAATAGGTTCTGATTTCCTTCCGGAGTAGCTCCCGGTAAAGCGTGTGGTATGTTGGGATATGTAAAGGTTCCGCGTTCCTTCCGGCTTGTGACTGGTAAAGCGTGAGGTTCCGCGTTCCTCCCGGCTTGTGACCGGTAAAGCGTGAGGTTCCGCATTCCTTCCGGCTTGTGAATGGTAAAGCACGTGACTCATGGAGATGACTTGTTAATGGATCCGGTATTTCATATGACATTATTTGAACAAATGGAAAATGAAATGGTAATTGGATTAGAGGTTAATGATGATGAACTCACTGGATTACTTGTGACTATAAGGGAAGATTATGAGTTTTGTTTTGTAAATAATTGAGAAATTGAATTAAAAAGGGTTTGTTATTCTTGTGTTATGTTTGAACTCTAATTGATAATGTAAACGTTAATGTGATGTAATTGTTAGACAAGTGGGAGTTAAGTGTATGAGGATTGTCTTTTTTGAATATAAAGGAAATTTGGATTTTTGGTGTTAGGTTGTTATAGTAATTAGAAATAGTATAAGGGAAAAACGGAAATGAAATGAGGAGTAATTTGGAATCGGGTTCATAAATGTAAGGTGATGATAAGTGTACTTATTTTCAAAGAGAATTTATGGCTTCCTAATGATAAGAAACAACATTTATGGCAGGGAGTTTTGTTAAGTGTTCAAATGAAATTTTAAGAAAAAGATACTCTACGTATAATATTTTGAACTTACAAAACGTCACCTACTATATGGTATCACCTTGCATACATGATCATTTCTATTTATAGGATGGTTATTGTTTTAAAACTATGAGATTGCTACTAGGCAATTGTGCTCATCCCTTATTGTTTCATTTTTCTTACAGGAAGAGAATTCGGATTGATTGGTTGGAGAGTTAAGAAGTTCATGTATCTGTTATGTGTAATTTCATAGTAGATGTGAAAGAGATGAATTTTGTATATTGATGTTTGCAATTATTTATTTGTAACTCCGTAGTGGAAGCTTGGCATGTATTATTATTATAGTTGTATTCATTGAGAGAGGGAACAAGTGTTATTATGTTTCTATTACTTAAGGGTAATAGATTTTTTTTTTGATTTTAAAAATGGACCTAAATTAAATACTTTTGGTAACGTTTCCGAGTAATTAAAATTTAGGGTGTGACAAACTGTGTAGCACTAGCACTAGCACTAAGAAACACCAACACATAGGCCAGTAGAATAGAAAGCCATCACAGTAAAACAGTAGCAGAATAGCAGAACTATATCTGGCTAACACCACTGCAGCATATCAACACTAGTCTAGTAGCATAAATAGTAAACCGGAACCAGCAACACAGACAGCACAAACAACACATACAATATGTAGCTAACAGCACAGACAGTTTTCTTAAGCAATTTTCTTAATTTTTTCTAAATGTTTAATGAATTTCTTACATTTTCAAAAAAACAAAAACAGTTAAATGAAAAATATACATAAGAGATAATATGATAGGAGAATACTCTATTGAAATGTAAGGGACAAGCATAACAATTGTGGTACTTTTCTTGTTACATCTAATTTGGATTTAGGTTAGTTTGTTAGAACAATGGCAAGTAAGAGCAGCTCATACTGTTATTGAGACCAAATGACATATATAAAAACAATTATAGAAAAATTCATTATATAAGAACTGCATAATGGTTATTCATATCTAAAAAATAGTCGAGATTTTCAACCAACATCAGCAATCAAATTTACAATAGAGTCAATTAATTTTAATTTTTTTTGAAGCAACAGAAAAAGAACCTTACAAATTTCCTGCTTCAAAAATATATAGTAGAGGCATAGCAGATAGTAGACTGTGATTCAACTTCAACCTTCGACACTGAAGTTAATTGATAAGAACCTCAGCAAATCAAAAATAGAAAAGGGGCAAGGCATGTTGGCCCATTCAAACTCTGCAGCATAGCTCCATTACAAAAATTCATACTTGCCCAAAACTTCAATGGTTAAATCACATATGTAAATGAACATCTAAGTGATCTTGCATAGTGGAAACATACCAATAAGTTAAAAATTGCAGTAGGATAGAAGAAAATCTTGAAAAATACATACTTGAAATACAGGGCAAAGAAATAAGTAAAATGGAAAGAGCTACACACATTTTTTTTTTTTGAGCACTAGGGTGATAGAAAAAATTCTTTAAGCCCATTTAGATAGTACACAAAGCAAACAAGCAAAGGATTCACTTGTCAAGTTTAAATTATCATTTTTACAAACAATTCAATTGTTCAATTCTACATACTTGTTACACATTGATCTCTAAAACATCTTCAGATTTCTTAGGCTACTAAAACAAAATGTTATGTGGGAATTGACATCAAAACCCAATTGCATGATATGCACATGAACAAAGACAACATTCAAAACATAATCAAGTCCAACTGATATGTACAAATGCAAGTAAACCCAGACAAACAAATTCAGATTTCAAGTGAAAACAAAAAAATGAATCAAACATCTGCAAAAACTTGAAGAAACCCAGATGCATAACAGGTACAAGAACGATTAAAAGAAAGAAAATTTTGATTTTTGCATACCACATGAAGAGGTGGGGATTGGATGATTGAAGATTGAAGATGAAGATGAAGAACTAGAGGGTTGTTGGTAGAAATCTCAAACCCCTTCTTGGAATACCCACTGCACCACATTATCATCCATGGACACAAACCCAATACAATTCCAGAGCTTCTCTCAATTGAAGAAAAGGGAGAGAGAATTTTCAATTGCTTTCTAGGTTGTACTTATATTGATACATACATGATGATGATGAAAAGACTCATTGAACCGCACAGGTGAGTGTATTGCTTAACTTCATAATCTTCCACAGGTGAGTCTTTGATTTGACTGACCTCAACGGTGTGGAGCTGACCAATCCAGAGGAGTTGTCGAAGAAGAGAGGAAAGAATGAGTACGAGAGAGTGAAAGAGTGATGACAATTGTGTCGTAGCTGGAGGTTTTGCCGCAAGTTTGATCAACGTCCTCACCGATTGCCACAGAGAGAGAGAGAGGAGAAATCAAAGAGCGATCCAAAAGAGAGTGAGAGAGTGGAAAGAGAGAGGCTGCTACTAAGAGATTAGGTTTTGGTTTGGGCAAAAAATCTAAAATGAATCTGTGATGTAAAGAGTTAGGGCTGGTTTGGGGCTGAGGAGGGCTTTCAATATATATATATATTTAATTTTTTGGTGTTTGGCGCTCAAAATTTTTATTTTGGTGTTATTTGTTTTTTCGGTCATTCCTTTCACAACAGCAATTGCGGGTCGTGGAAAGTGTAATATTTTAAACGACTGGCTTTTTGTGCGTCGTAGAAAGCGCAATTTTTAACGGACGACTTTTTATGCATCGTGAAATGTTCAATATTTTTAATAGCTAGTGTATGCGTGTCGTGTATAGTTAATGTATTAACGGCATGCCATATGCATGCCATAGAAAGTTTTATTATTTATGGCTAACATTGCAAGCCGTAAAAAATCATTGTTATTAACATTTACGAGCTACGCAATAGACACATCGGGGTTGAAAAATTATTTATGACATGCAAAAAAAGCAAGTCGTAAAATTGAGAAACCAAGACTTGCATTTACTATATGTCGTTAATGTGAAGTCGTAAAAATCCAGTTTTCTTGTAGTGTTTCCCGTCTAGTTAGGTGATTTAAGTCAATACTAGACCAAGCTATTGAGACAATAAATTCTATACAAGTATGAGTATCATCAAAGCACAATTGCAATGAAATATAGCCACAACATGTGTATTTGCCATACTAAACCTTAAACAAGTCATAAAAAACACATTCAAGAAATTAAGAACAAGAAATCATCAACAAAAATAAATTTCCAAATTTGATTTACTTTAAAGATCATAATTAAAGAGACATTTTTAGATTTTTCCCAAACTCGGTCTTTCTAGGGTTTGTAGAGAATTTCATTTAGTTTCAAAATCATTTTTCATAAATGGGATAGCTTTCCTAGATTTTTAATTATTAAATAAATATTCTAGCACCGTCCAGATTCGTCTACTGTTACGAAAATCAGATTTTCTCTTAATCCACTCTTTTTAAATAAAATTATTTTTACTTGAAAGCTAACACTTTAAGGAAAGTTTTTATATAAAAATGAGGTCAATCGGATTTTGCTACAATTTTCTGGAATTTTTTAAAGTAAATTGAAAATACTGGTCATTCTTGCACAAAACTTGAAATAAGAGGAGTAATAGAAAAAGCAAACAACCATGAGTAATTTTCCACTTCTTTTATGATGAAAACATGATAAATAGTATATAAATAACTCAAATTTTTAGAGTGAAAAGTGAGTACAAAATATAGTTTTTCTCCCATTAAGTGAAAACACAAGTAAGGAAACAAAACTCTAATTATTTTATTCAAACACAAGAATACTATGAATACGCATCTGAAAATGATACATTAAACCTCTAAGATCATGGATTTGAATGAGAAAAATAAAAGAGATGGTTGTATTGTGGCTTACTTGAATGCCTAGTGAAATGTTTGCTCAAGAATTGCTTTTGTTTTCCTCCTCCACCACCAAAGCTCTCTTTTCCTCTCCTTTCTCCCTCTCTATGCTAAAAATATGTGTGTGTGTGTGTGTGTGTGTGTGTGTTGGATGAGCAAAAGTGTTGGGAGAGGTGGTGTATTTATAGGAAATTTGGTGTGAAAAGTCCAAAAGGCCCTTGGTTCCAATGAAATGGAAAAATTTTGGATTTAGTTTGAATGTAATGGAATGTAGGATGATTAGAAGGCTTAATTATGTCTTAAAACGTGATCTAGTTAGGGTTACGCTTAAGTAGAACTAGATTGATATAGAGTACAAACAAAATTTCTAGATTCTTTGTACTTTAGGTTAAAGTTCTTCAATGATTCATGCAATTTGTCTTCAAAGTACACCACATATTTTTGCATGGGTGATTATTCAGAATTCCCGAAGTATGGACATGTGGTACTCCATAAAGTTTTGATTAGTAGAGAGGGGTAAGGGCCCACGATTTATGTTGGGGATGGGGGAACAACATGGGGGCTAAGTAATTGGTGATTGACTTGGAGTATGACCACGTGGTATTCTGGGATTATTAAATAATTTCCCTTTTTGCATAGGGTGGCCGGCCATGTGCTATGCGATTTGAGAGATTTTTCTTTTTATTTTGTGTACAATTCACAGATGTAATGTAGATATTTTGTGTACAAAAATATTTGATAAGAAAAATGTATAATTATATGTATGTGTATGTAATGGTACTTGATTTCGGGTCAAAGTGTAATTCTAATAAAGTGTGAGGACTATGGATTAATTTATGAATTAGAATACTTATCTTAAGTGCAAAATTTAATTAAATAGTGTTAGGAAAAATAATTTGGTTAAAATTATCTCGCTTTGAATTAAAAGACGCATAACCGAATGGAAATGATAAAAATTGAAAACTAGGATTTTGAGCGATCAATCAATAATTAGAGAGTTAATTGATTAGTATTAGGGTATTTAGAAATGATTTCTAAGTTATAAGAATCGATTAGGGTTTGCATGATTTCGATTGAGATGCGTTGTCGATTCTAGTGTTGAAATTGTGAATAAACAAGGAACGGAGGGCTTTTATTATAATAATCTGAAAGTAAGGGCCTTATTAGAATTTACAAAAGTCAGGGGCCTCATAACCTATCCCCTCCCCCCCACCAAACAAATTTCGTCCTCGAAATTTAAGTCATTCCTCAAGTCTCGAAAAGTTGTAGATAATTTGCTCACATTGTATCCTTGCGCTTCTAGGTAAATTCTACCGATGTACTTTAATCATTTGGATTATCTCCTTATCTTAAGTTCTTATCCCTTCTGTCTAGAGCCACCACTGGTCTCGTTCTAATAGTGGCGTTTTGAATTGAATTTCTCCCTAATTAATGACATAAGGGGGTGCGTCCATCTTCTGTGGTTCTCAAAATTTTTGAATTGATTGTCGTACAGGTAATGATGTTGCTGCCTCATCGTGAAGGCCCATGTTGCCAATCCCCAATATGGTGTTCCACATACTTCTTAAGAATATATATGTCACAAAACTCCAACATAAACAACCAAAAAATAATTTAAATAAAAAAAATAAAGTTGAATATTAATACAACTAATGTAAAAATGTTTGGAGGTTCCTTTTAAAAACAACAATAAAAAATGCATTCACTGCATATACACAAGTATATAGAGAAAGAAAATAAAATTCATTAAACCCTAGAATCCTACAACTGTTTGACCGATTATGGGCTTGTTGATGATTGAATTTAATTCTAGTCTTAAATGTAAAGTTTGAACAAAACTTTATACTCAATATGCGAACACTAAAAAAAACGATGGCATGTTAGAATATATTGTTGAAGTGTGAGGCATTTGAAAATAAGATAGAACTGAAATTGGAGATCATTATCAAATAGAAATGAAGTTGAAAATAATTATCAAATTAAAGTGAAATTTAGAGGGAAAAAAATTCATTTGAAAAATATGATAAAAATGAAGTTGGAGATAATGATAGGATTGCAAATAAAAAAAATTAAAAGAATGAGGAAATCAGAAATTGGAGATAAATAAAGATACTGGAGAATATTAAGTAAATAAATATAAAAAGAGATAAGGACTTTTAGATAATAAGGAGATTTTAAGAGTTCAAATTTTAAAATAAAACAATATATAAGGAAAAAAAAAAAAGATACTTTTCATTAGGCTCAGTTAGTTAGATAGACATAGAATGCAAGAAAGTGAAAGAAAAATAAAAAAAATAATAATTTTTATGTGTTTGTTTAGACAGAGAATCCTAGAAAGTAATGAAAATTAAAATTTTCTGTACAACTCAAATTACCTTGTTAGCTAGACTTAGGATTTATTTTTTCTCACAAAACTTGACAATGCTTATTTTATTTTCCTCTTTGCCCATGTTTCTCTCCACAATTCCCTATTATTCGGTAATTATATTTTTTCCCATCATTTTCTTGCAAAATTTTTGCATCTATTCAAATGCCTGCAAGAAAATAAATTTTTATTTCATTTTCCTTTCTTTTACTTCACTTTCTACCATTTTTACTTTCTATCATTCTTTTCTTTCTAAACAAACGGAGCCTTAGAGAAAAATAAGGATAAAGGAAAATTGAAAACAAAACTTTGAGAGAGCGAAAGAGAATCTTAACTCCCTTTTCAGATTTCAAAAATTTTAGGAAATATACTACATTTGCTTATAGATATAGTATAGATAGTATAGATAGATAATTTAGTCATTAGATTTTATCTAATGTTTTGATATGATTCTCCTTTATCTTACCATTTAAAATTTGAATGAAAGTTAAAAAGCCAAAAAATGTAATTTGTTATACATATTTTTTGGTTTAATACGTTAAAATGTACTTATGTGACATTCACACAAGCACTTCCTATCTAAATTTTAATGATAAGTGATAGGAGAATCAATTTAAAAAGTAATAAATAAATAATCATCTATAATCCAATGCCATTTCAAAGCAAGTGAACTGAATCAAGTTTGAAAAACCTAATAATAAAAAAAAATTGGTAATATTATCGCATCAAACTTTGTGTCACGCCCCAAAAATTAGCATCATTTTATTAGTTACAATTTATTATTATCATTCAATTCCATAACCTTAACAAATTCTAGATAAATAAGACAATAAATTATAAATCAAAAACCCATCTATTTCTCGCAAATCCATCATCTCATACGTTACAACAAATTACGGTACAAGAAGCTATATACAAAAAATATATATATCAAATTGCCCTAGAGGCTTACATATTTCAAGGTTAAGGGCCTTGATAACAAAGAAAATAAAATTCTATCTCGGCAGGCAAGCTCGTAGCTGAAACATGAAACATCAAAAGTGCTTTAGTGCTCCATCTAGAACTCCATATATTTCTCAACAAACGAGTCACACCTTGATCACTTGGAATTTGGAAATATCTAGTCCATAAAACGAGAGCGAGCAATGACAACCAGTAGGATATAAACTTAACACACTATAAATAAATAAATATATATATATAAAGCTCATGTTGGTTATATTCATGCAACATATCATAATGTATAAGTCTTGTAACTTTATTTGACATTTAATACTCAATGTAAACTTTAAACCCACGATTGACTCAACACTTGAACCTTAATTCTTCTTGAAAAAATTTCTTTTTTTTCATTTTTATAAAATCCCAAAACACATCTCATGAAAGGGCAGTTGGACACCTACATTTCTGAAAACACCTCTACATTTACTGGCCATCAAGCATGGAGGCGCAATTGGACACCCATTACATTTTTAAAACAAATACCTCCACATTTACCGGCTATTGAGTACTGAGGGGCAATTGTACACCCAACACATTTATTCAATCGTATCCCCCACATTTACCAGCGTTAAGCATAGAAGGACAATTGGGCACCTTAACCATATACCAATGACATTTCTACATTCTTTGGCCTCTGAACACGGAAGGGGCATTTGGGCACTTCAACACACACACAACATGTTCTAAATTTACACACACCCAATTACAAAACCCAACACTTAATCCAACACTTTGTGGATACAATGTAATGCAAGAGTTCATAATGTTGTAACTTAACTAAAGTCCAATTGACTCACACAAAAAAAATCATCCAATGAATACAATATGATATATATATACATACATTTCTATGTTCCCATGCCATCCCCACCATCAATTTTAATTATATACTAATTCGTAAATTGAACCTTTCAACATTTTTGGATTTTCCACCCAAAACAACTTCCTTAAATCATCCATTAACATCATCATAACACCAATCCCATTCCACATACGGATGCTTAAGAAGATTAATTGAAATTTCCACATAAAGTACAATTTTAATTCAAACCCTCATTTAAAAACAAAATCCCAAATCTAGGGTTTGAAGAAAAATTAGGGGTTTTCTTAATTTCATCATCAAATCCACCAATCATCAAATATTACTCATCAATATCTTAAAACATTCTAAGTATTTCAAAAGTTTGAGTGAAAACCCCAATTTTTTTAATATAAACATCTTTTAATCAAAGATTTCAAACTCAAATTAACCCGTACTTCCTATAATACAACAAAAATCATAAATGGTTAGGGTTAAGAGAACTCCCTACCTCAAGAAGGTAAGCAAACAATGAAGACCCAAGCAAGAACTCCGACGATTCTCAATCCAATCGGTCAAAACAAAGATCTTCACTCCTCCTTCACTAATCTTGCATGATCTAAGGTGGATTCTTGGTGTAATAAGGTGAAATCAAAGGTTTTGTGGCTAGGGTTTTCAGACATGAAGAGGTGAGGGAGAGAAAAGAGAGAAAAATGAGAGAAAACGAACAAAAAGTGAGTTTTATACATGCTGATCCCAAACAGACCACTCAAGCAATCTTGCGCTTGAGTAAACACAGTCAACTCTCAGAATCTCAAGTCTGCAAACGAAAGTACTGGATGCCTCGAAAGACCACTCAAGCAAACAATCCGTCGCTCGAGCGAAGAGAAGGGAAAAAAAATCCAGGGTGTTACACTTTGAATGCATATCTTAGCATTTTTTCACAGTTCAATTATTGGAGATGGGGTGGTTGTTTGTGCGGGGTACATCAGTCACTGTTGTGCGGTCATTAGGGCCCATTTTGGAGTCCGTTTCGATAATCCAAACCGTTCACTTTTTAGACTATATCGATTAGAACATATTTGCAAAAAATCAAATTGATTGGATATTATTAACCATTCTATACAAGTCTAAGTCGATGAAAGTGTTTACGATGAATATTTTATGATGAATATTTACTTAATGTTCTCAAATAAATAACAAATGTGATTTGGAGTATAAAATTAAATACAAATCTAAGTCGATGAAAGGGTTAACGATAATATTTTATGATGAATATTTGCGTAAAGTATAACGAAAACTAGACATAATAAATTTAAAAAATGAACAATCTAATGCAAAATTTTGTAATAAAACTTTATTATTATTTTTAGAGAAATGTTAGAAATTCACAGATTAAATTTATAGATTCATCTACAATAATTGCCATGCCCCAAAATTTGGACAATTAAATATTAAATTAGGACTACACCCCAATCAATATTCTATCATCCAAATCCTAGGGTGAAACAAAATCTAAACGTTCACGTCTCCAAAGGATTTAAGTAAATGTTCATCCTCAAAAGATTACAAGAGATTAAAAAAAAAAAAAACTAACAAAACGCCAACCAAACCATCCACCATAATTTCATAACTAACCAATACCTCAAACATTAAAGTAACAATAAATAGTCAAAATAACTTAAATAATGTAAAGTTACAAGCCATGCCAAATTATCAAAATAATAAGGTCGTAAAAAAAAATAATAAATAAATAAACTAATATCAACCCTAAGCTCAAGAAAACAAAAGAAGTCCAAATGACATGTCCAACAACTATAGTTATTTCTCTTCACTCTTCACTACCTGCAAAGGAAGCTCGGCTGCGCTCAAATAGAACGCACTCGAGATGTCAAGAGATAAAACGGATCAGTATACAAGCATACTGGCATTAGTACGAATATTAGACACCCACGTGTCCACCAGACACAAACAAAAATATATTTAATTCTTGTTACGGGACAAGACAAGTAGTTCCATCCGTACCGAAAGAAATTGGTAGTTTTCTAATATACGGTGGCATTTAGTTTCTTACCCGTACAAAACGAAATATAAATTGAGTATAAAATAAACAAAATAAAAATAAAAATATGGTGGGTCAGCCATGCATAACAAGTTTGTAAGACCCACCATTCTACAAAAAATAAAGTTAGTATAATTTAATTATAAGTGACTTACTGAAGAAGTATAAAAATGCACTGTTTCATGCTTAAATAATTCGAATTGACCAAAGCTCAAAAAACAAAAGTTGTATAGAATCAAATATTCTAAAATATTTGGCAAACGAATTTAGTAGAAACTGAACAGGTTGAGAGAAAAACTTGATAGAAGAAGCTAGACGGAATTCAACCGAAAAATCTGAAACTGAAAACAAAAAGAAACTGCCCTAAGATGATTTTTTTCGGAAAAGTTTAAAACACAAAAAGTGTTCAAAATAATTTTTTACTTTAGTTTATGCAGAAATCAATAAAAATGAGCTCGTTTCATTGGTTAAAACAACGTCTAAAATCTGCATTACTAAAATAAATAAAAACTGCTATAACCAAGATCATCCGATTACAAGTTCTAATTAATCTTTTTAGTAAAAAGTTAAAACACAAAAATTGTCTAGAATTACGTATACATGCCTCTGCACAAATTTATTAATTTATTGAGTTTTTTTTTTTTCTATTTTTCGAGATGTACAAATCAAAACAATTCAAATTATATCAATAAGTTCATATTTAATTTTTTGTACCTTAACTCTACCACTTCGGCTCTTCACTTTCGGCCTGTGCATATATTCCATGTGCCTCTTGTATACCTAACACCACTACGAAGCCAAACTTGCATGGCGATGTCGTCCCGAGTTTGACCCACACTCTTCGAATGGTTAACATATACGTACAGGCATAAATCAAAGCACTCCTCTACTCATGAGAACGAGGCAACAATATATATATACAAACTCTCATCTACTCATGAGAACAAACATAACAATGCTGAGCCTAAGGCATTCAAATAAATCTCAAAATCCTCACCTTTATATATATATATACACCATTTCTCACCAACACTCAAATAAAATAATAATCCATGGAGTTATGGTGGAGTGTAAGGAATTTATCTATGGGTTCTAAGTTTATTTTAATTTCATATAACCATGAGTGTGATTACAACCATAAAATAAATACATATAAAAACCCTAAACCTGACATACACAACTAAACAAAATAATTAAAATCAGTCTATCATTTTCATGTAAATACAAAATCAAACTAACATCAAATAAATAAAAATAAATAAATAAAACAACAAATTAAACATAAATCAAGGGAAGTAGGTTTTGTACTCACAATTATTTTTTGCAAATCAAAAAAATATTTGAAGAACTAATGGAGCCACCAAAATAAAACCCTAACCCCCTTTTTTTCTTCCTTTTTCTCCACCTTTTTCCGCCGTCTCTCTCTTACACACACACCCAGTCGCACACAAAGTACACTCTTTTTTATTTGATGATTACTCTCTCTCTCTCTCTCTCTCTCTTTTCTTTTCTTGCTGATTACCTAATCACTATTCTAACCTAATTGACTATTATATAATATTATATAAATACACATAAATATAACATATATAAATATAAATATAAGATCAATATATATACATAACACCTTTTATGTATATAAAAAACAAAAATATCAATATATATAAATATTCAAATTAATTATATATAATTAAATAGCACATTAAATTAATTAAATATCACATTCAATTCTCATGTATCCATACAATTAATAAAGCCAAAAATAAAATAAAGTAATAATAACAATAATAAGTAATGACTGAAGAAAATTAGGGTCGCTACAATATACACACCTCAAAAGAATCTCGTCCCGTGATTCGATAGGAAAAAGTATTAAACAAAAAGCTCCGGGTGCATACGCTGAACTTTTTCTTCCAATTCCCAAGTGATATCATTCTCATCCTTGCTCTATTGCACTTTCACCAAGTTCACTTTCTTCCGTCGCAACTGCTTTACATCCCGATCTAGAATAGTAACTGGTTGTACCACATATGTGAGATCATCATTAATCTCCAACACTTCTGGTGATACTACTTGGGAAGGGTCTTGCACACACTTCTGCAATAAAGATACATGGAACACATTGTGAATCATAGCTAAAGTAGGTAGTAGAGCTAATTTGTAAGCCACATTACCAATCTTCTCAATGATCTTGTATGGTCCCATAAATCTAGGTGCCAATTTTCCATTCTTTCTGAACCGCATGATACCCTTCATCGGCGAAACCTTCAAAAACACAAAATCTCTGACATTCAACTCAACTCCCTTACGTTTTCTATCAGCGTAACTCTTTTGACGACTCTGTGCAGTCTTAATATGTTCCCGAATAATGTTTACCTTCTCTGTGGTCTCTCTCACCAACTCTGGCCCTAGCAACGGTGCATCTCCTACCTCCATCCAACAAGTAGGTGATTGACATGGCCTCCTATACAAAGCCTCAAAAGGTGACATCCCGATACTGGAGTGATAGCTATTATTATAAGCAAACTCCACCAATGACAAGTGTTCTTCCCAATTACCACCAAGATCAAGGACACAAGTTCTCAACATATCTTCCAAGATTTGATTTACCCGCTCAGTTTGCCCATCTGTTTGAAGATGATAAGCCGTGCTCAAGTCTAACCTAGCACCCAAAGCATGCTGAAAACTCTCTCAAAACTCTGCCACAAATAACGGATCACAATCCGAAACTATAGAAATTGGTGTGCCATGAAGTCGCACCATCTCCTGAATATATAACCTAGCCAGTTTATCCGCAGTTCGGTGAACACTGATAGGAATAAAATAAGCCGACTTGGTGAGTCGATCTACTATCAACCAAATAGATTCATTGCCTCGCTTAGACCACGTCAATCTATTCACGAAGTCCATAGAGATGCACTCCCATTTCCAAGTAGGGATCTCGAGAGGCTACAAAAGTCTAAATGGTCGTTGGTGTTTTGCCTTATCCTGTTGACGCACATAACATCGAGAAACATACTCTCCTACGTCTTTCTTCATACCTTCCCACCAAAACGTCCTCTTTAGGTCATGATACATCTTTGTCCCACCAAGGTGAATGCTATATAGGGACCTATGGGCATCATCCATAATCTCTTTCCTCAATTCAACAATGTTAGGTGCACACAACCTACCCCTGAATCGCAATCCCCCATCTGAGTCCACAGACCAATTAGTAGGACAATCATCGATCAAATCCACTACAAGGTCATGAAGCTTGCTGACAAGGAACCCATCTAAATACTATAGCTGACGAACTTTACCCAGTAACGTCGGTTGCACGGTCAAACTACCAATGTATGCCCTCATGACATTCTCTATTAGTTGAACATCATACATCAAAATTAACTCTCAGGACTTCCATTCCTGAATCATCAAAGAAGCTATAATCCCATGTTGTTGACTAAGTGCATCTGCAACCACATTTCCTTTCCCCCGGTGGTAAAGGATCTCGAAATCATAACTACCGACGAATTCAACCCATGTATGTTGCCTCATGTTCAACTCTTTTTGAGAAAAAAGATATTTGAGGCTCTTGTGATCTGTGTATAACTCAAAGCGCTCTCCAAACCAGTAGTGTCGCCACATTTTCAACGCAAAAACAACTACTGCCTGCTCTAAGTCATGAGTAGGGTATCATCTCTCATGAGGTTTTAACTGTCGAGAAACGTAAGATACAACCTTCTGATGCTGCATGAACACACATCCCAACCCAGTTTCACTCGCATCAGTAAACACTACTAGCTTTTCCCCTTGTACTAGTATAGTTAACACCGGTGCTGTAGTCAAACGCTGCTTTAACTCCTGGAAAGCTCTCTCATAATCATCTGACCATAAGAATTTCACATTCTTGCGGGTTAACTTGGTCATCGGTGCTGCAATAGTGGAAAACTTCTCTATAAATCTCCTGTAATAACCAGCTAGCCCTAAAAAACTCCTCACCTCTGAAGGATTTGTAAGCTGCTTCCATTTTTTGACCGCGACAATTTTCTCAGGATCTACCGTTATCCCCTGATTGGATACAACATGTCCCAAAAATCAGACTTCTTTCTCCCAAAAGTAACACTTATTGAACTTAGCGTATAACTGCTGCTCCCTCAAAGTCTACAATATAACTTTCAAGTGTTCTTCGTGTTCTTCCTCATTCTTAGAATACACCAAGATATCATCTATGAAGATAATCACAAACTTATCTAGATACGGTTGAAAAATTATGTTCATCAAGTCCATGAAATAGACAAGAGCCTTGGTCAAACCAAAAGGCATTACAAGAAATTCGTATAATCCATACCGGGTCCGAAAAGCAGTAAACGGTATACTTTCCTCTGACACACCCATCTGATGGTAACCCGTTCTGAGATTAAACTAAGAAAGCATGGCTACCCCCTTCAACTGATCAAACAAGTCATCAATTCTAGGTAGCGGATACTTGTTCTTGATAGTCACCTTGTTCAGCTCTCTGTAATCTATGCACACGCGGAGAGTGCCATCTTTCTTAGAAACAAAGATCGCGGGTGCTCCTCACGAGGAGTTACTTGAACGTATGAACCCTTTCTGAAGCATCTCTTCCAGCTGCTTCTTCATCTCTACAAGCTCTTTAGGCATCATTCTGTATGCCGCTTTAGAAATCGGTGTAGTTCTCGGCACTAGGTCAATACGAAATTCTACTACCCGTCGAGATGGAGGTCCAGGTATCTCATGAAATACATCATCAAACTCACATACCATATCTACCTCACTAATATCCTGCTTAGGGATTTCTATCGAGCACAGAAAACTCGTAATCACCGACTCTTCTCCATCGCTAGAAGTATGGGTAAGCCGTGGCATTCCGGGAATATCTATATTTATAGTCCTTCCAACACAATCTAGATTTACAAAGTGTTTTTGCAGCAAATCCATACCCAAAATAATTACAAACCCCTCAAATCCTAAAACAATTAGGTCTGCATACCAGACTCTGCCCGCAAAGTCAATCTCAAAATCTTTACACATCTCATAAAGAGTAACTACCCCTCTTAAAGGGGTCTCAACACGAATAGGTCTAGACAAGAAGGTAGTTACAAGGTGTTCTCTTTCTACAAACTGCCTAGATATGAAAGAATGAGAGGCACCAGTATCAAAAAGTACTCTAATGGGTTCTTGAAAAAGATTAAAAGTACCTCGCACTTTGTCATTTCCTGGCTTCACTGCAAATGCCCTGGCTAGAGCCATCTGACCCTGTCGCCCCTGTTGTCTTTGAGGGTAATCCTTGATTACATGTCCTAACTGCTAACACCCAAAACACTTCCTATTGATCAGTTGAGGTGCTACTGCTTTGATAGGTGGGGATCCATCTAATTGAGGTACGGAAGGATGATAACCCAACTGTGGCACCTATTGCCGTTGTCCTTGATAACCCTGTGGGCGCAGACCACCCTATCTCTGATAATAGTGCCCCTGGGGCTAGAAATTGCCCAGAGGCCTGAAATTACCTTGATGTCTGAAATTTCCCTAACTACCCTGTTGTTGTGGCCTTTAAAACTACTGACCTCTAAGCCTTTGATCATAGGGTCGGTATCTGTTTCCATCACGCTGCTGGAAATGACTCCCTTTGGAAGTCTCTCCAACCCTAGCCTTCTCTTCTTTAAACTGTTTCTTCTTTTCCTCATACTTCAGTGCTAAGTTAAGAACTCTGTCAAACGGTTTAGCATCAAAGGGAATAAGGGACTTAGATAGGTAATTATTTAACCCCTTAATAAACTTCTCATTCTTCTTCTCCTGTGTGTCAACCAAGTAAAGGGCATAACGAGACAACTCATTAAACTTGGTGACATACTCGATCACTGTTCTACCGTCTTGAGTTAGCTTTGAAAATTCATCACTCAGCTAAGACCGAATAATAGCAGGAACAAACTTCCGGTCAAAACGGGGTCTTAAAATCTGCCAAAGTCAAAGTCATCAAATCTAGACCCTCCTTCCACGAGTTCCACCAAAATAAGGTTGTTCCCTTAAGCTGATGTGTAGCCAACTCCTGTTTTTGAACCTCGGTGAGCTGCATATGACCAAACATCATCTTATATTTCTGAACCCAAGCGTCAGTTGCAATGGGTCTTCTATCTCTAGAGAATTTTTGACCTCCTAAAGAACCAAAGTCTTTGTTTTTCTTCGCAAAGGGATCTCCCTGCTGGCCTTGATTATTGTTCTGAACAACCTGAAGTAACTGAGCCATCATTTCCCCTATATTAACCTGCACGATATTGGTTGCCTCGGTAGCAGTCGCCGCTGCTGCTGCTGCCGTCGCGTTAGCAGTTGTTTCTTCCCCTATGCCATTGGGCTTAGCACTTCTCAAATTATACCTTCTAGCCATCACCTTCAAGTTAAACACACAAAAAGAATTCATTCATAAATACTTAGAATAAATTCAACCACCAACCTAAACCAGCTAACCCATGTTTCCATAATCCGAGGATCACCTAATTCTCTCACAGGTCTAGGGTAACCTAGAGCTCTGATATCAAACTGTCACGTCCCAAAATTTGGACAATTAAATATTAAATTAGGACTAAACCCCAATCAATATTCCATCATCCAAATCTTAAGGATGAAACAAAATCTAAACGTTCACGTCTTCAAAGGATTTAAATAAATTTCCATCCTCAAAAGATTACAAGAGATTAAAAAAAACTAACAAAACGCCAACCAAACATTCTATCATAATTTCATAAGTAACTAATACCTCCAACATTAAAGTAACAATAAATAGTCAAAATAACTTAAATAATGTAAAGTTACAAACCATGCCAAATTATCAAAATACTAAAGTAAAAAAATAAATAAATAAATACATCAAATAATATCAACCATAAACTCAAGAAAGCAAAAGAAGTCCAAACGACATGTCCAACAACTATAGTTATTTCTTTTCATCACCGTAGTCCCAACTAATTCTGCAAAAGAACTTCGGCTGCGCTCAAATAGAATGCACCCAAGATGCCAAGAGACAAAACGGATCAGTATACAAGTATACTGGTATGAGTACAAATATTTGACACCCACGTGTCCACAAGACACAAACAAAAATACATTTAATTCTTATTACGGGACAAGAAAAGTAGTTCCATCCGTCCCGAGACGAATGGATAGTTTCCCGAGATACAGTGGCATTTAGTTTCTTGCCCGTACATAACGAAATATAAAATGAGTATAAAATAAACAAAATAAAAATAAAAATATGGTGGGTCAGCCCCGCATAAAAAGTTAGTAAGACCCACCATTCTACAAAAAATAAAGTTAGAATAATTTAATCATAAGTGACTTGCTGAAAAGGTATAAAAATACACTGTTTCATGCTTAAATAATTCGAATTGGCCAAAACTCAAAAAATAAAAGTTGTACAGAATCAAATTTCCTAAAAGATAGCACGAAAGAATTTAGTAGAAACTGAATAAGTTGAGAGAAAAACTTGATAGAAGAACCTAGACGGAATTTAACCGAAAAATCTAAAGCTAAAAATGAAAAGAAACTTCCCTAAGATGATTTTTTTTTGGAAAAGTTCAAAACACAAAAAGTGTTCAGAATAATGTTGTACTTCCGTTTACGCGAAATCAATAAACATGAGCCCGTTTCGTGGTTTAAAACAATCTCTAAAATCTGCATTCCTAAAATCAATAAAAACTATTATAACCAAAATCATCCGATTATAAGTTCTAATTGATCTTTTTAATGAAAAGTTAAAACACAAAGTTGTCTAGAATTACGTATACATACCTCTGCATAAATCTCTTAATTTATTGATGTTGTTTACTATTTTTCGGGATGTACAAATCAAAACAATTCAAACTATATCAATAAGTTGATATTTTATTCTTTGTACCTTAACTCCACCACTTTGGCCCTTCACTTCCGACCTATACATATATCTCATATGCCTCCCATATACCTAACACCACTCTGAAGCCAAACTTGCATGGGGATATCGTCATAAGTTTGACCCACACTATCCGGATGATTAGCATATACGTACGCGCGTAAATCAATGCACTCGTCTACTCATGAGAATGAGGCAACAATATATATACACACAAACTCTCATCTACTCATGAGAACAAACATAACAATGCCAAGTCTAAGGCATTCAAATAAATTTTAAAATCCTCAACTTTTTTTTTTTTATGCATTCTTTCTCACCATCACTCAAATAAAATAGTAATGCATGGAGTCATGGTGGAGTATAAGGAATTTATCTATGTATTCTAAGTTTATTTTAATTTTATATAACCATGAGTGTGATTACAACCATAAAATAAATATATATAAAAACCTTAAACTTGACATACACAACTAATCAAAATAATTAAAATCAATTTATCATCTTCATGTAAATACAAAATCAAACTAGCATCAAATAAATAAAAATAAATAAATAAAAACAACGAATTAAACATAAATCAAGGGAAGTGAGTTTTGTATTCACAATTATTTTTATAAATCAAAAAATATTTGAAGAACTAATGGAACCACCAAAACAAAACTCTAACCCCTTTTTTTTTCTCTCTTTTTCTTCACCTTCTTCTGTCGTCTCTCTCTTACACACACACCTTGCCACACAGAAAGCACTCTCTTTTTTATTTGATGATTACTCTCTCTCTCTCTCTCTCTCTCTATTGGCTGCTCTCTGTTTCAGCTGCTCTCTATCTTTTTTTCTTTTCTCGCTGATTACCTAATCACTATTCTAACCTAATGGACTATTATATAATATTATATAAATACACATAAATATAACATATATAAATATAAATATAAGATCAATATATATATAACACCTTTTATGTATATAAAAAACAAAAATATCAATATATATAAATATTTAAATTAATTATATATAATTAAATAGCATATTAAATTAATTAAATATCACATTATCCACACAATTAATAAAGCCAAAAATAAAATAAAGTAATAATAACAATAATAAATAATGACTTAAGAAAATTAGGATCGCTACAATAATGTGATAAGAGAATTGAGTTTTACTTGATTAAATTTGTGACAAATAAAAAATTGACATATAATATATCATGTCCAATTATAAAAGACTTTTTAGAACTCGCAAACATTTTTAATTGGATTTACACATGTATAATATTTATCTTTTTTCCCGCACTAACCACAAATTTATTCCGATTATTATAAATTATTGTGAGTTTCTTTAAATGTCATCCACATGAGACATTCCATAATACACACTTTAAAAAAAAAAAAAAAAAAAAAATTGTATCATATGCCTTAATTATGACTTTTATAATTTTTTGTTATAATCTATTGTAATATTGGTTTGACTTGGTTATGGTTTGTTTCAGCGTTGGTTATGACTTAGTGATGATGTACTATGCTTATTATTTTAGTTATGACCATTAATTATGACTCATTATAATATTGGTTATAACCTATTATGATTGTTATTAGGGTTTGGTTATGGTGTGCAACTTACACCTTACACCTTACACTTACACCTTTTGTGAAAAATTAAACCTTACACTTACACCTTTTTTGAGGTTGCACACCATATGCAACCCACTTACACCTTACACCTTACACTTACACCTTGCACTTACACCTTATACTTATACTTACACCTTATACTTACACTTTTTGTGTAAGTGGCACATGGTGTGCAATTGCACACTTAAGAAAACTCCTTGTTATTATGACCATAGAGATTTTTAGTTATGTTTGAAATGGTGTTTGATTTTGAATTATTGTGGTATTTTTAGTTATGATTAACAGTGATTTGGTTATGACACTTTATGACATCAACATCACAAATTATCATTACTTGCATATGGTACAATTGTTTTGAGAGGCGTGGGGTTGTATAGTAGAATAACCCCATACATAATTATTAGGATTGATTACATTTTAGTTTTTTTTAACTTCACGTCTTGTGTCATTTTTTGATCTATAATATTTTAAGCGTATCAATTTGATCCCAAATATATTAATTTTGTTATTAAATAGTCCCCATCTCCATTTTTATCTACAATTGGTAATGGAAGTAAGGATATTTTCGTCAAACCACATTTAAAAATCAGCAAAATGAGAAGAAAAAAAAAAATCCCTAGCATATGTTTTTTTTGTTTCATTTTGCTTCATGATATTTTCAATTATGTCAATTTAATCCTCAATTTTTATAGTGTCCCAAGTAGTTTGACCAAAATACCATTAGTTGTGTTATTAATTGTAGATAAAAATAGAGGTAAAGACCATTTAGCAACAAAATGAAGGATAAATTACCAACAAGTCCTAATAGTTAGATTTAATTCCCATCAAGTCTTATTGAAAATAAGATCTAATAAAATCGTCACTAAAAATAATTTTTTGTGATAATTTTTTTGTATATTTTGCTAAAATTTAACAATTAGTGACTTTTCTCTATTACAGTTTTTATAAATTGTCGCTAAAACTTACAATTAGTAACGTTTTTCTATGACGAATTTTTCAAACTATCGCTAAAAGTTAAAAATTAGTAATGCTTTTTGTGACGATTTTTTAATCTGTTAGTAAAACTTATAATTAGTGACATTTTTTGTGACAATTTTCAAACTGTTGTTAAAAATTAACAATTAATAACATTTTTTTAATAATATTTGATGAAAAACGTCATTAATTTTCATATGATCTAATAGACAATAAATTCATCTATTACAATTTACAGGTAAACCTCCCAAAATTAATACCTTAGGAACGAATTAATACATTTAAAATATTAAGAATCAAAAAAACACAAGACACGTTTTGGCGCAACTTATTTATTTCTTCTTATTGCTTCTGTCTCAGTCTTCACCTGCCCACTAATAATTTTATGGAATTGGTTTCTTAAAAATCCAACTAAAGCGATCCTGTCGAGACCTACCCACTAATAATAATAATTTTGAGCAAGGATCCTTTCATTAGATCCTCTATTCGGCTCTTTATTTGGTGGGCTATCGGATTATTTTTAGGTTTAATTTTGATAATTCGAACCGTTCACATTTTAAAATTTGTTATGCATATCATAATTGTAAAAAATCAAGGCGATCGAATATCGAAAACCACGTAAACTAAAAATTTTATTAAACAATAAAACTATTTATCAAATTTTTTTAATAAACGATTTTTGATTTTTCTGATATCCGATCAATTTGATTTTTTACAGATATAATATACATGATAAATCTTAAAATGTGAACGGTTCGGATTATCGAAATTCAGCCCAATGGCCCACCAAATAAAAAGCCAAGAAGAAGATCTAAAGAGAGAATCCTTGCTCGATAATTTTATGGAATTGGATTCTTAAAAATCCAACTAAAGAGATCCTGTCGGGTCTAGTAGATATTTTGCTATGTTGGAAGATTTATTTTATAAGAATTGCTAAATGAACAATGATTAAGACCGAGACAATCGCAATTCTTTTTGAATTTCAATTATTGATAGTATGACCCTCACACATACATGAGTGAATCTCACACATACATCAATTGTTAAGATCCAAAGGGAGTGGTGGAGGTTCCAAAAAAAAAAGGATTCCAAGCATTTTTCTTACTAAATACATATGTAGAAAATAAAAGTAATATGATATTTATAATTTCATAATTCTATCACATTTATTTTAAAGAATAGACAATCCGGTTAGTTCAAAAAAAGACAATCCCCTTAAATTTTTTAACACAAATTATAATATGAACATATAATTATTAATATTTGTTTAATTTTATTTTTCAGAAGAATATTATATTCAATAAATCTACTATCTCCTATCTATCTATCTATCTACTATCTACTATATATACTTAAATATATATATATGTATACTATTATAAAAGTGTAAAGAACCTATATATTTTCTACTTTTTTTAAATTTCCATTTTACTATATAAATCTCGATTTTACCGTTTCAAAGTTATCATATTTTCTGAAAGACATAAAGAGTCATATATAAACCATCTTTTTATTTTTTTTATTTCAATTATACTTTTACTTAAATTATACTTTTACATGAAAATCTAATATCTAATAATCTAGATAAAATTTAAAAGTAAAATATTGACAAAAAAATTTATAAATTCAAACATGTACTATTTTTTTATTATATATATTTTTTGTTGTTATTATTATTTAACATTAATATTTTTTTTTTCAAAATGAATACACAAATAATTATTTTCTAAGTATATTTAGATTAAGTGAATCTAAATTTAAAAGTATTAAAAAATAAAAAGTATTATTAAATTAAGTGATTCTAAAAAGAACATTGAAGGGTTATTAAAAAAAAGTGTGAAAGACAAAAAAAAATTGAAAATAAAAAAAATTCAAAACAAAAGTTTGAAAAAATAAGCAATATAAATTTCTCTTTTTTAAAATCTTTCTTCACTATTGGATTCGTTTGGCATGAAGGTTAGGTTTTGGTTGGGTTGGAGCTATTTTAGTCATAAAAAGACAAAATAAATTTTTTAGCCTAATAAGATAAAATGTCACATCCAAATCATAATTATTTCATTTTTTTCTCTCACAAAAGTCAAAAAGCTCATCCTAAATGAGGCTTTTTAGCCTAAGGCTAAAATAGCCAAAAAGCCAACCTATATCCCAAACGAAGGCATTATCTAATTTTACACAAATTATTCACAAATTCTTTGTGAATTTAATAATCAAATTAAAAAATAGTGCATACACACAAAAATGTAATACTAAACATCTACATTATGACCAACCATTTAATTATGACAAATGAACTTCTCATTGTTACCTGTATTATATTATTACAAAAGATTTCACATATTACTTTTGTGATATCTTATATATATATAATAAATGTAAATTTATATATTATTACATTCATACATTGTTAATTTGTAATACTATATTACTATCAAATACTTAAATTTTTTTAACATATATCGCTTTAGTAATATAGTTATATTTGCTATGAAAAAATTGCGATATTTTGCATTGTTCTCCTATGAACTTATGTTCAATACATATATTCATACATGTCATATAAATAAGTGCCCACAACAAACACTTTTAATAACAAATCAAGACTTTACAAAATATCTTTATCACGACAATAATTGTACTTTTTTTCCCTCATAGAAAAAATCATATTATTGAGGGAAAATAGATATTAATTCTGAAACGATATATCTATTTCTAAGAGTGCCATATAAATATAAACAAACTATAGTGATTTTGGTTTAACCTCGATCCATTTTGTATTCTGGACTCGGCTTTCATAGTTTCGTATTGTTGTTCATGTCTTACTTCCCTTATACTTTCTTGAGTTTGGCCATTAGGTTGTATTGGTTGCGTTTGGAACATGTTGGTTGCTTGGTTTTCAAACTTTTGTTGCTCAGAATGTTACTCCTTCGCTTGAGCGTCACTTCTTACGCTCAAGCAGGCTTTGTGAATTCTCAATACTTTTGTAGGTCTGCAAAACTATTGGGAGAGTGTATTCTACGCTCGAGTGGTGCTTTCTGCGCATGAGTGGTCTTTGCTTGAGCGGCCTTTCTTGCGCTCCAACATTGGTCTATTGTCTACAAAACTATTGGGAGTGTATATTCTACGTTCAAGCGTCATTTCCTGCGCTCGAGTGGTGACGCCTTTTTCATTGTGTCTTGACGCTCGAGCGGTAATGATTTTTGTGTCTAGATGCTCAAGCGTCACTTCTCATGCTCGAGCAGACTATGCATATATCAATTTGTAAAAGTCACTTTTTACATCACCTTTTCATCTCTCTCTCTCTAAAACATTCCAAAACCCTAAATCTAGAAATTCTCTCTCTAGAACTTGCTCTCTCTACAAATACACCAAGATCCACTCATTTCTCCATCATACTCCCTTTATTAAAAAGGTAGAACTCACCTAGAGCTTTGTTTTCATCCAAATAGAGTTGGATTTCGGCTTCCTTGAGGTTTCCCCACTATCTCCTTGGTCTTCTAACTTCGAGGTAGGAATTTTCTACACTCTTTTTTGATTTTCAACTTAGCTATTTATTTTTCATAAACAACATTGTGATTTTGGAGGATTTTGAACAAACCTAGGGTTTTAGTTTAAAATCCAAAGAGGGGTTTTCAAATGGTTGTATGGAAAATGGTTGTGAGAGTGGAATTGAGGTTGAGTTGTGAACAAATTGTTGATTTTGACCCTTGGGTTGGATTTTGGAAGAAAATGGGTTTTACCTTAAATGTTCCATATATTTATTTTGTTTAAATAAATGAAATTGATGATGGAAATGTGAAATTGGATGGATATTAATATGGATAGTGGAGTTGGATATGTATTATCACTCACATCTTGAATTTTGGAAAGTTTATCTGTATTGGAGATTTTATATCTGTATAGAAATATCTATTTTGGGCTATCAATGAAGGATAGCTATGATTGTTGTAGAAATTGCATGAGGATTAGGTAGATTGAAACTAATTTCTCATCCACGTACATTGAATATTTGTTGCTCGTTTAATACATTGTAAATGTATGTGATTTTGAGAAAAATAGGTGAATGTTGGGAAGATGTATGTATCACCAAATTAAGTTGGCCTATTTGTCCAGGATGAAAGTCCCGAAAAATGCGCGTATACATGAGTGTCGATTCCTGGGAACGAAATATTCGTAAAATGGCATTAGTAGCGCTTGTATAGGCTACGTTTACATGTGTGCCATTTGACAGTTTTCCACAGACGAAATATCTGTGAAAGGTTGTATCGGTTTGAGAATCCCCCCTTGTTTCCTATGGTAAAAGATATGATTTGAGAATTGTGATATAAATTGAGCATGGCATGATTTTGAGAAAGAAATGTAAACCGTTTTGACATGGGCATTGCATATGCATTTCATCCTTATATCTTTGTTAAGATTCATATATTGTGTTAGATTATTTCTATTAGACTTTGACTCACCCTATTTGAAAAAAATCACTTTCAGGTGTTGGTGATATGCCTCTACCAAGGACTTATCTTCGGAGGACTGTGGAGCTGAAGGCTCAGTTTTGTTCTTTTGTATTCATTTTTGTACAAGCCTAGGGCTTTATTTGTATTGAGCTTAAGACTCACTTTGATGTACCCAAGTTTTGACTTGGAAAGATGTAAGCCTTTAGAGCATATGATTATCTGTTTAACTTTTATTTCCTTTTATTGCTTGGTTACACATGCTGTAGATTCATTATGCACTATTTATGAATGTATATCGCATGTACCACTCTTTTGTGTAACCGAATCTTATGTAATAGAAGGACATCATACTCTGATTTATATTGTTATTTGCTTATTGTCTTGGATGGTTTATTGCTTTTATTTTGGGGCGTTACACAAACCGTCTTCTTATCAAAAAAAAAAAAAAAAAAACCATCTCCCTATTTTTTACATTGACGATGACTGAAGAACAAAAAATAATTACTCTTTCTTGTTATTATATTTTTTGTTGTTGTTGTTGTTATTATTATTATTATTATTATTATTATTATTATTATTATTATTATTAATCATTTTTCAAAAAGAATAAACAACAAATTATTTTCTAGGTATCTTTAGATTAAAGTGAATATAAATCTAAAAGTAAAATTCAAAAATAAAAGGAAAATTTATTTATAAATCCCATATGTGGGTATATTGATCCATTTAGTCCTAAAAGTTTTCTTATAAACTAATTATCCCTTTTTGTTTTGGAAAATTGTATTTATTTGATTTGGTGTCATTTGAGTTAAATGCCTTTTTGTGATTCATTTTTCTAATTTTATAATTGTTTTTTGGGATGGGAATGGAAGAGTGAGGTGTGTGGAAGATTCTTTTTGTGGGGTTTGTGGCTGAAGTGTTGGTTGTGGAACATGAAAATCTACATTTTTATTGTTACATTGGAGTGTTACGTTAGAGTTCTTCATTTGAAAAAATGCACTAAGAAGCTTTTGTATGTTGCATTGATTGAAGTTTTACGTTTGGGAAAAAATACGCAAAGGAGTTTTTTTTTGAAATGTAATGTTGTTACATTTGAAAAACTTACACTAAAACGTTTTTAGTGTGTTACATTAGAATGTTATATTTGAGAAAAATACAATTAAAAGTTTTTATGTGTTACATTGATTAGAGTATTACGCTTGGGAAAAGTACACTAATGAGTTTTTTTTGGAATGTTTCGTTGTTACGTTTGATAAAAGTATACTAATGAATATTTTAACGTTCTACATTAGAGTATTACGTTTGGAAAAAACACACTAAGAAGTTTTTGTGTGTTATATTGATTAGAATGTTACATTTGAAAAAAAGTACACTGATGTTGTGTTTGGTTGGGGGATTTGAGTAGGGATTTGGAAAGGGAAGGGGAAAATGTAGGTGAAATGTGAATAAAACATACCTATATTTCACCAAATTTCACACACTTTTTCCCCTTTCCTTTCCAAATCCCTCTCCAAATCCTCCAACCAAACACAGCGTAAAGAATTTTTTTGGAATGTTACATTGTTGTGTTTGAGAAAAGTATACTAAGGAGTTTTTTAGTGTATTATATTATAGTGTTACATTTGGAAAAAGTATACTAAGAAATTTTTTTGAAGTGTTACATGTAGTAATTTCAATATTAGGAGAAAACTTACATTTGTTTCTCAACATATAACACACGCTCGTTTATGCTTGGCCTTTTATGTAATTCATACTACAATGGGACCTTTGGGTCTATAAGAAAAAAGAAAGGACCAAACAGCTCATAAGATAATTATTTGGGATTTATTAGTGCTTCACCCAAAATAAAAAAGTACTATTAAATTAAGTGATTCTCAAAAGAAAATAAAAGGGTTATTAAAAAAAAAAAAACAGTGTCAAAGACACAAAAAAAAAAATAATATTAAAACTAAAAAATTCAAAATAAAATTTTAAAAAAACAAACCAAACTAAATATTGTAAACTTCTCTTTTTTTTAAAAAAATATTTTTTCACTAATCTCTAATTTTACAAAAATTATTCACAATTCCTTTCAATTTTTTATGTGAATTTAATAATCTAATTAAAAAAATAGTGCACAAACCAAAAAAAATAAAAATAAAATAAAAATAAAAATAAAAATGTAACACTAAAATATCTACATTATGACCAACTATTTAATTATGAACAATTAATTTTTCATTGTTACCTGTATTATATTGTTGTAAAAGGTTTCACTTATAATATCTTATATATGTTAGTGACTACATATATAAATATATATTTAAAAAAACATATAAATATAAATTTATATATATTACTGAATTCGTAGATTGTTAATTTGTAATACTATATTATCATCAGATACTTTAATTTTTTAACATGTATTGCTTTAGTAATATAATTATATGCATTGTTCTCCTATCAACTTTATGTTGAATACATATATACATATATTTCATATAAATAAGTGTCCACAATGAATACTTTTAATAACTTTGTAAAATACCTCCATCACGACAATAATTGTACTTTTTTTTTTCCTTCACAAAAAAAATCACATTATGGAGGAAAAATGGATTTTAAAATTCATAATAGTATAATATCGCCTCAAACTCTTACTCATCAAAATATTTTTATTACAATGAGTTATAGCGGTGAGCAAGAAAAAAAAAAAAAAAAAAGATGGTGAAACAAAAATTATAGAAGATCTATTGTAACATGCTCTCTAAGTAAAGTTAGACAACTGTCCTATTTGTTGTAAAGTTTAAGAAAAACAATATACCTCATGCACACATTTTAGTCAAAATATAAGGAAAAAAAAAAAAATCAAATGATGTCCAAATATTATCACAGTAACTCAATGATATAGAAAGTAAGTATATCAAATAAAATGTTTCAATTAATTTTTGTCATATGCTAATTACTAAAAGATGATATAATAAATTATGTAACTTGGCAGTTTTATGAAAGTGAACTTACAAATACTTATAAGCATGGATCTATAAATATTATGAAAATAATTAAGAAATTCCTATATCAATCGAAATATTAAAACTTATGGACATTATTAAGATTATCTCTCCTAGGCATTAATGTTGATCCCTTCATGGAACCATTTTTTAGGTACGGATGATATGCTTTCACCTCGTTGAAGGTTGAGATCGTTTTGGGGCATGAAGGCTCTTGTTGTTTCCCTTATATGTACATCACTTGGCTTATGTTTTTGGGGTAAATACCCATCCTTTTGTAATAGGGTTCTAACCCTTGGAATTTATAAGCCTTTAGGGAATTTATTTTGAATATTGTTTAGTCTTGTACTTAACACATTACATGCTATAAATTTAGGATTTAGGTTATAAATGTATCATCATATGTAATTATCTTTTGTAAATCTCAAGGAACATTTGAAATGAAATATAATGAAAAGAGATTTATTTTGTTTATGAATGTCATTCTAATTTGAGATAATTGTCATATTTCTGCATGTATAATATAATTGAGTAATGAGAATGAATCACATCTATTGCTTATATTCAATAAAACAGGCTTTATAAAATAAGAGGCGTTACATTCACCTTAAGCATGAAAGGTCCAAGTGTTGAAGGAAATGGCATAAGAAGAAAAACACCCCAAATGGTAGTCTTGACCATAGGTAGGGGGTGATGAATCTGACCCTCCGGGAAAGAATCATTTTGCTCAAAAAGTGTTCTAGAAGCAATTCAAGTTTTCTCGCCAAAAGTTCTCTAATTTTTTGTGCATGAATAGTACAGTTCCAAGTAGGGGTGTAAATTTGGCTCGGGCTCGAGCCACGCAGGCTCTAGCCAAAATTTGGACTGGGTTGGGTAGGCCTACGGGCCAAAAAATCGGGCCCAGGCCTAGGGGGTATTCGGGCCTTGGGCGGGTTGGCAAGCCAAGCCTCGGGCCTGGGCCTCGGTTCAAGCTTGGGCGAGCTTGAACATTTTTTTTTTCTATTTTTTTCTACCAAAACTTCATTCTTTTCCACCAAAAATAACATTGGGCCTTATAGCGATCCGGGCTTAGACCCGATCCATTTATTGCTTTCAAATCTAGGAAATCATATTCATAGCGGTTGTTCTTTCATTTTTTTTTCCTCGTTGGATTATGGCTTGACGGTCGACACCATCCTTGGTGGTGTTGACACCACCTTGTTGCTGTGCTCTTGGTGTAGCTATTGAAATTTGGGGTCGACACCAGTGTTGGTGGTGTCGACACTTGACCTGTTATTGGCCTTGAGGTCGACACCAGGCTTGGTGGGGTCGACCCTTCCATCGCTGCTTTGTCCTAGGCCACATACTGAAATATAGGGTCGAAACCTCGAGTTCTTAGGGTGGACCCTCTTCTTGTTGTTTTGTTCTGGGTTGTATTCTAAAACATAGGATCGACACCACTATCTCCTAGGGTCGACCCTCGTTGGCTGTAAAACATTAGTGTCTCAACTTTTCTTCTTGAGGGTCGACATCACTGTCTCGAGGGTCGACCCCTATGAGTTATTTCTAGATTTTTGATTCAGTTTTTGGCCCTACTTTTTGCGGTTTGACTTATCCTTTCGTTTGACTTTAGGGCTATTATTCTACCACTATAAATAGACCCTAAACACACTTTTCTCACTTATTTTTCCTCTCTCTCTCTCTCTCTCTCTCTCTCTCTCTATTTCCTCTGTAACCTATGACTTCTCTCTTTTCTCTCAAAACTTATCTTTTCTCATCTAGATCTTCAGATCTACTCACTTAGAGATACCTTCTCAACTTGGTTCTTCGAAATAGATTGTAGATCATTTCAAGGGCTTCCTTTTGATCCGAGTAGCTCGTGATTTCGTTGACATTGAGTTTTTCTGAGTTCTTCTCTTCCATCTTCTGAGCTTGAGGTAGGGATTCTCTGCACTTTCATATTGGGTATGGATTGGTTATCATCTTATGGGCGGTTATAGACTGTTACCGTCAGAGGGTTACTGTATGTACCTCAAGTGGTGAATGTTTTTATTTCTTGGGGGAAAGAGTTGATAGAGCCTTGTTGCCAGTGTGTGATCCGTGTGGTCGGGGCAAGCTTAGTCTCCTACTTGCTACATTCTTAAATTTTGAGAGTGATATAGTTCTAGTTGAGTTGCTGAGCATAGTTTGTGAATACCCGAACGTTTTCCTTGAGGATCTCACTAGTTTACCATCTCACCGTGAGATTAAGTTCTCTATCGACTTAGTGCCTAGCACGACACCGATTTCCATGGCACCGTATAGATTTGCATCGGCTGAGTTGAGTGAGTTGAAGATTCAACTCTAGGAATTGTTAGACAAGGGCTTTATCTACCCTAGTGCATCGCCTTGGGGAGCACCGACTCTCTTTGCCAAGAAGAAGGACGGCACATTGCGACTTTGTATTGACTATCAAAAATTGAAACGGGTAACTGTTAAGAACAAATACCCAAATGCCTCATATAGATGATTTGTTTGATAGTTGAAGAGCTCTTGTTGCTTCTCTAAGATAGACTTGAGATTAGGTTATCACCAATTGAGAGTGAATGAGGAGGATATCTAGAAGACGACATTTCGTATGCGGTATGGCCACTACGAGTTCCTAGTGATGCCTTTTGGGTTAACCAACGCACCGGCTGTGTTTATGGATTTGATGAATCGAATCTTCTGTGAGTTCTTAGACTGCTTTGTATTTGTCTTTGTTGATGACATCCTGATTTACTCACCCTCAGAGAAAGAGCACGAGGAACACTTGCGAGTTGTGCTTGAGTTTCTTGTAGCCCACAAATTGTATGCTAAGTTTGAGAAGTTGTGAGTTCTAGTTGAAAGAAGTGAAGTTCTTAGGCTATGTGGTATCTGGGAAAGGAGTGATGGCAGATTCTTCCAAAATAGAAGTAGTCCAAGATTGGGAACAACCTAAAAATGCTTTTGAAATTCATAGTTTCTTGGGGTTAGCCGGGTATTACCGTCGGTTTGTGAAAGATTTCTCTAGGTTGGCATCACCTTTGACCAGAATAACGAGGAAGGGAATCAAATTTGCGTGGAGTGAGACTTAGAAGAAGTCATTCCAAGAGCTTAAGGTTAGACTTACTACTGCTCCAGTGTTGATTATTCTAGAGAGGGGTTTGGGCTATTTTGTATATTGTGATGCATTTCGGGAAGGTTTGAGTTGTGTCTTAATGTAGGAGAAAAAGGTAGTAGCTTATGGTTTGCGGCAGTTGAAAACACAAAAGAGAAACTATCCTACACATGACCTAGAGCTAGCAACTGTGATCTTTGCCTTGAAAATTTGGAGACATTACTTGTATGGTGAGAAATTTGAGGACTTTTCTGATCATAAGAGTTTGAAGTATTTGTTTTGACAGAAAGATATGAATCTGAGGCAGAGGGGTGGATGGAATTTATAGAAAATTATGATTTTAAGTTGCACTATCATCTGGGGAAAACCAATGTAGTGGCTGATGCCTTGAGTAGAAATACCATTAGTAGTGCAGCAAGTATTGTCATCCGGGAATGGGAGATGTTCGGTGCCATTGGTGAGTTTGACTTGTATCTTGGCAAGTCCGTTGAGTCGGTTGCTTTGTTTATGGTGGTTGCACAAACTACACTTATGAGCTGAGTTATAGAAGCGTAACAGAGTGATCTTGAGGTAGAAGTCCTCCGGGAGAAGAGAGCTAGTGGGAATGTAGAGAAGGGGTTGAACATGTATTCTGACTCGAGTGTTAGATACCTTGATTGTCTCTTTGTGCCGGAGTCTTGTAGAGAGGAGATACTTTGAGAGTTTCACCATTTGCCCCTTGAGGTGCATCCGGTAGGCACAAAAATGTAATGTGACCTTAGTCGCCAGTTTTGGTAGAAGGGGATGAAAAATGATGTAGCCGTGTTTGTATCGAAATATCTTACTTGTCAACAAGTGAAGGCTGAACATTAGAGATCAGCAGGTTTGTTACAACCCTTGCCTATAACCGACAGGAAGTGGGAGCATATTACGATGGATTTTATTGTGAATCTTCCGAGGACTCAACAGGGCAATGATGCCATTTAGGTGATAGTTGATCGGTTGACTAAGTCGGCACACTTGGTATCTATGTACACGAGTGACTCGATAGATTACTTGCCAACCTTTATGTTAGGGACATAGCTCGACTTCACGGGGTCCCTGTGACTATTTTTTTGAATAAAGATCAGCCTTTTACGACTCGGGTGTGGCACAGCCTACAGAATGCCTTGGGCACAAAGTTGACTATTAGCACTATTTATCATCCTCAGACTGGTGGGTAGCAAGAGCGTACCCTTAAGATCCTTGAGGATGTGCTTCGGGGTTGTGATCTCGACTTTAAGGGGTCGTAGGAGAGACACTTGCCTTTAGTAGAGTTTGCTTATAACAATAGCTTCTAGTCGAGTATTGGTATGGCACCTTTTGAGGCCTTGTATGGCCGATTGTAGATCTCCTGTATGTTCAACCAAGGTGAGTGATGCACCTATGTTAGGTCTTGAGGTTGTCCGAAAAACGATAGAGAAAGTCGCACTTATCCGTAAAAGGTTGGTAACAGTTCAGAGTCGTCAGAAAAGCTATGCCAATCGTAGGAGGAGACCGTTATCCTTTAAGGTAAGAGATCACATCTTCTTGAAGATATCATCTAGATGAGGTTTGATGAGGTTTGGGAGGAGTGAAAAGTTGTCTCCTAGGTTTATTCGATCTTTTGAGATCCTAAAGCGGATTGGAGAGGTAGCGTATCGTTTGGCCTGGCTGCCGCAACTTTCTCGGATTCATGACGTGTTTCATATCTGTATGCTTCGGAAGTGTGAGCTAGATCCATCACACGTGTTGGACATGACCGAGCTAGAGGTAGATGAGGATGCCTCACATGAGGAGAGACCAGTTAGAGTTTTAGACACTCGAGAAGTCTTGTGTGGCAAGACAATTCCTTTGGTAAAAGTGTTATGGAAACATCACGGGGTTGAGGAAGAAACTTAAGAACGTGAGACGGAAATCCTTGAGAAGTATCCGGACCTATTTGTCGATGTTTAAATTTGTATTGAAAATTGTGTCATGTTAATATAATATAAACATTGTATATGTGTTTGGAAATGTGAATTGTATATTTCTTAATGAGAATCTGTTTCTTATAGTGATGAAATTGAATTGCTATCATTGTTGTAATTGGTTTAAACATGGTTTTGTTGTTGATTTAAAATTTCGGGGATGAAATTCCTTAAGGAGAGAAGTTATAGCGATTCGAGTTTAGACCCGATCTATTTATTGCTTTCAAATCTAGGAAACCATATTCGTGGCGATTGTTCTTTCTTTTTTTTCTCATTGGATTATGACTTGAGGGTCGACACCATCCTTAGTGGTGTCGACACTGCTTTCTTTTCCTTGTTTTATTATGCTCTGCGGGTCGACAATAGCCTTGGTGGTGTCGACACCAGCTTGTTGCTGTGCTCTTAGTGTAGTTACTGAAATTTGGGATCGAAACTGTAGCTCGACTTTTTCGCGTCCCCTTTTGAAAGTCAAAATAAGCCCTATAGTATCGGACTCCTGCAGTTCTGAATCTGATTCCACAAGTGCAATGTGAAATATATATAAACATCAAAGAGTCCCAATCCGGAAAATCTTTTTAGAAAATTGATTTTAAATCAAATTGCCAAATATGGACTGCTTTGCCAGATACAGAGTTGCTACCTAAATATTTTTGGGAAATCTAGGAAACCCATGACTTGTGCCAAAGGCCACGTGTCCGTCATCACCAAGATTGTCTCGGCTTGGGAACTTAGGTACCAGAGGGGAAGGTCATGAATGCATTTAAGCACCCCTGCTCGCCCGATCGAAGATTGGCCTCTACTAATCATGATATGAATCTTATGTACATTATATGCTCCTGTTCTGGTTTATTAGGCTAGCATTACTATGTGATGTGCACACACACTAGTATAGACTAACTTGTAAGAATTGGAACATTTCGATTCATGTTTGTTTTGAAAATTGTTTCGAATATATACCACTTAAAAAAAGTGATCGCATATAAACATTTACTCAAATTATTCCAATTCAAGCAATTAGCCTTCATCCACAGGCATTCAAGCAGTTATAGCATTAAACCAATTATCCTCATGGCAAGCATCCTAAACATGGCAACAATCACACACCTGTGATATGTTAAACCGAATAAAGGCTTACCTAGTATTCCAAGCCAAAAGAAGATAAAAGTTAGAAAAAATGCATGATTCTTAACTATGCGATATGACTAATGCAACACATACAATATGCAATCTAAATAGGCTCGGCTACTAATATGGCATATGAATAAATGAAATAGCATGCGGTCTGAGCACGTATTCAAGAAGTATTAAACAAACAATGTAATTAGAATGATGAACCGAGCCTCGGTGCAGGCAATACAAATGGATGCAAACATGAAGTATGCTAAACAAAACGTGATGTCCCTAAACTAACCATCATAAGCTAATAAATAAAAGGGAGAAAGACGTGGGGTTGGAAAACATACACGTTATTACATCATTGCGCTTTCACGAAGGAGAGTCCGAATGAATAGACTAACTAACTAGCTAGCTAGCTAATTAAAGCTAAGCTAATTATTACAAAACAAATGAAATTATCTAAACTACTTAACTGATTATTACAACAACAATAAATCAACTAACCGTTCTAGTTAACTAAATTATAACACTTTACAAAATTAACTAGCTACAACTAATTAATTACAACAAATATTTAATCTAAATATTTAAAATTAAACCAACTCGGAATGCAAGGGATGCTCATGCACATGCTTGGTTTGCACCCGAAAAGCCACTGTTTTGCTTCCAGAGAGCCTCTGTTGCACAATAGAACACTAACATAGTTGTCCACTTCCAGAATAACTCTGTTCTGCCTGAAGAACACAGTGTTGGATTTTGCATCAGTGGCCGGCCGACTAGTGATGAGGGTTGCCAGCCACCAGTGATGGCTGGCCGGCTATCAAAGGTGGTTTGCCGGCGATGGAAAGTGGCTTGCGGGCCACTACTGCCTAGTTCTCCTTGTTGCAACAAAGGACAAATAGAGCATACACAAGGTATTTCAAGGGTTTATTTGCACAACTCACCTCTCCTTTTCATGAATAAATCAAAGGAGTAGCAAATTTGGTTCACAAACCATCAATGGATGCAATTTCATTACATGATGGCTTGTGAAACCAAGTATGCAAGTTCAATAAATGCAACAAAATGAGACTGCAAAACCACCTCCCTATCATGAAAGATCAAGGGAAGTGGTGACCTTGGAGACTTGAGTCATTTCATCACTAGTAAGTATGAAATGGCCCAAGTTTCCATGTGTTCAACTAACGTCTAATTGAACACAACCAAATTATTATGTTTCACCATTTTAGTCCTAATTTTAATTACTCCATTTTAAACTACCAATCATCCTTTAATCAATTGAGTCCAAAGGGTGAGTTTAAGTCTTCTAATGGAAAGAAGGCTCAAACCAAGAGTTGTCTTAGGCATGAAAGAGACATGAAACCATTGGTAATGAACCCCCTAAGGGATTAAACCATTAAGCATGATATCTCGATCTCATGCTTTAAACAAACAAGTAATTTGAACCACTTTCAAAGAAAAACAAAAAAGCTAAGAAAGGAGGGAGGTTGTAGAGATTATTAGTGTTGAAAATGAGTGAGAAAAACATACATAAATGTCAAATAAGATGGTGTCTAAGGCCTAGAACACCAAACTTGTGAGGACAATTACACTACAAGCATGCAAAACAAAGCTCAAATGCAACCAACAGCCCAAAACAGTGCTAAAATAGTCTAGAATAAGTCCTAAAATATGCTGGAATTAAGCTAACAATAGCTAGATTAATATGCTAAAACATGGCACAAACTAGGCTAGTAAGCAAGACACAAGGAGGGTAGGCTAACCCCTCCAAATTTGGACTTCAAAACATGATTTTGACCATTGAAAAAGCTCAGAAAAGGATAGTAAAAGGGTGGGAAACAACACCCTCAAGAGCAAACAACACCCTCAAGAGCTCTAACAAGCCTCAATGACACCTCAGCTCAAATATGGAGAGATTTGGTTAAGGGTGTATAGGCAAAGGTTGAGATTGAGAGTGCATAAGCTAAAGGGTAGAAATTTGTTAGAGAGGGAGAGAGAATTGAAGAGAGAGGAAAAATTTTGATCAAAATTTTTCAACCCGAAAACATGAGAGAGGGGTCTCCGACATATAGAAAACATGAATTCCCTACAAAGATATCTAACCCTATACGTGGGTGCAGATGCATGCATCTATGCAAACAGTTGTCACAGCTATCACAAAATATCTGTAAAAGAAATTGGTGGCCGGCAAGCCACATTAATGGCCAACAACCCCAAAGTGATGGCCGACTGCCCAAAAAGAAGCTGCAGGCTTGAAGAACATAGGGTTTGGTCCAAAACAGGGCAACAAATGTGCAGGGTTTGAAAGGCTCAAAGCTACGGCTTTCCGCTGAGGACTTCAAGCACTTGATGAGCATATAGAATCATCATCGGGTGTGCAAGCGATGGTGTCCAAGTCGTAATGGCTGTAAAAAATGGGGTGTCTACAGTTGCCCCTCTGTGACAGAACTCGGAGTCATGAAATGACGTAAGTGAATGTCAAAGCCTGAAGACGACTCATTTTGACCAGGCTGTAAGACTTGGACAAACAATCAAGACAGAAATAAACGGTTGCGCCTGCAGCCTACCTACGTATCCCTTTGCAAGGAATCAAACCAGCGTTGTTCTGGGGCAAGATACAAATGATATGTACAATGTAACTTTTAAAGCTGGACTCACACACTACGCGAAGCCAACTATTTTGAAAACTTATGATCGTGCAAGATGATGCAATAAGCAATAACAAATGCAATAACGATAACACATGAATAAACAGTTTCAAGCTTAAAACCAACACAGGTTCGATGCAAAAGATAAAACCACACTCTAACCACGCCAAAACAAGAGACAAGGAAAGAAACACCGCTCAGGGTTGCGTTGCACGCATCCTGAGAAATTGAGAACAAAAACTGCTCGGAGTCGCGTTTTACGCATCCCGAGAAATTGAAGAACGAAAACCACTCAAGGTCGCGTTTCACGCGTCCTGAGAAACAAAAAGACCGCTCAGGCTCACGCTTCACTCATCCCAAGAAATAAGAGAACCTGCTTGGGCTTGCATTTCATGCGTCCTGAGATGAGAGAAAACCGCTCGGGCTTATGTTTCATGCATCCCGAGATGAAACCACCCAAAGCTACGATGCACACGCCTTGAGATACAAGAAAACCTCTCGGGCTTGTGCTTCGCACATTCCAAAATGAAAGAAAATCGCTCGGGCTCACGTTTCATGCGTCTCGAGATGAAAGAAAGCTGCTCGGGCTCACGCTTCGCACGCCCCAATATGAAACAAAGAGGTGTGCGATAGATGCACAAAGTGAACGAGTGCGATAGATACACAAAGTGAACAAGTGCGATAGATGCACAAAATGAACATTCCATGTCAGATAGACAACCGACATAACATGTGAATTGAAAGAATGTTCTATGCAAGAAACAAGAGCATATTCTATGCATGAAATAAGAGCAAGAGCACATTCTATGTGTGAATCATAACTAATGCAAGAGATGCATGTAACATACGCTTATGTGAAATGCAATTCTTATGCAACAATATGAAATGCATATTCGATGCAACAAATATGAAATGTATATTCTATGCAACAAATATGAACGAAAGGAGAACGAAGGCAAAATGAATAAAAGCGACATTCGATGGCACCTTCCAATTTATCTCTCAGAGGAATTGAAATATGTTTAAAAAGGATACACCTCATTCATGTTGACAAGTGATGAACGTTGTGCGCCAAAAGCACAGTTTTGAGCTTCCATAGAGACAATCTAGACCCAACAGTGAACCTTCCTTGAAACTCTTGGGAAACAAAGACACAAAATAGCATCAGGACTCAGACGGAGGCCATCGGCCACCTATCAACCACAGGGTGAGGCTGCCGGCAATGGAAAGGCCTTGCCGTCCATCTTCAGGCCATCGATGGCAGTTCGAGGCAAAAACGAATTTTCATGAATGGGTCTTTAAGTATAGGTATCCACACTTCATTTCCACATAACCACATATCTGAAAATCTCTTCTTTCTCTCTTTAGACACTTTCCCCCTCTAGATCCGAGCTTTTTAGGCGTTTTCTAATGCCCTACGCAAACTTTATTGATTAAACCTCTTGATTCTCTTCACTTTGAACCGATTGGATTTTGATTTTGACACTTTTTTCTTCATTTTCACCCTTCTAAGCTTGTTCCCCTCGAGTTTCTCTAGAGTTCAGTGAACTTTTCTGGGCTTTGACTTTTTCTTCCATTTTCTCTCTCATAGGGTTGACTTTTTCCAAGTTTACCCTATTTTCTCCATTTTTCTTCATTTTCACCTACTTTTCACCCATTTTCCAGATGGCAGATGATTCACCACATGACGGGGCCCCCAGAGGTTCCCCTCATATTTCCACTTGTTGCTAAAGTGGAGGAGCCGGTCACTGGCAAGGCTGGCGAGGCGGCTCAGGGTATTAAGGCCGACCTGGAGGCGGAGTTTGAGCCTAAGCTCGAGCCGGAGCCACTACCGTTGAGGGTATGACCTTTTGATCCAGCGAGGTACCATCCTCAGATATATATCTTGCCAGCCAGTGGCATCAGGCGCTTTAGCAACTTTGTTCTCAGTGTACCGGAGGACCTCCTGCTGAGGGAGTTGGCTTCTCACCTTTCATCCGTCGCCATTGAGGTATGAACTCTGTTTTCATGCATTTCTGCCTTTCTTTACTTGCATTTCTTGCACTGCCTTTTATCTAACTGTACTTTCATCACTGCCTTATCTGATTCATCTGTTCTTTACCATAGGGCGAGTCTTATGCCTTCAGAGGGTATGGAGCCATGATTGCATGAGATTGGTACGACGAGCTCTCTGCTGGAGTTCATGACATCGTGGATGAGACTGGCTTCGGCCTCTTCTGTTTTGGCCTGACGCAGGTTATCGCGAGTCGTCCCCTTCTGGAAGCACTTGTAGAGAGGTGGTGCGACACCACCAACTCCTTCCACTTCTCCACTACCGGGGAGATGACGATGACTCCCTACGACTTTGCCATGAACACTGGCTTAGGAGTAGGGGGTGATCTGATCCTGTTCGACACCGACATGGGGGAGTAGGAGGCCGCTGGACCGAGCTGCTAGGAGCACGACCACCTTTATATCGGGCAGCTATGGTCTGATATGGTCGGTTTGTTGAACAGTTCAGAGGGAGCGAGCCAGAGACGCTTGAGGAGATAGAGTAGTATGCCAGAGTCTTTCTGATGTTTTTCCTCAGTAACACCTTATTTTCGAGCAGGTGGAACACCGTGGGCTTATATCTGCTGAGTGCCCTGGTGACCCTTCCTCGGGTGCACTTCTACGATTGGGACAGAGCTAGTCTTGCCACCCTATATGGCTACATGAGCTCTACCTCCAGCCTGAGAGGAGAGTTGATCAGAGGCTACTAGTGAGCCTGGGAGGTATGCATTTCAGTTCCCCCTTCGCACTTTACATTTTATGTTCTGGATTTTTTGCTTTATATCTGTTCAACACTTGTGATTTCTGCTTTGCACTTCCTGCATCTGTTCACCCATTGCACTTTTTGCTTTGTAATTTTTGCATCTGTTCATGCTATAAGCTTTCTGCTTTACACTTTCTATATCTGTTCAGGCTGTGTTGATCACAGATCACTGTACTTTCCTTGCAGTTATGGGTTAATGCTTATTTCCCAGCTCTTCCCTCAGAGCCCATGGAAGAGTTCCCATTGGCAGTCCTCTATTCGAGGCAGTATGATGGCAGGTGCTAGCGTCGGAGCCGTGAGTCGTTCACATTCTTTCGGCATTATTTTGACATAGTGGCTGCCCATGAGGTAACCCAAAACATAGTCATCTTTTCTTTACCATTGTTCTGATTCACATTTTTGCAACTGACAGCAACTAACCATCTGTACACTCTCTATTTGCAGATCACGTGGTAGCCTTGGGCCATGATACCAGCTGGGATACGGGACTAGTATGCCGGGGCCTGGGCCACTTTTTGTTTCTGCATTCTACTTGAGGGCCCAGTCTGCCGGGCCTGGTTTTTGAGTGAGTGGTTCGTCTGACAGGCCGTGGGCTTACCAGACTCGATTATTCTGATGCCACTGCCAGAGTCCATGAGATCAGCAAATAGCCTATCCGTCGATTCAGTTACACAATTTATGGTGGGCTTAGATGCTGACTACTTTAGGGCAGAGGGCGACTATGCGACCTTCATTCAGACCCATCTCATGCCACCTCTGACAGGCGCTTGTGAAGGTGAGGGGGCGAGGGCTTTTGTAGCGAGAGACACACATAGGGTGACCAGGGCCTGTGCTAGATGGGCTCCTCGTGAGGGGCAGAGGACCCGTTGGCCAGAGCTTTCTACCACGCTTACATGTTGGCGGCATACCGGGGTGGCTTACCAGGTCCCGATTGTGCTTGCAACGGCTGATCATGAGCTTGTCAGGGTTCAAGGCCCGACAAAGGTATGGACCATACTTTACGATTTGCACCTCACATTTCATTTCAGATACATTTATTACGAACACTGATCATCCAAATGCATTTGCAGGCATCGATAGAGTTCACAGGGAGTGCTCTCGAGCTAATAGCCTCATTGATGGGCATGGTGCAGAGGAGGGAGACGCTACTCGGTCTCCACGGCATTTTGGTAATTTCTTCAATTTGCACTTCATGCTAACATATTTCCACTGATACACTGGCATTTCAACTATAGTTTTCACCAAACTGCGTTGATACACTACATTGGCACACTGCATTCACACACTGTATCTGACTTCTGCATACACTCATTCTATATACTATGCTTGCATCTGATACACACACTAAAACTGATATGTGACAACTGTTCTTTTCAGATCCCAGCTATACTGAGTGTACCGGCGGCAACAGCAGCACCAACACCAGCACCGGCTGTACCTCCTCCAGCAGCAAGGAGAGAGGCAGAGATAGGGGTGCCCAAGTCCAGAGCAGTCCTCTAGAGCCCATCTTAAGCGATGATGATGTTGAGACCAACGACTCTGAGGAGGTAGCGAGTCAGCATTCTGAGTCATTCGAGAGTGGAGACGATGGTGCCGACTTGGGTTCCGAGAGCGGAGGTGATGATGCCAAGGCAGGTTCTGGGCAGAGAGCAGAGATGATACTAGCTCTGGTTCTGGCTCAAAGACTGATTCAGACAGCAGAGCTGACGGAGATAGTGCCCCAGAGTCTTCTCCTCCGAGGAAGAGGATGAAGAGGGCCTCTCGGGCTTGAGGCGACTGGCGCTGATTTTTTTTTTTTAATTTTGCTTAGTTTCTTTTTGTTTGATAGCATTAGTAGATTTATAGTTTCAAATAGGCTTTATTTTGGTCTAAAACTTGTACTCCTCATTTTGTAAAAACCATGATCAGAATAAAACCTCGCAGTTTTTATAAAAAGAGTGTTGTTATTTTGCATCATGAGCACCATATTTGCATGAAAGTGGACATGGAATCGAATTGGCCAAGAGCACTTGATTGAAACAATGTTCTTAATCGGGTAATGAACCGACCAACAAACAAAATGCAAAATGCAAAACACAACTCGATAAGCAAAAACAACTTGACAAACACAAGCGAAAACAACTCAAACATGAATAAACAAACCTACTAAAACCAAAAAGACTCAAAAAAAGACCTTGAAATAAACAAAGATCAAAACAAAACACATGCTTCTAGCACTGCTCAACACATAGGTGGACAGCAGGCCTGAAAAGGAGGCTGTCAGCCAGAGAAGGAGCCTACTAGCCATATGTCATCCACAAGAGGTGGCTGGCTTGCTAGCCACCTGCCGGCCATCAAATGTGGGAATCACTAGATTGTTGACAACTGGCTTCCACTCACTGCCTTATCTTCTACAAAAGGTTGAGCTTCGTGAACTCTTCTCTAGAACTTCATTTCAGCTACAATTTCTTCACAAATGGAGCCATTTTTCACCGAAAAGCTCTCAGATTGGATTGCGACTTTAGACAACTCGAAAAAGGTTAATTTTCAAAGTTTAGCATAAATTCACTTTTTCAGCTGAGCCGTACTCCACTTTGTATTCCATTCCTTCATGCTGCGGTAGGATGTTGGGACCCGATTACACATGTCTTTAGCTTTGGGGGACAAGAGATATGCTCGACAATTGAAGAATTTCAGGAACTAATGGAATCCCAGCGCGATGAGGAAATCATACCTTAGCGCCGTTTTGGCCAATTCCAAGCTTTGGGATGGATGTGTGGGCTCACTCTACACGAGGCTTGATCTTTGGTTTATAATGGAGAGTTGGATATTCCCAGCTTGATTCATCGCTTTTCCGACGTCGATGACCAAGGCGACCTTTTTTGGCGGGGTTTTCGGCAACACGTGCTTTGCTTATTGTAGACCGCCCCTGAGAACTCCCTGCTCTGCGCCGCGAGGGCGCGAAATCGTTTTGTTCTTAGCTACTACAGTTCAGAGTCGTGTCACAGTTCTGAATCTAATCTCACAAAGTGCAATGTGAGACTGATAAGTCACCAAAGAGTCCAAATTCGGCAAATCGTTTTGGAAAATTGATTTGTATATAGAAGTGCCAAACATGGACTACTTTGCCAGATACAGAGTCGCCACCTAAATATTTTATTTTGAGGGAATTTAGGAAACCCTGACTCGTGCCTAAGGTCACGTGTCTGTCATCACCAAAGTTGCCTCGGCTCGGGAACTTGGGTACGAGAGAGGAAGGTCATGCAATGAGCACCCCCACTCGCCCGATCAAAGATCGGCCTTTACTAACATGATACTTTGTTTTTGAAAACATATGCGTTCTTATTCTGGGTATTAACCTAGAATTACTATGTGATGCGCGCAACATACAAGTATTGACTAGATCACCTAAGTTGGAACAAAACATTGCATATTCGTTTGTGAAAAATGATTTTGAAGGTGCTACTCGCAAGTAGGCTAAGACGCGAATTTTGATGAATTGTTCCAATTCAAGCAATCCAACCTTCATCCACAGGCATTCATGCAGTTAATCACTTAAGCAGTTAGCCTCATGGCAAGCATGCTAAACATGGCAACACTTACACACATGCAAGGATGCTAAAGCATAAACACTCACAATGTACTCCGAGCCAAAACAAAGAACTAGTTAGAAATCATGCATGATCCTAGTTCATGTTAAGATGGCTAATACAACACATGCAAAAATACAACTAAGATAGGCTCGGATATTCTAAGATGTCATGTGAATGCAACTTGATAACATGCTGTTGAACACGTATTCAAGTAAATGTATTGAAGTACAATGCAGTTAGTATGATGCGCCGAACCTGGTGCATGCAAAACAGATGAATGGATGCACGCATGCGAAGCATAAGGATGCTAATGAAGACATGCCCTAAAACTAACCATCGTAAGCGGTTATGTAAAAAGGAGAAAGAAATGGAGGTTGGAAGACATGTATCACACACACGCACGCTTATTACAACAGTTGGCCCTCTCGACGGAGGGTCCGAATAGGAAACTAACTAGCTAATCTAAGCTAATTAAACTAATTATTACATCGCAAAACTAGCCAACTAACAAGCCAACTAATTAAGTACAAAACAAAGCTAATTAACTAACAAGTTAACTAACTAGTTATTACAACCCAAATTGAATAGCTAAACGCATTAACTAATTAGGTACAGAACCAAAGCATAAACTAGCTAAGGAAAGTAGTAAAGAGAGGTCCTCAGGATGAGGAGTGCATTCATGCTCAGTCGCCTCGTTCAGAAATCCAACGCAATGCCCCGATTTGCCTCTGTTTGCAACTGTTCTCAGAACCTTGCCCCAAGCTCCAGAAAGCTTCTAACTCACCTTGGGGACCTGTGGGAGGGCTGCCGACCACCTAGGGGTGTTGCCAGCCACTGGCCGACCACTTTCCATTGCTGCAGAGCAGAAAAAGTGGTCGGCTAGCTAGTTTTTTTGGTCGGCCGACCAGTTTTTTGCTGTACTTCTCCAGCTTGCTGCAACAGAGAGCAAGAAAGGGCATGGCAATGTATTTGCAAGGTATGTGTGCACAACCACCCTCCCCATCATTTCATAAGCTCAAGGGAGTGTGGTTCTCGACCCTCGGGCCACCAATCGCGCATTTCAATGCGTGATGGCCGAGAAACCAAATTGCACAATTCAATATGAAATGAAAGCACACATAACACATAAAGCCTAAAACTCTATCATGCTTGATCAAGAGCGTCGGCGACCGAAAATTGAGGCACGTTTCATCACTTCAAGTATGAAACGTCCCTCGTTCCTGGTGTTTGGACTAACACCTAATCCAAACAAATGCAAACAACAATATGCATAACACAATGCAATTGATAATATGGCATACACAATGCAAAGAATAACATGGCATACGCAATGCAAAGAACAACATGGCATATGCAATGCAAAGAACAACATGGCATACGCAATGCAATGTAACATAAGCATGCAAACGATATGGCATACACAATGCTAAGAATAACATGGCATACTCAATGCAATGTAACATAAGCATGCAAACAACATGGCAAACAACATTCAAAATGGACTTAAACCGAATGTGGACAGACCTCAACCATACCCAAAACAGTGGCCATAATGATGAAACTAAGGCATGAAGATCAAGGCAAGCATGCTCAATGCAATGGCCCATTGACTAGGCATAAGAGCACAACTCTCAAGAGTGCTCAAAGAGCGACAAGTGTGGAAGTGTAACAACACTAAAAGCTCTGAAATTAAGCAAGAAAAGATGCCAAATCATTCAAACAGCATAAGCATGGCATGCTAGGGTCCTTAAGGCATAAGGCTAGCAAAGAGGACTATACAAAGGGACATGCAACACATGGCACAAATGCATGAACCAACCATGGATAGAGCTTAATTATGTCTAAACAAAGACCAAAACATGCTAAGATGAGGCCTCAAGGACCTAGGCAAGATGGCATACATGCTAGGCCACAAACAAGGCAACAATGCATAACACTCGAAGGCACTTAAAGAGTGAATGAAGTGGGAACATGGCAATGCTACATGCTCTGAAATGTCATGGTAAATGATGCCAAATCATGTACACAACACAAATGAAGTATGCTATGGTGCTCAAAACTTGAAGCTAGTAAGGCCAATTGCACTACAATTATGAAAAACATGAAACATACGGTCAAGGCAACCCAAAATAGTCATAGAACATGTCAAAATGATGCTAAAACATGCATGGAAAGAAGCCTAAATAAGCTAGCGTGAAGGGCATAAGGCATGATGCATACAAGGCCAAAAGGAAGGATTACACTACACTTACTAAGACCAAGAATGAGATGGCTCCGCCAACAAAAATCAGAGTTATATCATGGCAAAATAACCCCAAAAACACACTGAAATGATAGCTCGCAAGCTTAGGCATGAAGGCATGCACAATGGCTCAAATTTAAGGCATAAAGCACCAACTCTCCAAAGCATGGAAAGAGTGACAAATGCAAGTGTATGACCACACTACATGTACTAAAAATCACATTTCAAATGATGCCAAATCATGAAAATAGTCCAAGTAAGGCATGCTAATGGACTTGATACACAAAGCTAACAAGCTAGAATGCATTATAGCTATACAAAGCATGGCGTGCATGACCAAAACAACATAAATCAGAGCTAGACCATGCTAAAACATAGACAAAAGCTTCTTAGAGTTAAGCCAAAATCATGTTAGAATGATGGTCTAAAGCATGATACACATTAGGCTAGTTAATGGAATTTCACTACAAGTGCATGGAGCATGCAAGGGGCTATCAAACCAAACCTTAACAGAGGTATATCATGGTAAAACAACACCAAAAACATGCTGAGATGGACTCAAAACAAGCTAGAATGACATGCTACTTCATGAAGCATACAAGACTAGTTTATGAAATTTACACTACAAGTGTATAAGGGATGCATGGGATGACAAAACCAAGTCAAAACAGTGGTATGCCATGCTGAAATAAGGCCTAAAATAGGCTGAGATGTGGCCAGCACAAGCTTAACAAACATGCTCACACATGAGGCAAATGAAGCAAGCATTCAAGAACACAAGGAGAGGGGATGACCCTCTCCTATTTGGGACCTCAAAACATCATTTCCACCACTGAAATTCCTCTGAGTTTCAGTGGTGAGAAGGCCAAAACAAGGTGGTCCCAATAGCTTAAAATGAAGGTTCAAAAGAAGGCCTAACAAGGCCTAAGAAGGGGTAGACTACCCCCAACACAAAAGTGACCTTAAACAAACATCTTAAGGACTAAAAAATAGAACTTTTTACAGTAGGAAGTTAAGCCTAAAACACCATGCAAATAGGGCTAAAAGCTTAAGCAAAATCAAGGGATTTAAGGGTTAGAAGCTCACCCTTGTAGAACAACTTTGAAGCCACAACTCCAGCAGCTTTTTTGAGCTCAAACCCCTCCAAAAACACCAAAACCAGCTTCTAAGAGCCTCATCAACAAAAGGATGGTGTTTGAGTGTGTGTTTTTGTGCAATAGTGTGATGAATATACACTTTAAGACACAAAACAAGATCAAACAAGGAAATATAGAGACAAATGTGTATCTATAGCTCAAGCCACCAAATTCTGAACCCAGAGGAGGGAGGAGGAGGTTTTCTTTTATAGAGAACCAAGTCTCAAGCTTGTTGAGGAAACTAAGGGCTCAAAGCCATCCCTCCATACACGTGTATGGAGGATGTTTTTTGTGCCCTCCAGCTGGAGAGAAAATATCTCTAGGAAGCTGGTGAAAAGCTGCCGACTACTTGAAGTGGTCGGCCAGCTACTTACACTGGTCGGCCGACCAGTGGAAGTGGTTGGCCAGCGTCAAAAGTGGTCGGCCACAGGGGAGAGGTGGTTTGCAACATGAGACCAAGGTGGTGGTGTGGTGGCTGACCAGAAAAGGTGGCTCAAAGACCAAGAAAACCAGTTGGTCGACCAGAAAACTGGCTGGCAGGAAGGAAAGTGGTCTCCAAGGGGAAGAACTGGTCTCCCACCCTTGTACCACCTTCCAAACAAGGAAAACAAGGTTTGTACCAAAAACAAACCAAAAAGGATGCAAGACGAAAGTTTGGGAGGCGAGGCGCGCGGCCGGGAGCCTCGAAAACTAGTCTACGGGCATCAAAAGTGGTCTACGACCACAAAAGTGGTCTCCTGGACCACAGTGTCCCTCTAGGTAGAGGCAACAAGGCATGGTTCAAAAACCAAGCCAAATAGAGAACGTTAAGCGGTCCCGAGACATGGCGCGCGGCTGAATGCTACGAAAATCGGAAACTAGTCTCCAAGCAGGAAAAACGGTCTACGACCACAAGAAGGTGGTCTACAGACCTCTTCCTCCCTCCAGGGAAGGGAAACAAGGCTTGGTTCACAAACCAACCCAAAAGGGAAGCAAGACAAGGCACTCGGCCGAAGGTTCCGGAAACTCGAAACGAGCACAACATGCACAATCACTGAGCGCTCAATCGATGACGTCTGAGTCTTAAGGTCGGTCAAAAATGGGGTGTCTACACTTATGTATGCTTGCTCATTTCCTTCTTGCCCCGAGTTTCGATGGGTCCAGCATTCGGTTGGTCAAAGTGGCCCAAGATTTGAAAGAAGGCAAGAGTTGCATTGGCTTGGTGTTGGCCGAAACTTTAATGGGCTTAGATGCCTTTCATCAGCGAGAGACTACCAGATTCGCGGGGAGTCCACTACTTCTTTAGGTATTGTTTCCCACCCTTACTTATATGTGTTTCTCACATCGCTTGGCACTCATGCTTTATTTTTCTCTCAAAGCCTTTTTCTCACTTTTCTCACTTTTCTCTTAACATACATCTTTATATTATTTAATCTCTCTTTTCTTTCATCCCTCCCCTGGTGTGGCTTATGGACAAGCTAAAGGCAGTGGAATCTTGCCCTGAGTACTCAGCTCGAGGCCATTTCTTCCACCACCAACTAGTGGATTTTTCTAACGAGGAGTGGAGGTGCAATTGGATGTGCAACAGGTCTGCTGTTGACATAGCTTAGCATTGCCCCTGGCTTAATCTGACCAAGATGAGCTACAACATAGCTCGACAACCTGGCATTCAGCTGATCAGCCTTACACACTGTGTGTTCTACTTTCCCTTCCGGTTTAGACGTCAGTTTGGGCATGATCAGACCCGCCTAGAGGAGGGGGTAGAGTACGCAATTTCATTCCTCATCCGTGGTTCACACTTAGCTAGGTACCTCACTGCTTGGAGGACGTGAGAGTGGAGGACGAGAGAGCTTCTGGCCCCTGCCCCTAGTTTCAGTGACACCCTTTCTAGCAAATGCTTGGCTTGGCTTGAGGATGAGGCACAAACCGAGCTCACTTTGGCTTCAGAAGTTTCCACAAACACGAGCGAGGGACGCAAGAGCACCTGACTCATCTATGCCCCTAGTTTATTGCTTTGTCCTTTCTTTTCAAGTTTTTGAATGTAATAAAAGCAACTTTGATTTGTATCAGAGAGTTGGAGAACTTTAAGTTGAAATCAATGAAATTAAAGTTGTGAACACTGAAAATTTTCCTTTCAGTCCAAAAATGGTCTAAGTTGTAAAATATAAAATTTGAACAAAATCAACTTTTATTAAAACTTCTCAAAACCATTTTCGAAAAGGATCACCACTTTACACGCACAGAATCAATCCTTAAGATGTACAACCCTGAATCAAAAGATCACAAATTGCCCCTTAATTGAACAACACTGCTCAGCGTTGTAACCATCTCTTCTCTCGGAGTGAAGATTATAACCGAACTCTCAGGTAAAGAATAGACAAAGATGACCTGATCGGACACATAAATAGGACAGTTGAGTTGGAGGTGTTTACGGCCGAACTTCAGGATGAAGTTGCCTACGTATCCTGAAGATGGGAATCAGGCTTTATGTAGTTCGGTTAAGGTTCACTCGAGTATTAACTCTCTCCTTTTGCGCTCTAACTTTTGCCAAGGCCGCCCTTTAAGGTTTTCAACCTTGCGAGCTCAGTTTTTTTTTTTTATTTCTAATTTTTCATGCTTCAACTTTTGCCTAAGTCACCCTTCTGAGTTTTCAGCCTAGCGAGCCTCTCAGAGATAGTATTTCTTCAACTTGTCCATATTGATCGGTTGAGAAAATTCCAGTCCGTTCAGGTCCATGAGAATAATAGCTCCACCCAACTAGATAGTTTTGATGATGTAAGGACCAGTCCAATTAAGTCTGAACTTGCCCCTAGGATCATGGATGGGAGCTTAGTTGTCTTCCAGCACCATATCTCCCTCTTTGAGATTCCAGGACTTAACCTTCTTGTTAAAAGCCTTAGCAATTCTGTGTTGATAGCCTTGAACATGATTCAAATCTTTTAACCTTCCCTCGTCAAACAACATCAGCTCTTCGAATCTGATCTGTTGCCAGTTTGGCTCTGCTATTTAACGCCATAACTCGTAGCGACGGGACTTCTATTTCAATTGGTAGAACAGCCCCTATCCCATAGATAAGAGAATAAGGAGTTGCCCCTGTGGACGTCCGGATTGAAGTTTTGTAGCCCCAGAGTGCGACTGGAAATTTATTTGGCCAGTCCCTATAGGTTTCAACCATCTTCTGCAAGATATTCTTGATGTTCTTGTTGGCGACCTCGATAGCTCCGTTGGTTTGTGGTCGGTATGTAGACGACTTATAAAAAGCCATGTTATATTTCTCCAACAAGTCTATCACCTCTTTCTTGAAGTGGGAGCCATTATCTGATATAATCTCGTTTGGGACTCTGTAATGGCAAATGATATTGTTTCTGATAAACTTACCCACATGCGATGCTTTCAACACTACATAGGACTGAGCTTCCATCCACTTTGTAAAGTAATCAATTGCCACCAGAATGTATTCATGCCCATTCGACCCTTTTGGCATGACTGCGCTAATGGCGTCGATTCCCCAGACTGAGAAAGGCCATGGCGAAGTTATGTTGTATAATTTTGACGGCGGGATATTCATGGGATTTACACGAATTTGGCATTTGTGGCATCGCGGAACAAAACCAATATAATCCTCCTCCATAATGGACCAGTAGTAACCTTGCTTGAGAATCTTCCGGGCTAACATCACTCCGTTCATGTGTGATCCACACTCTCCCCCATGGATGGCCTCCATCAGGCGCTTTGATTCTTCTTCTTCGACACACAACTTGTGCATTCCCAGATGACCTCTTTTGTACAGTTTATCCCCGCAGATGATAAATTGGACGGCTATTCACCGTATTCCCCTCTTGCCTTTGGCATTTGCCCCTGGTGGATAAATCTCCTTTTCCAAGAAGTTCCAAATATCGTTGTACCAAGGGTTTTTGTCTTGCGCCACATCAATTGCTGCAATAATCTCATAGGTCGGTATGTATCTCTGCTCAATGATAATCGGACGCATTTGGACTCCAAGTGGGATGTCTATCATAGAAGATAGAGTTGATAAAGCATCAGCGAACCTGTTATTCTCTCTCAGTAGATGCGTGAAAGTCAGCCTTTTAAACCTAGGAATCAGAATGTCTAGGGTCTGGTGATAAACCTTCATCTTTTCTTCTTTGACCTTCCAGTTTCCATTTGTTTGAGAAACAACTAGGTTTGAGTCCCTGATGACGTCCAACCTTTTTGCCCTTAGTTCTAGGGCTGCTTCCAAACTAGTAATACACGCCTCATATTCTGCTTCATTATTGGACACCTTGAACCAGAGTTTAAAGGCTAAAGGTATATGGGAATTGTCGGGTGCTATCAGCAACACACCTATCCCATAACCATACTGATTGGACGCTCTGTCAAAGTACATCATCTAAGTCTCCTCCTCAACTTGAAGAATGGCTTATCTGGGAACAGGTATTCCACTACTTCATACCCTTCTACTGGGTGATTTGCCATGAATTTTGCTACAACTCTCCCCTTGATCGACTTGCGAATAACATACTTGAGATCAAATTCGGAGAGGAGAAGCAACCAATGGGCTAGCCTACTCGTAAGCACTGGTTTCTCAAAGAGATATTTGATGGGATCTAATTTTGAAACCAGAATTACAGAGTGAGCTAATAAGTAGTGCCTCACCTTTCTGGTAGCCCATACCAAGGCTAGGCAAGCTTTCTCCAACGGAGTGTAGCGGGTCTCATAATCCAGCATTTTCTTGCTCAAGTAGTAGATGGCTTTCTCCACTATATCCTTAGATTCCTGAGCAAGCATGCATCCTGTTGTGGTGTCTGTCATTGACAGATACATAATTAAAGGCTTCCCCGGCTCCGGCGGCGACAGCATAGGCGAATTCTGAAGGTACTGCTTAATCTGATCAAAAGAGAATTGACATCGATCATCCCATCAGAATTTCTTTCCTTTCTTCAGGAGACCAAATAGTGGTTCACAAGTCAAGGTTAATTTAGAAATAAACCGTCTTATGAATTGCACTTTACCCAGAAAGCCTCGCACCTTCTTTTCAGTCCTTGGTGGTGGTGTTTCTAAGATGGCCTTGATTTTGGAGGGATCTACTTCGATGCCCCTTTGTGTGATAAAAAAGCCTAGCATTTTCCCTGCTGTTACAACGAAAGTACACTTCTGTGGATTCAACCTCAGTCTGTATTCTCTGATCCGTGGAAAGAAATTCTTCAAGGTGGTGTAGTGGCCCTCTCTTTCTTTGGACTTGACAATCATGTCATCCACGTACACCTCGACCTCTTTGTGGATCATGTCGTGCAGAATGGTAGTTGCAGCCCTCTGGTAGGTAGCCCCGACATTCTTCAGACCAAACGGCATAACTCGATAGCAGTAGGTACCCCACGGCATAGTAAACACAGTTTTCTCTCTGTCCTCAGGTGCCATCAGAATCTGGTTATACCCGGAAAACCCGTCCATGAGGGATAGCAATGTATGACCTGTAGTGAAGTCCACTAATTCATCGATGTGCGGCGAAGGGAAGTCATCCTTTGGACTGGCTCTGTTTAGATCTCGGAAGTCCAGACACACCCGGATTCTACCATCCTTTTTCGACACTAGGACGATGTTTGCCAACCAAATCGGATATTCAAATACTAACAAGAAACTTGCCTCGATCTACTTGGTGACCCCTTCTTTGATTTTCAACGCCCAATCTGGACGGATTCTGCGCAACTTCTGCTTGATGAGTCAGGCTTCGGGGTCAAGAGGGATTCGATGCTGTACAATCTCAGGATCGATTCCAGGCATGTCTTTGTAGGACCATGCGAAAACATCTTTGAAATCTTTTAATAAAGCGACTAAGCACTTGCGCTCCTTCAAAGACAACATGGATCCGATCTGGACCAGACGCGGATCCTTCTCAGTACCTACATTAATAGCAATGATTTCATCCGCATAGGGTTTTGTAAACCTCTCCTCCTCTCAATTAATCAAGTTTTTCAAAACCAGAAGAATTCCTTCCTCTTCGTTTTCATTAAAATTCTGAAAATCTTAGTCAATGCAATAAACAAGCAGCATAAAGAAATAATCGGAATCAGCAGTGACATTCTCATTCATAAGGTCTAGCTCTTTCAGCTCTTCGGTTACAACCGACTAAAAAGCAAAAGAAAAAGAGGACCTAGACAAGACCTTGGCATCCAGGTTTCACCCCCAGGAATACCACACTCGGACTCAGAAGAACCGGGATCTAATTCCAACTCCATAGACTCTGTGGAATCAAATTCTGGCTCATCACCCAACTTGGAACTAGACAAGTAGCCCTCCTCCAGCTGCTAGAAAAGAGATGGTGCTTCAAATGTATCCAAAATGCTGCTGGACAGGTTCACACCCAATTGGTCCCCGATCATGGAGATGGTAAGGTTATCCCCCAAGTTCTTTGAGTCGGCCGGAGGATCTGTAAGGAGACATGCCAGTGCTGCCCCTACTCCAAGCTCGCTATTGTTTGAGTCACTTTCCATGCTTTTTTTAGCTTCAGTACTTCGTTTAGCATTTTCCTCGGCATCACTTTCTTACAACTATAGATCGAAGAAGATTTCGAAGCCAGGAACACGCTGCTTCGTAGAAGTCATCCAGGGTTCGGGAAAGCCGCAAAAGGGGAAATCTTCTCCTTCCTGAACAAAGTGGCCATTCAGCGTTCCCCTATTGGCCTGTGAACGAGCTCATAGTGTCTCCCAGCCTGCTTGGCTCTGGCTCTGCCTACCATTTCTTCTATTTTCCTGACTTAATCGTCTTTGGTGGGTACATATCCCAGACCAAAGACATACAAATTATGCGGCACATCGGCCAATGCTGTGACACCGTTCTGGCCAATTCTTTCAAGTCCCATTCCTGGCACATGTCCCAGCTTATTCATGAAATAAACATACTGGGCACTAACATATATGCCCTCATCTGCTGCCAAGATGGTCTGCATTACTCGGGCCTTAGCCAAAGTAAACCTTGAAAGGAAAACATCCTCCTTTCCATGAACGATCTCCAACACCGGTGTAGTTATCTCTGGCGGCGAGTGGATAGATGAATTCCCAAAGACAATCACCACCCCTTTTCTGTGAGGGTATTCCAGTATTTGGTCGAGGGAAGAGGAGACTGCTTTCACCAGATGCAACTATGGTCTCCCTAGTAGTAAGTTAAAGGTGGCCGGGACATCCAGGACATGGAACTCGACATCCTATTGAGCTGGGCCCACCTGAACTCTAATTTATACCATGCCCATAACCTCCCTGGTTGTATTATCATAGGCCCGGATTACTTAGGTTGTAGGCACAAAGTCTACCGATCTAAGGCCGATGGCGTAAGCTGTGTGGGAAGGGAAGACATTGATAGCTGAACCGGTGTCAACCAACACCACCAGTACCCATTTTTCTCTGCACTCAACAGATATGTACAGAGGTCTATTGTGAGCTGAGCCTTCCAGCGGCAATTCTTTATCATAAAAGGTTAGGGTTGGCCTGGCACCACCTGGGAAGACCAATCCCACAAGCTATTCAGGGGTAGTGTTAATGGACAGTTTGGTTTTATCCATTGCTAATAGTACAGCCTGTCGATGCACTCGGGAGACCATAAGAAGACCCCAAATTGAGATGTCAGCTTGGATTTTCTTAAGTTGTTCACCACTACCTCTTACTCTATCTGCTTCTCTTTCTGTTTCTCACCTCTCTATCTTTCCCAGAGGCCTCAGCTTGGTCTAAGTGCGGTGGCGTGAAATATCGCCCACTTCTTGTTAGGTAGTCTATCTCTTCAGCGTACCACATGCTATCTGGAAGGCACTCACCCCAGTCTTTGTCGGTGTGAGCTAGATGTAGATCTTCATCCTCCCACCATACACCTCCGACAGCCGACAATCAGTTGTCCAGCTCTGTTTGTATTACTTTCTCATCACAAGCATCCCCCGCAGGGTGTTGGGCCATCATAGCTTTCTGGTTGTCTTCAACCCTCTCTTGTGCAAACTGCTTCAGTGCAGTTTCCTATTTTGTGTCCACAGTACTCACAGTGCCCAGTTCCTGAGTTGAATTGTTCATGCCGATGTTCTCCGGCAGTTTCCCCTTTGCATTAGCCGTTCCGGCCACTCTAGCATTTCTTGCTCCTTTTTCCACTGGTTTTGTTTCAGTTCCTTCCTCTTTGTCCGGTTCATCACTCAACCACCCAGAGTTGTCCGCTGATCCATTCAAATCGAACTAGTCAATCTGCACATCTCCTTGATCTTGTTCGTCGAAGAACTGCAGGTCCTTCTCAAGCTCTGCCAGATCATCTAAACCTTGGCTCGAGCCATCCTCCCTAACCACATTGACCTCCACTACAGTTGGCAATACCACTTTTGGCTTGACTTGACCAATCTACACAATGCAGCAGCTCGAATCATAGTCCCCCTCAGACAAGTCCTCAGAGCACTCAGGCAGCGAACTCGTACTCTCCTTTAAGGCCAGCCTCCTTTTTACGCCAATTGTTACCATCACAGGTTTAGGTTACAGTGTAGACGTGTTCATCATGCGCAAATCTGTGCTTTTAGGAATGAACATAGTCAGTCTGGGTAGGTGGGAAGGGGTAATATATACGCTGGGGTCATAGAGGATAGCCAGTATATGGATTAGGTTTAGGTTCTAAGGTGGGGAAACTTGATTATGGGCCAGGAGAGGGTTTGTGGTCATATTTTTGGTTTTTGTGGTGGTGTAATCACCTTATTGTCAATGAGGTCTTGAATCTCCTGACACAGTCTGAAGCATTGGTCGGTGTCGTGACCGTGCTGCTGGTGGAAAGCACAATACTTGGCAGGGTTGTGTTTAGGTGGGAGAGGATCGGGTTGTGGGCTTGGCTCTAATGGATTGAGGTGTCCCTTTTTGATCAACACCTTCAAGGCTTGAGATAAAGGCATGCAGAGTAAGGTAAGGGTTCTCTGGGATCGGGTAGGGTTGTTTGAAGTTTGTGGTGCTATATTGGCAAAGGGATTAGCGGTCTTGGTTGCGGTGGTGACAACGTTCACATCAGACGGCTGCACAACTGTGCTGCCACTAGTGGTTGCATTAGAACTGCGCACAAAAGGCCTCTTAACCTACTCTTTCTCATCAGTAATCAGCCCTTGTTTCATGGTGTCTTCAATCTGAACCTCCATCTCATGGAGCTTAGTGAATGTGAACAAAGGTAGGACGATCATCTTCTACAACAATTTCCCGTGTAGATTGCGGACTACCATCCTTATCTGATCTTTCTCTGAAGGTCGTATAGTCATCATTGAAGCCTTGGCCCTCCACCTTGTCATGAATTTTGAGAAGCCCTCCTTCGGCTCCTGGCGCGTTGCGCCAAGATCATGAGTTGTGACCTCGATTTGCATGTTGTACGAATACTATGCAACAAGGATCTTAGCCATTTCCTCCCAACTTTACTTCACAGAATCTTCTAGCTTCGCATACCATACAGTCGCTATTCCCAACATGGTCCGGCCAAAGTGTGAGAGCTTCTGCAATCTGGTTAGGCCCATCGGTCGCAAAATGTCTGAAAATAGCCAAAGATAAACCATGGGGTCTTCAGAGCCATCGAACCGATCGATGTGCGGCATTTTCAACCGATCTGGCAATGTCACTGCGGAGTCAGTATACCTGTCTTCTATGTCAGGGATAGAGTTATAACCTTGTGCCCTTTTGAAAAACTTCTCCAGTTTGTTGACCTTAAGCACAGTCGGGTCAACCTCAAACTCAAACTCAAATGGAGCCTCGATTTGATACACAGGTGCTTTGAAGGCTTGTGGTGGGATTGGCTCTGTCGAATTGCCCTGATTCTCAACATGGGCAGTGGCTCCTGGTGTTAGGATACCTGTAGGAGGTGCATAAGATGCAATTGTTGTTGCCGGCTCTGGCTGTTGTTGTTGTAGCCTATTTATTACCTCAGCCTAACGTGTTGTGACCTCGACTTAACGAGCAGCGTCTTGCTGCATGGTTTCAACTGTTTGCTGATGGTGATGAATCAAGTCGTCCATGCTAACTAGGGGATAATGTGCCATCGGAATGGGCAAGTGATCTGATATTGGACTGGATGTAGAAGACTGAACCTGACTAGATGTAGGTGAAGTGAGGGGTGACTGCTGTAGAAATTAAACTGGTGAACTCTGCCTTACCCTCTTCCGTCTAGTAACCATTGGGAGTGAAGTAAACACGAGTTGTCCCCAAACAAGATCTCTGGCTCTGTAAAGCCTTCTGGCATTGGTCTAAAGCACTTAGGGGATATCCGAACTATCTGAAACTATGGTGTTATACTACCTAGCAAAAAGAAATAAGGCAAAAAGAAAGCAGTAATCAGAAACCGCATAGTACCTCAGCTCAGATGTTAACAATACACAGATGTAATCAAAGCCGTAGGACTGCACTCAATACTGAATTCTGCCTCCAAAACTGATACCTAACTTGCAACTGATATACGCACATTCCTGTACAATTTCATTGTAAAGCACATACCCGTTAAGTGAGAACCAAAACACCCTTATGAGGGGGTAAGGTCACTCTATCCTAGTTTCATCAGGAGCTAGGGTTCATTATTTCAAACAATGCAGTTTCATGTAATCCTGCATTCGGGTAAGCATCTTGTCCTAGTTTGGAATAGTCTCCACAGCTTTTGATATGCAACTAGGCCAAATGGTCAAAAGGGTACCTCAGCAAGACTACCTAATATACCTCTCGCACCTAACACTAAGAAGTGAAAGGTGGATCAAACTATACAACGGTGGTCCAGATGCAAGCATTATGTTCCCATCGTGGTAGAGTTTGCGACCGGTCAGCCTTTTGGCAAGCTTTTAGGTAAGCCTCTGGCAAACTGTCCAGGAGTAGCATATAGCAACACAGTGACTTAGGCGCATCAATGCAAATGCAAATGCAAAGAACATATAAGTGTAGATAAAATTTCATATCATGAATTTCAAGTCAAGTTCTCTAAATTCCATAGTAGAGTGGCTAAAAACTGTAGGTTAACTTTTTCGCTCCCCTTTTCAGAAGTCGAAATAAGCCCTACAGTATCGGACTCCTGCGGTTTTGAATCTGATTCCACAAGTGCAATGTGAAATAGATAAACACCAAAGAGTCCCAATCCGACAAATCTTTTTGAACAATCGATTTTGAATCAAATTGCCAAAAATGGACTGCTTTGCTAGATATAGAGTCGCCACCTAAATATTTTTGGAAAATCTAGGAAACCCATGACTCGTGGCAAAGGCCACGTGTTCGTCATCACTAAGATTGTCTCGGCTCGGGAACTTAGGTACGAGAGGGGAAGGTCATGAATGCATTTGAGCACCTCCGCTCGTCCGATCAAAGATCGGCCTCTACTAATCTTGATATGAATCTTATGTACATTATATGCTCCTGTTCTGGTTTATTAGGCTAGCATTACTATGTGATGCGCACACACACAAATATAGACTAACTTGCAAGAATTAGAATATTTCGATTCATGTTTGTTTTGAAAATTGTTTCGAATATATACCACTTGAAAAAAGTGATCGCATATAAACATTTACTCAAATTATTCCAATTCAAGCAATTAACCTTCATCCACAGGCATTCAAGCAGTTGTAGCACTTAAGCAATTAGCCTCATGGCAAGCATGCTAAACATGGAAATAATCACAGACATGCGATAAGCTAAAGCGAGTAAAGGCTCACCTAGTACTTCAAGCCAAAAAAAGATAAAGATTTAGAAAAAATGCATGATTCTTCACAACAACAAAAAAGGGTTTTTACGGCGCGTAATGCACGCCATAAAAACCCTTCAACAACGTGCAGCACGCGTCATATTATAACCAGTCTTGGAAAGTCATTCACTTTCAACTACATGCTTCGTACGCCGTTAAAAACTATTTAACAAAAGATTTTGTACGTCGTTGTTACTTTTTCTACGACATGCTATAATACACCGTTAAAAACTATTTAACGATAGATTTTGTGCGCATTGTTACTTTTTCTACGACTACTTTTGCACGCCATTAATTGGTGAGACAAATAACGACACTGATTGTATGCCGTAAAATATGTAATACAACGACATATTATGCCTGCCGTAGAATATGCAATTTTTTATTTTTATTTTTAAATTCAACAGATTCTATTTAACCAATTTGGTACAATCTAACAAATATTACAAACAAACATCACAAAACATCGATCAACCACCATAATATTGTTTGAAATATCAAAAAGAAGCTATATCCATAAATTATAAACATTCAACAATTGTCTATACATTCCAAACATTCAAAAACTATATCGTTAAGTTTTAAACTATACAAAAAGTTTAAACCATCCAAAACTATGCATATCTAACTTTTTAAACATATCAACAACTATTAAAAGATTATCTAAAACTACCAACAACAGTTCCTATAGCAATTGCAGCTGCAGTTGTAGCAAATCCACTTTCCCCTATCACAGGGATGAGAGTGCCCAATGTATGTGTTAAGGCACCTAAACTCGTGGCAATAGGTGGAGCAACTAAGCTTGTTGCATTTTTTGTCTGCATGACAAAAGAAACTTCACATAAGTACAAAAACCAACGACTCAGGGACAAAAACATATCTTGAGGTATTAAGAAATGATCAAGACATTTGAAAAAATCAACAAAACATTTCCAAAATTAATAAGATAATTCAATGATCCCATAAAAGCAATGTCATACTGAAAAATTAGCAAAGATTCAAGATCTCAATAGTCTCTAAATTGACCCTTTTTGGTTTTTCCTTGTCCTTTGAGAAGAAGTGACCCAAACTAGACACACGAAAAATACCTTAACTCTCTCCTCTTCATTAGTGTCCATAATATATGCCATATACCTTGGACATAGAATAAACATGATCAAAAGGCGCAATTAAATAAAATAAGGGACCATCCATGTCATAATCATTAGATATTCAAATGCTAGAAACGACATATTCTGAATAATGATCATCATCCGTCTAGAAAAATACAATAAAGTCAATTAAAAAATAAGATGAAAGCTGTGATATCCAACGTTGATGAAAATTCTCAAACAAGATTAAGGTCTACACTCTATAAAAGGAACCCATAATTTATTCATCATTCTGAACAAATAGGATTTTGGAGTTAGCTAACTAAATCTCACACTCACTTGGGAAAGGTAACAAATAAAAAAATGGGAATAAACATCATGGAGTAGAACTAGACAAAACCCCTTATGCATAACAACAAATGTTAACAGAGCCATGAATGATACGTATAATTCTAAAATTATTAAAAATTATAGGGATGGCTAAAGAAGAACTTGACATAAACCAAGGAAAATGAGGCAAATAATGAGACAATGTGGGCCGCAATGGATCCTCACTGAAATCAATGGAGCAGACACTTCTTGTGCTAAACATTGAGGAAATTACGGATTGCATTGAAAACAAGGGGATTTATATTACGAATTGCTGAAGGTCACTAGAAACATTGATTATAAACTTGAGAGTGACTAGAAACATTGGCTGCTAACTATGATCATAATCTCGATAAGAAACAGACCCAAAATACTAACACAGATAAAACTGACTATATGATATGCTAATGCAAATCCATGAGCTAATAATGCAAAAGGAAGATAAAACGAAAACAAAAGAAAGTAACAACAAAGAAGGTAGAAAGAAAAGAATGACCAGATCCAACGCCAAGGAGCAAGATCACTACTTGAGGATGACAATGCTGAAGTTTCTTGGATGAAAGCATCATGTTCCTGCTTGGACAAAGAACAAGATATCACCTGGTCATTAGCAGATTGCATGGTTTCACATGTATCCTACAAAGACAAAACCATTTGCAAATAATACAATCAGATATGATGCATTAGAGCTATTGTTGAAGGTCATGCAGCTATAATGTTATGTGATCAAGTGAAACCAGTAATTACTTCCACAACTTATTGAAGGGGTGTGATGATATAAATAACAAGCTACACTACTTTCTAACAGGTTAGGCTTAAGAGCGGTTGGTTGTTAAAACCTTAGACTAACAGATGTAAAAGCATCGTAATTGCCTTAGCTTTCTTGTAACAATATATTGGTACCCATTAAAACAATTAATCAATAAACTAAATTTAAGCCAACATAAATGCAAAACTCTCTCGTAGATATTTCTCCATTGTTTTCCTGTTGATCCAGACTTGGCATGGCATACCTAATCCTTGTTTCTTCCTCATGGAATTCTATGGGCGGTTCAATTGTATGCAACTCTGAATATCTTTTAGTTCCTGAAAGAATGCCATACTTTACCAAAATTGCAAAACTAATGGTAAAACTAAAGTAAAAAGAAACAAAAAGCAGCATACAGTATGAGAATAGTACCAGAGGGTGACAATGGTGTAGCCTCTGCAACAAATCTGTCATTCACTTGCTTGGACGAACAATTGGACTGATCTTGGCCATGAAAGTATTTCATGATTGAACATGTCCCCTATCAAAAGTATTCAAGAGCCAGTATCGAATATAATAATAAAAGAAGAAGAAATTATGTTTCAATATTTAAATGAGTGGGAAACAATATAATTTGAAGGCACTACATGTACTGTAATATGCTCATCTCATGAAAGTTTTCATTAGAAGAATGGTCTTAGATCGTGGTATCAACCATCACAACAGTTTTGAGAGTATTGACCAAATATGATTAGAGGAATATATTAAAGGACAATTTTGGAATCAATTGGATAAACTAATGTAAGAATTATCTATTGGAGAGAAGATAATTATAGTTGGAGATTTCAATGGTCTAAAGCCCCATTTCAGCTACTGGACAGAAATCGGTAATAAACCTGCAATTGCAAAATTAAAATATCAACTCATATGAAGGAAATTAAAACTAGAGAAAGAATAATTAAATCTTGTACCTCCACACGTTCCTGTGATATACAAAACCAGGTTTAATTTCAAGCATTGCCAGACAAAAAGTGTATAGAGAATAGGGCATGTAATTCTCCTGCAATCCTTATTGCAGTAGCATGAGATCTAGGGGCAGAGAGGATTTGAATGGATGAGTTTTACGTTTTTACTACCATCTCAGGCCTTAATGAGGGCTCCTCACCAACACTCAATTATGAAAATTGGAAAAAAATACTATAACACTAAGGCAAAAATGTGGAGATAGTATACACATATCTACAAGCCACTCCCCACATAGAACTTTGCATAACAGAATAAAATCATGAATGTTGCTAGAAAATGTGCTTAGTCCCTATCAAGCTTACCATTGTAGGACGCAATGCCAATAATGTAAAAAGCCTACCTCAGCATCTCCCTTAACTAATAATTTGTAAAGAGCATTAGGACCAGAAAAAGATTTCCAATGCATAAATGGGCAAAGGATAGAAAATTCAACCACTGTTCATGCAAGTTACGTGGTGTTATAGAATGTCCTCACCCACACACACCAATAATAATAATGGTAATATTGTCTCCTTCCCGTAGTTATACTCTTAGATTATCTAAAGTAGCATTGCATCAGCTTTGTTTTCTTTCTTCCTTGCTCTTTTCCAATACACATTGCTTATGTTGTAATAATTTCAATATAGTTTTCCATTCCTTCTATGAAATTTTGATTTTCCATGCTCTTTTTCAACTCTTCACATTCAGCTCTTTTTCAAAAAAGAATTGAAACAAGAATTATTTAGATGATCCCAAATAATGGAGACAAGGCTTTGTTGAGTTGAATAGAGTCTTTTTTTACTTTTGATAGGCATTTGGTTATTTTCTAAAAACTTTTGGAGCAGAAAATCTATGAATCTATCCTATAAGTTTTATGATAACGTAGTCTGGTACTAATGAATCTGTAAGTAAAGAGAGTCTGGTTTTATTCATGTACAAGCCAACATTTTTGGCTTGAATTATAATGCTACCCTTAATTTTTCATTGTTCTATATGTGAGTAATGAATGATGCTTTTATTAAAATAAAAAGAACACTAACAAAAGATGCTTTGTATCTTTAATGTTAAATATATACAAGGCTGCCTCTCTTATTGCATTCTAATATAAGCTTATAAATTCATATCCAAGAGAAAGAATGTATGATATTGGTGGCAGAATTCAAGCAATTTCTAGCATAAAAATAAAAACATAGAATACAGAGGAATACAGAATTTCAAATTCAAGCAATTTGAACGAATACAAAGGAGTATATATAGATATGTACATGTATATATGTTGTGTCTGTGGGGGGGGGGGAGAGAGAGAGAGAGAGAGAGAGAGAGAGAGAGAGAGAGAGAGGGACAGAGATTTTGAAAACACACCAAATCGCTATTGAATTCAAATTACTATGATCTCTGTTGGAAACCAAATCAATTTACTCAAACTTATATATATCAGTAAAAAATTTGAACAAGATGAAGAATAAATGATAGAAAATCTCAGAAAATTGTGCATCAAGATGAAGATCTTAGCAACTATGAAAATCATTGATTTACCTTCTGATTGAAGCAAAGAACTCAGATCTTCAACGATCGATTCGGATTGAAGCTGAGATCTTAATCGATTCGGATTAAAGCTGAGATCTTAATCGATTCGGATTAAAGTTACAATAGGTAAGATCGATTGAAGCTGAGTTCAATACAAAGATGGATTCGGATTGAAGTAAAGATTGATTTGGATGTGAGGCGGCACGAAGATCGATCGAAGTTGAAGATTGATTGAGTCAGAGTCCTAGACAGAGGAAACAACTGAGATTGATTAAGTCCTAGTGAAGATTGATTCTTATATCGCGTATTTGACAACCTTTAGCAACCAAACTAATTCGTCTCCAGCTTTTACCCACCTCGGGTCAAGTATTTAAGTAAACGTACGCGTTAATTTTTTTAGTCCTTAAAAGTCTCCAAATAATTTTTTTTGGCCTATCATAAAGAAATATGATGTATTCTTATAATTTTCTTTTAAAATTTATTTTTGTCCCTAAATGATGATTTTTAGAGACTAAATTTAATTAGTGTCTAAATATTAGTCTCTGAATCACTATTTTCTTGTAGTGAAGGGCAGCAGCCAAAAGAATTTTTCCTATAAAATTGCTCTAAGTAGATTAATAAAATGAAAGGAAATCTTACCTCTTAAAGACATAGCCCTTGTTGGCCGTGGCTGAGTTCTTGCCCTGCTAAAATTTAGCATTTGTAAAATCTCCTTGGTCTTCAATGCGTTTAGGCCTTAGACTTGATTATTAGTTACAACTACTCAATTTTGAATTTTGGCGAACTGTGGCCTAATCTGCTGAAGTTTAATGAATTCACAAATTCTGTGAAAATTAAACATACACCTGGTTATGAACTCCAAAATAACCCACAAAAACATAAAGAGGGGAGGAGGGGAAAAAAAAAAAAAAGGATGTACCTAGTGCACAAAGAAAAAAGGTAAACTATAAAGAAAGGAGGCTGAAACTGGGCCCTAGGAAAAAAGTTAAAAATTACAAATCAGAAAAATATCTAAAATTTTCCAACAACCCCCTAAAATGATCATTACCGATATTCAAATTCCATATTTATTGAAGGATCTAAAATTGTGTGTTTGTGAGAAGAACATGTAAGATAGAAAATTAGGAGAAAAAGGACAACTTTTGAAGGATCACCATTTAAATAAGAAATTCCTTTTTAAGGAAAAAAAAAAAAAAAAAAAAACTAGAATTCAGACATACAATTGGAAAATTGACTATATTCACACCTAATTAGATAGAGACAAAGAAACCAACTTATTTAATTAAAAAAAAAAATCAAAATTTGAAGATCTAATACAAGACCCATCGACAAATTACAGATCAAAATCCCTACTCGAATTGCAAAACAAAAACAACCCATTTTGTTTTTTCATACAAATTAGCCAAAAAAATTTGGGAAAATATGAAAATTCACAAGATCCAAGTAAGAAGAGAAGCACAAAGTTACAAACCTCTCAGAAAATTGAGAAAATAGCAAAAATGTTGTTATACCTAGAAAACATGGCTTTTAAAGGCTCAGATGTAGAAACAAACAAGATATAAGAGAGAAATTTAATCTCCATTTACAGAGGTAGGCCCTAAAACACAAAACTAAGCATACTTATAGTCTCTATATTTATATATTCAACGATCACAAGATCTGTAAACAACTATCATGAATATTAAAAAAATACAACTTCTTCAATATAATCAATCACAAATAAACACTACATTTTTTTTGATGATTTTGAGTAGAACCCACGAAGATTTGGAAACGTAACAAAGATAAAGTTCAGAGAGACAGAGAGAGGGGAGAGAGAGAGAGAGAGAGAGGAGGAAGAGGAACGGTGATGAACAAAGCACTTGGTCTTGTGGGTACGTTTGAAGTTTGAACTGTAAAAGAGGGATATGGAGAGAGAGAGAGAGAGAGAGACAGAGAGAGAGAGAGAGAGAGAGAGATGAAGGGAACAACAAATAATCGTACAAATTGAGTGAATCCGAACATACCTCAAGAATTGAACTGAGATTTTTTTCTAGATCGAAGCGAAGAGAAGAACGAAACCCTTCCCCTTTGAACCGTTGATCGTTGCCGCCGCCGAACGAGTTTTGCCGCCGAAGACAAAGCACCGTTCTAGGTAGAAGAGCTGCTGCCTAGTCTCCCTTTCTAACCCTCTCGTACAATTTTTTATGTTTGTATTTTGATTCACTTTTTATTTTTTAATATACATTTTGTGATTGGCGCTAAAATATTTTGTTTTGCCGCCTATTTTTTTCTTATATCATTCACGACATAAATTGTACATCGTAAAAAATATAATACTTTTAACGGCAAGCATTTTGTGCGCTGTGAAAAGTGCAATACTTTTAACGGCTAGCGTATGTGTGTCGTATATAGGTGATGTATTAACGGCATGCCATATGCATGTCATAAAAAGTTTTATTATTTACGGCTAACATTGCAAGCCGTAAAAAAAATATCGTTACTAACATTTACGGCCTACGCAATAGACACACTGTGGTTAGAAAATTATTTACGACATACAAAAAAAGCAAGTCGTAAAAGTGAGAAACTACGACTTGTATTTATTGTATGTCGTTGATGTGGTGCCATGAAAAATCAATTTAGTTGTAGTTCTTAACTATGTAATATGACTAATGCAACACATGCAATATGCAATCTAAATAGGCTCGGCTACTAATATGGCATATGAATCAATGAAATAGCATGCGGTCTGAGCATGTATTCAAGAAGTATTAAACAAACAATGCAATTGGAATGATGAATCGAGCCTTAGTGCATGCAATACAAATGGATGCAAACATGGAGTATGTTAAACAAAACATGATATCCCTAAACTAACCATCATAAGCTAGTAAATAAAAGGGAGAAAGACATGGGTTGGAAGACATACACATTATTACATCATTGCGCTCTCACGAAGGAGAGTCCTAATGAATAGACTAACTAACTAGCTAGCTAATTAAAGCTAAGCTAGTTATTACAAAACAAATGAAATTATCTAAACTACTTAACTGATTATTACAACAACAATAAATCAACTAACCCTTCTAGTTAACTAAATTATAACACTTTACAAAATTAACTAGCTACAACTAATTAATTACAAAAAATATTTAATCTAAATATTTAAAATTAAACCAGCTCAGAATGCGAGGGATGCTCATGCACGTGCTCAGTTTCCTCCCGAAAAGCCACTGTTTTGCTTCCGGAGAGCCTTTGTTGCACAATAGAACACTAATATTGTTGCCCACTTCCAGAATAACTCTATTCTGCCTGAAGAACACACTGCTGGATTTTGCATCAGTGGCCGGCCAGCTAGTGATGAGGGTTGCTGGCCACCAGTGATGGCCAGCCAGCCATCAAAAGTGGTCTGCCAGCACCTGTCGGCCATGGAAAGTGGCCTGTCGGCCACTGTTGCCTGGTTCTCCTTGTTGCAACAGAGGAGAAACAAAGCATACACAGGGTATTTCAAGGGTTTGTTTGCACAACTCACCCCTCCTTTTCATGAATAAATCAAAGGAGTAGCAAGTTTGGTTCACAAACCATCAATGGATGCAATTTCATTGCATGATGGCTTGTGAAACCAAGTATGCAAGTTCAATAAATGCAACAAAATAAGACTCCAAAACCACCTCCCTATCATGAAAGATCAAGGGAAGTGGTGACGTTGGAGACTTGAGTCATTTCATCACTAGTAAGTATGAAATGGCCCAAGTTTTCATGTGTTCAATTGACGTCCGATTGAACACAACCAAATTATTATCTTTCACCATTTTAGTCCTAATTTTAATTACTCCATTTTAAACTACCAATCATCCTTTAATCAATTGAGTCCAAAGGGTGAGTTCAAGTCCTCTAATGGAAAGAAGGCTCAAACCAAGAGCTGTCTTAGGAATGAAAGAGACATCAAACTATTGGTAATGAACCCCCTAAGGGATTAAACCAGTAAGCATGACACCTCGTTCTCATGCTTTAAACAAACAAGTAATTTGAACCACTTTCAAAGCAAAACAAAAAAGGCAAGAAAGGAGAGAGGTTGTAGAGATTATTAGTACTGAAAATGAGTGAGAAAAGCATAAATAAATGCTATCAACTTAAATAAGATGGTGTCTAAGGCCTAGAACACCAAACTCATGAGGACAATTACACTACAAGCATGCAAAACAAAGCTCAAATGCAATCAACAGCCCAAAATAGTGCTAAAACAGTCTAGAATAAGTCCTAAAATATGCTAGAATTAAGCTGATAATAGCTAGATTAATATGCTAAAACATGGCACAAACTAGGCTAGTAAGCAAGACACAAGGAGGAGAGGCTAATCCCTCCAAATTTGTACTTCAAAACATGATTTTGACGACTGAAAAAGCTTTAAAAATCAGTGTTTAAAAAGCTCAGAAAAAGATAGTAAACGAATGGGAAACACAAGGGTAAAAGCCTCTAAAACAAGGTACAAAGAATGGTGGATCACCCCTCAACCTTTAATGGCCTTAGAACCCAAGTTTCAGCCCAAAAATACAGAAGTTTTACATCCCAAAATCAGTTGAAAAATAGCAAGAACAATAGTAGAAAAAACAAGTGAAGGGACAAAGCCTTATACCTCTTTAAGAGGAAATGAAGTCCAAGCTACAAAACTAAGCAAACAACACCCTCAAGAGCTCTAACAAGCCTCAAAGACACCTTAGCTCAAATATGGAGAGATTTGGGTAAGGGTGTATAGGCAAAGGTTGAGTGTATAGGCTAAAGTGTAGAAATTTGCTATAGAGAGAGAAAAAATTTTGATCTCAAATTTTCTAACCCTAAAACATGAGAGAGGGGTCTCCTATATATAGAAAACATGAATTCCCCACAAGGATATCCAGCCCTACACATGGGTGTAGATGTATGCATCTGTGCAAACAACTGGCACAACTGTTACAAAATATCTGCCTGGTGGCCAGCAAGCCACATCAGTGGCCGACAGCCCAAAAGTGATGGTCGCAGGCTTGAAAAAAACTAGGTTTGGTCCAAAACAGGGTAACAATTGTGCAGGGTTTGAAAGGCTCAAAGCTACGGCTTTTCCCTGAGGACTTCAAGCACTTGACAAGCATATAGAATCATCATCGGGTGTGCAAGCGCTGGTGTCCAAGTCATAATGGTGGTAAAAAATGGGGTGTCTATAGACACCAGTGTTGGTGTTGTCGACACTTAACCTGTTATTGGCCTCTGGGGTCAACACTAGCCTTAGTGGGATCGACCCTTCCATCGCTACTTTGTCTTGGGTTACATACTCAAATATAGGGTCGGCACCTCGAGTTCTTAGGGTCGACCCTCTCCTTGCTATTTTGTTCTGGGTTATATTCTGAAATATAGGGTCGACACCACTGTCTCCTAGGGTCGACCCTCGTTGGTTGCAAAACATTAGTATCTCAGCTTTCCTTCTTGAGGGTCAACACCACTGTCGCAAGGGTCGACCCTGTGAGTTATTTCTAGATTTTTGGTTCAATTTTTGGCCCTACTTTTTGGGGGTTTGACTTATCATTTCCTTCGACTTTAGGGCTATTATTCTACCACTATAAATAGACCGGAAACACTATTTTCTCTCTCTCTCTCTCTCTCTCTCTCTCTCTTCTCTTTGTAAATTGTGACTTCCCTCTTTTCTCTCAAAACTCAACTTTTCTCATCTAGATCTTCAAATCTACTCACTTAGAGGTACCTTCTCATCTTGGTCTTTCGAAATAGATTGTAGATTGTCTCAATGGCTTCCTTTTGATCCGAGTGGAGATTTCGTTGATGTTGAGTTTTTCTGAGTTCTTCTCCTCCATCTTCTAAGCTTGAGATAGAGATTCTCAGCACTTTCCAATGAGTTTTAACTTAGTTATTTATTTTTATAAAACCACTTTGTGAAAGAAATGGATTTTTGAACAAATCTTGGGTTTTGGTTCAAAATCAAAAGGAGGGGTTTTCAAATGGTTTATTAGAAAGGGTTGTGGATCGATGTGTGTAAATGAGATATGTTGATGACGGGTTTTACCTTAAAAATTGATTTATAAAGGGAATAGGGTTTTTGCCCTAGAAATCTCAAATGTTGATTTTGTATTGATAAATGGAGATGATGTTGAAATTGTGAAATTGGGCTAATATTGATGAGGATGGTGGAGTTGAGTACGTATTACGACTCACATCTTGGAATTAAGAAAATTTATCTTTATGGAAATTATTTATTGCCTAGTGATATCTGTTTGGGGCTATCCGTGGCAGTGGAGTCGCATTTTTCTCACGGCCCCGCCTTTCGGAAAGGGTTTGAAAAGAAAGGCTCACCGTTCGGACTCTACCTATGGTTCTGAATCTAGTCTCACAAGTGCAATGTGAAACTGATAATCACCAAAGAGTCCAATCCGACAAACCTTTTTGGAAAATTGATTTTAAATCAAAATAATGCCAAAATTGGACTGCTTCGCCAGGTACAGAGTCGCCACTTAAATATTTTATTTTTGGGGAAATTTAGGAAACCCTGACTCGTGCCGAATGCCACGTGTCTGTCATCACCAAAGTTGTCTCGGCTTGGGAACTTGGCTACGAGGGGGGAAGGTCATGAATTAAGCACCCCGCTTGCTCTATCAAAGATCGGCCTCCACTAACCATGATATGATGTTTTATAAACATTATGTGTTCTTGTTTCGGTTATTAAACTAGCTTTACTATGTCACGCGCACAAGCAAGTATAGACTAGTTGCAAGACTTGGAATGATTAACCTCATGTTTGTTTTCGAAAATGGTTTGAATTTACCATTTTCAAGTAGGCTTAAAACATGATTTTGCCACAACAAAGTGGGCTTAAAACACGCATTCGTTGAATCGTTCCAATTTAAACAACAAGCCTTCATCCACAGCCATACATGCAATTTAGCAAGTAAGCACATCGCCTTATGGCAAGCATACTAGATATGGCAACACTCACACTCAAGCAAGTATGCTATAGCGTAAAACTCACCAAGTACTCCAAGCTAGGAAAACATGGGTCAGAAAACAATGTATGATTCCTAACTATGTAAAATGACTAATGCAACACATGCAATAATGCAACTAAATAGGCTCAGCTACCGAATCATGGTCTTTGCAACACTTTGATAGCATGCTTTGAAACACGTATTCAAATAAGATATTGAATTGACAATGCAGTTTGAATGATGTGCCGAGCCTAGGTGCATGCAAGACAAATGAATGGATGCAAACATGTAAGCATAAGGTATGCTAATCAAAATGTGATCCCTAATCTAACCATCAAAAGCGATTAAATAAAAGGGAGAAAGATGTGGGGTTGGAAGACATGCACACACACACACACACACACACTAATTACAACATTACACCATCGCGAAGGAGGGTCCGAATGAATAAGCTAGCTAGCTATGCTAATTAAGCTAACTATTACAACACAATGAAACTAATTAACTATTCTAAGCTAATTATACAACAATTGAAACAAATTAACTAACTTATTCTAAGCTAATTAAATATTACAAAACGAATTAATTAGCTAAACACTTTAACTAAATAATTACAAAGCAAGTAAATCAGCTACCACTAATTAACTAAATAAAGCATTTAAATGGCCTCGAAGGGCGAGGGATACATGCATGCTCGGTCGGCTTCCTCCTGAAAATCCACCGCCTTGCCATCGCAGCCTCTGTTTACACACATTTGGCCATTGAAAATTGTGGCAATTCTCAAAACACTTCTGATCCCCTGCAGGAGCACACTGAGCAACTTTTTCATTGGTGGCTGGTCGGCTACCATTGGTGGTCAGTTGGCTAGTACTGGTGGCCGGTCGGGCACCCCTTCCCTGAACTTCTTTTTTTGCTGCAACAAAGAGCAAACAAAGGCAAAGTAGTGTATTCTCAAGATTTGTGTGTACTGTTATCCTCCTTATCATTACACAAGCTCAAAGGAGTGTAACTTTTGGCCCTTAAACCATTAACCAAGCATTTTTCATGCATGATGGCTAAGGAACCAAACTTGTACAAGCTTAATGAGTGCAACACAAGACTCAACAAAACCACAGCCCTATCATGTATGATCAAGGGTGATGGTGACCAGGAAAAGTGGCACGTTTCATCACTTTGAGTATGAAACGTCCCATTTTTCTTGTGTTCGAATTAATATCCGATCCGAACACATGCAATGCAACACAAAGATGCTTTATCTTGCCTCTTTTACTTGCCATGTTTTGTTTACTCATGTTAGATTACCAATCCATTCTTTAATTAATTAGTCCAAAAGGTGAGTGTCCTCTAATTGAAAGTGGATTTAAACCACAAGTACCTTGAGCATGAAAGAGTCCTCATGACGTTGATAATGAACTCCCAAAGGAATTAAACCATTAAGTACGAATGACTCGATTTCACACTCAAGCCAACAAAGGGTTTAAAGCCACTTTCAAAATAAATGAAAGAGTGAAGAATAGAGGGAGATTGCAGAGATTTCGGTGTTGAAATGGAGTGCAAAATGACAGCAAAACATGCAAGCAACTCATGCAATTCATGTTCAAAGGCTTAAAACACTAAACTAGTGAAGCTCTTTACACTATAACTATGCAAAACACTACTCATACAACACAAATAGCCCAAAATAGAGCCAAGGCAGCCCAAATCAGAGGTAAAAACATGCTGGAAATAGGCTAACATAAGCTACAAAAACATGCTAACTTATGAGGCAACTAGGCATGCAAACAAGATAACAAGGAAGGGAGGCTAACCCCTCGAATTTTAGACTTCAAAAGAAGGTTTTTGTCACTGAAATAACTCTAAATTTCAGTGGTTTGAAGGCCCTAAAAGTTTGATTTGAATATGCTAAAAGATGGTGCAAAAGTCTACACAATTAAGCAACAAGAATGGTGGATCATCCCTTAGCATAAAATAGCCTCAAACCATCATGTTAAACCTCAAAAACCAAAGTTTTTTGTAGTTGAAAACCAGCTCAAAAACAATACAAAAGGATGGCAAAATAAGTAGTCAAAGCAAGTATTTTAAGCAAGTGAACTACCCCTTGAAGCTCAATCACAAAACAGCCCCAAATTCCAACTCAAACCTCCTTCAAGAGCTCAAACTAGATTCCAAAGAACCTTAGCTCAAAGGTGAGAGTGTTTGGTTAAGGATTGATGTGTAAAGGTGTAGAGAAACTAGACTTTAAGGCACAAAACAAGAAGAGAAAGAGAGAGAGAGAGACAATTCGAGAGAGAGAGAGAGAGAGAGAGAGAGAGAGAAATGTGATCCAAATTTTCTAACCCTTCCAAATGGGAGAGAGCACCCTCTATATATAGAAAATCAAGGTTTAAGCTTGAATTCATCCTACCATACACGTGTATAGAGATGCACTTCAATGAGCAGCAGCTGGCACAGTTGGTAAACAAATATTTGAAAAAAGAGTCAAATGGCCGTCAGCCACGACGGCCACCAGTGGTAGCCGACCGGCCACCACTGGTGGCTGACAGGCACAACTTGTGGTCGACAAGGTCTAGGGATGGCCGACAAGCCACCCTCCCCTCCAGGCAAGAAGAAACAAGCTCCTGGTCCAAAAATAAGCACAAAACAGCAAGGTTTAGAGGCTCAAAGATAAGGCATTCTGCCAAGGACTTTGGGCGCTCAAAACAAACACAAACAGGCACAATCATCGAGTATACAAATGATGACATCCAAGTCTTAAGGACGGTAAAAAATGGGGTGTCTACAGTTGCCCCTCTTTAACAGAACTCGAAAGTCATGAAATGACAGGAGTAAATATCAAAGCCCAGAGACGACCCATTTTTGACAAGGCCGAAGACTTGGACAAACAAACAAGCAAAACAAAGAACGGTTGCACCCACAGGCTGCCCACGTATGCCTTTGCAAGGAATCAAACCAGAGTAGTTCTGGGGCACGATGCAAATGATATGCACAATGCGACAACATACTTATGATCATGCAATGAGGCTGTAATGACACATCTAGATGCAAGTGTTATGCAAAGAAGTGCCACGTCAAACTCATACATAAAAAGAAGTAAGTAAACAAGCCAAACCATATTTCATGCAGAAAGGATGTAAGAAAATTAGGCAAACTTAACTACGCCTCACGCAGGAAAGACAAAGAACAACACAACCATCGAGCTCGCCTGAGGTGTCAAACAAGATTCCAATGCGTTGCACACGCGAGGAGAAAGATGGTGTGAACACAGGGACACACTTGAATACTCCTAACCAGAGCGGTGATAAATATCGGAACGCGTCCAAATATTTGTAACCAAAACAAGGAGTGGTATAAGCATCGGAACTCGCCCGAATGCTTTTAACCAAAACGTTCTAATGCATCGCACGCGAGAGGAGAAGAAGGTGGTGTAAACACCGTGTGCACCCAAATGTTTCCAACCAAAAGCATCCTAACGCATTGCACGTGAAAGGAGAAGAGGAAACGAGAACACCGGGACACACCGAAATGCCTCTAACTGAAAGTATCCTAACGTGCCACACGCAAGAGGAAAGAGAGGTAACGAGAACACTGGGGCACACCCAAATGTCTAAACCGAAAGTGTCCTAATGCGTCGCACGTGAGAGGAGAAAAGGGCAACGAGAACACTGGGGCGCACCCAAATGTCTCTAAACCAAAGCGTCCTAACGCGCAACACACGAGAGGAGAAAAAGGGTGGTGTGAACACTGGGCACACCCGAATGTTTCCAACCGAAAGTGTCCTAACGCGTCGCACGCGAAAGAAGAAGAGGAAACGAGAACACCAGGATGCATCCAAATGCCTCTAACTGAAAGTGTCCTAACGCGCTACACGCAAGAGGAGAGAGGGGTAACGAGAACACCGTGGCGTACCCAAATGTCTCTAAACCGAAAGTGTCCTAACACGTCGCATGCGAGAGAAGAAAAGGGTAACGAGAACACTGGGGCTCACCCAAATGTCTCTAAACCAAAGCATCCTAACGCGCCGCATGCGAGAGGACAAAAGGGTAACGAGAACACCGGGGCGAACCCAGATGTCTCTAACCGAAAGGGAATGGTGTAGACACCGGGACACGCCCGAATGCTTCTAACCAAAGAAAGTAATTTGAAGGACATGAATGATTTCACCTGGAATTCCTCTAAATAAACCGTACATACAATATCGTGCCTCCATAAGAAAGAAACTTAACAAGCATAGCACAGTAAGAGTGCATGTTCTACACAAGATTAGCCAACTATGTTCTATGTAGTAATAACAAAAGCATGTTCTATGCAAGAGACAGCGAAATGCATATTCTATGCAATAGGATAAGATGCATGTTCTATGCAATGATCAATTGTAGAAAATGCATGTTCAATGCGAGATCAACAACAAGCTCAACGCAAAACACCAAATAAAGAAATGCACGTTCTATGCAATGACAAAAAGCGTGTCTCATAAAACTGACTTAGTCGCAACCTCCAATTTACCTCTCAGAGGAGTTGCAATATATTTCAAAAGGACACTCCTTGTTCATGTTGACTAGTGATGAGTCATGCATTGAAGACATGGTTCGGAACTTCCACAGAAACACTTTGAGCCAAAAAGTGAAGTTTTCTTGCACTTTCTTGAGAACTAAGGACACAAAACAGCAGCAAAACACACATGGAGAACACTGGAAGCTTGTCGGCCACCCTGGGGAAGTGTCGGCCACCTATCGGCCAAAAATAAATGTTGTCGGCCACAAATGGTGGCCGTTGCCCACCAATAGTGGCCGGTCGGCCACTTATGGCAATTTGAGGTCGTTTTGGTCTTTTCTCCTCGGGCCTTTAAGTAAACACACCCAAACTTCATTTCCTCACACCACCCTTTCCAAAATTGCTTCCTCTTCCTCTCTAGACACTTTTCGCCCTTAGATCCATGCTTTATACGCGTTTTCCAACGCCCTACGCGAAGTTGATTCGCTAAAACCTCTTGATTTCCTCCGTTTTGAACCGATTGGAATTTGTTTTCGGTGCTTTTTTCTCCATTTCTGCCACTTGAGGTTTGTTTCCCTCGAGTTTCTCTTGGGTTCTGTGCCTTTTCCCAGACTTTGACTTTTTCTCCCATTTTCTCTCTCTTAGGGTTGACTTTTGGCATTTTCCACCCATTTTGCTCATTTTTGCCTACATTTTTTTCTTTTTTTTTTCTTTTTTTTTTTCTTTTTTTTTTCTTTTTCCCAGATAGCAGACGACATTCCTCACGATGGAGGTTCTCCAGGGATGGAGTGAGATCCCGAGCATATACCATTGCCATCCAGGGTTCGACCCTTTGACCCGGAGACATACCACCCTAGGTGCACGTACTACCGCCTGATACAGTCCGTCATTTCAGCGGATTTGCACAAGGTGTGCCAGGGGATCTCTTGCTGCGAGAGCCAGAGTCTCACTTATCCTACAACACCTCCAAGGGACGCACTGTTCTCTTATATTTTCCGTAATGTCCTTTGCATTTCTTTCATAGCTCACAATGTCTTTCATCTGCTCATCCCAAACACATTCATGCATTGTATTTCTTACACTGCCTTTCATCTACTCATCCCAAACACATTCATGCACTGCATTTCTTACACTACCTTTCATCTTCTCATTCTAATTACAGGGGGACTCTCGCTTTACCCGAGGATATGAGACCATATCTGCGAGAGAGTGGTATATGGACCTCCCCGTTGGTGTCTGCCAGATTGTTGACGAGGCCGGGTTTGGCTTATTCTGCATGGGGTTGTCATGTCTCATAGCGAGCAGGTCCCTACGTGGCATGCTGGTAGCGAGGTGGTGGGACACCACCAACTCTTTTCACTTCTCTACGATGACCCCACATGATTTTTCTATGCTCACCAACATCGAGGTAGGAGGTCGGCCGATCCCATATGATATAGACACGGGTGAGTGGGAGGCCACTTGGATCTATCTCCTAAGGGCACGCCCACCTCTCTTTTGATCGGGGACAGTCCGATATAGCTAGTTTGCAGATCACTTCAGAGGGATAGCCCCAGAGACCCTGGAGGAGATCGAGCAGTATGCCCAAGGCTTCCTGATGTTCCTCTTTGGTACCACCTTGTTCGCCAACAGGGCAAACACCATTGGGCTATATCTTTTAAGTGCCTTGGTGGATTTGTCTCAGGTCCAGCATTATGACTATTGCGGCGCTGGCCTCGCTACCTTGTACTGCTACATAAGCTCGACATCCCGCAGGAGCGGGGACAGAGTCGGCTGCTACTGGAGAGCCTGGGAGGTATGTTTTACTTTTCTACTTTTACATTCCCTGTCGTGCTTTCTACTTTACACTTTCTGTACACTGCACACACATAGTCTGATTTTTACTTTGCATTTGTACTTTCTGTATGTTGTACTACACACCCTTCTTTCTGCATTTTTTTCGTATTCTGTATCTTCTGCATTCTGCATTTTCTGAACATTGCACACATTCTGCTTTTCGCATTACTTGTGTTTATCAATTGTATGCTCACTATTGCCCTTTTGCTTTTTGCAGCTATGGATATACGCATATTTTTCGACACTTGCCCCAGAGCCAGAGGTCGAGATGCCTTTTGGCGTGCCATACTCTCACCGGTATGATGAGAGATGCCAGCGGAGGACTCGAGAGACTCTTTCATTCTTCCGTTGATATTTTGACACAGTGAGGGCAACATAGGTAACCCAAAACTCACAGTTCTTTCTACTTTCAACTCCGATTCATATTCCATATCTAATGGCAACTAACAATCTGTGCATTTGTTGTCTGCAGATCTCATGACAGCCCTAGGCGAGAATGCTAGAGGGTGTCAGATATGAGTTTGCTGGCGCTTGGGGCGCTTCTCGTTACCGGCTCATGCTTGAGGGACTGGTAGGCTAAGCCTGGTTCCTGGGCGAGCGCTTCCTGTGCTAGACTTTGGGCTTGCCACTGCAGACGGTTCCTATGCCACCTCTGCCATCCTTGAGGGCCATAGAGAGTCTCTCATCCTAGGAGGTGATTGATTTTACGCGAGGCATGGAGGCGGATTACTTTCTGGGAGAGAGTGACTATGCGACATACATCCGGATACATCTTCTGCCTCCTTTGACAGATATTCGTGCTGGCGCCGGGAGAGCAGCTTATGCCCCTTCGACGAGTAGCACCCGAGCACTAAGGGACAGGGCTAGAGGGATGCCCCCCGCTAGGCAGAGTTTTGGTTGGCCAGAGCTTTCGATTAAATTGACAAGTTGGCAGTACTCCAGAGAGGCTTATCAGATTCTGATTGAGCCTCCGTTGGCTGGTCACAGATATGTTAGGACACCTGATTCACCTTCGGTATGTTCTACGGTTTCATTTTTTCATTCTTGCTCAGATACTCAGACATTCATTCCTTCCGGACATTGATCATTCCAAATTTCATTTGCAGGCCCCCGCTGGGTATGTCGAGGGATTGCTCGAGATTTTGGCCTTATTCGAGGGCATGATCTTGAGGAGGGAGGCACTGCTCGGCTTCCACGACATCCAGGTAATTTTTCAATTTTCTAGCATTTTGGTCACCACATTTCTGCTAACATACCGAAATTGACATATCAACTGAACACTTCCCCACACTGCATTGATACATTGCATGTATAGATCATATCTGACACATTGCATTCACATATCGTATCTGACTTCTCCATGTACTCATTCCGCATACCATACTTATATCTGATATACATACTATAGCTGACATATACCAATTGCCTTTTCAGGTCCCACCTCTACCGACAACACTAGCGGCAGCAACAGCAGGACCATCAGCACCTCCTCCATTAGTAGGGAGAGAGAGACAGACTTCAGCACGTGGTTGAGAGAGATGTAATGAGCCTATCATGCGCGATGACGATGAGACCAGCGAGACCGAGCAGGCTGTAGGTCAGCATGCCGAGTCATCCGAGAGCTGCGACGATGATGCTGGTTCAGATTCTACTAGTGGTGATGCTGATGCCGAGGAGGGCTCCGAGGCAGAGGGCGATGACAACTCTAGTTCTGGTTCTGATTTAGCATCATGTTCAGATAGCGGTGCAGACGGAGACAGCTCTGCAGAGTCCACTTCGCCGAGGAAGAGGACGAAGAGGGCCTCTAGAGCTTGAGCTAGCTGGCGCTAATTCGTATGTTTTTGCTTAGTTTCTTTTGCTAGTAGTGTTGGCACACTGTACAACTTTAGACAGTTTTATTTTCTTAAAAACTTGTACTCTCTTATAAAAAGAAACCATGATCGGAATGAAAACAATTTTTTTGATGAAAAAGTGTTGTATTTTGTATTCTGAGCATCGCATAGCACCACATTGCATAAAAATGAGATTGATGAAATTTTGAACACTGCACATTGTATTGGCATTGCTTAATCAGATAATGAACCGACTGACACTTAACAAACAGAGTAAAACAACTCAATGAACAACTATAATAACAACTCGATAAGCACTGCAACAACTCAATAAACAAAACAAATACAACTCGATAAGCAACATAACAACTTGATAAACAAAGTGAAATAACCCGATAAACAAATTGAAGCAATTTGCAAACAACTCAACAAAACTACTAAAACAAGACAACAGAATGCATCAAGAGTAGAACAAAACCCAGGTTCTTAGCACTCTCAACACACAGGAAGACCATAGGAATTCTGCCGGCCATAAATAGAGGCTGTCAGCCACCAGTAGTGGCCGGTCAGCTACAAAAGGTGGCCGGTCGGCCACCAACACTGGTCGGTCGGCCATTAGTGCAAGGGGCCTCCAGATTGCTGCCACCTGTCTTCCACTCAGCGCCTTATCTTCTACAAAAGTTTGGGACTTCATAGTTTCTTCATTCCAGTTCTGTTTTTGTCACAAATGGAGCCATTCTTCATCGAAAAACTCATAAATTGGATTGCAACTTTAGATGGCTCAGAAAAAGTGAATTTTTTGGGGTTTCGGGATAAACGCACTATTCCCACTAGGTCGTACCCCGCTGTGTTTTCCTTTCCTTCATGCCACAGCTAGTTGCTGGAACCCGGTTTCACATGTTTTCATTTTCAGGGGGCAAGAGATGTGCCCTACAATTGAAGAATTCTAGGTTTTGATGGAATCCCGGCATGACGAGGAAATCTTGCCCTAGTCCCATTTTGGTCACATCCAAGCTTTATGATGGATGTGTGGGCTCACTTTTCAAGATGCTCGATCTTTAGTTGACAACAGAGAGCTAGACATTTATGGTCTTATTCATCGATTTTCGAATGCCGGTAATTGCGGTGACCGTCTTTGGTAGAGTTTTCGACAACATGCCCTTTGCTTGTGTATGTTGGCTCATTTTCTGCTTGCCCCTGGCTTTGGTGGGTCTAACATTCACTTGATCGAAGTAGCCCAAGGCTTGAAAGAGGGCAAGAGCTGCATTGGCCTAGCATTAGCCAAGACTTTGATGGGCTTGGACGCCTTTCATCGGCGAGAGACAAACAAATTGGCAGGGAGTCCACTACTCTTGCAGGTACTATTTCCCACCCTGTCTCACATGTGTTTCTCACATCACTCGGCCCTTAGGCCCTGTTTTTCTCTCAAATCCCTTTCTCACTTTTTCTATCTACATGCACCTCTCTATTCTTTAATCTCTCTTATTTTTTTATCCCTCCCCAGATATGGCTCATGGACAGGTTGAAGGTAATGGACTCTTGCCTTGCGTATTCAACACGAGGCTATTTCTTTCGCCAATGGCTAGTTGATTTCCTGAACGAAGGGTGGTGGTGCCACTGGATGTGCAACTGGTCTGCTGTTGACATTACTTGGCGTTGCCCCTGGTTTGATTTGCTTGAGAAGAGCTACAACATGGCTCGGCAACCTAGCATTCAACTGATTGGTTTGACGCACTGTGTCTTCTATTTCCCATTCCGGATCAGGCGCCAGTTCGGACATGACCAGATTTGCCCAAAAGAGAGGGTAGAGTACCCGGCTTCATTTCCAATCTGAGGTTCACAACTAGCTCGATATCCCACTGCATGGAGGACAAGAGAACTTTTGGCTCCCGCTCCCAATTTTAATTGCGCCTTATCTGGCAAATGCATAGCTTGGCTTGAAGAAGACGAGCAAACCGGGCCTACTTTAGCATCTGAAGCTTCCACAAGCTCTGTGAGGGGACGCAGGAACACCAGATTCATCTATGCTCCAAGTTTATTGCTTTGATCTGTACTTTTAAGTTTTCCTTTTGAATGTAATAAAAAGTAACTTCGATGTGTATCGAGAGTTAGAGAACTTTGTATCAAAATCAATGAAATTGAAGTTGTGGGCACTAAAATTTTTTCTTTTGGTCCAAAAATGGTCTAAGTTGTAAAAAGATTAATTTGAACAAAATCAACTTTTATTAAAACTTCTCAAAAGCATTTTTAGTAAGGATCATAACTCGACACACATGGAATCTATCCTCGAGATGTACAACCCCGAATCTAGAAAACGGAAAGTTGCCCCTTGTCTAAATTGCACTACACTGTACTGTAACCAGCCCGCATAGTGAAGACCACAACCAAACTCTTGGATACAGAAAAGACAAAGATGACTTGAATAATCTCATGGACATAGTCGATTTGGAAGTGTTCATGGCTAGACTTCAGAATGAAGTTGCCTACATATCCCGAAGATGGGAATCAAGCCTTACGTAGTTCAGTTAGGGTTCACTCGGGTATTAACACTCTCCTTTTGCACTCTAGCTTTTGCCAAGGCCGCCATTTCTGGGTTTTTAACCTAGCGAGCTCAGTTTTTCTTATTTCAATTTTTTGCGCTCTAACTTTTGCCTAGGTCGCCCTTCCGGGTTTTCGGCCTAGCGAGCCACTGAAGGATAGTATTTCTTCAACTTGTCCATGTTGATTGGTTAGGAAAATTCTAGGCCATCTAAGTCCATAAGAATGACAGCTCCACCAGACCAGATTGATTTGATAATGTAAGGGCCAGTCCAATTAGGTCTGAATTTGCCTCTAGGGTCATAGATGGCAGCTCGGTTGTCTTTCAGCACCAAATCCCCCTCCTTAAGATTCCTGGACTTAACTTTCTTGTTGAAAGCCGTAGCAATCCTACGTTGATAACCTTGGACATGGTACAGTGCTTTCAGCCTCCTCTCGTCGAACAACATAAGTTCCTCGAACCTGCTCTGTTGCCAATCCGCTTCTGCTATCTAGCACTCACCCATAACCCGCAGACACGGAACCTCAACTTCAATCGGCAGAACAACTTTTATCCCATAAACCAGAGAATATGGAGTTGCCCCAGTAGATGTCCAAATTGATGATCTGTAGCCCCAGAGAGCAAACGGCAATTTGTCGGGCCAGTCCCTGTAGGTCTCCACCATTTTCTACAAAATGTGTTTGATATTCTTGTTGGCGGCCTGAACAACTCCGTTGGTTTGTGGCCGATATGTGGATGACTTATGAAAAACCACGTTGTATTTCTCCAACATGTCAATCATTTCTCTCTTGAAATGGGAGCCATTATCTGAAATGATCTTATTCTGAACCCCATTACGACAAATAATGTTAATTCTGATGAACTTGGCTACATGCAACACTTTCAGCACTGCACAGGATTGGGCTTCGACCCACTTTGTAAAATAGTCTATTGCCACCAGGATATACTCATGCCCATTTGAGCCTTTCTGGGTAACTCCCCCAATAACATCAATTCCCCAGACTGAAAAAGGCCACTGTGAAGTCATGTTGTGCAGCATCGACGACAGGATATTCATGCGATTTGCATGAAATTGACATTTGTGGCATCGCCGAACAAAACCGATACAATTCTCCTCTATAGTCGACCAATAATAATCCTGCCTGAGAATCTTCCAGGCTAGCATTACTCCGCTCATGTGCGATCGGCACTCCCCTCTATAGATGGCCTCCATTAGGCGCTTCGACTCTTCTGCATCAACACACAACTTGTGCATTCCCAGATGGCCCTGTTTGTACAATTTACCCCCGCAGATGATAAACTGAGCGGCCATTCGCTGTATTGCCCTTTTATCTTTGGCATCTGCCCCTAGTGGATAAGCCTCATTTCCCAAGAAGTTCCAGACATCATAATACCAGGGGTTCTAATCTTGTACTTCATCTATTGCGGCAATCAACTCATAGGCCAGCCCATACCTCTGTTTAATAATGATCGGACGCATTCGGACTCCCAACGAGATGTCTATCATAAAAGATAGAGTTGATAAGGCGTCAGCGAACCATTTGTTCTCTCTTAACAGATGTATGAAGGTTAGCTTCTCAAACCTAGGAATCAAAACGTCCAGGGTCTGGTGATAGATTTTCATTCTTTCTTTCTTAACCTTGCAGTTTGCTTTTGCTTGAGACATAAACAGGTTTGAGTCCCCGATGATGTCCAACCTTTTTGCCCCTAGTTCTAGGGCAGCTTCCAAGCTAACGATACATGTCTCATATTCTGCTTTATTGTTAGATACCTTGAATCGGAGTTTGAAGGCTAAAGGTATATGGGAATTGCCGGGTGCAATCAACAACACCCCTATCCCATAACCGTACTGATTAGATGCTCCGTCAAAGTACATTGTCCATACCTCTTCCTCAACCTACAGAATAGCCTCATCTGGGAACAAATACTCTACTGCTTCACCCCCTTCCACTGTGTTATCTGCCAGGAACTTAGCTACCGCTCTGCCTTTGACAGACTTACGAGTCACATATTTTAAATCAAATTTGGAGAGAAGAAGCAACCAACGAGCTAGCCTACCCGTAAGTGCTGGTTTCTGGAAGAGATATTTCATGGGATCTAATCTCGAAACCAGAATTACGGAGTGAGCTAATAGGTAGTGCCTCAACTTCCTGGTAGCCCATACCAAGGCTAAACAAGCCTTTTCCAGCGGAGTGTAACAGGTCTCGTATTCCGGCATCTTCTTGCTCAGGTAATAGATGGCTTTCTCCACTCTATCCTCAGATTCCTATGCAGGCATGCACCCCATTGTCGTGTCGGTTACTGACAGATACAGAATCAATGGCTTCCCCGGCTCTGGCGGTGACAACACGGGTGGGTTCTGAAGGTACTGCTTGATTTGTTCAAAAGCAACCTGGCATCGGTCATCCCATTGGAATTTCTTTCCTTTCTTTAGGAGACCAAATAGTGGTTCACAAATCAAGGTTAATTTGCAATAAACCGTCTTATGAATTGCACTTTACCTAGAAAGTCTTGCACCTCGTTTTCAGTCCTTGGTGGTGGCATTTCTATGATGGTCTTGATTTTGGAAGGATCGACCTCAATGCCCCTCTCTGTGATCAAGAACCCCAGCATTTTCCCTGTTGTAACACCAAATGTGCACTTATGTGGATTCAGCCTCAACCGATATTCTCTGATCCATTGAAAAAATTTCTTCAAGGTGGTGTAGTGGCCCTCTCTTTCCTTAGACTTGACAATCATGTCATCCACGTACACCCCAACCTCTTTGTGGATCATATCATACAAAATCATGGTTGCAGCCTGTTGATAAGTAGCCCCAGCATTTTTCAAACCGAATGGCATCACCCTGTAGCAGTAGGTTTCCCACGGCGTAGTGAAGGCAGTTTTCTCTCTATCCTCGAGTGCCATCAAGATCCGGTTATACCCGGAAAACCCATCCATAAAGGTGAGCAATGCATGGCCTGCGGTGAAGTCCACCAATTCATCAATGTGCGGTTGAGGAAAGTCGTCCTTCAGACTAGCTTTGCTCAGATCTCTGAAATCCACACACACCCGAATTCTGCCATCTTTCTTCGGCACTGGAACAATGTTAGCCAACCAAATAGGATACTCAAATACTAGCAAGAACCCTGCGTCTATCTGCTTGGTGACCTCTTCCTTGATTTTCAAAGCCCAATCCGGGCGTATTCTCCGAAGCTTCTGCTTGACGGGTCGGGCCTCGGGGTCAAGAGGGATCCGGTGCTGTACAATCTCAGGATCAATTCCAGGTATGTCTTTGTAGGACCATATGAAAATATCTTTGAAATCTTTTAATAAAGCGACTAAGCGCTCGCTTTCCTCTGAAGACAACGTGGACCCGATCTGGACCAGACGCGGACCTTTCTCAGTACCCACATTAATTGAAATGATTTCATTAACAAGGGATTTTACAAACCTCTCCTCCTCTCGATCAATCAAATATTTCAAAACTAGAAGAATTCCTTCCTTGTCATTTTTATTAAAATTTTGAAAGTCATGATCAATGCAATACACAAGTGGCACAGAAAAGTACTTAGAAATAGTAGTGGTGTCATTCCCATTCAAAGCTTCCAGCTCATCCAATTCCTCGGTTACAACCGACTCAAAAGAAAAGGAAAAAGGCGACCTGGACAAAACAACGACATCCGGGTTATCAACCCCAGGAATACCGGATTCCGACTCAGAAGAACTGGAATATGATTCTGACACCACAGACTCTGTGGAATCAGATTCCGTCTCACTACTTGATTCAGAACTGCCGGACAAAAAGCCATCCTCTGACTACCAAACGAGAGAGGGTGTGATAGATGCATCTAGAATACCGCTGGAAGGGAACGCACCCGATTGATCTCCGATCATGGAAATGGTGAAGTCATCCCCTAAGCTCTCCGGTTTGATCTAAGGATCCAAAAAGAGACAAGCCAGTACTGCTCCTATCTCAGGTTCACTATTACTGGACTCACCCTCTATACTCTGTTCTGCCTCAACAGGAAAGTCAGTTTGTTCCTCTGTGGCTTCATCCTCTTGCAGCTGTAGGTCAAAAAAAATCTCAAAGCCGGGCAGACGCTGTTTCTTAGAGTTCAACCATGGCTTAGGAAAGCCGCAAAATGGGAAGTCTTCCCCTTCCCAGACAAAGCGGCCATTCGCAGTTCCCTGAATTGGTCTATGTACAAGCTCATAGTGCTTCCCGCTTTGCTTAGCTTTGGTTCTTCCTGTCATTTCCTTCGCTTTTCTCACCTAGTCCTCTTTGGTAGGCGTGTAACCTAGATCAAAGGTATGAGGGTTATGTGGCACTTCGGCCAGTGCAGTAACACCTTTCTGGCCGCTCTTTCCTAATCCCATCCCGGGCATATGCTGTAGCTTGTTCATGAGGTAGACTGATTGAGCACCAATGTACAACCCCTCATCAATGGCAAAGATATCTTACACCATCCGGGCCTCAGCCAAGGTAAAACCAGACAAGAATACATCCTCGTCGCCGTGTACAATCTCTAGTACTGACATAGTGACCTCCGGCGAAGGATGTATAGAAGAGTTCCCGAAAACAATAGCTACGCCCTTCCCATGGGGGTACTTCAACATCTGATACAAGGTGAAAGAAACAACTTTTACTTAGGGCAGCCACGGTCGCTCGAGTAACAAGTTGAAGGTAGCCGGAGCATCCAGGACATGAAACTCAATGTCCTGTTGTGCCGGGCTAACCTGTGTTCTAATTTAAACTGTTCCCATCACCTCTCTACTCGTGTTGTCATAAGTCCGGATCACCTGGGCTGTTGGTACAAAGTTTGCTGGCTTCAAACCAATTGCATAGGCCATACGCGACGGACAAACATTGATTGCAGACCTAGTGTCAACTAATACAACCGGTACTTACTTCTCTCTGCATTCAATTGAGATGTATAGCGGTTTGTTATACACAGAGCCCTCGGACAATAATTCCTTATCCGTGAAGGTCAAAGTCCGCGAAGCACCTCCCGGGAAGACAAGTCCCACTACTTGTTCGGGAGTTGTGTCGATAGAAAGCTTAGCCTTATCCATTGCTGATAGGACGACTTGCTTGTGTACTCACGAAGCCATGAGCAACCCCCAGATGCATATGTTTGCTTGGATCTTCTTTAACTACCTCAGTACAGCTTCTTCTTCCAACTGCTTGTCCTTCTGTTTTTCAGTCTCCTTATCCTTTCCAGATGCTTCTGGTTGGTCTAGTTATGGGGGCTTAAAGTATCACCCGCTTCTAGTCATATGATCCACCTCCTCAGAGTACCAAGTGTCGTCTAGCAGGTCTTGGCCCCAATCTTCGTTAGTGTAGGCAAGATGCAAATCATCATCTTCCCATCATACTCCCCCGGCAACCGACAGGCAATTGTTCGGTTCCATGGTAATTGCTCTCACATCACAGTCATCCCCCATAGGGTGTTTGGCTTTTTCAGCTTCTTGGTTATTCCTATCATTTCCCTGTTCAAACCACCTCAGTGCAGCTTCTTGCTCGGTATCAGCAGTATCCATGACGCCCACTTCTTGAGCAAAATTCTTAGTACTGGCGCTATTCGGTAGCTTTTTCTTGTCCTCGACCATTCCAGCCGTTGTAACAGTCCCTGTTTCCAGCTATTCCAGCTTTGGTTGAAGTCCCTCATCCACATCAGGTTCGTCACTGAGCCATCCCGAGTTGTCCGTTAACCCGTTCAAGTCAAACCAGCTAATGTGCACATCCTTCGAATCTTACTCATCGAAGAATTGCAGATTGTTGAGGTCCTCCTCAAGAGCGGCTAAGTCATCCAATCCCTGGCTTTGCCCATCCTCCCGAACTACAATGACCCACATCCCTGTTGCCAACTCCACCTTCGGCTTGGCCTGATTGGTTGGCACAATGTAGCGATGCGGGTTGTATTCCTCCTCAGATAAGTCCATGGAGTCCTCAGACGCTGAACTGACATTTTCATTCTCTACCAAGGTCACCCTGCCTTTATCTACCACAGTTACCACCATAAGTTTGGGTTGGGATGTGGATGTGTTCAACATGCATAAATCTGTGCTTTTCGAGATGAACAGCGCCAGATTAGGTAGGTGAGAGGAGGTGATGTATATACTGGGGTTATAGGAGACGACCAGTGTATGGATAAGGTTTACTTGCCGGGGCGAAGGGGCTTGGTTATGTGGTGGGAGAGGATTTGTAGTGATGTTGGCTTTTTTAGGAGGTGCTATCACTTTGTTGTCAATGAGATCCTGAATCTCATGACGAAGTCTAAAGCACTGGTCGGTATCATGACCATGCTGTTGGTGGAAGGTGCAGTACTTGATCGAGTTGTGTTTAGAAGGGAGAAGATTGGGCAATGGGCGTTGTTCTAACGGTTTCACATGCCCTTTTCTGATCAGGACCCTCAGGGCTGTGGATAAGGACATGTATAGTGGGGTGAAGACCTTTTGGCCTCGAGCCTAATAGCTGGAAGTTTGGGGGGTTGTATTGGCCGTACTAACAAAGGGTTGGTGGTTTTCGGTGCGGTGGTGACCATGCCTACATCGGAAGGCCTTGCAGTTGCACTACCACTCGTAGGCACATTGGAACTGCACGTGAAAGCCCTCTTGGGCTACTCTTTCTCGTGGTCTATCAGACCCTGCTTCATTGCATCCTCTATTTGCACTCCTATTTCATGGAATTTAGCTAATGTAGATACGGGTAAGACTATCATCTTCTGTAATAGCCTCGGTTGCAGGTTATGAACCACCATTCTGATCTGGTCCTTTTCAGCCTGTTGGATGGTCATCATGGAGGCCTTGGCCCTTTACCAGGTTACAAAATCCAAGAAAACCTCTTTCGGCTCTCGACGAGTTGCTTTGAGATCACGAGTTGTGACCTCGATCTGTGTGTTGTAGGAGTATTGAGCAATAAAGGCCTCGGCCATCTCTCCCTAGTTCCTCTTTACAGAGTCTTCAAGTTTAGCGTACCAAATGGCCGTGATGCCCGACAGGGTCCGGCCGAAGAGGGATTACTTTTGTAGTCTAGACAGGCCCATCAGCCGCAGAATGTCTGAAAATAGTAGCAAGGGACCATGGGATCACCTGAGCCATCAAAGCAGTCTATATGCAGTATTTTAAACCTATCTGGCAATGTCACCGCTGCATCAGTATAGCTGTCCTCTATATTCGGGATCGAATTCACACACTGAGCTCATTTAAATAGCTTTTCCAACTTGCTCACTTTCAGCACAGTAGGGTCGACCTCAAACTCAAACGGCGCTTTTGTTGGGTAAACCGGTGCTTTGGAAGTCTGGGGTGGAACTGGCTCTACCAGAATGTTCGCATTTTCCTTGACGTTATTTGTAATCCTGGGTATTGGAACCCTGACTGGGGGTGGATGCGAAGCAGAAGCTGCTGCTTGTTGTGGTTGTTGTTGTTGCAGTCTAGTGATCAACTCAGCCTACTAGGTTGCAATTTCCGCTTGGCGGTCGGTGACTTTTGCTTGCCGGGCAGCATCTAGCTGCATATTCTCAATAGTCTGTTGGAGTTGGCGAAGCATTTCTTCCATGTTGACTAAGGGGTGCTAATTTATCAGAACTGGTGTATAGTCTCTTTCCGAAGTGGAAGCAGAAAACTGAACTTCACTGAATGAAGGTAACTGTCGAACCGGTGAGTAATGCTTGACTCTCCTCCGTCTTGTAATCGGGGGTAGCGAAGCAAACACTGGTTTTCCTCTTACAAGATCCCCAGATCGGTAAAGTTGCCTTACTCGAGTCTAGAGTGCTTGGGGGGTAACTGTCTTGTCTGAAGCAATCGTGAAAGACTACCTTGTAAAAGAAAAATAAAGCAAAAGAAACAAAAATCAGAAACCGCACAGCACCTCGGCTCAGACAGGAACAACACTCAGTTGTAATCACAAGCTGGAGAACTGTACTCAAACACTGGTTTCTGCCCCAAAACTGATATCCAGAAATTGATACCCAGACTTGCAACTGATACATACATTCCTACAGAGTTTCACTCTAAAAGCATGTACCAAGCAAGTGAGAGCCAAAACACCCCTATGATGGGGGTAGCGTTACCCTGTCCTAATTTCGTCAGGAGCTAGGGGTTCACTACGCAAACAAGCGGTTTCAAACAATCCTGTATTCAGGTGAGCAACCTGTCCTAGTTTGGAATAGTCTATATGGCTTCCGATATGTAAGTAGGTCGATTGGTCAAAAAGGGTACCTCAGCAAGACTACCTAATATACCGCACGCTCCTAACACTGAGAAGTGAAAGGAGGATCAAACGGTACAACGGTAGCCCATATCTAAGGTTTGTGTTCCCATCGTGGCAGAGCCCACAATTAGTCAGCCTTTTGGCAAGGTATTCCAAGCAAGCCTCCAGCAAACCGTTCAACAATAGCAGATGGCAAACACTGTGACTTAAGCGCACCGATGCAAATGAAAATGCAAAGAAACACATAACTGTAGATAAAACAACATATCACGAGTTCGAGTCAAGTTCTCTAAATCCCCAGCAGAGTCGGCAGAAACTGTGGACTCACCTTTTTCTCGCGCCCTTGCCTTTTGGAAAGGGTTTGACAAGAAGGCCTCACAGTTCGGACTCTACCTATGGTTCTGAATCTAGTCTCACAAGTGCAATGTGAAACTGATAATCACCAAGAGTCCAATCTGGCAAACCTTTTTGGAAAATCGATTTTAAATCAAAATAATGCCAAAATTGGACTGCTTTGGCAGAGACAGAGTCGCCACCTAAATATTTTATTTTTGGAAAAATTTAGGAAACCCTGACTCATGCCGAAGGCCACGTGTCCGTCATCACCAAAGTTGCCTCGACTCGGGAACTTAGGTACGAGGGGGGAAGGTCATGAATTGAGCACCCCCGCTCGCCTGATCAAAGATCGGCCTCTACTAACCCTGATATGATGTTTTATAAACATTATGTGTTCTTGTTCCAGTTATTAAACTAGCTTTACTATGTGACGCGCACAAACAAGTATAGACTAGTTGCAAGACTTGGAACAATTCAACTCATGTTTGTTTTCGAAAATGGTTTGAATTTTCCACCCTCAAGTGGGCTTAAAGATGCGGATTTGCCACCAAACATAGTGGGTTTAAAACATGATTTTGTTACAACAAAGTGGGCTTAAAATGCATATCGTTGAATCGTTCCAATTTAAACAACAAGCTTCATCCACAGGCAAACATGCAGTTTAGCAAGTAAGCACATAGCCTCATGGAAAGCATACTAGATATGGCAACACTCACACTCATGCAAGTATGCTAAAGCGTAAAACTCACTGAGTACTCCAAGCTGGGAAAACACGGGTTACAAAACAATCTATGATTCCTAATTATGTAAAATGACTAATGCAACACATGCGATAATGCAACTAAATAGGCTCGGCTACCTAATCATGGTATTTGCAACACTTTGATAGCATGCTTTGAAACACGTATTCAAATAAGATATAGAATTGACAATGCAATTTGAATGATACGCAGAGCCTCGGTGCATGCAAGACAAATGAATGGATGCAAACATGCAAGCATAAGGTATGCTAATTGAAATGTCATCCCTAATCTAACCATCAAAAGCGATTAAATAAAAGGGAGAAAGACGTGGGGTTGGAAGATATGCATACATGCACGCACACTTATTACAACATTACGCCCTCGCGAAGGACGGTCCGAATGAATAAGCTAACTAGCTATGCTAATTTAGCTAACTATTACAACACAATGAAACTAATTAACTATTCTAAGCTAATTATACAACAATTGAAACAAATTAACTAACTTATTCTAAGCTAATTAAATATTACAAAACGAATTATTTAGCTAAACACTTTAATTAAATAATTACAAAGCAAGTAAATTAACTACCACTAATTAACTAAATAAAGCCGTTAAATGGCCTCGAGGGGCGAGGGATACATGCATGCTCAGTCGGCTTCCTCCTGAAAATCCACTACCATGCCATCGCAGCCTCTGTTTACACATATTTGGCCACTAAAAATTCTGCCAATTCCTAGAACACTTCTGATCCCCCGCAGGAGCACACTGAGCAACTTTTTCATTGGTGGCCGGCCGACTAGTACTAGGGCCGGTCGGCCACCCCTTCCCTGAACTTCTTTTTTTGTTGCAATAGAGAGCAAACAGAGGCAAAGCAGTGTATTCTCAAGGTTTGTGTGTACTGTTATTCGCCTTATCATTACACAAGCTCAAAGGAGTGTAACCTTTGGCCCTTAAACCATCAACCAAGCATTTTTTATGCATGACGGCTAAGGAACTGAACTTGTACAAGCTTGATGAGTGCAACACAAGACTCAACAAAACCACAGCCCTATCATGTATGATCAAGGGTGACGGTGACCAAGAAAAGTGGCACGTTTCATCACTTTGAGTATGAAATGTCCCATTTTTCTCGTGTTCAAATTAACGTCTGATCCGAACACATGCAATGCAACACAAAAATGATTTACCTTGTCTCTTTTACTTGCCATGTTTTGTTTACTCATTTTAGCTTACCAATCCATTCTTTAATTGATTAGTCCAAAAGGTGAGTGTCCTCTAATTGAAAGTGGGCTTAAACCACAAGTACCTTGAGCATGAAACAGTCCTCATGCCATTGATAATGAACTCCTGAAGGAATTAAACCATTAAGCATGAATGACTCAATTTCACACTTAAGCCAACAAAGGGTTTAAAGCCACTTTCAAAATAAATGAAAGAGTGAAGAATAGAGGGAGATTGCAGAGATTTCAGTGCTGAAATGGAGTGCAAAATGACACCAAAACATGCAAGAAACTTATGCAATTCATGTTCAAAGGCTTAAAACACTAAACTAGTGAAGCCCTTTACACTATAACTATGTAAAACACTACTCATACAACACAAACAGCCCAAAACAAAGCCAAAGCAGCCCAAATCAGAGGTAAAAACATGCTGGAAATAGGCTAAGATAAGCTACAAAAACATGCTAACTTATGAGGCAACTAGGCATGCAAACAAGACAACAAGGAAGGGAGGCTAACCCCTCCAATTTTAGACTTCAAAAGAAGGTTTTTGTCACTGAAATGGCTTTGAATTTTAGTGGTTTGAAGGCCCAAAAAGTTTGATTTCAATATGCTAAAAGATGGTGCAAAAGTCTACACAATTAAGCAACAAGAAGGGTGGATCACCCTTTAGCACAAAATTGCCTCAAACCATCATGTTAAACCTCAAAAACCAGAGTTTTTTGTAGTTGAAAACCAGCTCAAAGAAAATACAAAAGGATGGAAAAATAGGTAGTCAGAGCAAGTATTTTGAGGAAGTGAACTACCTCTTGAAGCTCAAGCACAAAACAGCCCCAAATTCTAACTCAAACCTCTTTCAAGAGCTCAAACTAGACTCCATAGAACCTCAGCTCAAAGGTGAGAGTGTTTGGTTAAGGATTGATGTGCAAAGGTGTAGAGAAACTAGACTTTAAGGCACAAAATAAGAAGAGAGAGAGAGAAATTTGATCCAAAATTTCTAACCCCTCCAAATGGGGGAGAGCACCCCCTATATATAGAAAATCAAGGTTTAAGCTTGAATTCATCCTACCATACACATGTATGGAGATGCACTTCAGTGAGCAACAGTTGGCACAGCTGGCCAACAAATATCTGAAAAAGGAGACAAATGGCCGTCGGCCACTATTGGTGGCCGACAAGGTCTAGGGATGGCCAACAGGCCACCCTCCCCTCCAGGCAAGAAGCAACAAGCTCCTAGTCCAAAAACAAGCACAAAATAGCAAGGTTTAGAGTCTCAAAGACAAGGCGTTCCGCCAAGGATTTTGGGCGCTCAAAACAAACACAAACAGGCACAATCATCGAGTATACAAACGATGACATCCAAGTCTTGAGGATGGTCAAAAACGAGGTGTCTACAGTGGAGGATAGGTATGATTATTGTAGAAATTGCATGAGAACTAAGTAAATTGGAATTATTTTCTCATCCATTTGCATTGGGCATTATTGCATCTTATCACACTGAAAATGTATATTGTTTTGAGAAAAATGGCGAATACTTGGTGAATCTGGGTAGAGGGTGTGATTACAATATTAAGTTGGCCTGTGCGTCCTAGGTGAAAGACCAGAAACATGCTCGAATAGGTGTCGAGCCTTTCAGTTAATACTGATAAAAATGACAAATTGGTAGCATTTGTATAGTTAACTTGCAGACACGTACCTAGAGATTCACAGATTTGTCTTCACAGTCCGGTTTTCTATTAAGAAATGAAATGTTTCATGGATACTGATATGAGCCTGGCATTGCATGGTTTGAAAGAGTTATAAAATGTTTTTATCATAAGCATTGCATATGCATTTTACCCTTATATCTCTGTTTAGATTCATATACTGTATTGGATTATTTCAACTGGGCTTTATCTCACCCTATATGCGAAAAACATTTTTAGGTGCCGATGATATGCCTTTACCAAGGTAATAGCTGGGAAGGACCTAGAAGCATGGGCTTCATTTTGTTTATTTTGCGGTATTTACTTGTACAAGCTTGGGGCTTTAACTGTATTAGATTGAAATCTCATTTGTTGTAACCAAGTACTGTCTTGGAAAACTGTACGCCCGTGGGGCATTTCTTACTTTCTTGATGTTCCTTTTATTAAGTAACATATGCTATAGATTCAAGGTTAGGCTTGTGAATGTATATCTACATATGTTACCCTTTCGCAAACTTGTCACACCCCAAAATAATTACAATAATCTATCCACAATATCCAAAATATGATAACAACAATAATAAGGTTTTCTTCCATTAATTCAATATGATATACGAAAGAGAAACATATACGCCATACATTCATAAAGCCTAACCCTGAATCTATGGCATATGTTGCTAGTTAAAGGAGAGGAAGGAAGATAAACAGATAAAAATGCCCTGAAGGCTTACATATTTCCAAGATCATGCTTGGTTACAACAAAATGAGTCTTCGGCTCAATACAAGTAAAGCTCTAGCCTTAAAAAGAAAATAAATACAAAATAAACAAAAATTGAGCCTTCAGCTCCACAGTCCTCCCACGCTAAGTCCTTGCCGGAGGCATATCACCAGTACCTAAAAATGGTTTTTCCCAAGTAGGGTGAGCCAAAAGCCTAGTAGAAACAATCTAGCACAATATATGAATCTTAACAAAGATATAAGTATGATGCACATGTTCAATGCCCAAATGACAAATCTTTTACAGCTCTTTTACAAAATCATGTTATGCCAAACTTACATCTCAATCCATTCTATCCCAGTTCATTAGTTATACCCACTCCATTTAATCAACCAAACAGAGGATACACCCTATAGATCTCCAACCAATATAATTACCGTATAGATACATTTACTTGCCATTTTACAAAAATTTCGTCTGCGGAAATCGACACCCATGTGTATGTGCGATTTTAGGGACTTTCACCTTAGATACACAGGCCAACTTAATTTAATGAAGTCCATCCATTTCTTCTCCCAAACCTAGAGCATATCCCCTTTCTCCTCCCAAATACCATACATATACAATGTATACACATTATAATCATATTCAATGATAACGACTAAGAGGTTAGTTTCAATTCACCTAATCCTCATGCAATTTCTACAACAATCATGGCTATCCTCCACTGATAGCCCACAACAGATATTTTTAAACAGATATACAATCTTTAGAACAGATAAACTATCTAGATTTCCATAGGGGCGAGGTAATACATACTCCACCATTTATATAAACATTCATCCAATTTCATATTCCCAATACAAATTCCACTATTTATACAAAATAATTATTCGAGGCATTTTAGGGCCAAAACCCCCTCTTTCCTAATCTCATCCCAAACACAAAAATCAACCATTTTAACACAATAAAAGCTCATATTTACTCCCATAACCATTTCCAATACATTCATTCAAAAACCCGTCTTTTGATTTTAAACCAAAACCCTAGGTTTGTTCAAAATCACCTCAAATCCCAATCTTTCTTATACATCAACAAACAACTAAGCTAAAACCCATAAAAGAGTGTAGAAAGTCCCTACCTCAAGATTCGAAGTCAAGCAAAGCAAGGTGGAAACTTCAACAATGCCGAAACCAGGTTTCAATAGGATCAAAACGGAGCTCTTGAGATGCTCTACATTTTTAACAAAGGGAGTAGGGTAAAGAAACCACTAGATCTAGGTGAAAACATAGAAAGAGTGAGAGTTTTAGAGAGAGAGGCATTTAGATCTAGGGTTTTGAGAGGAATAGATGTGAAAAAGTTATGTGAAAAGGTACTGTTGGGAACTGATATACGCACTATTCGCTCGAGCGCAAGAAGTGACCCTCGAGTGTCAGACACAAAAAGTTATTCTGCTCGAGCATAAGAAGCGACGCTCAAGCGCCAAGACACAATGAAAAGGAGGTTCACCGCTCGAGCCCAGGAAATAATGCTTGAGCGTAAAATACACACTTCTAGCAGTTTTCCAGACAAAAGACTGTTGCTCGAGCACAAGAAAGGCCGCTCGAGGGCCCACTCGCTCAAGCATAGGAAATGTCGCTCGAGCGTATAACACGCTCTCCCAGTATTTTTGCAGACCTGCAAAAGTACAGATAGTTCACAAAGCCCGCTCGAGCACAAGAAGTGCCCCTCGAGCGGAAGACCAAAATTCTGGGCAACACAAGGTTTGAAAGCTAGGCAACCAACCTATTCCAAACATAACCACTACAACCCAATAGCCAAACTCAAGTAGGAACAATGGAGAAAAGACATGAACAACATTCAAAAACCATAAAACCCGAGTTTGAAATATCAAATGAGTCGGGTCAGAATCGTAATCGCTATAACCTCCCCCCTTAAAGAATTTCGTCCTCGAAATTCCAAATCAAGTTTTAAACTAAGATAAAACCAATTATAATAATGATAATCATTCAATTCCATCGCCATGACCCATTCTCTGGCCATTCATTCTCATTAACTCGATACACAAGTTCCAATATTGAAAGTACAATACACATTTTTCCAAAACATATACAACATATACAATATTTCCATTTTCTCAAACATATACAATGTTTCCATATTTGATCAATATAACAAGATTTCATTACATATTCAAACATCAACAAATAAGTCCAGATATTTCTCACGGACTTCCAACTCGCATTCCCAAGTTGCTTCATCAACCTCGTGATGTTTCCACAATACTTTAACCAAGGGAATGGTGTTGCCTTGCAAGACTTGGTCCCGAGTATCCAAGACTCTCACTGGTTTCTTGTCATACGAGGCATCCTCATCTACCTCTAAGTCTGGCTCATACTTCCAAAGCATGCTAATAAGAAACACATTATGAATCCCGAAAAGCTGTGGTGGCAAGGCCAAATAATAAGTTACTTCCCCAATTCACTCAAGTATCTCAAAGGGCCAATGAATCGAGAGGACAACTTCCCACTCTTTCCAAACCTGATCAAGGCCGTCCTAGGTGATATCTTCAAGAAGACATGGCCTCCTACCTCAAAAGACAGGAGTCTCCTCCTACGGTCGGCATAACTTTTCTGGCGACTTTGGGCCGTAACTAACCTCTTACGGATAAGTCCAACTTTCTTTGTCGTTTCTCAAACTAACTTTGGACCCAACATAGGTGCATCACCCACCTCAACCTAACATACATGAGACCTACACGGTCGGCCATACAAGGCCTCAAACGGTGCCATGCTAATACTTGATTGGAAGCTATTATTATAGGCAAACTCCGCTAAGGGCAAGTGCCTCTCTCACGACCCCTTAAAGTCAAGGACACAACCTCGTAGCATATCATCAAGGATTTGAATGGTACGCTTGGACTGCCCGTCAGTCTGAGGATGATATGCAATACTAAAGGTCAATATCGTGCCCAAGGCACTCTGCAAGCTCTACCACAATCAAGCCATGAAACACGGATCTCTATTTGAAACAATCACCATAGGGACTCCGTGCAACCTCACTATGTCCCTAATGTAAAGGTCGGCAAAGTAATCTACCGAGTCACTCACACGCATAGGTATAAAGTGTGCCGACTTAGTCAACTGGTCAACTACCACTCAAATGGCATCACTACCTCGTTGAGTCCTCAGAAGGTCCAGAACAAAATCCATCATGACATGCTCCCACTTCTACTCGGCTATACGCATGGGTTGTAACAAACCCGCTGTCCTCTGATGCTCGACCTTCACTTGTTGACAAGTAAGGCACTTTGACACAAACACGGCCACATCCTTCTTCATTTCCCTCCACCAAAACTAGCAGCTAAGGTCGTGATTCATCTTTGTGCCTAACAAATGCACCGCAAGACGTGAATGGTGAAACTCTCAGAGTACTTTCTCTCGGCAAGACTCCGGCACGAAGAGACGATCAAGATATCTAACACTCGAGTCGGAGTACACCTTCAAGCCTCCTTCTACCTTCCCATTGGAGATCTCCTTCTGGAGGGATTCTATCTCAAGGTCACCATTTTGTGCTTTTATCAGTCGGTTCACAAGTGTTGGTTGTGCAATGACTGAAAACAAGGTTGTATACTCAACATGCTCGCCAAGATACAAGTTAAACTCCCCAACAACACCCAACATCTCCCACTCCCCGATGACAATACAAGCTACACTGCTAATGGATTTTCGACTCAAGGCATCGGCCACAACATTGGCTTTTTCCGGATGAGAATGTAACTCAAAATCATAATCTTCTATGAACTCCATCCACCTCATCTGCCTCAAATTCAAGTCTTTTTGTGTAAACAGATATTTTAGACTCTTGTGATCAGAAAACACCTCACACTTCTCCTCATACAGATAATGCCTCCAAATTTTCAAGGCAAAGATCACCGCCGCTAACTCTAGGTCATGAGTAGGGTAGTTCTTCTCATGTGTTTTCAGTTGCCGCGAACCACAGGCCACTACCTTCCCTTCTTGTATCAAAACACAACCCAAACCTTCCTGTGAGGCATCACAATGCACCGAAAACCCAAACCCCTATCCAGAATAATCAAAACTGGAGCAGTGGTAAATCTAACCTTAAGCTTTTGAAAAGACTTCTCATAAGTCTCACTCCACACAAACTTGATCTCTTTCCTCGTCAGTCTAGTTAATGGTGAAGCTAGCTTAGAGAAATCCTTCACAAATCTACAATACTACCTGGCCAACCCCAAGAAACTAGGGATCTCGAAAGCATTCTTAGATGGTTCCCAATCCTGCACTACCTCTATCTTGGATGAATCTACCACCACTCATTACCTGGATACCACATGGCTTAAGAACTTAAACTCTCTGAGCCAAAATCCAGATTTCCCAAACTTAGCGTACAATTTATGGGCTCTAAGTAACTCAAGTACTACACACAAGTGTTTCTCATGCTCCTCCTCAGAGGGTGAGTAAATCAAGATGTTTTCTGCAAAGACGACCATGAAATGATCTTAACACACGCAAGATCCGGTTCATCAAATCCATAAACATAGCTGGTGCATTGGTCAGCCCAAAGGGCATCACTAGGAACTCATAATGGCCATATCGCATACAGAATGTCGTCTTCGGGATATCCTTCTCTCTCACTCTCAACTGGTGATAACCCAATCCTAGGTCTATCTTAGAAAAGCAACAAGACCCCTTTAACTAATCAAACAGATCATCTATATGAGGCATTGGGTACTTGTTCTTAACAGCCACCCGGTTCAACTTCTAGTAATCTATACAAAGTCGCAACGCACCATCTTTCTTTTTAGCAAAAAAAGGTGGTGCTCTCTAAGGTGAAGTACTAGAGCGGATAAAACCCTTATCCAACAATTCTTGGAGTTGAATCTTTAACTCACTCAACTCAGCGGGTGCAAACCTATACGGTGCCCTAGAAATCGGTGCCATGCCACGCACTAAAACGATAAAGAACTTGATCTCTCGATGAGGTGGTAAACTGGTAAGATCATCCGAAAAAATGTCCGGGTATCCACAAACTATCCTTGGCAACTGATCTCACACTTTATCACACTCAGTATCCAAGAAGTTAGCGAGAAGGCAACTAAGCTCACTCCACCCACGCGGGTTATACATCGATGATAAGACTCTATCAACCCACTCCCCCAAGGAATAAAAACAATCACCGCTCAGGGTACATATAGTAACCCTTTGACGGTAGCAGTCTATAATAGCCCCATAAGATGACAACTAGTCCATGCCCAAAATAACATCAAAGCTAGACATATGAATCAACACAAATGCAAAAAGAAGTCGGCGACTGACAACCTCCATGTCATAACCCCGACACCCTGCATCAAAACAATCTCACCACCAATAGGTGACTCTACACAGATAGGAGATGCTAACTCAGCTAACTCTAAGCCCAAAACCAATGCAAATACAGACGAGATAAATGAATGGGATGCACTCGTATCAATCAACACATTAGTAAATAAATTCCAAAACAAGAATGTACCTTTCACTACTGAAGGCGTTGGTACTAGATCTGGTGCAGTAATAGCATACACACGTCCTGTAGGTCTCTGCTCAGCCCGCTCACCCCTTAGAGCATAAGTTTGATGCACTGAATGAGCCGAAGATGCTCCCTGATTGGCCCTCGAGACCTGTGCTGATTATGGCGGCTGGTGGCTTTGTATTTGTCTCAAACTAGACGTACCGGGTGTGCCATCCAACTGAGGAAAAAATCTCTTCATGTGCCCTGCCTACCCATAGTGATAACAAGTGGGCGGCTGCCCTCTCCCTTGACTCTAGCTCTGACAACGAGCCGAAGACGATGCAAATCATTGCCCTCCTCCTCTCTGAGGGCAAGCTAGAGAGTTGTGGTCTAACTGACCACACTTGTAATAGGTAAAACCTCCCTGACCACCTCTCCCAGAGCTTGAACTTGGCACTAGAAAAGTGGACCTCAACTGAGTTCCCTAGGGTTGCTGTGGCTTAGAACCTCTCTGCCTCTTACTGTCCCCCTAAATGTCCTGACTCCTCCTGGTGCCCCTCATCATCGCCTCCTCCATTTGCATCACGGTCTAAAGAACAGTCGTTGACTCTACAAGTCACCAATAATCTCTAATCATCGAAGCGGCTACCTTTAAAAAGAAGCTCGGTCCTTAACCTCTTCTTAAACTCCAAGCAACGGCGCTCCTTTGTCACCACTAACTCTAGTGCAAGCCTAGAGAGGCTAGTAAAGGTGGCCTCAAACTCCGTCATCGGTATATTCAACTGGTTGAGCTGAGAAAACTGATCCCTCAACTTCTCCCTAACCGTGGAAGTTAGAAACTTGTCATGAAGGCGCTGGCAAAAGCCTTCCAACTCACCCCAATGCGCCTACGCATATACTTCCACCACTAACCCGCATCTCCCTTCAGCTGGAAGGATGCCAAGGTCACTCGCAACTAGTCGTCCTTGATGCCAAGCATCTCAAATCTTTTCACTATCTACTCCAGCCATTCATTTGCCTTTAGTGTCTCCTTGGGATCACCCACAAACTCATCTGAATTTGACTAGAAAAACTCTTGCTTCAGAAAAAATGGCCCCACCTCAACTACTTGGGCTTGGACTTGATTCTTATCCTTGAGAATGTCCATGGATTCCCTCAAAGCTCGGGCCATTTCACAGGGTAAGGCACCCATGGCCTGTTGACCAACTGGTTCGGCCACATTGGCTTGACCAATCCTTTCTTCTTGTGCTGGAATTTTATTAGGTAAAGGGACCTCATGCCTTCTAGGCCTACCATGCCTACGACCACTACGTCTATGTCCTGACATCCTAATGAAGGTAACACAAGAGATTAGCACATTTACAAATTTACCGAAGCTAACTCACGTCCTAATGCGGAGTACATAGTCATGTAAATACATACGAATTTCATTTCTGGATAATGACCGTCCTGTGGCGTTGCCAGAGTTCCAGTTAGAAGCAGCAGTGATCAAGTGCTCTTCTAATAGGACTTATAGAAATCCGTAGACTCGATCAACATCCTATAAATTAAATCCCATACCTATATAATCACATAAGCATGTTATCATATAAGCACACATCGTTCATACTAAAGACTCTATCAAGCGAGACAAACCCATTGTGGTACTAACCACTTCCTACGTACCCAAAGTATTCAAACTCGAAATGCTCTGATACCAAGTTGTCACGAGCCAAAATAATTACAATAATCCATCCACAATATCCAAAATATGACAACAACAATAATGCTGTTATCTTCCATTAATTCCTTATGATATACAAAAAAGAAACATATGCATTATACATTCATAAAGCCTTACCCTGAATCTATGGCATATGTTGTTGGTTAAAGGGGATGAAGGAAGATAAACAAATAAAAATGGTTAAGACTTATAGGGATTGGCCCGACAAACTACCGTTTGCTCTCTGGGGCTACAGAACATCAATTCGGACATCTACTGGGGCAACTCCATATTCTCTAGTTTATGGGATGAAAGATGTTCTACTGATTAAGATAGAGGTTTCGTCATTGCGGGTTATGGCTGAGTGCCAGATAGCAGAAGCGGATTGGCAGCAGAGCAGGTTCGAGGAACTGATGCAGTTCAACAAGAGGAGACTGAAAGCACTGTACCACGTCTAAGGATATCAACGTAGGATTGCCAAGGCTTTCAACAAGGAAGTTAAGTCCAGGAATCTGAAGGAGGGGGATTTGGTGCTCAAAGACAACCGAGCACCCATCCATGACCCTAGGGGCAAGTTCAGACCTAATTGGATTGGTCCTTATATTATCAAGACCATCTGGTCGGGTGGAGTTGTCATTCTTATAGACTTAGATGGCTTAGAATTTTCCCAACCAATCAACATGGACAAGTTGAAGAAATACTATCCTTGAGTGGCTCGCTAGGCTGAAAACCCGGAAAGGCGACCTAGGCAAAAGTTAGAGCACGCAAAATTAGAAAAAAGAAAAACTGAGCTCACAAGGTTGAAAACCCAGAAAAGGTGGCCTTGGCAAAAGTTAGAGCACAAAAGGAGAGTGTTAATACCCGATGAACCCAAACTGAACTACGTAAGGCTTGATTCCCATCTTCGGGATACGTGGACAACTTCATTCTAAAGTCCAGCCATAAACACTTTTAAATCAACTGTGTCCATGTGTTTGTTCAGGCATCTTTTTCTTTTCTATATCCAAGAGTTCGGTTGTGATCTTTAGTATGAGAGTTGGTTAAAGTACAGTGTAGTGCTATTCAGACAAGGGGCAACTTTCCATTTGCGGGATTCGGGGTTGTACATCTCGAGGATAGATTCCATGTGTGTCCAATTGTGATCCTTATTGAAATTGGTTTTGAAATTTTTTAATAAAAGTTGATTTTGTTCAAGTTAATCTTTTTACAACCTAGACCATTTTTGGACCAAAAGGAAAATTTTCAGTGCCCACAACTTCAATTGCATTGATTTCAATACAAAGTTCTCTAACTCTCGATACACATCAAAGCTGTTTTTTTTTTTATTACATTCAAAAGGAAAACTTGAATGTACAGATCAAAGCAATAAACTTGGGCATCGATGAGTTAGGTGTTCCTGCCTCCCTTCCTGGGGCTTGTGGAAGCTTCAGATGCTAAAGTAGACTCAGTTTGTGCCTTATCTTCAAGCCAAGCTATGCATTCGCCAGGAAGGGCGTAACTGAAATTGGGAGTAGGAGCCAAAAGTTCTCTTGTCCTCCATGCAGTGGGATATCGAGCTAATTGTGAACCTCAGAATGGAAATGAAGTCGGGTACTCTACCCCCTCTTCTGGTCAAGTCTGGTCATGTCCAAACTGACGCCTAAACCGGAATGGAAAGTAGAAAACGCAATGTGTCAAACCAATCAGCTGAATACTGGGTTGCCGAGACATGCTATAGCTCATCTCAGGCAGATCAAACCAGGGACAACGCTAAGCAATATCAGCAACAGACCTGTTGCACATCCAATGGCACCACCACCCCTCGTTCGGGAAATCAACGAGCCGTTGGCCAAAGAAATAGCGTCGCGCTGAATATACAGGGCAAGAATCCACTACTTTAATTTGTCCATGAGTCATATCTGGGGAGGGATAAAAAATAAAAGAGATTAAAGAATAGAGAGGTGTATGTGGATAGTAAAGTGAGAAAGTGCTTTGAGAGAAAAACAGAGCCTGAGTGTCGAGTGATGTGAGAAATACATGTGAGATAGGGTGGGAAACATTACCTACCAAAGTAGTGGACTTCCTGCGAATTTGGTTGTCTCCCGTTGATGGAAGGCGTCTAAGCCTATCAAAGTCTTGACCAGTGCTAAGTCAATGCAGCTCTTGCCCCCTTTCAAGTTTTGGGCTACTTCGATGAAGCAAATGCTAGACCCTCCGAAACCAGGGGCAAGTAGAAAATGAGCCAACATACACAAACAAAGGGCATGCTGCCAAAAACTTTGCCAAAGACGTTAGCTGCGATCACCGACGTCAGAGAATTGATGAATAAGGCTAGCAATATCCAGCTCTCTGTTGTGAACGAAGGATCAAGCTCATGAGAAGTGAGCCCACACATTCTTCCTAGAGCTGGGATGTGACCAAAACGGGACTGGGGCAAGATTTCCTCGTCACGCTGGGATTCCATCAAAACTCAAAATTCTTCAATTGTCAAACATATCTTTTGTCTCCCAAACCTAAACACGTGTGTAACTGGGTTCCAACATCTAGCCGTGGCATGAAGGAACGGAAAACACAGCGGGGTACGACTTAGCGGGAATAGTGCATTTATGCCGAAACCCCAAAAATTTACTTTTTCGAGCCATCTAAAGTTGCAATCCAATTTGCAAGTTTTTCGGTAGAGAATTGCACCATTTGTGGCAAAAAAAGAGCTAGAATGAAGAAATCACGAAGCTAGACCTTTTGTAGAAGATAGGGCAGTGAGTGGAGGCCAGGTGTCAACGTTTTGGAGGTTCTGCATATTGATGGCCTGCAGAGGCTCATTGATGGCCGGTAGGGGTTATTGATGGCCAACAAAAGGAAGGTATTGCTGGCAGGCTATCATTCATGACCGACAACCTCCCTTTTATGCCCACTGTTCTCCATTGTGAAGATTCAGTTGTATGTAGTAGTTTTATTTTGTTATTCGTATCTTTTGAGGTCTAGTTTTAGTCCCTTTGGGCTTGAGCATGTTTGTTTGAATTGTATTCATCTTGTTTTGCTTACTGAGTTGAATTTGTGTTGGTTATCAAGTCTTTGTTTTGCTTATCGAGTTGTATTTGCGTTGTTTAGCCCGACGAGTTGTTGTGTTGTTTATCGAGTTGTTTTACTCCGTTTGTTATTTCGGTTGTTGGTCGGTTCATTACCTGATTAAGACGATGCCAATACAATGTGCAATTTTTGATTAAGATCAATCTCATTTTTTACGCTATGCGATGTTATACGATGCTCAAAATGCAAAATATAACACTTTTTCATCAAAAGCCATTTTCATTCCGATCATGGTCACTTTTTGTACAAAAGAGTACAAGTATTTAAAGAAATAAGACTCGTCTGGAGCTGTAGAAAGTGCTAACACTACTAGCAAAAAGAAACTAAGTCAAAATATAGATAGATCAGCGCCAGCTATGTCAGGCTCGAGAGGCCCTCTTCGTCATTTTCCTCGGCGGAGCAGACTCTATTGCACTATCTCCATCGGCGCCATTGTCTGAATCTGAATCAGAGTCTGAATCGAAGCCCTCTTCAGCCTCCGCAACCTCACCACTAGCAGAATCTTAGCCAGCGTCGTCGTCTCCATCCTCAGATTGACTCTGACTGTGGACTCGCTGCTTTCTTATCCTCGCTCGTCTCATTATCATCATTGTCCAGGACGGGCTCTGAAGGACCACTCTCGTCACGGCTGCCTCTAGCTCTGCCTCGGCTGCGTGCCGGAGCCTGTCTTTCTCTTCTCCCTACTTCTGGACGAGGTACTAAAGGTCCTGCTATGGCTGCTGCTGCTATTAGTACATGTGGGATTTGAAAAGGCAGTCGGTATATGTCAGCCACACTATGTGTATCAGATGGTGAAAAAGTGTTCAGCTGAAATGTTAGTTTCAGTATATCAGCAGAAATATGATGATCGAAATGCAAGAAAACTGAAAAATTACCTGAATGCCGTGGAAGCTGGGTATCGCCTCCCTCCTCAAAATCATGCCCTCGAATGAGGCCAATATCTCAAGGAATTCCTCGACGTACCTTGCGGGGGCCTGCAAATGCAATTTGGAATGATCAATGTCCCAAAGGAATGAATGTCTAAGTATCCAAGCAAGAATGAAAAAAATGAATGAAAACTATAGTGCGTACCGGAGATGAATCAAATGCCCTGACATATCTATGACCAGCCACCGGAGGCCCAATCGGAATCCTGTAAGCCTCTCTGGTGTACCCGCCAACCTGTCAGCTCGGTCAGAAGCCTTGAACAACCAGCCCTCTGCTCTTCTTGGGAAGCCCCTCTGCCACAGGCTATGCTTGCCCGACCCGCTCTGCATCTCACCCTCACGACAGGAGCTCTCACTCCCTCGCCCCCACGAACGCCAGTCAGAGGCGGCATCAGGTGTGTTTGGATAAAGGCTGCATAATCGCCTTCTATACGGAAATACTCTGCCTCCAGTCCTACCATGAACTGGATCACCTAGTCGGCAGATAGACTGTGTGTCACTCTCATGGACACTGGAGGTGCCATCGGTATAAATGGGGTAGGCAGGCCCAAAGTCTGGCGCGCAAAACAATCGCCTAAGAACCAGGCACGGCAAATCGGGCCCTCGAGAAGAACATGATGGTGGGTGATGACCCGAGCTGTATCATACTGGGCTCGAAGCCCTGACGGTATCATGGCCCAGGGCAGCCATGAGATCTGAAATAGAAAGTAAACAGATTATTAGTCGCTGTCAATCATTAATGTGTGGATTAAAATGGTTAAAAAGTAGTAAGACTTTGTGTTGGGTTACCTCGTACGTCACGACCACGTCAAAATACTGACAGAAAAACATGAAGGTTTCCCGGGTCTTACGGCGGAGCTGGCCGTCGTATACCCGAGAAAAGGGGACTGTCGCTGGAACCTCCTCCACAGGCTCTGGAGCAAGAGTCGGGAAGTACGCATACACCCATAGCTGTAGGGAAAGTGCGATGATATGTGATCAATCTAGTATGAACAGGTATAGAAAATGCAAAACAGAAAGCATACAGTGCATGAAAAGGTATAGAAAATGCAAAGCAGAAAGTACATGTGTTGAACAGGTGTAAAGCAAGAAATGCTGTGCAGAAGATGTAAAGTGAAAAGGGGGGGAACTATGCAGTGTACCTCCTAAGCTCACCAGTAGACTGCAATCAGGTGCCCACTCCTGCGGGAAGTCGAGCTCATATATCCATACAATGTGGTGAGGCGAGCTCTGGCCCAATCATAGAACTGAACTCGAGGGAGAACTACCAAGGTGCTCAGCAAATACAGGCCCACGATGTTCCCCCTGTTTGAAAACAATGTGGTACCAAAGAGGAACATGAGGAAGCCTTTGGCATGCTGCTCTATCTCCTCGATCGTCTCGGGCTCAGTCCCTCTGAACTACTCCTCAAACTAGCTGTATCAAACCATGCCTGCCTGGAGTGTCAGTGGATGTACCCCAAGCAGCGCGACCCATGCTGCCTCCTACTCCCCCATATCAGGGTCGAGTGGGATCGGATCACCCCTTACACCTAAGCTAGTGATCATGGAAAAGTCGTAAGGGGTCATTGTCATCTCCCCCGTGGTGGAAGGAGTTGGTTGTGTCCCACCATGTCTCCACCAGAGCCCCTAAAAGAGGACGGCTCGCTATAACCCGAGTCAAGCTGGAGCAGAAAAGACCGAAGCCTGTCTCATCAACGATGTCGCGAACTCCAGCTGGGAGCTCGCCATACCAATCTCGAGCGGTCATCGTGCTATAGCCCTTGAAGGCGCAAGACCTGTCCTGTGGTAATGTATGAGATGCAATCAGATCAGGGTAATGTATGAGATGCAATTAGATCATGGCAGTGCATGAAATGCAATCAGATTAAAATAGTGCAAGAAATACAAACTGTTAAAGACAGTAATGCATAAAAATAGTTTTCGTACCTCAACGGCGATCGCCGACAAATGAGATGCTGGCTCCCTCAACAGGAGGTCCTCTGGCGCATCCTCAGCAAAGTCAGTAAAGGATCTGATGCCTTGTAATAACCCGACCCTCGTATATGTTTCTGGTATACTTTTAGTTCCTTACTCTGAGCCTTTATATGCTTACTGTGAAAGTTCATGGGAAATTAAGTTTAATTGAGCGAATCTTATGATGAGAGATTCATATTTGTCTCCGAAGAGAAATATCTGTTATAGTTGTAATGTTCAGATCAGAAATTGAACACCTTAGAGGCATGATAATCTGAAATTGATTTTATATTTGAGATCAGCGTGATTTTTAGATCATAATATGATTTTCTGTGAAATTTTGATTTGGAATGATTAAACTGATTGATTTTTGTCCTTATTCACCTTTTATATATATATGTATATGTATGTGTGCTCTCTAAACATTTGACTTAGTAAGCTTGAACTCAATTATCTCCTCAGAAAGAGTTAGAAGAGGAAGAGGAGAAGGTCCTCAAGGGAGAAGATTAGGAATTGAGTGAGAGTGTAGAGAATTGGACTCAAAGGGCACATACCGGAAGCAACTGCCACTCCACCACAGCACTGTGAGTAATAGTACTATAGTAGTACACTTTACTTATCACTAATGATTATTATTAGCACTCTGTTAATCACAAGACAACTGTGTTACCTTATGTGAACGTTTGGAAAAAAATTTGTGAACGTCTGTATAACTCTGAGACTAGTCTATTCTGTTGATATCTGGGCCTGAGGCCAATCTGTAAACTCTGTTGGGCCAGAGGCCAATCTGTGAAATCTGTTGGGCCAGAGGCCAATCTGTAAAGTCTGTTAGGCCAAAGGCCGGTATGTAAAGCTTCTTAGGCCAGAGGCCGTTCTGTATATTACTGGGCTTGAAGCCGCTCTGGATAAAGTTTGAGCCCTAGGCCGTACTGAACATGTTTATAGAATAAGCTTGATCGCATAACCTCTGCACTTATACATGTTATAATTCAAGTTTAATCATTGAATTGTTGAGTACTATTATTCACTGAGCTTAGCTCACTTTGTGTTATGTCTATTTCTGTAGGCAATCAATCTGGAGGTCGGTCTTAGTTCGGCTTCGGTCACTCCTTTTTGGTCAAGCTATATAGAGCAGCTTATGCATTTTGTGGGATTCCGCTGATGACCCCTAGTTGGTCCTTCACCTTTTGTCTAATGTAATTAACATGTATAACCTTCTTTTCACCGATGCTTTTGTTATACGCCCAATCATGGGGCTGGGTCTGTATATGTGTATGTACATAACTGATTCTCATGTGTATGTTCACCGTATGTTTATCTACCTGATGCGATGTTTGTGATCCTGGCATGTTAGTATTAGCTCAATGGATGTTATTTTGTATTGTTAACTGCTTTTGTTCAGGCCCCATATGTTATACATATCGAATTTAATGTCCGTTTCCGAAGTGATCACGCCCAAACTTTTAGGGGCGGGTTCGGGTTGTGACAAGTGGTATCAGAGCACGAGTTGCTATCTCACACACGAATCCATTGAGCCTAGGGTGTTTAGAAAAGACTTAGGCATCTTGCATAACATTCTGAAAACACGTGAATAGATTGATGGCAATATTAATTGTATGTATAACATCTGCTAACGCTAATGATTATGGTTCATGTCCATTGTGTACCTTTTGTGTATATTGTAATTGGTTGTTATGTAGAATATGGTGAGAACAAGAACGGAAGACCCGGAAGATGCCACTTCTGCACGGTTGCACTGAATGGAAAGAATGATCATGGAAATGGCAGAGACTCTACGACAACAACAGCAACAGCCATAGCCGCAACCGCCACCACCACCGGTACCTCCGCCTGTGGCACAAGATTTCCATGTTGAGGACTGGACTATTACAGTCATGAGGGAATTTAAAAAGATGAAGCCGTCATCGTTTAAAGGAGGAATAGAACCAATGAAGGCTGAAGCGTGGGTGTTGGGGATAGAAAAGTTGTTCCAAGGTTTTCCTTGTACCAAAGCCCAAAAAGTGCAACTTGCTGCCTTCACTCTTGAAGACGAAGCACGGAGATGGTGGATGCTTACGAGAATTGTACATCAGGGATTAACATGGGACAGATTTTTGGAACTGTTTTATGACAAGTACTTCCCTCAAAGTATGCGAGACAAGAAGGTAACCGAATTTGAAACTCTCAGACAAGGGAACAAGACCATTGTAGAGTATGAAGCCCAATTTGCAGAACAAGCCTGGTTTGCACCTCATATGGTGCATACGGATTATAAGAAAGCACGGAAATTTGAGAGGGGGACTACGGATTGCTATCCTTGACCGAGTTAACATGTTGAAGTTACCCACCTATGTTGATGTGTTGGAGAGGGCTGTTATAGCAGAGGGAAACATTGCTGCTCAGAATCAGATTTCCGAATGGAAAGGAAAGCGGCAGAATACGCAGTCATCAAAGGGGTCAACCACCCCACCAAACAAGAAACAAAATTCAGGGACTTCTAGTACTTCCACCCTTACTGCAGATTCAACTCCTGTTTGTTCAGAATATGGAAAGAAGCACCGTGGGACTTGCTATCGGTTGTCTAGGGCATGTTTTAGGTGTGGCAAAACGGGTCATCTGGTAAAGGATTGTCCCCAAAGGAATCAACAAAATGGCAATAGGGCTGCAACAAGTTCAGCAGGGTCTACACTAGCTCCCAACACCAAGTCAGCTGGTAAACCTATTAACAATAAAGACACGCGAGACAAGGAAGGGTGTTTGCATTAGTTCCGGGAGATATGCAAAATGCTGCAATAGTGGTATCAGGTACATTTATTGTTTACAGTCACTCTGCTTGTGTATTATTTGATTCTGGCTCTACCCATTCCTTTGTGTCAAAACTATTTGCTCAAAATTTAGATAGATCTGAGGAAGTATTATCTTATGTGCTATGTGTGTCCTCACCCTTGGGGGATTCTATGATCTGTACCTCAGTATATTTTGCTTGTGAACTCCTAATTGGGAATATCCATGTATATGCCAACTTATTGCCTCTTGACATGACTCACTTCGATATTATTCTGGGTATGGACTGGCTGAGTGAATACTGTGCAACTATTGACTGTTTGACTAAGCAAATCAGTTTCCATCCTCCGGGACAATCAGAATCTACCTTTCAGGGACGTGGAGTGACTTCTCCACCTTATTTGATTTCTACAGCAAAGGCTTGTAAATTAATTCAGAAAGGGTGTCAGGGGTACTTATGCAGTATTTTGGAAGAGCAAGTGATAAATGGAAGTATTGACATGATTCCAGTTGTCTGTGAATTTTCGGATGTTTTTCAGGAAGAATTACTGGGGGAGTTAGTAGATCATGAAATCGAGTTTATAATTGAAGTGGCGCCAGGAACTCAACCCATTTCTAAGACTCCGCATAGGATGTCACCAGTTGAAATAAAGGAATTAAAGATTCAGTTGCAAGATTTACTGGATAAGGGATTCATTCGCCCGAGTGTCTCTCCATGGGGTGCACCAGTTCTGTTTGTGAAGAGGAAAGATGGAACGCTCCGATTATGTATAGATTACAGGGAACTTAAGAAGGTGACGATCAAGAATAAATACCCATTGCCTCAGATTAATGATTTGTTTGACCAGCTACAAGGGGCACAAGTCTTTTCAAAAATTGATTTACGATCTGGATACCACCAACTAATGGTCAAAGCCGATGCTGTTGAGAAAACAACTTTCCGTACTCGATATGGCCATTATGAATTTCTGGTTATGCCCTTTGGAGTTACTAATGCACCAGCAGCGTTTATGGATTTGATGAATCATGTCTTGAAGCCCTATTTGGACGAGTTTGTAGTGGTATTCATCGACGACATCCTCATTTACTCGCAGAATGCAGAAGCTCATGAGAATCATCTTCGCTTAATTCTTCAAACCCTCCGAGAAAAGAAATCGTATGCAAAGCTAAAGAAATGTGGATTCTGGCTACATGAAGTAGCATTCTTGGGGCATGTGATAACAAAGGAAGAAATTTCTATTGATCCACACAAAATTGAGGCAATCGTGAATTGGCCAACTCCTACTAATGTGACTGAGGTGCGTAGTTTCTTGGGGTTAGCAGGGTACTACTGGAGGTTTGTAAAAGATTTTTCTAAAATTGCAGTTCCACTTACCCAATTGACTCAGAAGGAGATTTTGTTTGAGTGGTCAGAACAGCGGGAATCTGCTTTCCAGGAACTAAAAATGAAGTTGACTACAGCTTCGGTTCTTGCTTTACCATCTAGTACTGAAGGATTTGTGATCTACATTGATGCTTCCCATAAAAGATTAGGTTGTGTACTTATGCAAAATGAGAGAGTCATTGCTTACGCTTCCCGACAGCTCAAACCCCATGAAAGGAATTATCCCACACATGATCTTGAGCTAGGAGCAGTGATTTTTGCTTTAAAGATATGGTGGCACTATCTGTATGGGACTACTTGTGAAGTTTATATTAATCATAAGAGCCTCAAGTACCTTTTTCACGCAGACGGAGTTGAATATGCGACAATGACGATGGTTGGAACTTATTAAGGATTATGATTTGCAGATCCATTACCATCCTAGTAAAGCCAATACAGTTGCAGATGCACTAAGCGAAAAAGGCACGGGGAATGTGGCAAATTTACTTACGGAATAAAGAGAGTTATTGGCTGAATTGAATAAAATGAGTATAGACCTTGTGGTGTATGAACGAGAAGCCATAGTAGCAACAGTGATGGCTCAACCGACATTAATTGAAGAAATCAAACTACGTCAGATGGAAGATGAAACTTTGATGAAGATATGCGATGAGTTAGAGACAAAATCGAAACCGGGATTCAATTTGATAAATTCCGTACTCAAATTTCAAGGCAGACTATGTGTTCCCAATGTGTCAGGAATTAAGCGAAAATTAATGGAAGAAGCACATGTCTCGAGATTTTCAATGCATCCCGGGAGTACCAAGATGTATCGAGATTTAAAACAAAATTTCTGGTGGCCAAGTATGAAAAAAGAAATCGTGGATTTCGTCTCCAAATGTTTGCAATGCCAACAAGTAAAGGCAGAGCATCAGAGACCGGCAGGATTATTGCAACCCCTTCCAATCCCGGAATGGAAGGGGGAACATCTGACCATGGATTTTGTTGTTGGGTTACCACGGACTCCTCAGGGTATGAATTCTGTATGGGTCATTATAGATCTATTAACCAAGTTCGCTCATTTCCTACCTGTGAAGACTTAGTACAATGCGGACAAACTTGCTGTAATCTATGTGAATGAAATTGTGAGACTCCATGGTGTTCCAGTTTCAACAGTATCAGATAGAGACCCAAAGTTTATATCTAGATCTTGGCAAAGTTTACAGGAAGCAATGGGTACAGAATTAATGTTTAGCACAGCTTTCCACCCTCAGATAGAAGGACAATCCGAGAGAACGATACAGACGTTAGAAGATATGCTCCGAATGTGTGTTTTGGATTTCCAGGAAAGTTGGGAAACTCATCTACCATTGGTGGAGTTCGCGTACAATAATAGTTACCATTCGAGTATTGGGATGGCACCCTATGAGGCTTTGTATGGGAGGCCATGTCGCTTCCCTGTGTGTTGGGCTGAAGTTGGAGATAAATCATTATTAGGGCCTGAAATCGTCTAACTGACAACTGAAAAAGTTAAAACTATCAGGGAAAGACTGAAAATGGCCCAAAGTAGACAAAAGAGTTATGCGGACAATCGACGGAGGGATTTAGAATTCGAGGTAGGCAATCATGTTTTTGTGAAAGTCACTCCAATGAAAGGGCACCCAAGATTCGGAAAGAGGGGTAAGTTGACACCCCGATATATTGGTTAATTCCAGATTCTGGAGAAAGTAGGTTCTATAGCTTACCGAGTTGCCCTTCCTCCAAGTATGAGTCAAATGCATAATGTGTTCCACGTTTCTATGCTTCGAAGTTACCTTCCGGATCCGTCTCATGTCATTGATCACCACCAAATTGTTCTGGATGATAAGTTGACTAATGCAGAAAAGCCAATTTGAATTCTCGATCGGCAAGTGAAACAACTACGGAACTGAGAGATTCCGATGGTGAAAATTGAATGGCAGGAACACTACGGAACCAAAGCTACTTGGGAAAAAGAAGAGGAAATGTAACACCAGTACCCGCATCTGTTCCTACCCTAAGGTAAAACAAGTTTGAGGGACCAAACTTATGTAAGGGGGGGAGAGTGTAATAACTCGACCCTCGTATATGTTTCTGGTATACTTTTAGTCCCTTACTCTGAGCCTTTATATGCTTACTGTGAAAGTTCATGGGAAATTAAGTTTAATTGAGCGAATCTTATGATGAAAGATTCATATCTGTCTCCGAAGAGAAATATCTGTTATAGTTGTAATGTTCAGATCAGAAATTGAACACCTTAGAGGCGTGATAATCTGAAATTGGTTTTATATTTGAGATCAGCATGATTTTTAGGTCATAATATGATTTTTTGTGAAATTTTGATTTGGAATGATTAAACTGATTGATTTTTGTCCTTATTCACCTTATATATATATATGTATGTGTGCTCTCTAAACATTTGACTTGGTAAGCTTGAACTCAATTATCTCCTCAGAAAGAGCTAGAAAAAGAGAGCTAGAGAAGAAGAGGAGAAGGTCCTCAAGGGAGAAGATTAGGAATTGAGTGAGAGTGCAGAGAATTGGACTCAAAGGGCACATACCGGAAGCAACTGCCACTCCACCACAGCATTGTGAGTAATAGTACTGTAGTAGTACACTTTACTTATCGCTAATGATTATTATTAGCACTCTGTTAATCGCAAGACAACTGTGTTACCTTATGCTAACATTTGGAAAAAAATCTATGAACATCTGTATGACTCTGAGACTAGTCTATTTTGTTGATATCTGGGCCTAAGGTCGATCTGTAAACTTTGTTTGGCCTGAGGCCAATCTGTGAAATCTGTTGGGCCAGAGGCCAATCTGTAAAGTTTGTTAGGCCAAAGGCCGGTCTGTAAAGCTTATTAGGCCAGAGGCCATTCTGTATATTACTGGGCTTGAAGCCGCTCTGGATAAAGTTTGAGCCCTAGGCCATACTGAACATGTTTATAGAATAAGCTTGATCGCATAACCTTTGCACTTATAGACGTTATAATTCAAGTTTAATCATTGAATTGTTGAGTACTATTATTCACTGAGCTTAGCTCACTTTGTGTTATGTCTATTTCTGTAGGCAATCAATCTGGAGGTCGGTCTTAGTTCGGCTTCGGTCACTCCTTTTTGGTCAAGCTATATAGAGCAGCTTATGCATTTTGTGGGATTTCGCTGATGACCCCTAGTTGGTCCTTCACCTTTTGTCTAATGTAATTAACATGTATAACCTTCTTTTCACCGATGCTTTTGTTATACACCCAATCATGGGGCTGGGTCTGTATATGTGTATGTACATAACTGATTCTCATGCGTATGTTCACCATACGTTTATCTACCTGATGCGATGTTTGTGATCCTGGCATGTTAGTGTTAGCTCAATGGATGTTATTTTGTATTGTTAACTGCTTCCGTTTAAGCCCCATATGCTATACATATCGAATTTAATGTTCGTTTCCAAAGTGATCACGCCCAAACTTTTAGAGGCGGGTTTGGGTTGTGACATGCCTTATGCAGTGGGCACTATGTGTGTCTGAGGATGGTACCTCGCTGGATCAAAAGGTTGTATACTCAACGGTAATGGCTTTGGCTCGGCCACAGGCTCGGCCTCGAAGTTCGCCTCGAAGTCTTCTAGAGGAAGCTCGGGAGGAGCCCCGTCATGGGAAACATTGTCTGCCATCTGAAATTGGTGCAAGATGGTTGAAAATTGAGGAAAAGTGAAGAAAATGGGTAAACTTTGAAAAAGTCAACCCTAGGAGAGAGAAAATGGAAGAAAAAGTCAAAGCCGGGAAAAGTGCACAGAACTCGGGAGAAACTCGAGGGGGATGAGCCTAGAATGATGGAAATAAGGAAAGAAGCGTTGAAATCAAATTCCAATCGGTTCAAACTAGGAGGATTTATCGAATAAAGTTTGTGTGGGGTGTTAGAAAACGCGTAGAAAGCGTGGATCTAGAGAGACGGAAGGCCTAGAGAGAGAGGGAGGTGATTTTCGAGCAAGGGGTAGTGAGGAAATGAAGTTTGGAGCTATGTACTAAACGACCCGAAGGCAAAAAGTCAATTTTTCCCAGAACTGCCATCAACAAGCGGCAGTGTACCATCGATGGCTGGCAGGGCACACTGGTGGCCGGCAGGGCACACCAGTGGTCGGCAGATGGCTGGCGGCTCCCTCTGGTGGCCTTTAGGTTCCCAAAAGTCTCTCCTGTATCCCTGGCTCTGTTTTGTGTCCTTGGATTCCAAGAAGTGCAGGGGTTTTTCAATGTTTGATTCAGGATGTCTTTACGGAAGCTCGGAATTGCATTTCCAGTACACAATGGTCGTCACTCATCAACATAAACTTGGTGTATCCTTTTTAACGTATTGCAACTCTTCCGAGTGGTAAATTGAAATTTGTTCTTGAAGTTGGGTTTAACGATTATATTTTTGTTATTGCATAGAATGTGCATTTTCCGATTATGTATAGAACATGCATTTGCTACATTTGCATAGAATATGCATTTTGTTATTACATTGAACATGCATTTCGCTGTTGCATTTGCTGCATTTGCCAATCTTGTATAGAATATACATTCTGTACTATTGCATAGTTGCATAGAATATGCATTTTGGTGTTGCCTGGAATATGCTCCTATTTTCAATTTCGCATAGAATATGCCTTTGCCTTTATATCTCGGTTGTTTGTCTTGCATGAAACGTGCATTCTTACTATATCACACTTGTTAAGTGTCTTTCTTTACATGCATGATATTGTATGTACGGTTCATTTAGAGGAATTTCAGGTGAGACCATTCATATCCTTCGAACACCTTGATTAGGTTAAAAGCACATGGGTGTCCCGGTGTCTACACCACTCGTTTTCAGTTCAAGACACGTGGGTGCATCCCGGTGTTCTCATTTTCTTTTCTCCTCTTGCATGTGACTCGTTAGGGCGTTTTCGGTTCGAGACACGTGGGCGCTCCCGATGTTCTCGTTGCCTTTTCTCCTCTTGCGTGCAACGCGTTAGGATGTTACGATTTAGAAACATTTGGGTGTGTCCCAGTTTTCATGATATCCCTTCTTTCCTTCCGCGTGTAACGTGTCGGAATCTTGTTTGATGCCTCGGGTGTGACCGATGTTTGTGTTGTTCTTTGCCTTTCCTGCATGATGCGTAGTTAAGATTGCATAATTTTCTTACATCCTTTCGCATGAAATGTAGTTTGGTTCGTAATTCTGCTGCGTAGCATGTTTGCTTACTTACTTTCGTGTATGAGATTGTTATATCTTGCTGGTTTGTTTAAAATGTGGCATTTTCTTTGCATAACATTTGCATGTAAATGCTTCATTATAGCCTCATTGCATGATCATAAGTTATGTTCTTGCATTGTGCATACCATTTGCATCTTGCCCCATAACTATATCTAGGCGGCCTGCAGGCGTAACTATTTATTACTGTCTTTGATTGTTTGTCCAAGTCTTGCAGTCTTATCAAAATGGGTTGTCTCTGGGCTTTGACATTCACTCACGTCATTTCATCACTTTGAGTTCTGTCAAAGAAGGGCAACTGTAGACACCCCATTTTTTACGGCCTCTTTAAGGCTTGGATGTTCTTGCAGGTATATCCAACGAATGAGTTTGATTTCCTATTGAGCGCTCGAAGTCCGCAGCGGAACGCCACAGGTTTGAGTTTTCTAAACCCTGCATCCATTCGGTCTCATCTTTGGAACCATTTTTAGGTCTTTTGAGCATGATGTTGTTGATGGCCTACCGCCCATCCTTGAGGGCTGCCGGCCATGGCTCTTGGCCTTCCAGCCATTGATGTGCTTTGCCGGCCATCAATGAAGCCCTGTCGGCCATCACTGATGGCCGGCCGGCTAGTAGTGCTCCAGTAGATATTTTGTGATATTTTGTGTCAGCTGTTTGCACAAATGGAAGCATCTTCCAAGATGTGTGTGGCTAGATCTTTATGAGGGGATTTTGTATTTTCTATATATAGAGCCCTCTCTTGCATGTGCAAGGGTTAGAAAAATTTTGATGACAAAAAAATTCTGTATCTCTCTTGATATTTTGTGCCTTATAGCCTAGTTTCTCTATACTTTTGCACATAGACCCTTGATCAAACTTGATCACCATTGAGTTGAGGTTACTTGAGCCCCACTTTGAGCTCTAAAAGAGGATTTTGGCTCGATTTTGGTGCCTAAATTGCATCTTGTCTTCAAGAGGTAGAACACTTGTATTTTGAGCTTTATTTAAATACTTGTTTTGTCATCTTTACATACTGTTTTAAGGCTGGTTTTGACCTCTAAAATTCTCTATTTTTATGGTTTGAAAATGGTGGTTTGAGGTTTATTTGGAGTTAGGGGTGATCCACCCTTCTTGTTGCTTGATTGTTAAGTTGTTGTGTCATCTTTCATCCCCTTTAAATCAAACTTTTTCGGCCTTTCAACCACTGAAAATCGGAGTTATTTCAGTGGCAAAGACTTTGTTTTGAAGTCAAAAATTAGAGGGATTAGCCTCCCCTCCACGTGTCTTGTTTGCATGCCTAGATAGCTTAACACGTGAGCATGTTTTTCTAGCACTTTGTAACTTGATCTCAGCATGTTTTTGCTACTTTTTTTTACTTGTTTTAGCTCTGTTTGGGGTTGGTTAAGTCCCTTGAGCTTTGCCTTGTATGGTCGTAGTGCAATTCCTTCATTAGTTTGATGTTTTAATACTTTGATCATCATTCTTTTGAGTTGAAAGCATGTTTTAGTGCTTTTTGCATCCTAATTTCGGCACATACAATCTCTACTACCTCCCTCATTTTATCACTTTTTCATTTGCTTTGAGGGTTGGTTAATCTTCGGGTTGTGTTCAAGCTTGAGACTGAGAGTTGTGCTTAATGGTTTTAATCCTCTTTTGAGGGTTTCTACTAACCAAAGGCATGATCTCTCTCTCTCTCTTGCTTCAAATCATCCCTTGGTTGACACCTCTTCCATTAGAGGAGACTCACCTTGGACTTAATCAATTAAAGAATAAGTTGGTAATTAAAATGAGTAAACAAAAGTGATAAGTAAAACTTGAGCAAGATAAGCATATTGTGTTGCATTGCATGTGTTCAATAGGACGTTATATTGAACACAAGGAAGATTAGAGCATTTCATACTCAAAGTGATGAAATGAGCCAATCTCCTTGGTCTCCATTGCCTTTGATCACACATGATAAGGTGATGGTCTTGAGTCTTGTTTTTGCATACAATGAAATTGTACTCCTTGGTTCCTTTATGCATTGAAAGTGCTTAGTTGGCGGTTTTGGACCCAAGTGTGTCACTCCTTTGAGGTTTTGAGATGATAAGGAGGGTATAGTACAAATAAACCTCTGGAAAAGCCTTCCTTTTGCTTTGTTTGTGCTCTATTACAGTGTGGTGACTCAGAGCATCAGTGGCTGGCTGTGCCCCATCCATGGCCGACAGTGCCTTATTTGTGGTTGGCAAGGCACACTTTTGGCTGGCAGAGGGCTGGCAGCAACCCTCCATGGCTAGCAGGCCACTAGTGTAATCCTCAGTAGTGATTTGGTAAGGTGGAGCAGAAAGTTTCTGGAGTATGTTGAACCCTGCAAACAGAGCCTCTCAAGAGCAAAACGGTGGCTTTTCGGGAAAAAAACCGAGCACATGCATCTTCCACTCCCTGAAGTAGAGCTGTGGTAGTGTAGTTTTAATGCTTTGCATGATTAGTTAAAGTGTGAATTTGTTTTAATTAATTAGTGTACTAGTTGATTGAAGTGTAGCTTAGCTTAGTGTGATAACCCTGCTTGCTAGTTATTCAATTGGTTTGTAATAATTAGTCTAATTAGTTTAGTCTAATTAGTTTAAGTAGCTTAGCTTAGTGTGATAACCCTGTCCCGTATTATGTTAATTAACCTTAATTATGATTATGATTATGCGTTTAATATGATTTGAGTACCATTTATATGATTATATGTGATTTTGATTTTATATCTGTTCACCGTAGGAAAATCTGTTCAACTAACTGTTATAAACTGAAAATTGAAGGCCTTATTGGCCACAGAAACCGAAATTGACCATGCCATTATAATTGGCATAATTTTTAGAGTCTATGGTGAAATTTAATTGAAAACTGATTCAGAACGAAATAATTAGATTCAAAACGATTAAATTAAACTCTATTACTTATGCCAAATCAAGTTTGATTAGGTCATCCTATATAAAGGCCTATATAGCCTCATATTATGGTTTTGAACTCATATTTGCTGAGATTACCCCCTAGAGAGGGAGAGTGTGCCGATTGTAGAGAGAGAGAGAGGGAGCTCAAGTTAGAGATTGAACAAGGAGCTTGAAGATCTTGGAGATCAACCCAAGAATTAACCATAATTGGGTGATTAGAGCTCATAGGTAAGCATTTGAGCATAAATTCATGAGTATAAGTTTGTAAATTTGTGTATTCAAGCTAGTTGGGTAATCAAGAACATAAATTGAGATGAAATTGGAGAATTTAAAGCTTATATGTACATGCATGCATAGAATTGCTATAAATTTTCATATTTGAGCATGAACTATGTAGAACAAATAGAATTGAGCACCAAATCTCACATGCATGCATGATTTTCATGAATTTCATGATTATAAGTGTTATTTGTACCATTTGGAATAGAGTTGTAGTCAAGAATGTACATGCATGCATGATTGATGAAGATATGGGGTTTGTATTAAGTTGAATATATGTGTTTTGAAACCCATGAAGAGAACTCAAAATGATTTTGGAAAAAGGACTATGAATTTGAGCAATTGGCCTCATATTGTTGTTGTCCTCATGTTATGTAACATGTTTCCATGTTTTTGTGTCCAAAACATGAGCTTCGAACCTTTGAATGTTGATTTTGGACTTCAAGAACAATTTGGAAATTCTAGAATTTGGCGTGTCCGCTTGAGCGAGGGAATGTTCGCTCGACCGTGAAATGTTAGTTCCCAGAACTTTTGCAGACCTTGATGTCCGCTCGAGCGGGGAGATTCACGCTCGAGCGTCAGTCACATTGTTTAGACTCTCAGCTCGAGCGTCCAAAGTCACGCTCGAGCGTAAAAATGAGGTAACCAATACTTTTGCAGACAAAATGGGGTCCGCTCGAGCGGCGAAATCTGCGCTTGAGCTAGGATCCCTGTTTCAGAAATTTGAAAAGTGGTTTCATATTTTGTTTTTCCGTTCTCTTTCATTTCTAAGCACTCTTAGGCAGGCATTGAACATTACAAACGAGTTAAAAAGGATTAAAAAGAAGCCTAAGAGGGATGTGTGAATTAAGAATGGATTGAATTGTTTGTGACCCATATATGTGTTATGATTTATGTAGGGTCGAGCATAGGGCGAATCCTCCGATAGAACACTGTGAGTAATATCTTAGTAAAGATATTTTGAAGTATGCTATTTGTCGACTTGCTTACTCCCATTTGAATCTCATAAGTCTGTTAGCTTGAATTATGGACAAATATTTGTTATGCCAAATGATTGGGCCAAAGGCCATTTGATATGAATAAATGGGCCAAAGGCCGCCAGACATGAATGATTAGGCCAAAGGCCATCGGATGTGAATGATTGGGCCAGAGGCCGTCGGACATGAATGGTTGGGCCAAAGGCCGTCGAACATGAATGATTGGGCCAAAGGCCGTCGGATATGAGTGAATTGGGCCCGAGGCCGTTTGATACATCTAAATCTATAGTTGTTTGACACACTGGATAGAACCATGAATTAGGCCCAAGGACGTCTGATGTGATTGTTTGAAAGTTTGTTTATGTATCTTTTTTATTTGATATTATTCATTGGGCTTTCGCTCACTATCATTCATGTGTCTGTAAGTGAGCCAAGAGATGTCCAACTCCAGCCCCAGTGAAGTATGTGGGGAACAGTAAAAGTTTTGAGGAGTCAGCCCATACGTCTCACGCACGAGACATGTTTTTGCCCTTTTGTTCTTTTGTTATATTTTTACTATGTTGGCGAAAACTTTGGATCACCTTTGTATATAAGCTTTTGGTTTGGCTGACTATGACTTGAATGATCCTATTGTGTAAGCTTATGTGTTAACTTCCTTTGATGTGGGTTATTAATGAATATATGTGAAATGTTATGATGTGCCATGTAAGCACAGCTCTATGGACAAAAGTTTTAATTTTGCTTCCGTTTTAGCCCCTTAACTTTGTTGGAATATATCTAATCTGCTTTGAGGCTGTAGGTAATCCCTTGATTACTGGCCGGTTATGACCTTAATCCATGGGGGCACGTTCGGGTCATGACAGAGTGGTATCAGAGCACGAGTTAATAACTCACACACTTATCCAAAAAAGCAGTGAGCATCTAGAAAAGATCTAGGATGCATTCATGTGATAAGTAGGAATTTGTAAACATTGAAAATGTGTTTAAATGCTTTGAGATGAATGATTATGTGCTATATGTTTGTGATTTACTTGCATTGCGAATTTTGTGAATATGTATGCTCCTTAGTATATGGATACTTGTGAAATTTTTCTATAAAGAATAATGCAAGTCTAATCAGATGGTGAGAACGAGAGGTGATGAGATAGAAGAGTCCTCTACTACCAGAATGGATAGAATGGAAAGACTGATTCAGGAAATAGCAGAGACATTGAGGCAACAACAACAGTGGCAATAGCCACATCCTCCACCTCCTCCTCCAGTACCACCTGTTCAGGATCCTCAGAGTGATGACCAAATAATAGCCCTTACCAAGGAATTTAAGAAAATGAAACTGCCACAGTTTCATGGGGGATTGGATCCGTTAAAGGCAAAAGCATGGGTCCTTGGAATAGAAAAGTTATTTGAAGTGTTCCCTTGTTTAGAAACACAAAAACTGCTGTTAGCTACTTTTACTCTTGAAGACGAGGCAAGAAGGTGGTGGATGCTAATGCGTGAAAGCAATAAGGATATTGGTTGGGCGCGGTTCTTGGAAATTTTCTATGACAAATACTTTCCTCAATGTGTCCGTGACAGAAAGGTGTTGAAATTTATGGAAGTTAAATAGAACAGTATGACGGTAGCTGAGTATGAGGCCAAATTTACTGAATTGGCCAGGTTTGCACCACATGTGGTTGACACCGACTACAAGAAAGCTAGACATTTTGAAGGAGGGCTTCGAGATGATATCTTAGAAAGGGTAAATGTCCTCAAGCTGGAAACCTGCATTGAGGTGCTAGACCGGGCCATAATATCAGAAGCTAACCTAGCCAGACAGGCCAAAACAACAACTGACTGAAAGCATAGTAAAAGACAGGGCTTCTTTTCGAAGAAGAAATTTTCGAAGAAGCAGAATACGGGCTCCTCAAGCACTTTGAATTTTTCTCGAGATACATCCCCAATGTGCAACATTTGTAGTAAAAGGCATCGTGGAGTTTGTTACCATGTGTCAGGAGCTTGTTTTAAGTGTGGAAAAACGGGGCACATAGCCACAGATTGTAATCAGAACAGTGGAAAGTTAGCTGCTAGCTCCACCGCATCGATCCCGAAACTGGGAAATACTACAAGATCTACTACTACCAGAGATACTGTGAGGCAAGGGAGAGTTTTTCCACTTGTTCCGAGCGATACACGGAATGCTGAAGCCGTTGTCTCAGGTACTATCTCTATATGTAATCAGGATGCTTTTGTACTAATTGATTCTGGATCAACACACTCTTTCGTAACATGTGCATTTGCATCTAGACTGAGTAGACCTCTAGAATCATTGCCATACTTGCTATGTGTATCTGCTCCATCCGGGGAGTCTGTGTTGTGTGCATCTGTGTATCGATTTTGTGACATGCGTATTGGGAATGCTATTCTATAGGTGGATTTATTGCCCCTAAACTTTAGACATTTTGATATAATTCTAGGCATGGATTAGTTAACTAAATATTATGCCACCATTGATTGTGTAACAAAACGGGTTGTATTTAAACCACCGAAACAGGAAGAAATTGTGTTTGCGGGTAACGGGGTAGTGCCTCCACCTTATTTGGTATTTGCAATGAAAGCATGTAAATTGATCAGGAAAGGGTGCTAGGGTTATTTGTGTTGTGTGTTTTTCGGACAATCTGCGAATGTTGAATTAAACAGTATCTCTATTGTTAGTGAGTTTCCAGATGTATTCCCAGATGAATTACCAGGCGAGTTAGTGGACAGGGAGATAGAGTTTACTATTCAAGTTGTGCCAGGCACTCAGCCTATTTCTAAGACTCCTTACAGAATGGCTACTACCGAAATGAAAGAATTAAAGGAACAGTTGCAGGACTTACTTGATAAAGGATTTATTCGACCTAGTACTTCACCATGGGGTGCACCGGTATTATTTGTGAAAAAGAAAGATGGAACCTTGCGCTTGTGTATTAATTATCGAGAACTGAACAAGGTAATAATAAAGAATAAATATCCCTTACCTCGTATTGACGACCTGTTTGACCAATTGGAGGGATCACAAGTGTTTTCCAAAATTGATTTGAGGTCTGGGTATCACCAGTTGAAAGTAAAAGCAGAAGATGTTGAGAAAACTGCGTTTCGAACAAGGTATGGCCATTATGAATTCCTTGTCATGCCATTTGAGGCGACTAATGCTCCTATAGCATTTATGGACCTAATGAACCGAATTTTTAAGACCTACCTTGACGAATTTGTTGTAGTTTTTATTGATGATATTTTGATATACTCAAAGAATAGATTTGAACATGAACAACATCTGAGGATTGTTTTGCAAACACTTAGGGAAAAGAAATTATTTGCCAAACTAAAGAAATGTGAATTTTGGTTGGATGAAGTTATCTTCTTAGGGCATGTTATCAACAAGGAGGGAATTTCAGTGGACCCGCAGAAAATAGAGACAATTGTGAATTGGCCTACACCGACAAATGTAACAGAGGTCCGCAGTTTCATGGATTTAGCTGGGTACTACAGAAGGTTTGTGAAGGACTTTTCAAAAATAGTTGTGCCTCTTACCCAATTGATGCGCAAAGGGCAACCGTTTGAATGAAATGACGAAAGAGAATCTGCCTTTCATGAATTGAAAATGAGATTGACCACTGCACCAGTTCTGACACTACCATCAGGCACGGAGAACTTTGTGATTTTCAGTGATGTGTCTTATAAGGGTTTGGGTTGTGTATTAATGCAGAATGGAAAGGTGATTTCATACGCCTCCCGGCAGTTAAGGCTACACGACAAGAACTACCCAACACATGATTTAGAATTGGCCGCAGTTGTATTTGCTTTAAAAATCTTGCGACATTATTTGTATGGGGAAAAATGCGAAGTCCACACAGATCACAAAAGTCTAAAGTACTTCTTTACACAGAAAGAGTTAAATATGCGATAGAGAAGATGGCTCAAATTGATAAAAGACTATGACCTTACGATTCAGTATCACCCTGGGAAAGTCAATACAGTTGTTGATGCCTTGAGTAGAAAATCGATGGGGTGTTTGTCTTGTTTACTCACTGAACAGAAAGAGATCTTGCAAGATTTTCAGAAGTCCAGGATTGAAGTGATATTGTGTAAACAGGGCGAATTGATAGCCACCATTTCGGTCGAGCTAGCAATCATTGATGAGATTAAACAGAAACAGAAAGAGGATGAATCCCTTAAAAAGATAGTTGATGAATTTGAAATAAATCCAAGACCGGAATATAGTGTGGTAAATGAGGTGCTGAAATTCCAAGATAGATTGTGTGTTCCAAACATTCCTGAGTTAAAGAAGAGAATTGTAGATGAAGCCCACAAGTCAGTGTTTACTTTACATTCGGGTAATAACAAAATGTATCGGGATTTGAAACAAAGTTATTGGTGGCCCAAAATGAAGAGAGAGATTGCAAAGTATGTATCCAAGTGCCTTCAATGCCAACAAGTTAAAGCTGAACATTAGAAACCGAGTGGCCTACTTCAGCCTCTCCCTATTCCTGAATGGAAATAGGAGCATGTGACTATAGACTTTGTTATTAGTCTACCTTGCACTCCCCAAGGTATGGACTCTATTTGGGTTGTAGTTGATAAACTGACTAAATCTGCACATTTTCTGCCCGTTAAAACTACATTTGATGCTTATAGATTGGCTACTATTTATGTCGATGAGATTGTTCGTTTACATGGAGTTCCGGTATCAATTGTCTCAGATAGAGATCCGAAATTTGTGTCTAGATTGTGGAAAAACCTACAAAGAGCTATGGGAACAGAATTGAGATTCAATACTGCATTCCATCCACAAACCGACGGGCAATCAGAACAGACAATACAGACTTTGAAAGATATGCTTCGGATGTGTGCTTTAGATTTCCAAGAGAGTTGGGAAGATTATTTGCCACTAGCAGAATTTGCATACAATAATAGCTTCCACTCCAGCATCGGCATGGCACCATACGAAGCTTTGTATGGTAGAAAGTGTAGATCACCAATTTGTTGGATAGAAGTCAGGGATAGGGCCTTGCTTGGGCCTGAAATTGTGCAAGATACTTCTAAGAAAATCAAGATTATTCAACAAAGGCTCAAAACAGCTCAGAGTCGACAAAATAATTATGCAGATGTTCGAAGAAGACCTCTTGAATATGAGGTTGGTGATCATGTGCTTATTCGTGTGACACCGATGAAGGGCCAAGTAAGATTTGGAAAGAAAGGTAAATTGTCGCCCCCGTTATATTGGGCCGTTGCAAATTCTAGAAAGGCTTGGTCCTGTTGCTTACCGAGTTGCTTTGCCACCGGGATTTGAAAAAATCCACAATGTATTCCATGTATCGATGTTGATAGGTTATCTTGGAGATCCATTTCATGTGATTGATTATCATCGGATAGCTCTTGATGAAAATATGGAATTTGCAGAATGGCTGGAACGAATCATTGACTGTCAAGTGAAACAGTTGAGAAGCAAGTCCATCTCGATGGTGAAAGTGGAATGGAAAGAACACTATGGGATGGACGCTATATGGGAAAAAGAGGATGAAATGTGACTACGCTATCCACATTTGTTTCCCGATGAAGGTAAAATAAGTTTGGAGGACAAAACTTCCTAAAGAAGGGAAGACTGTGATAACCTTGTCCCGTATTATGTCAATTAACCTTAATTATGATTATGATTATGCGTTTAATATGATTTGAGTACCATTTATATGATTATATGTTATTTTGATTTTATATCTGTTCACCGTAGGAAAATCTGTTCAACTAACTGTTATAAACTGAAAATTGAAGGCCTTATTGGCCACAGAAACCGAAATTGACCATGCCATTATAATTGGCGTAATTTTTAGAGCCTATGGTGAAATTTAATTGAAAACTGATTCAGAACGAAATAATTAGATTCAAAACAATTAAATTAAACTCTATTACTTATGCCAAATCAAGTTTGATTAGGTCATGCTATATAAAGGCCTATATAGCCTCATATTATGGTTTTGAACTCATATTTGCTGAGATTACCCCCTAGAAAGGGAGAGTGTGCCGATTGTAGAGAGAGAGAGGGAGCTCAAGTTAGAGATTGAACAAGGAGCTTGAAGATCTTGGAGATCAACCCAAGAATTAACCATAATTGGGTGATTAGAGCTCATAGGTAAGCATTTGAGCATAAATTCATGAGTATAAGTTTGTAAATTTGTGTATTCAAGCTAGTTGGGTAATCAAGAACATAAATTGAGATGAAATTGGAGAATTTAAAGCTTATATGTACATGCATGCATAGAATTGCTATAAATTTGCATATTTGAGCATGAACTATGTAGAACAAATAGAATTGAGCACCAAATCTCACATGCATGCATTATTTTCATGAATTTTATGATTATAAGTGTTATTTGTACCATTTGGAATAGAGTTGTAGTCAAGAATGTACATGCATGCATGATTGATTAAGATATGGGGTTTGTATTAAGTTGAATATATGTGTTTTGTTATGTTGTGCCACGTAAGCACATCTCTATGGACAAAAGTTTTAAGTTTGCTTCCGTTTTAGCCCCTTAACTCTGCTAGAATATATCTAATCTGGTTTGAGGCCATAGGTAATCCCTTGATTACTGGCCGGTTATGACCTTAATCCATGGGGCGGGTTCGGGTCATGACACTTAGATTAGCTTAGCTTATCCATTCAGACCCTCCTTCGCAAGGGCATAATATTGTAAAAAGTGTGCGTGCGTGCGTGTGTGCGTGCTTTCCAACCCCGCATCTTTCTTCCTTTTATTTAATCACTTTCGATGGTTAGATTAGGGATCATGTTTAAATTAGCATACCTTATGCTTGCATGTTTGCATCCATTCATTTGTCTTACATGCACCGAGGCTCGGCGCATCATTTAAACTGCATTGCAATTTCAATACTTCTTTGAATATGTTTTCCAAAGTATGCTATCAAAGTGTTGCAAATACCATGATTAAATAGCCGAGCCTATTTAGTTGCATTATTACATGTGTTCCATTAGTTATTTAACATAGTTAGGAATTATGCATTTTTTTCTAACTTTGTTTTTCCTAGCTTGGAGTACTCGGTGAGTCTTTATGCTTTAGTATACTTGCATGAGTGTGATTGCCATATTGCCATATTTTGCATGCTTGCCATGAGGCTATGTGCTTAAGTGCTAAACTACTTGAATGCTTGTGGATGGAGGCTTTGTTGCTTGAATTGGAACAATTCAACGAATATATGTTTTAAGCCCACTTTGTTGTGGCAAATCATGTTTTAAGCCCACTATGTTTGGTGGCAAACTCGCATCTTTAAGCCCACTTGAGGGTGGCAAATTCAAACCATTTTGAAAAACAAACATGAGTTGAATTGTTCCAAGTCTTGCAATTAGTCTATACTTGCTTGTGTGCGTCATATAGTAATGATAGTTTAATAACCGGAACAATAACACATAATGTTTATAAAAAATATATCATGATTAGTAGAGGCCGATCTTTGATCGGGCTAGCGGGGGTGCTCAATTCATGACCTTTCCCCCTCGTACCCAAGTTCCCGAGTCGAGGCCTTTGGTGATGATGGACATGTGGCCTTTGGCACGAGTCAGGATTTCCTAAATTTCACCAAAATAAAAAATATTTAGGTGGTGACTCTATAATCTGGCAAAGCAGTCCAATTTTGACATTATTTGATTTAAAATCAAATTTTCAAAAAGATTTTCGGATTGGACTCTTTGGTGTTTATCAGTTTCACATTGCACTTGTGAGACTAGATTCAGAACCGCGGGAGTCCGAACCATGAGGCCTTCTTTTCAAACCCCTTTTCGAAAGGCGGGGGCAGGAGAAAAAGGCGAGTCCATAGTTTTTGTCGACTCTGCTGGGGATTTAGAGAGCTTGACTCGAACTCATGATATGTCATTTTATCTACACTTATGTGTTTCTTTGCATTTGCATTTGCATCGGTGCGCCTAAGTCATAGTGTTTTCCATCTACTATTCCTGAACGGTTTGCCGGAGGCTCGCTTGGAAAAGCTTGCCAAAAGGTTGACCAGTTGCAAGCTCTGCCACGATGGGAACACAACCCTTGGATCTGGACTACCACTGTACCGTTTGATCCTCCTTTCACTTCTCGGTGTTAGGTGTGAGAGGTATATTAGGTGGTCTTGCCGAGGTACCCTTTTTGACCAATCGGCCTAGTTGCATATCGGAAGCCTTAGAGACTGTTCCAAACTAGGACATGTTGCTCACCCGAATGCAGGAATTGTTTGAAACCGCTTGTTTGCATAGTGAAACCCTAGATCCTGACGAAATTAGGACAGGGTAACCCTACCCCATCATAGGGGTGTTTTGGCTCTCACTTGCTTGATACATGCTTTCGAGTGAAACTCTACAGGAATGTATGTATCAGTTGCAAGTCTGGGTATCAGTTTGAGGGTATTAGTTTTAGGGCAGAAATCAGTGTTTGAGCACAATTGCCCAGCTTATGATTGCAATTGCGTGTTGTTTCTGTCTGAGTCGAGGTGCTGTGCGTTTTTTGATTTTTGTTTCTTTTGCTTTGTTTTTCTTTTTGCAAGGTTGTGTTTCACAATTGCTTCAGACGAGGCAGTTAACCCCTAAGCACTTTGGACTCGAGTAAGGCGGCTTTACCAATCTGGGGATCTTGTGAGAGAACAACCAGTGTTTGCTTCGCTCACCCCGGTTACAAGACGGAGGAAAGTTAGGCATAACTCACCGGTTCAGCAGTTACCTTCATTCAGCGAAGTCCAGTTTTTTGCTTCCACTTCGGAAAGGGAGTACACACCAGTTCTGATAGATCAGCATCCTGTAGTCAACATGGAAGAAATGCTCCGCCAATTTCAACAAACTATTGAGAACATGCAAATAGATGCTTCCTGCCAAGCGGAAGTCACCGCCCGCTAAGCGAAGATTGCGGCCCAGCAGGCTGAGTTGATCAATAGGCTTCAGCAACAACAACAACCACAAGAAGTAGCAGCTTCTGCTTCGCATCCACCCCTAGTCAGGGTTCCAATACCCGGGGTTGCAACTAATGTCTAGGAAAATGCGGACATTCCAGCAGAGCCAGTTCCACTCCAGACTTACAAAGCACTGGTTTACCCAACAAAGGCGCCCTTTGAGTTTGAGGTCGACCCTACTGCGTTGAAAGTGAGCAAGCTGGAGAAGCTCTTTAAACAAGCTCAGGGTGTGAATTCGATCCGGGATATAGAGGATGGTTATACTGATTTGGCGGTGACATTGCCAGATAGGTTTAAAATGCCACATATAGACCGCTTTGATGGCTCGGGTGATCCAATGGTCCACTTGCTGCTATTCTTAGACATTCTGCGGCTAATGGGCCTATCTAGATAGGAGAAGTTATCCCTCTTCGGTTGGACCCTGTCAGGTATTGTGGCCATCTAGTACGCTAAACTTGAAGATTCTGTAAAGAGGAATTGGGAAGAGATGGCTAAGGCCTTTATTGCTCAATACTCCTACAACACACAAATCGAGGTCACAACTCGTGATCTCGAAGCAACCCGCCAAGAGTAGGAGGAGGGATTCTCTAGTTTTGTAACCCGATGGACGGCCAAGGCCTCTATGATGACCACCCGGCCCGCTGAAAAAGACCAGATCCGAATGGTGGTTCATAACCTGCAACCGAGACTGCTACAGAAAATGATAGTCTTACCTCTATCGACATTTGCCAACCTTGACGAAATAGGGGTGCAAATAGAGGATGCAATGAAGTAGGGTCTGATAGACCACGAGAAAGAGCAGCTCAAGAGGGTTTTCACACGCAGTTCCAATGCGACTACAGGCGGTAGTGCATCTGCAAGGCCTTCAGATATGGGCATGGTCACCACCACACCTAAAACCGCTAACCCCTTTGCCGCCGGCACAGCCAATACACCCCATTAAACTTCCAGCCATCAGGTGCGAAGCAGAGGGTTTTCACCCCACTTTACATGTCTCTATCTGCGGCCCTGAGGGTCTTGATCAGAAAAGGGCATTTGAAACCGTTAGAACAATGCCCATTACCCGATCCTCTCCCCCTAAACATAACCCAGCCAAGTATTGCGCCTTCCACCAATAGCACGATCATAATACCGACTAGTGCTTTAGACTTTGTCATGAGATTCAGGATCTCATTGACGACAAAGTAATAGCACTTCCTGAAAAGCCAAACGTCACTACAAATCCCCTTCCACCACATAACCAAGCCCCTCCACCCAGGCAAATAAACCTCATCCAAACACTGGTCGTCCCTTACGACCCCAGTAAATACATCACCCCCTCCCACTACCTAAGCCGGCGCTGTTCATCCCGGAAAGCACAAATTTTTGCATGATGAACGCATCCATATCCCAACGCAAACCTGTAGTGGTGACTGTTGCAGGATAGCCTTGGTATAGGATGGGAATGTCAATTCTATGCTTGAGGGCTCCGTGGATTCATTTGAGGAGGAATAGAACCCCTGCCACTATATTGTGCCAGCCAATCAGGCCAAACTAGAACTGGAGTTGTCGACAAGAATAGAGGTGAGTGTAGTCCGGGAGGATGGACAAGCCAAGGATTGGATAACTTAGCTGACCTCGAAGAGGACATCAACAATTTGCAATTCTTCGATGAGCAAGATTCGAGGGATGTGCACATTAACTGGTTTGATTTGAACGGATCAACAAATAATTCAAGGTGGCTCAGTGATGAACCGGATATGGATGTGGGACTTTAAACAAAGCTAGAATAACTGGAAAAAGGAACTACTACAAGGGCCGGAATGGCTGAGAACAAGGAAAAGTTGCCGGAGAGCGTCGGTATTAAGAATTTCGCTCAAGAAGTGGCCGTAGTAAGTACTGCAGACACTGAACAAGAAGCCGCACTGAAGCGGTTTGAACAAGAAAAGGGCGAGAATGGTCAGAAAGCTAGAACAGCTAAGGACCCTATGGGAGATGACTGTGATGTCAGAATAGTCACAATGGAACTGGACAATTGTCTGTCGGTTGCCGAAGGAGTCTGATGGGAAGATGATGATCTACATCTTGCCCACACAGACGAGGATTGGGGCCAAAACTTGCCAGATGAAACCTGGTACTCTGAGGAAGTGGATCACATGACTAGAAGCAGGCGGTACTTCAAGTCCTTGCACTTAGATCAACCAGAGGCATCCGAAAAGGATAAGGAGGCCAAAAAACAGAAGGATAAACAGTTGGAGGAAGAAGCTGTACTGAAGTAGCTAAAGAAGATCCATGCAGACATATCCATCTGGGGGTTGCTCATGGCTTCACGAGTACTCTGGCAAGCCATCCTATCAGCAATGGATAAGGCCAAGCTGTCTATCGACACAACTCCCGAACAACTTGTGGGACTTGTCTTCCCGGGAGAGGCCTCACCAACTTTGACCTTTTCGGATAAGAAATTGCCGCCCGAGGGCCCTGGGCATAACAAACCACTATATATCTCAGTTGAGTGTAGAGAGAAGTGGGTGCCGGTTGTATTAGTGGACACTGGGTTTGCAATCAATGTGTGTTCGTCTCGCACAGCCTATGCTATTGGCTTGAAGCCATCAGACCGACGACCCAGGTGATAAGGGCCTACAACAACACAAGTCGAGAGGTGATAGGGACAGTTCAAATCAGGACACAGGTTGGTCTGGCGCAATAGGATACTGAGTTTCACGTCCTAGATGTTCCGGCTACCTTCAACTTGCTACTTGGGCGACCCTGGCTGCACCAAGTAAAAGTTGTTTCTTCCACCTTGCATCAGATGCTGAAGTGTCCTCTTGGAAAAGGGGTGGCCATTGTTTTTTGAAATTATTCCATACATCCTCCACCGAAAGTCACTACACCAGTACTAGAGATCGTACACGGCGATGAGGATGTATTTTTGTCTGGTTTTACCTTGGCTGAGGCCCGAATGGTGCAAGATATCTTAGCTATTGATGAGGGGTTATACATTAGTGCCCAATCAATCTACCTCATGAACAAGCTACAGCATATGCATGGGATGGGATTAGGAAAGAGCGGCCGGAAGGGCATTGCCGCACTGGCCGAAATGCCACATAATCCTCCTGCCTTTGGCTTGGGTTATACGACCACCAAAGAGGAGTGGGTTCGAAAATGGAAGGAAATGGCCAGAAGAACCAAAGCTAAGCAAAGGGAGAAACACTATGAGCTTGTGCATAGACTAATTCAGGGAACTCTAAACAGTTGCTTTGTCCGGGAGGGGGAAGACTTCCCATTTTGTGGCTTTCCTGAGCCATGGTTGAACTCTGAGAAGCGGCAGATGCCCGGCTTTGAGATTTTCTTCGACCTACAGCTGCAAGAGGATGAAGCCATAGAAGAGCAGACTGACTTAACTCTTGAGGCTGAACAAAGTATAGAGGATGAGTCCAACATCAATAAACTTGAGATAGAAATAGCACTGGCTTGTCTCATTTCGAATCCTTAGATCGAACCGGAGAGCTTGGGAGGTGACTTCACCGTTTCCATGATCGGAAATTAATCAGGTGTGGACCCTTCTGGTGGCATTCTGGATGCATCTATCACACCCTCTCTCATCTGGCAGTTAGAGGAGGGCTTTTTGTCTAGCAGTTCTGAATCAGGTAGTGAGCCGGAATCTGATTCCATGGAGTCTTTGGAGTCGGAATCAGATTCCAGTTCTTCTGAGTCGGAGTCCGATATTCCCGGGGTTGATAACCCAGATGTCGTTATTTTTTCCTGGTCGTCTTTCTCCTTTTCTTTTGAGTCGATTGTAACCGAGAAATTAGATGAACTGGAGGCTTTGAATGAGAATGGCACCACTGTTGTTTCTGAGTACTTTTCTGTGCCATTTGTATATTGCATTGATCATAACTTTCAAAATTTTGATAAAAACGACGAGGAAGAAATTCCTTTGGTTTTGAAACATCTGATTGATCAAGAAGAGGAGAAGTTTGTAAAACCCCTTGTTGATGAAATCATTTCAATTAGTGTGGATACTGAGAAAGATCCGTGTTTGGTCCAGATCGGGTCCACGTTGTCTTCGGAGGAACGCGAACACTTAGTCGGTTTATTAAAAGATTTCAAAGATGTTTTCGCTTGGTCCTATGAAGACGTGCCAGGAATCGATCCTGAGATTGTACAGCACCGGATCCCTCTTGACCCTGAGGCCCCACCCGTTAAGCAGAAACTTCGGGGAATATGCCCGGATTGGGCTTTGAAGATTAAGGAATAAGTCACCAAGCGGATAGACACAGGGTTTTTGCGGGTATCTGAGTATCAAACTTGGTTGGCCAATATTGTTTCGGTGCCGAAGAAAGATGGCATAATTTGGGTATGTGTGGACTTCAGAAATCTGAACAAAGTTAGCTCGAAGGACGACTTTCCTTTACCGCACATCGACGAATTGGTGGACTTCACTGCAGGCCATGTGCTACTCTCCTTCATAGATGGATTTTCCGGGTATAACCAGATCTTGATGGCACCCGAGGACAGAGAGAAGACTGCCTTCACCACGCCATGGGGAACTTATTGCTATAGGGTGATGCCATTCGGTCTGAAGAATGCTGGGGCTACTTATCAACAGGCTGCAACCACGATCTTACATGATATGATCCACAGAGAGGTTGAGGTATATGTGGATGACATGATTGTCAAGTCTAAGGAAAGAAAGCGCCACTACACCGCCTTGAAAATTTTTTTCCAATGGATCAGGGAATATCAGTTGAGGTTGAATCCACAGAAATGCACTTTTGGTGTTACAGCAGGGAAAATGTTGGGGTTCTTGATTACACAGAGGGGCATTGAGGTCTTTCCAAAATCAAGGCCATCTTAGAAATGCCACCACCAAGGACTGAAAAGGAGGTGCACGGCTTTCTAGGTAAAGTGCAATTCATAAGACAGTTTATTGCAAAATTAACCTTGACTTGTGAACCACTATTTGGTCTCCTAAAGAAAGGAAAGAAATTCCAATGGGATGACCGATGCCAAGTTGCTTTTGAGAAGATCAAGCAGTACCTTCAGAACCCGCCCGTGTTGTCACCACCAGAGCCGGGGAAGCAGTTGATTTTGTATTTGTCAGTAACCGGCATAACAATGGGCTGCATGCTTGCGCAAGAATCTAAGGATAGAGTGGAGAAAGCCATCTATTACTTGAGCAAGAAGATGTTGGAATACGAGACCCGTTACACCCCGCTGGAGAAGACTTGCTTAGCCTTGGTATGGGCTACTAAGAAGTTAAGGCACTACCTGTTAGCTCACTCTGTAATTCTAGTTTCGAGATTAGATCCCACCAAATATCTTTTCGAGAAACCGGTGCTTACGGGTAGGCTAGCTCATTGGCTACTTCTTCTCTCCGAATTTGATTTGAGATATGTGACTCGCAAGTCTGTCAAGGGGAGAGCGGTAGTTGAGTTCCTGGCAAATCACCTAGTGGAAGGGGGTGAAGCAGTAGAGTATTTGTTCCCAGATGAAGCTATTCTGTAAGTCAAAAAAGACATTTGAACAATGTACTTTGCTAGAGCGTCTAATCAGTATGGTTATGGGATAGGGTTGTTGCTGATAGCACTCGACAATTCAAATATACCTTTAGCCTTCAAACTCCGGTTCAAGGTATCTAACAATGAAACATAATACGAGTCGTGTATCGCTGGCTTGGAAGCATATCCCATTTCTTCTCCTAAACATGGAGCATATCCCTTTTCTCCTCCCAAATATCATACATAAACAATGTATACACATCATAATCATATTCAATGATAACGACTAAGTAGTTAGTTTCAATTCACCTAATCCTCATGCAATTTCTACAACAATCATGGTTATCCTCAATTGATAGCCCAAAACAGATATTTCTAAACAGATATACAATCTTTACAATAGATAAACTATCTAGATTTCCATAGGTGCGAGGTAATACATACTCCACCATTTATATAAACATTCATCCAATTTCATATTCCCAATACTAATTCCATTATTTATACAAAATAATTATTCGAGACATTTTAGGGCCAAAATCCCCTATTTCCTAATCTCATCCCAAACACAAAAATCAACCATTTTAACACAACACAAGCTCATATTTATTCCCATAACCATTTCCAATACATTCATTCGAAAACCCCTCTCTTTGATTTTAAACCAAAACCCTAGGTTTGTTCAAAATCACCTCAAATCCCAATCTTTCTTACACATCAACAAATGACTAAGCTAAAACTCATAAAAGAGTGTAGAAAGTCCCTACCTCAAGGTTCGAAGTCAAGAAAAACAAGGTGGAAACTTCAACAATGCCGAAACCAGGTTTCAATAGGATCAAAACGGAGCTCTTGAGATGCTCTAGCTTTTTAACAATGGGAGTAAGCTAGAGAAACCACTAGATCTAGGTGAAAACGTAGAAAGAGTGAGAGTTTTAGAGAGAGAGGCTTTTAGATCTAAGGTTTTGAGAGGAATGGATGTGAAAAAGTTATGTGAAAAGGTACTGCTGGGAACCGATATACGCACTATCTGCTCGAGCGCAAGAAGTGACGCTCGAGTGTCAGACACAAAAAGTTATTCTGCCCGAGCACAAGAAGTGATGCTCAAGCACCAAGACACAATGAAAAAGAGGTTCACCACTCGAGCCCAGGAAGTAACGGTCGAGCGTAAAATACACACTTCCAGTAGTTTTGTAGACAGAAGACCGTCACTCGAGCACAAGAAAGGCCGCTCGAGGGCCCATCCGCTCGAGCGTAGGAAATGCCGCTCGAGCATATAACACGCTCTCCTAGAATTTTTGTAGACCTGCAAAAGTGCAGATAGTTCACAAAGCCCGCCCAAGTACAAGAAGTGCCCCTCGAGAAAATTCTGGGCAACATAAGGTTTGAAAACTAGGCAACCGATTCCAAACACAACCACTATAACCCAATAGCCAAACTCAAGCAGGAACAAAGGAGAAAAGACATGAACAACATTCAAAAACCATAAAACCCGGGTTCGAAATATCAAATGAGTCAGGTCAAAATTGTAATCTCTACAACCTCCCCCCCTTAAAGAATTTCGTCCTCGAAATTCCAAATCAAGTTTTAAACTAAGATAAAACCAATTACAATAATGATAATCATTCAATTCCATCGCCATGACCCATTCTCCAGCCATTCATTCTCGTTAACTCGATACACAAGTTCCAATATTGAAAGTACAATACACATTTTTCCAAAACATATACAACATATACAATGTTTCCATTTTCTCAAACACATACAATGTTTCCATATTTGATCAATATAACAAGATTTCATTACATATTCAAACATCAACAAATAAGTCCAGATATTTCTCATAGACTTCCAACTCGCATTCCCAAGTTGCTTCCTCAACCCCGTGATGTTTCCACAATACTTTAACCAACGGAATGGTCTTGCCTTGCAAGACTTGGTCCCGAGTATCCAAGACTTTCACCGGTTTCTCCTCATACGAGGCATCCTCACCTGCCTCTAAGTCTGGCCCATACTTCCAAAGCATGCTAATAAGAAATACATTATGAATCCTGAAAAGCTGTGGCGGCAAGGCCAAATGATAAGCTACTTCCCCAATTCACTCAAGGATCTCAAAGGGCTAATGAATCGAGAGGACAACTTCTCACTTTTTCCAAACCTCATCAAGGCCCTCCTAGGTGATATCTTCAATGGGACATGGTCTCCTACCTCAAATGACAAAGGTCTTTTCCTACGGTCGGCATAACTTTTCTAGTGACTCTGGGCCGTAACTAAGCTCTTACGGATAAGTGCAACTTTCTCCGTCGTTTCTCAAACTAGCTTTGGACCTAACATAGGTTCATCATCCACCTCGACCCAACACACAGGAGACCTATACGATCGGCCATACAAGGCCTCAAACGGTGCCATGCTGATACTCGATTGGAAGCTATTATTATAGGCAAACTCCACTAAGAGCAAGTGCCTCTCTCACGACCCCTTAAAGTTAAGGACGAAACCTCGTAGCATATCCTCAAGGATCTGAATGGTACGCTTGGATTGCCCGTCAGTCTGAGGATGATACACAGTACTAAAGGTCAATATCATGCCCAAGGCACTCTGCAAGCTCTGCCATAATCGAGCTGTGAAACACGGGTCTCTATCTGAAACAATCGTCATAGGGACTCCGTGCAACCTCACTATGTCCTTAATGTAGAGGTCAACAAGGTAATCTACTGAGTCACTCACATGCATAGGTATAAAGTGCGCCGACTTAGTTAACCAGTTAACTACCACCCAAATGGCATCACTACGCCATTGAGTCCTCGGAAGGCGGAAAGCCCACAACAAAATCCATCGTGACATGCTCCCACTTCTACTCGGCTATTGGCAAGGGTTGTAACAAACCCGATATCCTCTGATGCTCAGCCTTCACTTGTTGACAAGTAAGGCCCTTTGACACAAACACGGCCACATCCTTCTTCATTCCCCTCGACCAAAACTAGCAGCTAAGGTCGTGATTCATCTTTGTGCCTCCCGAATGCAATGCAAGACGTGAATGGTGAAACTCTCGGAGTACTTTCTCTCAGCAAGACTCCGGCACGAAGAGACGATCAAGATATCTAACACTCGAGTCGGAGTACATGCTCAAGCCTTTTTCTACCTTCCCACTGGAGATCTCCTCTTGGAGGGATTCTATCTCAAGGCCACTATTTTGTGCTTTTATTAGTCGGTTCACAAGTATAGGTTGTGCAACTACTGAAAACAAGGTTGTAGACTCAACAGGCTCGCCAAGGTGCAAGTCAAACTCCCCAATAGCACCCAACATCTCCCACTCCCAGATAGCAATACAAGCTACACTGCTAATGGATTTCCTACTCAAAGCATCGGCCACAACATTGACTTTTTCTGGATGATAATATGACTCAAAATCATAATCTTCTATGAACTCCATCCACCTCCTCTGCCTTAAATTCAAGTCTTTTTGTATAAACAGATATTTTAGACTCTTGTGATCAGAAAACACCTCACACTTCTCCCCATACAGATAAATGCCTCCAAATTTTCAAGGCAAAGATCACCGCTGCTAACTCTAAGTCGTGAGTAGGGTAGTTCTTCTCATGTGTTTTCAGCTGTCACGAACCATAGGCCACTACCTTCCCTTCTTGCATCAAAATACAACCCAAACCTTCCCGTGAGGCATCACAATACACACCGAATAACCCAAACCCCTATCCGGAATAATCAAAACTGGAACAGTGGTAAGTCTAACCTTAAGCTTTTGAAAAGACTTCTCACAAGTCTCACTCCACACAAACTTGATCTCTTTCCTCGTCAGTCTAGTTAATGGTGGAGCTAGCTTAGAGAAATCCTTCACAAATCTACGATACTACCGGGCCAACCCCAAGAAACGACGGATCTCGAAAGCATTCTTAGGTGGTTCCCAATCCTGCACTACCTCTATTTTGGATAAATCTACAGTCACTCCTTGCCTAGATGCCACATGGCCTAAGAACTTAAACTCTCTAAGCTAGAATTTGAATTTCCCAAACTTAGCGTACAATTTATGGGCTCTAAGTAACTCAAGTACTACACACAAGTGTTCCTCGTGCTCCTCTTCAGAGGGTGAGTAAATCAAGATGTCGTTCGCAAAGACGACCACGAAATGATCTAGGAACTCACTAAAGATCCAGTTCATCAAATCCATAAACATAGCTGGTGCATTAGTTAGCCCAAAGGGCATCACTAGGAACTCGTAATAGCCATACCACGTACGGAATGCCATCTTCAGGATATCCTCCACCCTCACTCTCAACTAGTGATAACCCAATCTCAGGTCTATGTTAGAAAAGTAACAAGACCCCTTTAACTGATCAAATAGACCATCTATACGAGGCATTGGGTACTTGTTCTTAACAGTCATCCGGTTCAACTTCCGGTAATCTATACAAAGTCAGTACGCACCATCTTTCTTTTCAGCAAAAAAAGACGGTGCTCTCTAAGGTGACATACTAGGGTGGATAAAACCCTTATCCAACAATTCTTGGAGTTACAACTTTAACTCACTCAACTCAGCGGGTGCAAACCTATATGGTGCCATGCCGGGCACTAAATCGATAGAGAACTTCATCTCTCGATAAGGTGGTGAACTGGTAAGATCATCCTGAAAAATGTCCGGGTATTCACAAACTTCCCTTGGCAACGCATCTCGCACTTCATCACACTCAGTACCCAAGAAGTTAGCGAGAAGGCAACTAAGCTCACTCCACCCACGCGGATTATACATCGATGATAACACTCTATCAACCCGGTCCCCCAAGAAATAAAAACAATCACCGCTTAGGGTACATACAGTAACCCTCTGATGGTAGAAGCCTATAACAGCTCGATAGGACGACAACTAGTCCATGCCCAAAATAACATCAAAGCTAGACATATCAATCAACACAAATGCAAAAGGAAGTTGGCGACCGACAACCTCTATGTCACAACCCCGACACCCTTGCTTCAAAACAATCTCACCACCAATAGGTAACTGTACACAGATATGAGATGCTAACTCAGCCAACTCTAAGCCCAAAACCAATGCAAATGCAGACGAGATAAATGAATGGCATGCACCCGTATCAATCAACACATTAGCAACTGAATTGCAAAACAAGAAAGTACCTTTCACTACTGAACGCGTTGGTACAAGATCTGGTGCAGTAACAGCGTACACACGTCCTGTAGCTCTCTGCTCACCCCTTAGAGCATAAGTTTGATGCACTGACTGAGCTGAAGAGGCTCCCTGATTGGCCCTCGAGGCCTGTGCTGACTGTGCCGGCTGGTGGCTCTGTGTCTGTCTCAAACTAGACGCACCAGGTGTGCCATCCAACTGAGGGCAAAATCTCTTCATGTGCCCTGCCTACCCATAGTGATAACAAGTGAGCAGCTGCCCTCTCTCTTGACTGTGGCTCTAACAACGAGCTGAAGACGATGCAGATCATTGCCCTCCTCCTCTCTGAGGGCAAGCTAGAGAGTTGTGGTCCAACTGACCACACTTGTAACAGGTAAAATCTCCCTGACCACCTCTCCTAGAGCTTGAACTTGGCACTAGAAAAGTGGATCTCAACCGAGTTCCCTAGGGTTGCTGCGGGTTAGAACCCCTCTGCCTCTTATTGTCCCCCTGAACATCCTGACTCCTCCTGGAGCCCCTCATGATCGCCACCTTCATCTGCATCATGGTCTCAAGAAGAGCTACCGACTTAACAAGTGGTCCATAATCTCTAATCATCGAAGCAGCTACCTTAAAAAGAAGCCTGGTCCTTAACCTCTTCTTAAACTCCAAGTAACGGCGCTCCTTTGTCGCCACTAACTCTGGTGCAAACCTAGAGAGGCTAGTAAAGGTGGCCTCAAACTCCACCACCGGTATATTCAACTGGTTGAGCTGAGAAAACTGATCCCTCAACTTCTCCCAAACTGTGGAAGGTAGAAACTTGTCATGAAAGGCGCTTGCAAAAGCCTCCCAAGTCACCCCAGTGCGCCTACGCGTATACTTCCACCACTAACCCGCATCTCCCTTCAGCTGGAAGGATGCCAAGGTCACTCGCAACTGGACATCCTTGATGCCAAGCATCTCGAATCTTTTCACTATCTACTCCAGCCATTCATTTATCTTTAATGTCTCCTTGGGATCACCCACAAACTCATCTGAATTTGACCAGAACAACTCTTGCTTCAGAAAAAATGGCCCCGCCTCAACTACTTGGGCTTGGACTTGATTCTTATCCTTGAGAATGTCCATGGATTCCCTCAAAGCTCCGGCCATTTCGTGGGCTAAGGCGCCCATGGACTGTTGACCAAATGGTTCGGCCACATTGGCTTGACCAATCCTTTTTTCTTGTTCCAGAATTTTATCAGGTAAAGGGCCTCATGCTTTCTAGGCCTACCACGCCTACGACCACTACGCCCACGTCCTGACATCCTAATGAAGGTAGCACAAGAGATTAGCACATTTACAAATGTACCAAAGCTAACTCACTCACGTCCTAATGCGGTGGATAACAATAATTCAGTCCACATAAGCACATAGTCACGTAAACACATACGAATTTCATTTCTGGATAATGACCGTCTTGCGACATTGCCAGAGTTCCAGTTAGAAGCAGCAGTGATCAAGTGCTCTTCTAATAGGACTTCTAGAAATCCATAGACTCAATCAACATCCTAGAAATTAAATCCCATACCCATATAATCACATAAGCATGTTATCATATAAGCACACATCATTCATACTAAAGTCTCTATCAAGCAAGACAAACCCATTATGGTACTTACCACTTCCCACGTACCCAAAGTATTCAAACTCAAAATGCTCTGATACCAAGTTGTCACGCCCCAAAATAATTACAATAACCCATCCACAATATCCAAAATCTAACAACAACAATAATGTTATTATCTTCCATTAATTCAATATGATATACAAAAGAGAAACATATGCATCATACATTCATAAAGCCTAACCCTGAATCTATAGCATATGTTGCTAGTTAAAGGAGAGGAAGGAAGATAAACCGATAAAAATAGTTGAGACTTATAGAGATTGGCCCGACAAACTGCCGTTTGCTCTCTGGGGCTACAGAACATCAATTCGGACATCTAGTGGGGCAACTCTGTATTCTCTGGTTTATGGGATGGAAGCTGCTCTGCTGATTGAAATAGAGGTTCCATCATTGCAGGTTATGGTTGAGTGCTAAATAGCAGAAGTGGATTGGCAGCAGAGCAGGTTCGAGGTACTGATGCTGTTCGACGAGAGGAGACTGAAAGCATCGTACCACTTCCAAGGATATCAACGTAGGATTGCCAGGGCTTTCGACAAGAAGGTTAAGTCCAGGAATCTTAAGGGGGGATTTGGTGCTCAAAGACAACCGAGCTCCCACCCACAACCCTAGGGGCAAGTTCAGACCTAATTGTGCTGGTCCTTATATCATCAAGACCATCTGGTCGGGTGGAGCTGTCATTTTTATAGACTTAGATGGCCTAGAATTTTCCCAACCAATCAACATGGACAAGTTGAAGAAATACTAATCTTTTTATAACTTAGACCATTTTTGGACGAAAAGGAAAATTTTCAGTGCCCACAAACTTCGATTTCATTGATTTCAATACAAAGTTCTCTAACTCTCGATACACATGAAAGTTACTTTTTTATTACATTCAAAAGGAAAACTTGAAAGTAAAAATCAAAGCAATAAACTTAGGGCATTGATGAGTCAGGTGTTCCTGCCTTTCCTCCCGAAGCTTGTGGAAGCTTCAGATGCTAAAGTAGACCCGGTTTCCGCCTCATCTTCAAGCCAAGCTATGCATTCGCCAGAAAGGGCATAACTGAAATCGGGAGCAGAAGCCAAAAGTTCTCTTGTCCTCCATGCAGTGGGATATCGAGCTGATTGTGAACCTCGGATTGGAAATGAAGCTGGGTACTCTACCCCTTTTTCTGGACAAGTCTGGTCATGTCCAAACTGATGTCTGAACAGGAATGGAAAGTAGAAGACGCAGTGTGTCAAACCAATCAGCTGAATGCCGAGTTGTCGAGACATGCTATAGCTCATCTCGGGCAGATCAAACCAATGGCACCACCACCCCTCGTTCGGGAAATCACCTAGCAGTTGGCGAAAGAAATAGCCTCGCGTTGAATATACAGGGCAAGAATCCACTACTTTCAATTTGTCCACAAGCCATATCTGGGGAGGGATAAAAAAATAAGAGAGATTAAAGAATAGAGAGGTGTATGTGGAGAGAAAAGTGAGAAAGGGCTTTGAGAGAAAAACAGATCCTGAGTGTCGAGTGATGTGAGAAACACATGTGAGATGGGATGGGAAACATTACCTGCAAAAATAGTGGACTTCCTACGAATTTGGTTGTCTCCCGTCGATGGAAGGCGTCTAAGCCTATCAAAGTCTCGACCAGTGCTAAGTCAATGCAGCTCTTGCCCCCTTTCAAGTTTTGGGCTACTTCGATCAAACAAATGCTAGACCCTCCAAAACCAAGGGCAAGTAGAAAATGAGCCAACATACACAAACAAAGGGCATGCTGCCGAAAACTTTGCCAGAGACGGTCGCTACAGTCGCCGGCATCAGAGAATTGATGAATAAGGCTAGGAATATCCAGCTCTTCGTTGTGAACCAAGGATCGAGCCTCATGAGAAGTGAGCCCACCCATTCTTCCTAGAGCTAGGATGTGACCAAAACGGCACTGGGGCAAGATTTTCTCGTCACGCTAGGATTCCATCAAAACCCAAAATTCTTCAATTGTCGGACATATCTCTTGTCCTCCGAAGCTAAACACGTGTGTAACCAGGTTTCAACATCTAGCTGTGGCATAGAGGAATGGAAAACACAACAGGGCACAACTCAGCAGGAATAGTGCATTTATGTTGAAACCCCGAAAATTTAACTTTTCCGAGCCATCTAAAGTTACAATCCAATTTGAGAGTTTTTCGCTAGAGAATGGCTCCCTTTGTGACAAAAATAGAGTTGGAATGAAGAAATGACGAAGCTAGAGCTTTTGTAGAAGATATGTCACGCCCCAAACCCGCCCCTAAAAGTTTGGGCATGACCCATTCGAAAACAGACACTAATCCTGTTATATATATCATACGGGGCCTGAACGGAAGCATTCAATAATATAAAATACATAGAATAACATCCATTGAGCTATTCCTAACATGCCAGGATCTCAACATCACACTAAGTAAATATTATACAGAAAGTTTACACACATATGCCTCGACTCATCCCCACAAATAGGCGTATAACAAAAATATTAATGAAGAAGGAATTATATACAATCAACCATAAATAGACGTCCGAAGTATAAATCAAAACTCAACAAAACTTTACATAATGTACGGCTTCAGGTGGTGCCTGGACGCATCAAAGTTGACAAGAGAAACACAAGCCTTAAAGTTAGGACTGAACTCCTGGTTGGTTACCTTACAGAAATAGACAGACAAAATACAGAATGAGCGAACTCAGTGAATAATAGTGCATAAATAATGCAACGTTTAACCTGAATAGTCAGACATATAACTGCAGATACAGATGATTAACTACATTCCGTGATTATTTCCAAAACAGCCATGGGTCCACTTTCCGTAACAGAATGGCTTTAAGCCCAGTATATACAGAATAGCCATAGGCCTACAGATGCAGAACGACCATAGGTCCAGAAATATCAGAAGTAACAGAAATAACAGAAATAACAGAATTAACATAAATAATAGAACTAACAGAAATAGCAGAATTAACAGAAATAACAGAATTAACAGAAATAACAGAAATAACAGAACGCATCAGCGTGGGTAACAAAACGCATCAGCGTGGTAACAGAACGCATAAAGCGTGGGTAACAGAACGCATAAAGCGTGGTAACAGAACGCATAAGCGTGGTAACAGAACTAATAGATGTATGGACTCAAGAGGTGGCTCGTATGGATTCTAGAGGTGGCTCCCACCAAAGTGTAGCACTTAGTTTCGTACAGCACTTTGCTCCATACCAGAAACATCATAACAGATTAATACAGATAAACATATTCTTCCCATTAATCACATAAATAAACAGATGTATTATAAGTTTAGCAGAATGTTGCTGATATTTGTTAGCAAAAGGTGAACACATTTCACAGATTGAACACTTTTAGAAATACGTAGATACCATGATTCCATACCATAAATTAATAGATCTCGGAATAAGCCACAAAGCAAAATAACTTCAGATATCATCAGAACTGACTAGTCCCAAGTTAGACAAAGGCATACAGATTCTTTCATATCATTTACAAAAGTTAACGTAATTAGTTTACGTTTAACAGAATACCAATGGTAATCATTAGCAATACCTATAAGGTATCTCACAATTGTACATGTGCCATCGCAATGCTATTTGTAGGGACAAAATAATTATCTCATAACAGTCTTAAACCATCCTTGATAAAACTGAATAGTTCGGGATACATAAGCATAATTGTTCCATTCGTTCACCATGAATTATTAAGGTTAATCTACGGATAACAGAATATTAATAACGTCTTTTAACTGTAAATTAAACACAATACTATATAGGTTATGGCACATTACCGATAACCATTAATCGTAGGCAGAATACATAATAGTTTCAGAGTCATATCAATGGATGCCAAATCCTTCTATGTCCACACCAATTCTCAATTACAAACATGTTAGCATAATTGCCATGGAACAACAGAATGTAAATAGTAACAATAATTATTAACGGTAATTGATGTACTTTATAGTACTATTACTCACAGTGTTCAGGTGCTTGGTCCGCCCCTGTAGCTGACCCTATACAATTCACGTAATTCAAACATAATTCATCATAGTCTATTCAATTCAATATTAGTTAACACAATATAATCCAACAAAGTCAACACCACTTAGTTCATTAACACCATTTGCAATTCAACATAATGCAAAATAAATCCTTGAATCATATTCCAACATTCTAAAACCAAGTTCATATCATCTATATCATTAATAGATTATTTCCCAATTTTCCCCTTCACATTACCGCATGAATTACAATGTTTATACCATAGTTCATTCGTAGATTTTAAACATAATTTTCAAGTGTCACCAAATTCCAATTAAACTTGCACATATGTAATTCAACCTACTAATTTCATGATTCTACTTCCAATTTGGGCCAAATCATCGATTAACATCATTACCCAACCTAGGGTTTCAAGAAAACATTGAAATTCAAGAAAAATTCAAACTTATTAACCCATCACTTTTCATTCCAATTTTTCCAATGATTATACACCTAGGATACATGGTCTATCATTTTAACCCATCAATTTAACTCTCAAGATTCCTTACCTCAAGAATTAAGCAAGCCTTGGTGAGATTCCTCCATAATTTTGGAATTCCAATCGGTTGCAAATGTTGATCTTCATGCCTTCTTCATTCCTTGGTGGAAAATCTTGATCAAAACTTAGAGAAATGGTGAGGATTTGGGATCAAAACCCTAGGGTTTTTGGACCTAGGGAGAGAGGAGAGAAGAGGGGAAAAGAAAACGTGGAAAAAGATAACAAAAACCCATTTTTAAGTTGCTGTCCCGCTATTCCCGCTCGAGCGTCCCTATTACCGCTCGAGCGGACCTGCTCCCAACACAGATTCCGAAATTTCAAACATGCGTAACTCTCCCATCCGGACTCCGTTTTAGGTCGTTCTTGTGTCCAAATTGAAGCCCCGGAAATAAGCTTTCCAATGGTTCTAACCTCACATCCAAATTCAAAGTTTGGAAAAAGAAAAGGACAAAAGAGTGACGGCTGGTCGCAGACAAATTATTCTAATTAAAGCTTTTGGTCCAATCTTACTTTACTATCATATTACCACCTCAACCAATACTCCAAAATAAAATAAGAACGTTCCAAATACACTAATAAAAATGTCCAAAAACAAACCCATGTGCCTCAGAAATACAACTCAACCAGGAGACCCGCTCGAGCGCCCAACCTTGCGCTCGAGCGTGCAGACTAACAAAGCCGTCCACTCGAGCGTAAACTCCCCCGCCCGAGCGGAGAATCACAACTCCCAGAATCTCAGGCCGTCTGCAGAATTGCTGGAAACCCCAAAAGTCTGCTCGAGCGTTAACTCCTCCGCTCGAGCGGAGGGAAAAATTCTGGGTCGTTACATCCTTCCCTCCTTAAAAAAAATTTCGTCCTCGAAATTGAAGAAAACCAAATAGAAGATAGTTCATATATAAACGGAAACATATTATGTAATGTTCTAACATACACGTATCAGAAATCCAACGACAAGGAGTCATTTATAATCCCAAAGTCCATAACAACTTCTCATTTCAATTTATTGACCCAAAGGTCATACCTTCCAAATACTGTTACAACTTAAGGACATTTAGAAATGGGTTTACTCAAATATTTGATCACATGTGCCTCATAAGCTGTCATACCTAGCTCAACCTCGTTAGGTTTACAAACAAGTTCTAAGTCAATGACTTTATGGCTCTTTGCTCACTATCAGAATTAGATTTATCAGGCCAAATCAGATTCCTAGCAGACTGCAAATAACAACTCAACTCCCATCTCAAGGAATTACATGTTCAAGGTAAATTACTAGCGAAATCAAATACAGATTAAACCTCTCACAATTCCCAAATTACAATATGGTATAACCACATGTTTGCTTGGAAGATCTTAAAGTCAATATCATGACATCAAGCATATAATACATTTATCATAACATTTGAATATGTATTTCGCAATTACACTTAACACGTTGTTCAGAGACAGTACTCAAAAACTTATCAGACCTTGCAAAATGTCAGATGATGAAATAATTCCCAATAGTATTAAACTAATGCAACCTTTGACAGAATATTCTCCAAGCCGACTTACAACAGATAAGACAGAATAGTTTGAAGCTCAACATAGAGCCTTCATCAATTATCAATTGAAGGACTTGTTCACACATAGCAAAATATTTCTTTCAGAAAACTTGTCATATCATAAACTTGTCGGAAGTTCGTAACATTTTTGTCACTTCAGAAAATACTTATCATATTGAACATTTCGTAACCTGAAATATGGATTTCCTTAAACACTGAATAGCATAGTTATAGTTAAAATCATTCATGTCAAATCAATTCATCAGTTACAGCAATATCAAAACTAACATTATATACTTGGATTGAAGCATAAAGTACAAAATTGTAGAAGCATATGATTGTTTACATTCTGTAATTATTTCCATTACAGTCACAGATCTAGTTTCCTTAGTAGAGTGACTTTAAGCCTAACATGTACCGAGCAGCCATAAATCTTTAGATGCAAAACGGCCATAAGCCCAGAAAGATATATACATATGTAACTGCAGAACTCAAGAAGTTAGTCCAATACTATTGTATTTTCAGAACGGCCTTAGGCTCGGAAATAACAGAACGACCCTTGGCCCAGAAATACCGAATGGCTCTCGGCCCAGAATGTTACAGATTAAGTTACTAGATGCGCACAGACTTATATCACGGAAAAGATTTCTCAATCTCAAATTCTTAATACACCGAGGCAGGATTCTAATTCTTGCAGTGATTATTAGAGTACCACTCATTCTGGTTTGATGTCAAAGTAGTTAGTAATTATCTATTGTTTTGCAAGTGTCATATGGACAAACACGTATTATAGGTGGAATTCCTCATGTCATTCGACTATTACTTAGAAAAAGTCCCAATTACAGATTGCAGATTATCCATAAACAGAATAGATTACAGAGTATGAATTTCAGATTTCAAATCACAGATTACAGAGGTCAAAATACGAAGTACAGTACAAAGTACAGATTCCCACAATCAAATCCCAATTACCCAGAAACCATACTCATTAGGCACCATCAATAATTTCCTATCAAAAGTTGTTGGTAATTAAATAACTTATATATCATTCTTTTGATGTTGAAATTAAACAAATGCTAAAAAGCCCAACCATATTGTCATTATTTCTACAGATAACCATGAACCAATAATACACATTTCATTTAATTCTTACCGATCAACTCAAGTCCTTACCACGTTTCCGCAGTGCAATATTCACGTTGCATGTCTTGCATTCTTTCCAGCCTATATAAGATAAACAGAGGCAATAGAAGGGTATATAACAGATATAGATTGTAGTCATCAGAGTTAGCAAATAAAACAGTTAGCGTTGCCACCAAGTTCTTTCATATGCATTAAGGATGTCATGCATGATGCCTAAGTCTTTTCTAGACATCCTAAAGCTCAATGGATTCGTGTGTGAGGTAGCAACTCGTGCTCTGATACCACCTGTCACGCCCCAAACCCGCCCCTAAAAGTTTGGGCATGACCCATTCGAAAACAGACACTAATCCTGTTATATATATCATACGGGGCCTGAACGGAAGCATTCAATAATATAAAATACATAGAATAACATCCATTGAGCTATTCCTAACATGCCAGGATCTCAACATCACACTAAGTAAATATTATACAGAAAGTTTACACACATATGCCTCGACTCATCCCCACAAATAGGCGTATAACAAAAATATTAATGAAGAAGGAATTATATACAATCAACCATAAATAGACGTCCTAAGTATAAATCAAAACTTAGCAAAACTTTACATAATGTACGGCTTCAGGTGGTGCCTGGACGCATCAAAGTTGACAAGAGAAACACAAGCCTTAAAGTTAGGACTGAACTCCTGGTTGGTTACCTACAGAAATAGACAGACAAAATACAGAATGAGCGAACTCAGTGAATAATAGTACATAAATAATGCAACGTTTAACCTGAATAGTCAGACATATAACTGCAGATACAGATGATTAACTACATTCCGTGATTATTTCCAAAACAGCCATGGGTCCACTTTCCGTAACAGAATGGCTTTAAGCCCAGTATATACAGAACAGCCATAGGCCTACAGATGCAGAACGACCATAGGTCCAGAAATATCAGAAGTAACAGAAATAACAGAAATAACAGAATTAACAGAAATAACAGAACTAACAGAAATAGCAGAATTAACAGAAATAACAGAATTAACAGAAATAACAGAACGCATCAGCGTGGGGTAACAGAACGCATAAGCGTGGTAACAGAACGCATAAAGCGTGGTAACAGAACGCATAAGCGTGGTAACAGAACTAACAGATGTATGGACTCAAGAGGTGGCTTGTACGGATTCTAGAGGTGGCTCCCACCAAGGTGTAGCACTTAGTTCCGTACAGCACTTTGCTCCATACCAGAAACATCATAACAGATTAATACAGATAAACATATTCTTCCCATTAATCACATAAATAAACAGATGTATTATAAGTTTAGCAGAACGTTGCTGATATTTGTTAGCAAAAGGTGAACACATTTCACAGATTGAACACTTTCAGAAATACGTAGATACCATGATTCCATACCATAAATTAATAGATCTCGGAACAAGCCACAAAGCAGAATAACTTCAGATATCATCAGAACTGACTAGTCCCAAGTTAGACAAAGGCATACAGATTCTTTCATATCATTTACATAAGTTAACGTAATTAGTTTACGTTTAACAGAATACCAATGGTAATCATTAGCAATACCTATAAGCTATCTCACAATTGTACATGTGCCATCGCAATGCTATTTGTAGGGACAAAATAATTATCTCATAACAGTCTTAAACCATCCTTGATAAAACTGAATAGTTCGGGATACATAAGCATAATTGTTCCATTCGTTCACCATGAATTATTAAGGTTAATCTACGGATAACAGAATATTAATAACGTCTTTCAACAATAAATTAAACACAATACTATATAGGTTATGGCACATTACCGATACCCATTAATCGTAGGCGGAATACATAATAGTTTCAGAGTCATATTAATGGATGCCAAATCCTTCTATGTTCACACCAATTCTCAATTACAAACATGTTAGCATAATTGCCATGGAACAACAGAATGTAAATAGTAATAATAATTATTAACGGTAATTGATGTACTTTATAGTACTATTACTCACAGTGTTCAGGTGCTTGGTCCGCCCCTGTAGCTGACCCTATACAATTCACGTAATTCAAACATAATTCATCATAGTCTATTCAATTCAATATTAGTTAACACAATATAATCCAACAAAGTCAACACCACTTAGTTCATTAACACCATTTGCAATTCAACATAATGCAAAATAAATCCTTGAATCATATTCCAACATTCTAAAACCAAGTTCATATCATCTATATCATTAATAGATTATTTCCCAATTTTCCCCTTCACATTACCACATGAATTACAATGTTTATACCATAGTTCATTCGCAGATTTTGAACATAATTTTCAAGTATCACCAAATTCCAATTAAACTTGCACATATGTAATTCAACCTACTAATTTCATGATTCTACTTCCAATTTGGGCCAAATCATCGATTAACATCATAACCCAACCTAGGGTTTCAAGAAAACATTGAAATTCAAGAAAAATTCAAACTTATTAACCCATCACTTTTCATTCCAATTTTTCCAATGATTATACACCTAGGATACATGGTCCATCATTTTAACCCATCAATTTAACTCTCAAGATTCCTTACCTCAAGAATTAAGCAAGCCTTGGTGAGATTCCTCCATAATTTTGGAATTCCAATCGGTTGCAAATGTTGATCTTCATGCCTTCTTCATTCCTTGGTGGAAAATCTTGATCAAAACTTAGAGAAATGGTGAGGATTTGGGATCAAAACCCTAGGGTTTTCGGACCTAGGGAGAGAGGAGAGAAGAGGGGAAAAGAAAATGTGGAAAAAGATAACAAAAACCCGTTTTAAGTTGCTGTCCCGCTATTCCCGCTCGAGCGTCCCTATTCCCGCTCGAGCGGACCTGCTCCCAGCACAGATTCCGAAATTTCAAACATGCGTAACTCTCCCATCCGGACTCCGTTTTAGGTCATTCTTGTGTCCAAATTGAAGCCCCATAAATAAGCTTTCCAATGGTTCTAACCTCACATCCAAATTCAAAGTTTGGAAAAAGAAAAGGACAAAAGAGTGACGGCTGGTCGCAGACAAATTATTCTAATTAAAGCTTTTGGTCCAATCTTACTTTACTATCATATTACCACCTCAACCAATACTCCAAAATAAAATAAGAACGTTCCAAATACACTAATAAAAATGTCCAAAAACAAACCCATGTGCCTCAGAAATACAACTCAACCAGGAGACCCGCTCGAGCGCCCAACCTTGCGCTCGAGCGTGCAGACTAACAAAGCCGTCCACTCGAGCGTAAACTCCCCCGCCCGAGCGGAGAATCACAACTCCCAGAATCTCAGGCCGTCTGCAGAATTGCTGGAAACCCCAAAAGTCCGCTCGAGCGGAGGGAAAAATTCTGGGTCGTTACAAGATAAGGCAGTGAGTGGAGCCCAGGTGTCAACGTTTTGGAGGTTCTGCACATTGATGGCCGGTAGGGGGTTATTGATGGCCGGCAAGCCATCATTCATGGCCAACAGCCTCCCTTTTGTGCCCACTATCCTCCTTTGTGAAGATTCAATCGTATGCAGTAGTTTTATTCTATTATTCGTATCTTTTGAGGTCTTGTTTTAGTCTCTTTGGGCTTGAGCATGTTTGTTTGAGTTGTATTCATCTTGTTTTGCTTATTGAGTTGAATTTGTGTTGGTTATCAAGTTTTTGTTTTGCTTATGTTGTATTTGCGTTGTTTAGCTTGACGAGTTGTTGTGTTGTTTATCGAGTTATTTTACTCTGCCTATTATTTCGGTTGTTGGTTGGTTCATTACCTAATTAAGACGATGCCAGTACAATGTGTAATTTTCGATCAAGATCAATCTCTTTTTTTACGCTATGCGATGTTATGCGATGCTCAAAATGCAAAATATAACACTTTTTCATCAAAAGTCGTTTTCATTCCGATCATGGTCACTTTTTTTACAAAAGAGTACCAGTATTTAAAGAAATAAGACTCGTTTGGAGCTGTAGAAAGTGCTAACACTACTAGAAAAAACAAACTAAATCAAAATATTGATAGATCAGCCCCAGCTATCTCAGGCTCAAGAGGCTCTCTTCGTCATTTTCCTCAGCGGAGCGGACTCTGTTGCACTGTCTCCATCGACGCCACTGTCTAAATCTGAATCAGAGTCTGAATCAAAGCCCTCCTCAGCCTTCGTAGCCTCACCACTAGCAGAATCTCAGCCAGCGTCATCGTCTTCGTCTTCAGATGACTCTAACCGTGGACTCGCTACCTCCTCATCTTCGCTCATCTCATCATCATCATCGTCTAGGACGGGCTCTGAAGGGCCACTCTCGTCACGGGTGCCTCTAGCTTTGCCTCGGTTGCGTGCTGGAGCCTGTCTCCTTCTCCTCCATGCTGTTAGAGGAGGTACTGAAGGTCCTGCTGTGGCTGTTGCTGCTGCTGTCGGTAAAGGTGGGATCTCAAAAGGCAGTTGGTATATGTCAGCCACAGTACGTGTATCGGATGGTGAAGAAGTGTTCAGTTGAAATGTTAGTTTCAGTATATCAGCAGAAATATGTTGACTGAAATGCAAGAAAACTGGAAAATTACTTGAATGTCGTGGAAGCCGAGTATCGCCTCCCTCCTCAAAATCATGCCCTCGAATGAGCCCAATATCTCAAGTAATCCCTCGACGTACCTTGCGGGGGCCTGCAAATGCAATTTGGAATGATCTGTGTCCTGAAGGAATGAATGTCTGAGTATCTAAACAAGAATGAAGAAAATGAATGAAAACTACAGTGTGTATCGGAGGTGAATCAGGTGCCCTAACATATCTGTGACCAGCCATCGGAGGCTCAATCAGAATCCTGTAAGCCTCTCTGGTGTACCGCCAACCTGTCAGCATGGTCAGAAGCTCTGGCCAACCGGCTCTCTGCTCTTCCTAGGAAGCCCCTCTGCCACGGGCTATGCTCGCCCGACTCGCTCTGCGTCTCACCCTCACGGCAGGAGCTCTCACTTCCTCACTTCCACGAACGCTGGTTTGAGGCAGCATCAGGTGTGTCTGGATAAAGGCCGCATAATCGCCCTCTATACGAAAATACTCTGCCTCCAGCCCTACCATGAACTAGATCACCTCGTTGCAGATAGATTGTGTGTCACTCTCATGGACACTAGAGGTGCCATCGGTGTAAATGGGGCAACCAGGCCCAAAGTCTAGTGTGCGAAACGCTCACCTAAGAACCATGAGTGGTAAATCGGGCCCTCTTGAAGAATGTGATGGCGGGTGATGATTTGAGTTGTATCATATTGGGCTCGAAGCCCTGACGGTATCATGGCCCAGGGCTACAATGAGATCTGAAATAGAAAGTAAACAAATTATTTGTCGCTGTCAATCGTTAATGTGTGGATTAAAATGGTTGAAAAGTGGGATGACTTTGTTTTGGGTTACCTTGTGCACCGCGACCACATCAAAATACTGACAGAAAAACGTGAAGGTTTCCCAGGTCTTACGGTGGAGCTAGCCGTCGTATACTTGAGAAAAAGGGACTGTCGCCGGAACCTCCTCCACAGGCTCTGGAGCAAGAGCCGAGAAGTACGCTTACACCCATAGCTGTAGGGAAAGTGTGATGATATGCGATCAATCCAGTATGAACAGGTATAGAAAATGCAAAGCAAAAAGCATACAGTGCATGAAAAGGTATAAAAAGTGCAAAGCAGAATGTGTTAAACAGGTGTAAAGCAAGAAATGCTAAGTAGAATATGTAAAGCGAAAAGGGGAGAACTAAGCTGTGTACCTCCCAAGCCTGCCAGTAGCCTCCAATCAGGTGCCCACTCCTGCGAGAAGTCGTGCTCATATATCCGTACAATGTGGTTAGGCCGGCTCTACCCCAATCATAGAACTGAACTCGATGGAGCACAACCAAGGCGCTCAGCAAATATAGGCCCATGGTGTTCCACCTGTTCGAAGACAAGGTGGTACCAAAAAGGAACATGAGGAAGCCTTTGGCATACTGCTCTATCTCCTTGACCGTCTCGGGCTCAATCCCCCTAAACTACTCCTCAAACCAGCTGTATCGAACCATGCCTGCTCGGAGTGTCGATGGATGCGCCCCAAGCAATGCGACCCATGCTGCCTCCCACTCTCCCATATCAGGGTCAAGAGGGATCGGAGCACCCCCTACGCCTAAGCCGGTGATCAGAGCAAAGTCGTAAGGGGTCATTGCCATCTTCCCCGTAGTGGAAAAGTGAAAGGAGTTGGTGGTGTCCCACCACCTCTCCACCAGAGCCCCTAAGAAAGGACGGCTCGCTATAACCCGAGTCAAGCTGGAGCAAAAAAGATCGAAGCTTGTCTCATCAACGATGTCACGAACTACAGCTAGGAGCTCGCCATACCAATCTCGAGCGGTCGTTGTGCCATAGCCCATGAAGGCGCGAGACCCGTCTTGTGGTAATGTATGAAATGTAATCAGATTAAGGTAATATATGAGATGTAATCAAATCAAGGCGGTGCATGAAATGCAATCAGATCAAAACAGTGCAGGAAATGCAAACAGTTAAAGACAGTAATGCATAAAAACAGTTTTCGTACCTCAACGGCGATCGCTGACAAATAAGACACTAGCTCCCTCAACAGGAGGTCCTCTGGTGCGTCCTCAGCAAAGTCAGTAAAGGATTTGATGCCTCTTGCAGTGGGCACTATGTGTGTTTGAGGATGGTACCTTGCTGGATCAAAAGGTCGTATACTCAACGGTAATAGCTCTGGCTCGGCCTCGAAGTCTACTGGAGGAAGCTCGGCAGGAGCCCTGTCATAGCGAACATTGTCCGCCATCTGAAATAGGTGGGAGATGGGTGAAAATGAGGAAAAGTGAAGAAAATTGGTAAACTTTCAAAAAGTCAACCCTAGAAGAGAGAAAATGAAAGAAAAAGTCAAAGCCAAGAAAAGTGCACAGAACTCAGGAGGAACTCGAGGGGAATGAGCCTAGAATGAAGGAAATGAGGAAAGAAGTGTCGAAATCAATTTCCAATGGGTTCAAAGTGAAGAGAACTAGGAGGATTTATCAAATAAAGTTTGTGTGGGGTGTTAGAAAATACGTAGAAAGTGCGAATCTAGAGAGAATGAAGGCCTAGAGAGAGAGGGAGGTGATTTTAGAGCAAGAGCTGGTGAGGAAATGAAGTTTGGAGTTATGTAGTTAAAGACCCGAAGGCGAAAAGTTGATTTTGCCCAAAACTGCCATCAATGGCCGGCAGTGTACCATCGATGGCCGGCAGGGCACACTGGTGGCCGGCAAGGCACACTGGTGGCCGGTAGGGCACACTGGTGGCCGGTGGCTCCCTTTGGTGGCCTGCAGGTTCCCAAAAGTCTCTCCTGTATCCCTGGCTTTGTTTTGTGTGCTTGGATTCCAAGAAGTGCAGGGGTTGTTCAACGTTTGATTCAGGATGTCTTTACGGAAGCTCAAAATTGCATTTCCAGTACATGATGGTCATCACTCATCAACATAAACAAGGTGTATCCTTTTTAACGTATTGCAACTCTTCCGAGTGGTAAATCGGAAGTTGTTCTCGAAGTTGGGTTTAACGATTATACTTTTGTTATTGCATAGACTGTGCATTTTCTGATTATGCATAGAACATGCATTTGCTACATTTGCATAGAATATGCATTTTGTTATTACATTGAACATGCATTTCGCCGCTGCATTTGCTGCATTTGCTAATCTTGTATAGAATATACATTTTGTACTATTGCATTGTTGCATAGAATATGCATTTTGGTGTTGCACGGAATATGCTCCTGCTTTTAATTTCGCATAGAATATGCTTTTGCCTTTATATCTCAGTTGTTTGTCTTGCATGAAACATGCATTCTTACAATATCACACTTGTTAAGTGTCTTTTTTTACATGTACAATATTGTATGTACAGTTCATTCAGAGGAATTCCAGGTGAGACCATTCCTGTCCTTCGAACACCTTGATTTGGTTAAAAGCACGTGGGTGTGTCCCGGTGTGTACAACACTCGTTTTCAGTTCGAGACACGTGGGCGCGTCCCGGTGTTCTCGTTGCCTTTTCTCCTCTCACGTGCAACGCATTAGGACTTTTTCGTTTCGAGACACGTGGACGCATCCCAGTGTTCTCGTTTCCTTTTCTCCTCTTGTGTGCGAGGTGTTAGGACGTTTTCGGTTCGAGACACGTGGGCGCATCCTGGTGTTCTTGTTCCCTTTTCTCCTCTCACGTGTGACGCATTAGGACATTTTCGGTTCAAGACATGTGGGCGTGTCCTGGTGTTCTCGTTGTCTTTTCTCCTCTCGTGTGCGACGCGTTAGGACATTTTCGATTAGAGACATGTGGGCGCATCTCGGTGTTCTCTTTGCCTTCTCTCCTTTCGCATGCAATGCGTTAGGATGTTACAATTTAGAAACATTTGGGCATTTCCCAGTTTTGACGACGTCCCTTCTTTCCTTCCGCGTGTAACGCATCGGAATCTTGTTTGACGCCTCGGGTGCGCCTGACGTTTGTGTTGTTCTTTACCTTTTCTGCATGATGCGCAGTTAAGATTGCATAATTTTCTTACATCCTTTCCGCATGAAATGTAGTTTGGTTCGTAATTCCCCTGCGTAGCATGTTTGCTCACTTACTTTCGTGTATGAGATTGTTGTATCTTGTTGATTTGTTTAAAATGTGGAAATTTCTTTGCATAACATTTGCATTTAAATGCTTCATTACAGCTCATTGCATGACCATAAGTTATGTTCTTCCATTGTGCATACCATTTGCATTTTGCCCCAGAACTATATGTAGGCGGCCTACGGGCGTAACTATTTATTACTGTCTTGATTGTTTGTCCAAGTCTTGCGGCCTTGTCAAAATGGGTCATCTCTGGGCTTTGACATTCACTCACGCTTTTTCATGACTCTGAGTTCTGTCAAAGAGAGGCAACTGTAGACACCCCATTTTTTATGGCCCTTTAAGACTTGGATGTTCTTGCAAGTATAGCCGACCAATGAGTCTGATTCCCGTTGAGCACTCGAAGTCCGCAGTGGAACGCCACATTATGTCTCATCTTTGGACCGTGTTTAGGTCTTTTGAGCATGATGTTGTTGATGGCCTGCCAGCCATCCTTGAGGGCTATCAGCCATGGCTCTTGGCCTGCCGGCCATTGATGTGCCTTGCCGGCCATCCATGAAGCCCTGTCAGCCATCACTGATGACCGGCCGGCCAGTAGTGCTCCAACAGATATTTTGTGATATTTTGTGCCAGCTGTTTGCACAGATTGAAGCATCTTCCAACACATGTGTGGTTGGATCTTTATGAGGGGATTTTGTATTTTCTATATATATAGCCCCTCTCGTGCATGTGCAAGGGCTAGAAAATTTTTCAACACAAAAAAATTCTCTCTCTTTTGATATTTTGTGCCTTATAGCCTAGTTTCTCTATACTTTTGCACATAGACCCTTGATCAAACTTGGTCACCATTGAGTTGAGGTTACTTGAGGCCCTTTTTGAGCTCTAGAAGAGGATTTTGGCTTGATTTTGGTGCCTAAATTGCATCTTGTCTTCAAGAGGTAGAACAATTGTGTTTTGAGCTTTATTTAAATACTTGTTTTGTCATCTTTACATACCTTTTTAAGGCTGGTTTTGACCTCTAAAAATCTTTGTTTTTATGGTTTGAAAATGGTGGTTTGAGGTTTATTTGGAGTTAGGGGTGATCCACCCTTCTTATTGCTTGATTGTTAAGTTGTTGTGCCGTCTTTCATCCCCTTTAAATCAAACTTTTTGGGCCTTTCAACCACTGAAAATCAGAGTTATTTTAGTGGCAAAAACTTTGTTTTGAAGTCCAAAATTGGAGGGGTTAGCCTCCCCTTCTTGTGTCTTGTTTGCATGCCTAGATAGCTTAACATATGAGCATGTTTTTCTAGCACTTTGTAACTTGATCTCAGCATGTTTTTGCTATTGTTTTAACTTGTTTTAGCTCTGTTTGGGGCTGGTTAAGTCCCTTGAGCATTGCCTTGTATGGTTGTAGTGCAATTTTCTTCATTAGTTTGATGTTTTAATGCTTTGATCATCATTGTTTTGAGTTGAAAGCATGTTTTAGTCCTTTTTGCATCCTAATTTCAGCACATACAATCTCTGCTACCTCCCTCATTTCATCACTTTTTCATTTGCTTAGAGGATTGGTTAATCTTCGGGTTGTGTTTAAGCTTGAGATTGAGAGTTGTGCTTAATGGTTTTAATCCTCTTTTGAGGGTTTCTACTAACCAAAGGCATGATCTCTCTCATGCCTTAAATCATCCTTTGGTTGACACCTCTTCCATTAGAGGACACTCACCTTAGACTTAATCAATTAAAGAATGAGTTGGTAATTAAAATGAGTAAACAAAAGTGATAAGTAAAACTTGAGCAAGATAAGCATATTCTGTTGCATTGCATGTGTTCAATTGGACGTTATATTGAACACAAGGAAGATTGGAGCATTTCATACTCAAAGTGATGAAATGAGCCAATCTCCTTGGTCTCCATTGCCTTTGATCACACATCATAAGATGATGGTCTTGAGTCTTGTTTTTGCATACAATGAAATTGTACTCCTTGGTTCTTGGCCATCATGCATTGAAAGTGTTTAGTTGGTGGTTTTAGATCCAAGTGTGTCACTCATTTGAGGTTTTGAGATTATAAGGAGGGGTACAGTACAAATTAACCTTTGGAAAAACTTTCATTTTGCTCTATTTGTGCTCTGTTGTAGTGTGGTGACTCAGAGCATCAATGGCCAGTAGTGCCTTATTTATGGCCGACAAGGCACACTTTTGGCCGACAGAGGGTCGGCAGCAACCCCCCATGGCCAGCAGGCCACCGGTGTAATCCTCAATAGTGGTTTGGTAAGGTGGAGCAGAAAGTTTCTGGAGTAAGTTCAACCCTGCAAACAGAGCCTCTCAAGGGCAAAATGGTGGCTTTTCGGGGCAAAAACAGAGCACATGCATCTTCTACTCCCCAAAGCAGAGCTGTGGCAGTGTAGTTTTAATGCTTTGCATGATTAGTTAAAGTGTGAATTTGTTTTAATTAATTAGTTTATTAGTTGATTAAAGTGTTGTAATAATTAGTAATTAGTTTGCTAGTTATTCAATTGGTTTGTAATAATTAGTCTAATTAGTTTAATTAGCTTAGCTTAGATTAGCTTAGCTTATCCATTCAGACCCTCCTTCACAAGGGCATAATGTTGTAATAAGTGTGTGCATGTGTGCATGTTTTCCAACCCCGCATCTTTCTCCCTTTTATTTTATCGCTTTCGATGGTTAGATTAGGGATCATGTTTAAATTAGCATACCTTATGCTCCCATGTTTGCATCCATTCATTTGTCTTACATGCACCGAGGCTTGGCTCATCATTCAAACTGCATTGCAATTTCAATACTTCTTTGAATGTGTTTCAAAGCATGCTATCAAAGTGTTGCAAATACCATGATTAGATAGCCGAGCCTATTTAGTTGCGTTATTGCATGTGTTGCATTAGTCATTTAACATAGTTATGAATCATGCATTTTTTTTCTAACTTTGTTTTTCCAAGCTTGGAGTACTCGGTGAGTCTTTATGCTTTAGCATACTTGCATGAGTGTGATTGCAATATTGCCATATTTTGCATGCTTGCCATGAGGCTATGTGCTTGAGTGCTAAATTGCTTGAATGCCTGTGGGATAGAGGCTTTGTTGCTTGAATTGGAACAATTCAACGAATGTATGTTTTAAGCTCACTTTGTTGTGGCAAATCATGTTTTAAGCCCACCATGTTTAGTGGCAAACCCGCATCTTTAAGCCCACTTGAGGGTGGCAAATTCAATCCATTTTCGAAAACAAATATGAGTTAAATTGTTCCAAGTCTTGCGACTAGTCTATACTTGCTTGTATGCGTCACATAGTAATGATAGTTTAATAACCGGAACAAGAACACATAATGTTTACAAAAAACATATCATGATTAGTAGAGGCCGATCTTTGATCGGACGAGCGGGGGTGCTCAATTCATGACCTTTCCCCCTCGTACCCAAGTTCCCGAGCCAAGCAAACTTTAGTGATAACAGACACATGGCCTTTGGCACAAGTCAGAGTTTCCTAAATTTCTCCAAAATAAAAAATATATAGGTGGCGGCTCTGTAATCTGGCAAAGCAATCCAATTTTGGCATTATTTGATTTAAAATCGATTTTCCAAAAAGATTTGCCGGATTGGACACTTTGGTGTTTATTAGTTTCACATTGCACTTGTGAGACTAGATTCAGAACCGTGAGAGTCCGAACTGTGAGGCCTTCTTTTCAAACCCTTTTTCGAAAAGTGGGGGCACGAGAAAAAGGCAAGTCCATAGAGCGTAAAACACACACTTCCAGCAGTTTTCCAAACAGAAGACCAACGGTCAAGCACAAGAAAGGCCTCTCTAGCGTCCACCCGCTCGAGCGTTGGAAACGCCGCTCCAGCATATAACACACTCTCCCAGTATTTTTGTAGACCTGCAAAAGTACTGAGAGTTCACAAATCCCACTTGAGTGCAAGAATTGCCACTCGAGCGGAAGATCAAAATTTTGGGCAACACAAGGTTTGAAAACTAGGCAACCAATTTATTTCAAACACAACCACTACAAGCCAATAACCAAACTCAAGTAGGAACAAGGGAGAAAAGACATGAAAAATATTCAAAAACCATAAAACCTGAGTCCAGAATATCAAATGACTTGGGTCAAAATCAGAATCGCTATAAAACTTTATTGGAAACTAATGAAAGATAATTACTCTATCATTTGTTGTTATTTATTAACGTTTCGGATGAGTTATTGTATTTATTTCAGGGCTTTACAACTTGATATCAGAGCGTACTAGGTTTGAATACTTTGGGTACATGGAAAGTGGTTCTTACCACAATGAGTTTCTCTCACTTGATAGAGATGGTTATCTATATGTCGTGCTATGTGATGACATGTTTATGTGATTAAGTGGGTATGTAATTTAATTTCTAAGATATTGATTAGGTCTACGGGTTTCTAGAAGTCCTGTTAGAAGAGCACTTGATCACTCCTATTTCTAATTGGCACTCTGGCAAAGCCGTGGAACGATCATTATCTAGAAAGGATATTTGTATGTGTTTATGTGATTATGTGCCTATGTGGAGTGAATTATATGTTGTTCACAACATTAGGACATGAGTGAGTTAGCTTCGACACATTTGTAAATGTGCTAATCTCTAGTGTTACCTTTATTAGGATGTCAGGACGTGGGTGTGGTAGCAGTAGGCACAACAAACATAGACGGTAGGAGGTGCAGCTACCGGATGAAGTTCTAACACTGGAGCAAGGGTTTGGTCAGGCCAATGTGGTCAAACCGGTTGGTCAGCAGGCCATGGGTGCTTTGGCCCGAGAAATGGCTGGAGCATTGTAGGAATCCATGGACATGCTCAGGGTTGAGAGCCCATGTTGCTGAGGCAGGACCGGTATTCTTGAAGAGGGCATTTTTTCGGTCTAATCCGGATGAGTTTATAGGGGATCTGAAAGAGCCCTTGAAAGCGGACGAATGGCTCGAGCAGATAGTGAACACATTCAAGATGCTTGGCATGGAGGACGATGGGTTGAGAGTGACATTGGCATCCTTCCAACTGAAGGGAGATGCGAGTTGGTGGTGGAAGTTTGTGCGAGGACGCATTAGAGGGACTTGGGAGGCTTTTGTCAACGCCTTCCAGGACAAGTTTTTGCCTCCCACTGTGTAATACCCTAACCCTTCACATGTCATTGATATTGTTCGCTTTGGGCCACGCCCGCACCAATTTGGAGCGTTACAAATGGTATAAGAGCCGGCTCTCTGAAGTACCGAGTGTGGGCCCCTGGCGTCTCTCGGTGCATGTGGGTGGGCTTGTGAGCTGGCAAGCTACTGCATGAGGACGTGCAGCCCTAAGAGGGATGGATTGTAAGGTCTCAGTGTCCCACATTGGGAATGGAAGGGGAGTTCCTGGGCTATAAAAGTAAAAGCCTAGACCCTTATATAGCATCAATGCATTTTCCCAGGTGGTGAAATTCCTAGCAAAACTCCTCAATTAAGTGTGCTTAGGCTAGAGTAGCTCTGGGATGGATGACCCACTAGGAAGAACAAATCTGTCTGGGCGTGGCCCAAAGCGGACAATATTGATGACATGTGAAGGGTTGGGCATTACACACTGTTAGGAAGACGTTGAGGGAGCAATTCTTGAAGCTCAAACAATTGAACACACCGGTGGCCGAGTTTGAGGCTATGTTCGCTAATTTGTTGAGATTTGCACCAGAGTTGGTAGCGACGGAGGAACGCCATTGCTTGGAGTTTGAGAAGAGGCTGATGACCAGACTTCTTTTTAAGGTAGTTGTGTCTTTGATTAGGGATTACGGTCACCTTGTAGAGGTGGCAACTCACTTGGAAACCTTGATCCAGATGGAGGAGGAACGGATGAGGGGCTCCAGGCAGAGGAGTCAGGAGGTTCAGGGAGAGACTCGGGGCAATAAGAGGTAGAGGGGTTCCAACCCACGGTAGTCCTAGGGAGCATAGTCTAGGTCCACTTTTCCTATACTGGGTTCCGGGTCAGGGAAGGGTGGTCAAGGAGGGATCACCAGTTTCAAGTGTCGCCAGCTTGGTCATAAGTCTATTTTTTGCACAAAGAAGGAAGGAGGGCAGCAATCTGCACCATTAAAGGCTCATTTTCAGAGCCAGAGTCAGGGGTGGTGGCAGCCGCCTACCTGTTATCAGTGTGGGCAGTCGATGAACGTGAGGAGGTTTTGCCTTCAGTCGGGTGGCACATTTGGTGCGTCAGGCGTCAAGGGCCAATCAGGGAGCCTCTTCGGCTCAATTTGTGCATTGTGGTGAAATGGATTTAGAAATACTCTTTCGTCCAAACTGAACCTCTTAATCCTCTCTCTATTACTTTTTTTCCGATCCTTCCTCCTTGAGCATGGATCTTCCTTTTATAATGATTCCTCCAAGGGCCATCCATGGGCCCACTACTTCCTGGGCTTTAATCCTATCCTTGGGCCTTCCATATATGAAAGGGTATAGTTGGCTCCTACGGCATTCATAACTTATTCGTACTCGACTTCTCTACCTGCCTGACCTGGCATGGCCAACTTATATTCGGCCATCTGACGAGCACTTAACCATAAATAATAAAAAATAATAATCCATTTACTCGGCCACCACAATTGCCACCCGAACATCCAATTAACATTCGTTATTCGGCATGGTCGGTGTCTACTTTTTCAGCTTATAGACTTGACGGACCTCGATAGTCGGGAATACAGTGCTCGCGCGCTTTTTATTGCTTATGCGTCAGAACAGATGCGATATGATATCATCATTACTTCCCGCCCCTTCGTGTTTTGACATTCATTTAATGTGATTTAAAAACTGTCCCTCCGTATGTGTTGAACCTTGGCTTTTTGACATTCCTCTTTCCATTCTTCCTTCTTCACAAGACTCCTACGATTTGTAACTCTTGCTTCCTATCGCGCTTTCACTCTAACCTGTAAGTCCCCTCTCTCTCTCTTTTGTTCACATTCCAGTCCCTTTTTGTAATTTGTTTATTTGTGTGTCTTCCTTTCCATCTGGAATGGTGACTCATCTGAAAGCTCTCCTCTCTGAGGAACGAATCGCCTCTTTCTGCTGTCGCTTTTCCATTCCAGATGACGTCTAGTTGTCCCTCGTTGTAGACAGTGTGGTTGATATGGAGAGAACGGATGCAAACACCATTATTTTTCCTCTTCTGTCAATTGCTAGGGGTGGGGTCCGTTTCCCCTTACTCCCATTCCTTAGGACTATCCTGAGCTATTGAGCTCTCTTGCCTTCTTAACCCAATGTGAACTTCTATCGTATGATCTTGAGTTTGGTAGAACTGAACCACCTACTTGGGCTCAACCTGGGGATTCTAGCTATTCGGCACTACTATGTCATAGCGAAGTCAACTGGTCATCAAGGCCATTATTTTCTCAGAGCCAAGGATATAGATCACCACTTGGTGACTATGCTTGCTAGCTCTGGAAAAAGAGTTAACGATATTATGGCCGCCGTTTGAGGCAATTGAGAATTCGGCGAGGGAGAGGATCGCCAAGACCTTGTGCCAAGACGGAAAGGCGAGCCAGGTGGCAAAACAATTGGTTTAAAATAAGATCTATTCAGCTTGAAAGTACAGTACTGACCCAGTTGTGTGCAGGTAACGACTTAAAAAGAGTCTTCTCTTTGGCAGACAAAGTCATTCTGAGTCAGGTGAAGACAGTCCTTAAATACTAAGGGCGTTCAAATCTTTAAGGACAAGGGCGCGCCACTCATATTCTGTTAAAGTACGATCCCACCTAATCAACATTTTCGGCCACCAACCATATTTATGTGCTGAGGGGAGAACAGCAACTAACGGCACTTGCCTTCCCTAATTTCAAAAGCTTTAGGGATATTGGCCTCGAAAGTTCAGATGCTGAAGAGGCTAGACCCGAAGACCATCTAAAAGAAGAGGGTGCAGATGGTGAAGAGTCTGGACCAGAAGCCCATTTGGAAGACCAAGATTTAAATAGGGAGCTTGAGTTGGCCTTTGAGCAATTTATCGTAGAGGGTAGCGGCCAATCCTCTACTTCCGGCCAAGCTGTAGTTGCCTCACCTGAAAATGATATTTTCACCGAATTAGGAGATTTTCCTGGGGCAGAGTCTAAAGAGATGGGCAGAGAGTCACTTGCCCAATTCTCCAGACGAAGGAATGCCGAAAAAATGGCAGCAAGGAGGAGAGCCAGAGCTGGGGGTGGTCTGGACACTCCCCCTCCAGCGGCCGTTCCAGAAACTACACAGCTGATTGTGGATGTAGTTTCCGAAGTACCTAGTCGGCAACAAACAAAAACTTCAGGCTCTGATCAGACTAAGCAAAGAGGTTAAAAATGGCTCGTCAAAACCCTTACTGAATCATCAGACGAACCAATTGACAAATGGCAAAGGATGAAGGCATTTTTTCTGGACTTGGCTGAGCCATTCATCATCTAGCCCAGGATGAAGAGTTCGCTAATTCTGGCCCGTGAATCAGCTATCAAAGATCCTGCCGTCACATTAAGTGTTCCGTCGACGCTTTCACTTTCGTCTGACAAATGCACCTTTCGTGTCGAGCCAGATGTCGTTTCCGTTGCTTTGGCGGCACAATTGGAAATATTGGTAAGTCGCTTTGGATTGTAGACATTGTTCTTGTACCGAATACTAACTTTGTTATATCATATTTGGTAGGCGGCGGGGAGAATCATAGAAATCAGTCGTCGACACTATGACGTCGTGGAGAGACTTGGAGTTCTAGAAGGCAAACTTGTAGAGGAAAAATGCAAGGCCAAAACTGCTATAGCCGACTTCCTAATGGCGACACAGAAGGCGGAAGCCGAATCCAAAAGAGCTGATGAAGAACAGATGAGGGCAAATGTTGAATAGAAGAGAACGAAACACGTTGATATGCTCTTTCGGGCCGCCGAAGAAAGGGCAAACAACATAGATCACGAATTGAAGTTAGCTAAGGAAGAAAACGCCAAATTAAAGGCCGAGTTAGAGAAATCGAAAGAGGCGTAGGCATGTGCGAAGGCCGTTGCGACTAAAGCATACGAAGCCGGAGAAATGGCAGCAAAAGAGCTATATGCAGACGAGGCACTGAAGTTTGAGAACCGCGGCTTCAAGCACGCCTGGCTGAAGTCTCTGGCGGCTACCAACGTAATGCTTGAGCAACCAATTCCTTATGAGCAGTTGGAGGTAGAGCCCCAGAGTCCGATCTAGAGGAGTTTGAAGATAATTCATTTAGCTTTGTTTGTACTTTTGTTTTGTTTTGTTCTCCTATAAGGACGGCATTTGCATGTTGTTTTTGAAGCTTTCTTTGTACTTGTACACTTTTTATTGTAGAAGTCGGTCATTTTCATTGATAAAGTGGCGCATGTTTGAAGTACAGTTTACGAATGAAAATGCCTGTTTTGATAACGAGTTGTTTGAATCTTAATGAATGCTTAAATGATGAATAAAAAAGGCTACCCAGCATAAGTTAACCTTGGTAGCTAATTTGGCTATGTTCAGATAATGTAGGGAGTGCCTAATGCAATTAGTGTCGAATAAGCGCAAGACTAACAGCTTTAATAGTTAAGTGGGGCAGTGGAGAAATTCGGTGAATGAAGAAGAGGCCGAATAGATTCACATATATGCCCCTACCCCAGTTGAACATGGGTTTCCACCGTCGTTGATGACGCACACAGTGCCAAATAAATGGAAGATCAGTGGACGTTCAAATAGGGCAGTGGAGAAATTCAGTGAATGAAGGAAGAGGCCGAATAGATTCACATATCTGCCCATATCCTAGTTGAACATGGGTTTCCACCGCCGTTGATGATGCACGTAGTGCCAAATAAATGGAAGATCGTCGGACATTCAAGTTGGGCAGTGGAGAAATTTGACGAATGAAGAAAGAGGCCGAATATATTCACATATCTGCCCCTGCCCCAGTTGCACATGGGTGTCCACCGCCGTTGATGACGCACGTAGTGTCGAATAAATGGAAGATCAATGGACGTTCAAGTGGGGCAGTGGAGAAATTGGGCAAATGAAGGAATAGGCTGAATAGATTCACATATCTGCCCTTGCCCCAGTTGAACACGGGTTGCCACTGCCGTTGCGGCGCAAGTAATGCCGAAGTAACGGCAAGGTGTGCATTTTGGCAACGTGGGTGCATCGCAAAAGCTGCACTGTCATTAATGTAGGGGGCGTCGTTAAATAGATGATGTGTAACCCCAAAAATGTTGTACTGTCAAACCACGAAGTGGCCAGCAAACAAAGTAGAGGCAGAAGCCTTGTGCAGCGAACAGTGTATACATATGTCTAGCAGGTTATTCTTAAACAACAAAGGTGAAGGAAAAAGTTTGTCGGAACTGGAGGCAGAGATGAATCGTGTTGAGGGTGGCGATGCTGCCAAAACGAGTATGGTAGCTTTAGAGGAGTGGGGGAGACGTCGCTCACCTCGTCGTCGAAGTAGATAGCCAAGGAGGGGTGAGGTAGACAAAGCGCGCAGGGGCGAGACGCAGCAAAAAAGTAGCGAAAGGCCTGGCCGACACGAGTCGAGTAAATCGCCATGCCCTCTAAGCTTCACTGTCTTTATTGGCAACAAACCCATGACTGAGGTAGACTCGATCATTCATGATCCGAACGTAGCAGTGGATTTTGCTAGGCAAATATTTCCGCCCGAAGTTCAGCAGTCCATGATTGGGTGAAACGACTACGAAGTGTTCAGAAAGGGTGCCCATGGGACCCTCAAAGGGCTCTACTATGCATACGAGACCGGCATGCACCTGCAGACCACTCAGAAAGAGATAGCACAGAAGGACGGCTGAATTCATGATTTAGAACATCGTGTAGAGAAGGCTGAGAGTGAATGGCAGAAAGTTAGGGCTGCCGAAAAACAGCCTTTGGTATCAGCGACTACAGCTGTTACCGATAAAGTGAACCAGTGGCTAATTGATCACGCTATTGCCGATCAAGACACGACGGCTGTGTTTGCCAAAGAGGCCATACGATCGCGCGCCTATAAGGAAGGTTTCTTTAATGGGCAGAAAATTGGTATTACAAAGACGAAGGAAAAGCTGGCCGATGATTTATGTCAATGTGAGAACCGTGGGTTCAAACACGGATAGATCAAGGCGCTTCAAGCTACGAGTATCGACTCGGTGTCACCCTTGTACCAAAATTACAAATTTCCATTTGAGGCCTATGATGCTAAGAAAACGGATGACGAAGAAGAGGCTGATGACGGAGAGGCTACGGCGACTTCTGAGAGAGCTTGAGTAGCTTAATGGATTTAGACCTTTGTATTTCTTTTTCTTTTACTTTAATAAATTGTGTGTAATGGACTTTAGTGCATATCGTGTTTGTCTCTTTGACCCAATATGATGTATGACACTTGCAAGAGCACTTTATAGAATGCAAAACAGAAAAAATTAATTACTTGTTATTTCATTGATTTCATCATGCCAATTTATGAAAGGTTAATAATTGCACCGAATTCGAAGTATCTAATCAATGTCCAATTATGCCAAGCACAAAGGGCACTTCAAATTCGGAGTCTTTAATTGATGGCCAATTCTGCTATGCATAAAAGGCGCTCTGAATTAAGAGGTTTGTTCGGCCGATCGTCCCAAGCACAAGGGGCGCTCCAAATTCAAAGTCTTATTCGACCGATTGTGCCAAGCATGAGGGTGCTTCAAATTCGAAGTCTTTAATCGATGGCCAATTGTGCAAGCACAAAGGGCACTCCAAATTCGGAGGCTTGTTTAGCCTATCATGCCAAGCACAAGGGGCGCTCCGAATTCGGAGTCTTATTTGGCCGATCGTGCGAAGCACGAGGGGTGCTCCAAATTCAAAGTCTTATTTGGTCGATCGCGCCACGCACGAGGGGCGCTCTGAATTCAGAGTCTTTCATTGATGGCCTATTGTGCAAGCACAAAGGGCACTCCGAATTCAGAGGCTTGTTCGGCCAATCATGCCAGGCACGAGGGGCGCTTTGAATTCGGAGTCTTTTTTACCATTCGTATAAGATCCAAGCGAATAAAAGCCAAGAAAAAGTCATTGATGGATTGAATAGATATATACATATTAGCGGAAATAGAAGATAAACACGTAATTGCTACATACTTCAAAAGCCAAAAAGCATGGACAGTTCCCATGTCGATTAAATTTGCACAAGGGAGTGGCATTCCATGGTCGAGGAAGCTTTTTGCTAGCCATGTCTGAGGGTCGATATACCTCTGCCCCAGCAATTGAGTCAATCTGATATAGGTCGTGCCAATTGGAGCCCAGCTTGCCGTTGGCCGGATTTTTAGTGACAGAAAGCACTTCTTTGAGAACCAACTCTACGGGGACGTAATAGCACGGTTGTACGTGCTGATTATATGATTTACCGAGCTGCTGCTGATAGCGCCATATGCACAAGAGCCCGATCACGGCATTCCTCAATCAAATTCAAATCCAAGGCCAACATCATGTCATTTTGTCCTGTGTCAGATGCTTTTGATCTTAGAGTGGGCAGGCCGATTTCAAGGGGAATAATAGCTTCAGTTCTAAAACATAAGGCGAACAGTGTTTTGCTAGTAAGTCACCTTGGAGTAGTGCGGTGGGCCCAAAGTACACTAAGCAGCTCTTCAATCCGCTTGCCCTTGGCCTTTTCTAACCGTTTCTTGACTTTATCCAGGATCACTTTACTGGAGGCCTCGGCTTGGCCGTTGCTCTGGGGATAGGCTTGTAAGGAGAAGTATGGTCTTCTGCCATATGTGTCGCACAACTCACGAGAGACACCGCAGTCGAATTTGGTGCCGTTGTCAGATATGAGCACTCGTGGTATGCCGAATCTAGTTATAATGTTCTTCCAGACAAAACGTTTGACATCTACGTCTCGGATTTGCACCAATGGTTCCGTCTCGACCTATTTCGTGAAGTAATCCATTGCAACAATCAAGAATCATTTGTTTCTCAGAGCTCTTGGCAGTGGTCTGACGATGTCCAAACCTCATTGAGCAAAAGGCCAAGGGGAGTTCAATTCTTCCGCGGGTAGATGAGTCAAGGGAGACAATTTTTGGCATTGCTCACACTTTTTTACCTAGCTCTCTGCATCAGTCCGCATGGTAGACTAGTAATACCCCTGGGTTACGGCTCGGTGGGCTAGCAAACGCCATCCAAAATGGGCGCCATAATTGCCATCATGTATTTCAGCAAAGAAATCCTCTACCAAGTCTGGGTGCAGACATTCCAGATACGGCCCTGAGAGAGATTTTTTATAGAGCTTTCCGTGGGGCTCTAAATAATAGCGTAAGGCCTTATTTCGCAGCTTATAGGCCTTTTTCTTATCCAGGGGCAGCTGTTCTAAAGATAAAAATGCGGTAATGAGATCCATCCAACTCGATCCTAGGTCAATAACATTGATGCAAACAGAATCCGAGAGACCAATACTGGGCTCACTAACGAATCCCATCTCAATGGTCCGTTTAACCTCCAAATTGATGGTAGAAGCCAAGCAAGCAAGAGCATCCGCATGGGTATTTTGGTCATGGGTAATTTGATTTAGCTCATGGTGGTCAAACTTCGATCGTTCCTAGCTACATACTCCCCATTCAGTTGATTGATAACCAACTTTGTATCGTAGAAAACTTGTAACAGCTTAGCACCAAGTCGAAGCGCGTTACGAAGGCCGATAAGAAAAGCCTCATATTCGACTTTGTTATTTGATGAATCGAAGCTAAGCTTGATCGCATGCTCAATTACAACACCCTCAAGAGTCATAATTACTACTCCGATCCCGCAACCACGCTGGTTGGATGAACCATGGCAGTACATCTGCCAAATATCTCCAACATACATCCTCTACTCCTGTTGGGGTTGGAAAACCAGTTGCTCTGGCTTTAAGTCAACATGACAGCCAGTAAATTCGGCAACGAAGTCGATCAAAACCTGCCCCTTGATAGCCGTACTGGAAGAGAATTCAATGTCATATTGGCCGAGTTCTAATGCCTATTTGGAGACGCACCCTGATGATTCCGCACTATGCAATACTGTTCGGAGAGGGTAGTTCATTAGCACGGTTATTGTATGGGCCTGGAAATAGTGCATTAATTTCCTAGCGGCCACCACCCGGGCCAAAATCAACTTTTCTAGTGGTAGGTATCGCATCTCAACATCCACTATTGCCCTACTAATGTAGAGAATGGGTTGTTTCTCTCCTAGATCTTCTTTGAGCAGTACGGCGCTGACCGCACGATCTGAGACCGCAAGGTACAAGATGAGTGTGTCGCCCAGTGATGGAGTTGTCAAGAGCGGTATTGAACAGAGATAAGCTTTCAAGATTGTTGTAATTTGTTTCGGGTTGGCCTCTATTCCGTGATAGTTCACAATATAGCCCAAGAATGTGCCAGATCCGATATCAAACGCACAGTTTGAGGCGTTAAGTTTTATCCTGTATTTTCTGAGGATGTCAAAGGTTGTGGTCAACTCAGCTAAGAGGACATGCTTTTCTTTGGTCTTTACCACCATATCGTTGATGTACACCTCCATGGTACAGCCAAGTTGCTCCTCAAATATGGTGGTGACAAGCCTTTGATAAGTTGCCTCGACATTCTTCAGGCCGAAGGGCATGACTTTATAACAATAAGTGCCCCTCGGGTTAAGGAATGTCGTTTTTTCCTGATTCTCAGGATGCATGGCTATTTCATGGTATCCCCTGTATGCGTCCAAGAAGCTCATACATTTATGATGCGCACTTGCGTCCACCAGTTGGTCGATTCAGGGAAGAGGGAAGTAATCCTTGGGACATGTCTTATTCAGGTCCGTGAAGTCCACACAGATATGCCAAGACCCATTTTTCTTCTTTACAATAACAATGTTGGACAATCAAGTGGGGTAATTCACTTTGCGGGTTGCGCCGACCTCCAGGAGCTTGTTAATTTCTTCGACAACGACCGAAGTATGCTCTGCTGCCAATCGGTGACTCTTCCAGATGATGGGCTTAACGTTTGGGTCCACATTCAAACGGTGATGTGCTATGCTGGGGTCCACTCCCAACATTTCATAAGGCGTCCAGGCAAATACATCACTATTGCCGATTAGGAACGAAAGTAACTCCTAGCATTCGTCGACATTCAAGCAGGCGTTGATTAGGAAGAATTTATTTGGTTCATGCACGAGTTCAATTCGCACGAGATCCTCAGTTACCTTATCAGTGGGGGGGGGGGGAGGGGGGGTTTCCAACATCCTCGAGGTTCTCTCGATCCAGAGTTTTAATTGAATTGACCTCTAGCTCCCTTAGCTTTTTGTCAGAAGGAATAAGGTGGCAATCCTTTGCCGACTTTTGAGAGCCTCGAATCTACTCCATGCCATGTTATGTTGGGAAGCAGAGTAGCTGGTGATAGGTGCTTGGTACGGCTTGTATTGCGTGTAGCCAAGTTCTTCCCATAATAATGTTGTACGACGATGGCAGTTTAACAACCAGAAACTCCATGTCAAGCATCCTAGTGCCTGCACATACCACAACCGTGACCTTGCCCAGAGGGTATTCTGGATTTGCGTTGAAGCTGAACAAGGGGTATGCTACTGGCAATAGATTTGAATTCGTGAAGTCGAGTTTCAGAAATGTCTTGTAGTACATTATCTCTTATGTGCTCCCCTAGTCAACCAGAATGCGTTCGACAGCGAATTTGTTTACTCGCAGCTCGATAATAAGAGCATCGTCGTAGGGGAGGATCAGCCCCTCCAGATCTACATTGTCGAAGCTAATCTTGCCGGTCTGATGGGGCCATTTGGCTGGTGTGAATGGTTTGGATGGGCATGGTTGAGCTGCTTTTGATTGGATCGTGCGGATGTTGTTTGGTGTCGAAAGACAGTATATCATATGAATGGTGCCTAGTGAAGGTGAGTCCGGGCATAGAGCCACCGCATTAGGTTGAGTGATCTTGTGGGGGAGGTATTGGAGGTGTCGACCATCCTGCACTAACTCCTCAAGATGGTCCTTCAAGGCGTAGCATCTATGGGTTTCATGCCCATGGTCCTTGTGGTATTCACATCGTCGATCTCTACGTCTTGTGTCGGGGGGTCCAATCATCTTGGCTGCCACTTAAATAAGGGCTAATGCTAGACTTTGGGAAGTATCTTGTTAATCGGCTCAGTCAACTCGGTGTACTTCTTCTCGGACCGCCTAGGGCATTTGCTGTCCACTTGATATTGCTCGCTCGATCGACACGAGTGCTGATCCCATGATCGGCGCAGCTCGCGACGACTTTCTCGTTTTGGCCGGCCTTGCTGCTTGGGGCTTCTTTCTAGTGGGGTTACACTTATTGGCTGTATAAAGAAAGGCGCAGCTGTCTCCACGACCTTCTGTTCGGTTTTGACGTGAAGGGCGTCATCCTCCATTTTGCAATACTCCTCAACCTTTTTCATTAGGCCCACACTGTTTTACGAGGTCGTCTAGTTAACGAGCTCTGGAGCAGACTGTCAGGATGCAAGCCCATCTTGAAAGCAGTAATGGCCATGGAGTCGTTACAGGCATCATCAACCAGATTGAAACATTCCTAGTAACACGCCGAATATTCACAGAGTGTTTCTTTTGGCTTAATTTGCATTGCCCAGAGCGAGTCGGCTTGCTTTGGCTGGACCTCGTTGGTGATAAATCTTGCTCGGAAAGATTTTTGGAGCTGATGAAAACTCTTGACCGAGGCTGGTTCAAGTTTGTAATACCACCGAACTGCCAGCAGACCTAAGCTGCTTGGAAACATGTGACACATAAGGGCTTCATCATTAGCATGCAACGTCATTGCCTATTTATAATGGCAAATGTGGTCCATCGGGCCAGATTTACCATATACAATGTAAATGTCAGGGCTTTCAATTTTTTTGGCAAGACGACCCTGGCGATTCATCGTAAAGGATCATGCATGTCTTCCCTGTCTGAACCATCTTCCTTTCCTTGTCTATGCTTCACATATGGACTTCCCTCAGATGAGTTGAATACACCAACACGCCCCTTTTTCATAGGTTCCTGAGCTGATGAGTCGGAAGTGCTACTACCATCGTGTTTTCGATGCCGATGCCGACGTCGTTAAGGTCCCTTCTACTGTTCAGGCAACCAGCCCCACTCGTGATGTGGTATGGTCTGTTGAGATTTGGCTAACTCCAGTGCCAGCTCTTTCGTAAGTGCTCATTGTCAGCCGCCATCTCTTCTAGACGCTATTCGTTTCATTTTGCCTGATCCATGATTGTCTGCATGGTTTCCTACATGGAGATTGAGGGTGAAGATTGAACCACTGGATCAAAATTCAAGGCTCTTCGAGTGATGATATTCTCTAGACCAAGCATGGTTCTTGGTGTAACATCGTCAGCTATGGACGAAAGATTGTCGGTAACGTCTGTCATGAACGTGCTTGAGTATTCCCACAAACGATGCCAATTGTGGTGAATTGGATTTAGAAATACTCTTTCGTCCAAACAAAACCTCTTAATCCTCTCTCTATTACTTTTTTCCTGATCCCTCCTCCTTGAGCATGGCTCTTCCTTTTATAATGATTCCTCTAGGGGCCATCCATGGGCCCATTACTTCCTGGGCTTTGATTCTATCCCTAGGCCTTTCGTATATGAAAGGGTATAGTCGGCTCCAACGGTATTCATAACTTGTTCGTACTCGACTTCTCCACTTGCCTGACCCAGCATGGCCAACTTGTATTCGGCCATCTGACGAGCACTTAATCATAAATAATAAAAAATAATAATCCATTTACTCGGCCACCACAAGCATCAGATGTATGCTCCGAGGGGTGACTAGGTGGAGCAGAGGCCTACAGAGCGTGTGTGTGTTGTTACCATGCCAGATTTAGTACCAATACCTTCAGTAGTGAGGAGTAACTTCTTGTTATATAATTCTATTACCAATGTGTTGATTGATACGGGTGCATCCCACTCTTTTGTCTCGTCTGCATTTACATCAGCATTGGGGTTAGAAGTGGCTCGGTTAGCATCCTCACTCATGGTAGAGTCACTGGTTGGTGGTGAGGTTGTGTTAGACCAGGGGTATCGAGGTTGTGAGATAGAGGTTGCCGATCGCCGACTTCTTTTTGCATTTGTTTTGATTAATATGTTGAGCTTTGACATCATATTGGGTATGGATTGGTTATCATCTTATTAGGCAGTTATAGACTGTTATCGTCAGAGGGTTACTGCATGTACCTCGAGTAGTGATTGTTTTTATTTCTTGGGAGACAGAGTTGATAGAGCCTTGTTGCTAGTGTGTGATCTGTGTGGTCGAGGCGAGCTTAGTCACCTACTTGCCACATTCTTAGATGTTGAAAGTGATGCAGTTCTAGTTGAGTTGCTGAGGGTAGTTTGTGAATACACAGAGGATCTCACTAGTTTACCACCTCCCCATGAGATTGAGTTCTTTATCGACTTAGTGCCTGGCATGGCTCCGATTTCCATGGCACCATATAGATTTGTACCGGCCGAGTTGAGTGAGTTGAAGATTCAACTAAAGGAATTGTTAAACAAGGGCTTTATCCACCCTACGGAGAGCACCGACTCTCTTTTCCAAGAAGAAGGATGACACATTACGACTTTGTATTGACTATCAAAAATTGAAACGGGTAACTGTTAATAACAAATACCCAAATGCCTCATATGGATGATTTGTTTGACCAGTTGAAGGGGTCTTGTTTCTTCTCTAAGATAGATCTGAGATTAAGTTATCACCAATTGAAAGTGAACGAGGAGGATATCTAGAAGACGGCATTTCGTATGCGGTATGGCCATTATGAGTTCCTAGTGGTGCCTTTTAGGTTAACCAACGCACCGGCTGTGTTTATGGATTTGATGAATCGAATCTTCTGTGAGTTCTTAGACCGCTTTGTATTTGTCTTTGTTGATGACGTCCTGATTTACTCACCCTCAGAGAAAGAGCACGAGGAACACTTGCGAGTTGTCCTTGAGTTTCTTGTAGCCTACAAATTGTATGCTAAGTTTGGGAAATGTGAGTTCTAGTTGAAAAAAGTGAAGTTCTTAAGCCATGTGGTATCCGAGAAAGGAGTGATGGTAGATTCTTCCAAAATCGAAGTAGTCCAAGATTGGGAACAAGCTAAAAATGCTTTTGAAATTCATAGTTTCTTGGGGTTAACCAGGTATTACCGTCGGTTTTTGAAAGATTTCTCTAGGTTGGCATCACCTTTGACCAGAATAACGAGGAAGGGAATCAAATTTGTGTGGAGTGAGACTTGTGCAAAGTAGTTCCAAGAGCTTAAGGTTAGACTTACCACTGCTCCAGTGTTGATTATTCTGGAGAAGGGTTTGGGCTATTTTATATATTGTGATGCATCTCGAGAAGGTTTGGGTTGTGTCTTGATGTAAGGGGGGAAGGTAGTAGCTTACGATTCGCGGCAGTTGAAAACACACAAGAGAAACTATCCTACACTTCACCTAGAGCTAGCAGCTGTGGTCTTTGCTTTGAAAATTTACAGACATTACTTGTATGGTGAGATATTTGATGTCTTTTCCGATCATAAGAGTTTGAAATACCTGTTTTAACAGAAAGATTTGAATCTGAGGCAGAAAAGGTGGATGGAATTTATGGAAGATTATGATTTTGGGTTATACTATCATCCGGGAAACGCCAATGTAGTGGCCGATGCCTTGAGTAAAAAGACCATTAGTAGTGTAGCGAGTATTGCCATTCGGGAATAGAAGATGTTGGGTGCCATTGGTGAGTTTGACTTGTATCTTAGCAAGTCCGTTGAGTCAGCTGCTTTGTTTACGGTGGTTATACAACCTACACTTATAAGCCGAGTTATAGAAGCATAGAGGGATGATCTTGAGGTAGATAGCTAATGGAAAGGTAGAGAAGGGCTTTGTAGACGCACCCCGCGAGAACTCCCCGATATCCGCACGCGCGATGGGGGCGCGAATCTCGTCTTGTTCTCTAGGCTACTACTACAGTTCGGACTCAAATGTCACGGTTCTGAATCTAATCTCACAAAGTGCAATGTGAGACCGATAAATCACCAAAAAGTCCAAATCCGGCAAATCGTTTTGGAAAACTGATTTTTATAAAGAAGTGCCAAACATGGACTGCTTTGCCAGATATAGAGTCGCCACCTAAATATTTTATTTTAGGGGAATTTAGGAAATCCTGACTCGTGCCTAAGCCCACGTGTCCGTCATCACGAAAGTTGCCTCGGCTCGGGAACTTGGGTACGAGAGGGGAAGGTCATGCAATGAGCACCCCCGCTCGCCCGATCAAAGATCGGCCTGTACTAAGCATGATATTTTGTTTTTGAAAACACATGTGCTTTTATTCCGATTAATTAGCTAATCTTACTACGTGATGCGCACAGCATACAAGTATAGACTAGATCACCTAATTTGGAACAAAGCATTGCATGTTCGTTTGTGAAAATGGTTTGAAGTTTGTTACTCGCAAGTAGGCTAAATTCGAGATTCGATGAATTGATCCAATTTAAGTAATCCAACCTTCACCCAAAGGCATTCAGACAGTTACATTAAATAAGCAGCTAGCCTCATGGCAAGCATGCTTTCATGGCAGCATTAACACACATTCAGTATGCTAAAGCGTAAACACTCACAGTGTACTCCGAGCCAAAACAAAGAACTAGTTAGAAATCATGCATGATCCTAGTTCATGTTAAGATGGCTAATGCAACACATGCGAGAATGCAATTAAGATAGGCTCAGCTATTCTAAGATGGCATATGAAATGCAACTTGGTACATGTATTCAAATAGGAATTGAAATACAATGCAGTTAGTATGATGCGCCAAGCCCGGTGCATGCAAGACAGAAGAATGGATGCACACATGCGACACATAAGGTATGCTAAATGCAATATGCCCTAAAACTAACCATCGTAAGCAGTTAAGTAAAAGGGAGAAAGAAATAGAGGTTGGAAGACATGCATCACACACACGCACGCTTATTACAAAAGTTGGCCCTCTCGACGGAGGGTCCGAATAAGAAGCTAACTAGCTAATCTAAGCTAATTAAACTAATTATTACATCACAACGAAGCTAATTAACTAAACCTAGTTAACTAACTATTACAAAACAAATTGAATAGTTAATGCATTAACTAATTAGGTACAAACAAAAAGCATAAACTAGCTAAGCAAATTAGCTAAATAAAACAGTAAAGAAAGGTCCTTAGAAGGAGAAGAGTTCATGCATGCCTGGCCGCCTTGTTCGGAAATCCGTCGCGATGCCCCAATTTGCCTCTGTTTGCAACTGCTCTCAGAAACTTGCACCAAGCTCCAGATAGCTTCTAAATCATCTTGGGGACCTGTGGGACAGTGGCCGACCAGTTGTTGGTGTGGGAGACCACTTGTCGGCCACTTTTTATTGTTGCAGGGCAGAAAAAGTGGTCGGCTAGCTAGTTTTTCTGGCTGGCCGACCAGTTGTTGCTGCATTCTTCCAATTTGTTGCAACAGAGGGCAAGAAAGGACATGGCAATGTATTTGCAAGATATGTGTGCACAACCACCCTCTCTATCATTTCATAAGCTCAATGGAGTGTGGTTATTGACCCTCAGGCCACCATTCGCGCATTTCAATGCATGATGGCCGAGAGGCAAAATTACAAAATTCAATGTAAAATGAATGCACACAAGTAAACACATAAGGCCTAGAACTCTATCATGTATGATGAAGAGCGTCGGCGACCGAGAATTGAGGCACGTTTTATCACTTGAAGTATGAAACGTCCCTCGTTTCCCGTGTTTGGACTAACACCTATTCCAAACACAATGCAACACATAACATGGCATGAACAATGCTATGTAACATGGAGCATGCAAAAATGCAATGCAACACAAGCATGCAAATATGCAATATGACTTAAGCATGCAAACATGAAATGCAACATGAACAACCTAACAAGGCTAATGGCATGCACAATGCACAATGCTAATGCATGCATATTCGAGGCAAGACAACATAAGCATGCAACAATATGAACAACAACTAGCATGCAAAATGCAAATGAACATAGCATACACAAATGCAATGAATAATATGGCATACTCAATGCAATGACTATCATGGCATACTCAATGCAATATGATCATGGCATACACAATGTGAATCGAGAGCATGGCATGCACAATGCAAATAATAACATAACATGCACGATGCGATGTAACATGGCATACACAATGCTCAGTGGGCTTAAACCAAATGTGGGCAGGCCTCAGCCATGCCCAAATCAGTGGCCATAACACCAAAATAAAGGCACAAAAGGCAAGGCATGCATGCACAATGCATTAGCCATACAAGTAGGCCTAAGAGCACAACCCTTAAGAAGGCTCAAGGAGTGACAAATGTAGAAGTGTAACAACACTAAATGCACTGAAATTAAGCAAGAAATGATGCCAAATCATTCAATCAAACACAAGTATAGCATGCAAAAGTCCTAAAGCATGAAAGCTAATAAGGAGGACTACAGATGAGGCATGCAATACATGGCACGAATGCATGAACTAAACATGGACAGAGCTGAGATAGGTCAAGACAATGACCAAAACATACTAGGTTAGGGGCTCAAAGGTCGAGGCATGCAAGCATACAAGCTAGGCCATAAGCAAGGCAATAATCGATAACCCTTTTAAGCATTTAAATCATGAAAGAAGTGGGAACATAGTCATGCTACATCCTCTGAAATGAAGTATAAAATGATGCCAAATCATCTAAATAGCTCAAAGATAGTATGCATGAGTCACCAAAACACAAAGCTAGCAAGGCCAAGTGCACTACAACTATGCAATTCATGAGGCATATGGCAAAGGCAACCGAAAACAGTCCTAGAACATGTCAAAATGATACTAAAACATGTATGGAAGGAAGCTAAAACAAGCTAGCATGAAGGGCATAAGGCATGATACATTCAAGGCAAATAAGGCAGATTACACTACACCTGTTAAGACCAAGCATGGGATGACTTAATCAACAAAAATCAGAGTTATATCATGGCAAAATAACCCCAAATAAGTACTGAAATAATGGCTCGCAAGCTTAGGTATGAAGGCATACGCAATGGTTCATGTTAAGGCATAAAGGGGCAAACCCTCCAACGCATTGAATGAGCAATAAATGCAAGTGCATGAACATGAAACATGGACTGAAATCACATTAAAATGATGCCAAATCATTCAAATAGTCCAAGTAAGGCATGCTAGTGGACTTGATACACAAAGCTAACAAGCTAGAATGCATTATAGCTATACATAGCAAGTCATGCATGACCAAAACAACACAAATCAGAGCTAAAGCATGTTAAAACATGGACAAAAGCTTCTTGAAGTTAAGCCAAAAGCATGCTAGAATGACATGTTAAAGCATGATGCATGTTAGGCTAATTCATGGAAATGCACTACAAGTGCATGGAGCATGTAAAGGCCAACCAAACAAAATCTTAACAGAGGTATGACATGGCAAAACATCACCAAAAACATGCTGAGATGGACTCAAAACAAGCTAGAATGACATGCTACTTCATGAAGCATACAAGACTAGTTTGTATGATTTACACTACAAGTGTATTAGGCATGTATGGAGTGACAAAACCAAGTAAAAATAGTAGCATGCCACAACAAAATAACCCCAAATACAAACGAAGATATGGCCAACATAAGCTTAACAAACATGCTCACACATGAGGCTAATGAAGCAAGTATTGAAGACATAAGGAGAGGGGATGACCCTCTCCTATTTGGGACCTTAAAACACCATCCCCACCACTGAAATTCGTTTGAATTTTAGTGGTGAGAAGGCCAAAACAAGGTGATCCCAAAAGCTCAAAAAGAAGGCACAAAAGCAAGGCCAAACAAGGCCTAAAAGGGGGTAGACAACCCCCAACACAAAAGTGACCTTAAACAAAGATCTTAAGCATACAAAAATAGAACTTTTTGTAGTTAAGAGTGAAACTTAAATCAGCATGCTAAAGGGTCCAAAAGCTTAAGCAAGAATGGGGGTTTAAGGAGTTAGAGGCTCACCCTTGAAGACCACCTTCAAAACCACAACTCCAGCAGGTTTTTCAAGCTCAAACCAAACCAAAAACTTCAAAACCAACTCCTAAGCACCTCAGCAACAAAAGGATGGTGTTTGAGTGTGTGTTTGTGTGTTAAAGTATGAAGAAATTACACTTTCAGGCACAAATATGAGACCAAGAGAGAGATATAGAGATATATGTGTATGTATCTCTCAATGCACCAAGTCTGAACCTGGAGGAGGGAGGGGAAGCCTTCCTCTTATAGAGAAGCAAGGCTCAAGCTTCTTGAAGAAGCTAAGGGTTCAAGGCCATCCCTCCATACACGTATATGGAGGATGGTTCTAGTGATCTCCAGCTGTACCAGCTGGCTAAAAATATCTCCAAAAAGGTGACAAAAAGCAGCCAACCACTTGAAGTGGTCAGCCAGCTACTTTAAGTGGTCTTCCAAAAATAAAAGTGGTCGGCCATGGTGGGAGAGGGTCAGCAGCATGAAAACAAGCAAATGGTGTGGTGGCCGACCACTTTTGATGGTCCAAAGATCAGGGAGACCAGTTGTCAGACTAGAAAACTGGCTGGCAGGAAGAAAAGTGGTTTGCGGAGAGAGAAATTGGTCTCCCACCCCTGTACCACCTTCCAAACAAGGAAAACAAGGTTTGTACCAAAAACAAACCAAAACGGATGCAAGACAAAAGTTCGGGAGGAAAAGCGCTCAGCCGGGAGCCTCGAAAACTAGCTAACAAGCACCAAAAGTGGTTTACGAGCACAAAAGTGGTCTCCCAAACCACAATGGCCCTCTAGGCCAAGGAAACAAGGTGTGGTTCAAAAACCACGCCAAATGGAGAACGTTAAGCAGTCCCGAGACAAGGCGCGCGGCCAAAGGCTTTGAAAATCAGAAACTAGTCTCTAAACGGGAAAAGTGGTCTACGACCACAAGAAGGGGTTTACAAGACCTCTCATTCCCTCAGGCAAAGAAAACAAGGCTTGGTCTGCAAACCGATCCAAAGCACAAAGAGTTCAGAGGCCCGGAGGCAAGGCACTCGGCCAAAGCTCCGGAAACTCGAAACGAGCACAACATGCACTATCACTGAGCGCTCAATCGATGACGTCTAAGTCTTAAGGTCGGTCAAAAATGGGGTGTCTACAGTTGCCCCTCTTTGACAGAACTCGGAAGTCATAAGTGACGGGAGTGAATATCAAAGCCCAGAGACGACCCATTTTTGACAAGGCCGAAGACTTACACAAACAGGCAAGATAACAAAGAGATGCGCCTGCAGGCAGGGGCAAGATGCAAAGGACATGCACAAAGCCGAACATAACTTATGATCATGCAAAGAAAGCTGTAACGAAGCAATTATGTACAATAAATGCAATAGTTTAAGCAAATGAATACGAATCAAACTACATTTTATGCAGAAAGGATGTAAGAGAATTATGGAATTCTCGCTACGTCTCACACGGAGAAAGCTAAAAGCAACAACTGAGAATACTCGGAGTCTCAAACACGACATCTCTTAGCGTAACACAGGCAGGAGAGGAAAGAACAACACCTCTCAGCGTAGCACACGCGAGAGAGGAATGGGAAATCTCTCAGCATAGCACACGCAAGAGAGAAAAAAGAGATCTCTCAGCATAGCACACGCGAGAGAGGAAAGGGAAAACCTCTCAGTGTAGCACACGCGAGAGAGGAAAAAGAGAAAACCTCTCAGCGTAGCACACACGAGAGGGGAAAGGGAAATCTCTCAGCGTAGCACATGCGAGAGAGGAAAGGGAAAACCTCTCAGCGTAGCACACGTGAGAGGGGAAAAAGAAAAAACCTCTCAGCGTAGCACACGCAAGAGGGGAAAGGGAAATCTCTCAGAGTAGCACACGCGAGAGAGGAAAGGGAAAACCTCTCAGCGTAGCACACGCGAGAGGGGAAAAAGAGAAAACCTTTCAGCGTAGCACATGCGAGAGGGGAAAGGGAAATCTCTCAGCATAGCACACACGAGAGAGGAAAGGGAAAACCTCTCAGCGTAGCACACGCGAGAGGGGAAAAAGAGAAAACCTTTCAGCGTAGCACACGCGAGGGAGGAAAGGGAAAACCTCTCAGCGTAGCACACGCGAGGGAGGAAAGAGAAAACCTCTCAGCGTAGCACACGCGAGAGAGGAAAGGGAAAACCTCCTAGCATAGCACACGCGAGAGGGGAAAAAAAGAAAACCTCTCAGTGTAGCACACGCGAGAGAGGAAAGGGAAAACTCTCAGTGTAGCACACGCGAGAGGGGAAAAAGAGAAAACCTCTTAGCGTAGCACACGCAAGAGTGGAAAGGGAAATCTCTCAGCGTAGCACACGCGAGAGAGGAAAGGGAAAACCTCTCAGCGTAGCACACGCGACAGGGGAAAAAGAGAAAACCTCTTAGCATAGCACACACGAGAGAGGAAAGGGAAAACCTCTCAGCGTAGCACATGTGAGAGGGGAAAAAGAGAAAACCTCTTAGCATAGCACACGCGAGAGAGGAAAGGGAAATCTCTCAGCGTGGCACACGCGAGAGAGGAAAGGGAAAACCTCTCAGCGTAGCAAATGCGAGAGAGGAAAGGGAAAACTCTCAGCGTAGCACACGCGAGAGAGGAAAAAGAGAAAACCTCTCAGCGTATCACACGCGAGAGAGGAAAGGGAAAACCTCTCAGCGTAGCACACGGGAGAGATGAAAGGGAAAACCTCTCAGCGTAGCACACGCGAGAGGGGAAAAAGAGAAAACCTCTCAGCATAGCACACGCGAGAGAGGAAAGGGAAATCTCTCAACGTAGCACGCGAGAGAGGAAAGGGAAAACCTCTCAGCGTAGTAAACGCGAGAGAGGAAAGGGAAAACTCTCAACGTAGCACACGCAAGAGAGGAAAAAGAGAAAACCTCTCAGCATAGCACACGCGAGAGAGGAAAGGGAAATCTCTCAGCGTAGCACACGTGAGAGGGGAAAGGGTAAACCTCTCAGCGTAGCACACGCGTGAGGGGAAAAAGAGAAAACCTCTTAGCGTAGCACACGCGAGAGAGGAAAGGGAAAACCTCTCAACGTATCACATGTCAGAGAGGAAAAAGGGTGGTACAAACACTGGAACATATTCCAAATGCTCTTAACCAAAGAAGGAGAAACACGGGGACGTATCCCGGTGTTTCGAAAAGGTACAAGCATTGGAATGTATTCTAATTGCTCTTAACCAAAGAGAGAGAAACACAGGGACATATCCCGGTGTTTCGAAAAGAAGGAGAAACATAGGGACATATCCTAGTGTTTGAAAAAGAAAGAAAAACATAGGGACATATCCCTGTGTTTCAAAAAGAAAGAGAAACATAGGGATATATCCCAGTGTTTCGGAAAGAAAGAGAAACATAGGGACCTATCCCAGTGTTTCGAAAAGAGAAGGAGACATAGGAACATATCCTGGTGTCTCGGAAAGAAGGAGAAACATAGGGACGTATCCTAGTGTTTCGAAAAGAAGGGAGAAACATAGGGACATATCCTAATGTTTTGAAAAGAGAAGGAGACATAGGGACATGTCCCGGTGTCTCGGAAAGAAGGAGAAACATAGGGACGTATCCCAGTGTTTTGAAAACAAGGAGCGTGCATAACAATGCAAGCTGAACAAGCATAACAATGCAGATAAAATATGCGTGATAACGCAAGTAAGGAGATGCATGACAATGCAACCTAGGAGTGCGCGACAACACAATGTACTAACAAGTGCAAGTGAGATACGCTGGATAGCGCGAATGTAATGCACGAAACAGTGGGATGCGCAAAATAGCGCGATAAGATGCATGCTTAATGCAAGTGAGGTGCGCAAAATTGCGCGATAAAATGCATGCAGTGCCGTAGATGCAAAGGGTGACATATTCCAACCACGCTAGAATCATGAGAGAAAGAAAAACAACCAATCAGGCGTGTACGCAACGCCACCTGAGACAGATTCCAAACACGCTGAAATCATGTAAGGAAAGGGACACTCAAACCACGCTGAAATCATGAGAGGAGGTCCAAAACAACCCGCCCAGGTGCGTACACGACGCAACCTGAGATAATTTCCAAACACGCTGAAATTGTGTGAGGAAAGGGACACTAAAACCATGCTGAAATCGCGAGAGGAGGTCCAAAACAACCAATCAGGCGCGTAGACGACACAACCTGAGACAAATTCCAAACACGCTGAAATCGTGTGAGGAAAGGGACACTCAAACCACGCTGAAATCGTGAGATGAGATCCAAAACAAACAATCAAGCGCGCACACAATGCAACCTGAGAAAGCCCCGGAGGACGACGATCCTAAATACTGCACAACGTGAAAGGATAAATGATAGAAGACAACACAAGATGCAAATAAATGCAGTAAGTGTGATGACATGATGCAATACATGTTGCAATATGTTACAAGCAATGTAGAGCATGATGGTTAGGGAATGCAATAAACAAACAAAGCGGTACTTTAAAAAGCGTCTCACGGGGTGAGTGGCGGTGAACCGCTCTACTCTAACGGGGATCTCCCCTCGTGTTCTCCGAACTCTTACCTTTAACTCACAGTTCAAAGGTCCTGAAATGCTGACAAGGGGTAACTTCTGCATGTAGAAACCAACAAATGCCACTTGTCTTCCTGATCATATTCACAACTTTTCCTATTCTCCAACGGGGTGACAAACTAGGTTGGCTTAGTATCCAGAATCGAGGCGCAAACCCGCTACCTCAACCTATGGGGCTTCCATACAGATTTCAAGCCGGGGATACACCCCTAGGTATTCAAACCAGACTTTAGTCTCGGAAATTCCAAACCTTTGTGTTCAAGGCAACAGCCATTCGAACTCTAGTTTCCACCGTCGCAGTTGGTCTCCTAAGAACTCATTGCAAACACAGCCAAGGTACCTTTGCCAGGGACAATGCTCAGGGAGAGCACTTCTGATCGCCATTCTGGCATTGAAACAGTTGACACAATATTCGGTTTAGTTAGAACACACAGCTTGTACAGCACACTGCTCATTCTGAACACACAGCTCATAGCACAACATTTTGTTTATTCGGCACACAGCTCATACAGCACACTATTCAATTTGAACGCGCTGTTCATAACACAGTATTCGGTTTATTTGGCACACAGCTCATTCAGCACACTGCTCACTCTGAACACATAGCTCATCCAGAACACATGGGAACACACAGCTCATTCTGAACATACCTGATGTAGTGACGGAACTTGCAGAAGTTGAAACACACTCAGATGCTCCAAATTTTCCCTATTTTTTTTTTGCTTTGCAGTTTGGAACCCATATAGCTTCAGATAGGTCCTAGTTTTACTGTTCTGACATGACCTGGGTTGAACCTTGTGGTTTTATGAAAGAACAAATCCTGTTTTGCACAAATGTAGAGAATGGCACAGCACTCTGAGCACAAAACAATTTATTTTTGAAATCGAGAAATGAGTTCTGGACCGGGTATTGAGCCTACGGATGACCACAGTAAAAACGACTCAACAACGGCAAACAAAAGGTAAACAACCTAAACACATCGAGAAACACTCGAAACAGCTCAAAGCAAGAATTAGGACAAACAAAACAAAAGATACGACACTCAGATGTATTCGAAAGGTGAGAGACCTCTCGGTTGACGGGCAGCCCAGTTTCTTCGGGTATTGTTTCCCACCCTTTTCTCATTTGTGATTCTCACATCACTCTGGCAGTCAAACTCTATTTTTCTGAAAAAGCCCTTTTCTCACTTTTTCTCTCAGCGCACATCTCTCTATCCTTCAATCTCTCATTTTTTTATCCCTTCCCTGGGTGGTTGATGGATAAATAGAAAATTACGAGCTCTTGCCCCTAGCATTCCGCTAGATTCTTCTTCTTCTGCTCACAACAGTGAACTTTCCCACAAAGGGGTTGCGACAGGATGTGCAACCGATCCACAACTGACACCAATTGACGACACCTTTGGCCAATATGGATGTGATCAGACCTGTCTAGATGAGGGAGTGGAATATCCTGATCCATTCCATTTCGTGCTTTGCACTCGGCTTGATACCTCACTGCTTGGAGGATGTTGAGAGCTTTCAGCCCTTTTCTGGCAAATAAAATGCCCTTTCTGGCAAGTATCTTGATAATGGGGAAAAGATAGAACATCTGACTCAACTATGCCCCTCGTTCATCATTTTGACCATTTTTTGTTTTTGCTTTCTACTAAAACAATTTTGACCAATATGAGAGTTAGATCAACACACTTGTTCGATTTTCAAATCATGCAAGTTAGGCTATGAGCACTGAAAATTTTCCTTTTTGGGTCCAAGAAATGGTCCAGTTTTGGAAAAATAGAATAATTTTCGAGAAAATTAGTCAACCTCAGTAAAAATTCTCAAAAACTGGTTTTACAAATGGCCACTGCTCGACCTACTCAGAATTTACTCTTGAGATGCACAACCCCATATCCAAAACAATGGAAAATTACCCCTTGTCTGAAGGACACTCCACGGCAACGGAAAGTTGCCCCTTGTTTGAATAGCACCGCAGCACACTGAACGACAACGGAAAGTTGCCCGTTGTTTGAATAGTACCGCAGCACACTGTAACTAGTTCTCATAATGAAGGTCACAACCGAACTCTTGGATACAGAAATGAGAAAGATGATCAGAACCATTACATGGACACCATCGATTTTAGAAGTGTTTATGGCTGGACTTCAGAATGAAGTTGCCTACGTATCCCAAACATGGGAATCAAGCCTTACGTAGTTCGGGTTAAGGTACACTCGGGTATTAACCTTTCCTTTTGCGCTCCAACTTTTGCCAAGGCCGCCCTTTCGGGTTTTTAACCTTGCGAGCTATGTTTTTTTTCTTTTTTCAATTCTTTTCATATCTTTTCACTTCTTTTCTTCTTTTTTTTATCTTTTCTTTTTTCATTCTTTGCATTTTTTGTTTTTTTTCTTCTTTTTCTTGCTCTAACTTTTGCCTGGGTCGCCCTTCCGGGTTTTTGGCCCAGCGAGCCCCTCAAGGGTAAAAGTGTAGCTCTGTCCATGTCAAATGGTTTTAGGATCTCGAATCTATCTGAATCCAAGAGAATGGCTACTGTTCGCTGATGATGTAGAAGTCCATCCAATGGGGGGCTGAATTTGCCCCTAGTGTTGTGGATAGGGACTCAGTTGTCCTTCAGCAATACTTTCTTCTTTCCTCCATTCTAGGATTTGGCATTCTTGCTGATCTTCATTAGCTTGAGAAATGTCTAAATTTTTGACTCTTCGAGCACATCTGACATTCTTTGCCCCTAGTTCAAGGACTGCTTCTCATCCATCTTTACAAGCTTCTTTTGACGACGTCTGACCTTCTTGATCTGACTTTCTTGCCCCTAGTTCGAGGGCTGCTTCAAATCTGGCCACACAGGCCTCACATTGTGGTTGACCATTGAACATTCTAAATTCAAGTTCAAGGTTTTGAAAGTAAGGGGTCGAGTCTCGAGGATGAGAGTGATCCTAAGCTGCACAATCTTAAGAGCGATTCCGTACAGGTCTTCGCAGGACTGCGCAAAATATTTTTTGAAATCTTTTAAGAAAGCGACTAGTCGCTCGCGCTAAAGACAGTGCAGAACCAATCTAGATCAAGCCAGGATCCTTCTCAGTACTCACATTAACAAGCATGATTTCAACCATTAAGGGCTTAGCACGACTCTCTTTCTCTCTAATGATCAAATTTTTGCAAATCCCGAGGAACTCCTCCCTCTTCGTTTTCATCACAATGTTCAAAAAGTTTTGAAAAACTTAGGTCAACACAATGATTTCAAGGAACAAAAGAGCTGGTGAAATGGATTGCTGTTTCATTCAAGTCCCTGGCACAACTAGCTCAAGGCAGAAACAAACACAAAAGCGTGAAAATCACTGCTGTTTCATTCAGGTCTGTTGGCGCAACTGGCTCCAAGGCAGAAACAAACTCGAAAGAAAACGAAAAGACAAACACAAAACAAGCAAGTGATGTCTGAGGTCACACCACCGAAATCACCCGACTCTAACAAAACAAGACTGACTCGATACAACAAGACAGACCTAACTGACTCAGTACGGAAAGACTGACTCTGTACAAGATAACAAAACTGACTGAATACCCAAGTCAGAAAGCACAAAAACTAGCATTCGCAAAATGCCCAAAACAGTGCGTGCCATACGCTACATCTAGAGTAAACTGATCGCCGCCCACAGGTGGTTCATCCCCTGATCACATCACATTATCCCCCAAGTTCATTGATCCAGTGACGATAGACTTTGCTGAGCTTGGCGGGATGATGACCTCGTTGTCAAACAAATCCTGTACTTCGTGGCGAAGATGAAAGCAATTATCGGTAGTATGACCAGTTTGTTGATGGTATGCACAGTACTGGGTAGGCATCATGCGAGAGAGGGGAGGTTATTCCAGAGAGGCTGAGGCTCAAGCAGGTTTGAGATGGCCTTTCCTCAACGAGGATTTGAAGAGCCTTGGACAAAGGCATATATGAGGGCATGGAAGACCCTGCGACCTCGGGGTAGGTACTTCGAGGTTTGGGGATTTTTGCTGGGCGCACTAGCAAAGGGGTCAGCAGGTGCTGGCTTGGTTTACCGATCTCTTCCAAGTGCAAGACTAGAGCTTAAAGGATTGTTTCTGGTACGACGGCCCTTCTCCCGGTTCTCCCCTTGCTTTGAACTGCTCTCATTTTGAGTGGGGAAAGTGTCATCCACAGTTTTGCAACAACTGGGAGCACTTGCTGTTTGTTCAGTCCTTCGGCTTTCAAAGCCTCAACAACCCACAAGAAGGTGTTCATAGGGATCAATGTCTGCCTCTACCTTTTTCTTTCCAACTAGCCTCAGCTTGGTCGAAGGTTTGGGTTGCTACATTAGAGCGGAGCCCGGTTGTTGCCGACACATCATTGCCCAAAATTTGGGATGGCTTCAGGTTGGCTGAGTTCAATTACAATTCGGCCTAATAGTGGGGGGTCTTGTGATGTGAAATTTTTGGCATGTGATGTGGTTGATGGTGGAGCCTGTAATCCAAAGGCTAGATCAGCCACAGTTCTCTGAAGATCGCCGATCAATTCCCATCAACTCAAAAGTAGTGGGCTCACAGGTTTGAACTGATTGAGGTTCCCAGATTGGATGTGTGGTAGGTCACCCAGATGGGCGTTGCATTCAACATTGGTCTTGCCCTGCATGGTGATTCCCTAGTTTAAAACAGCTGTCATGACCATAATTTCTTCTAAACTCTGCGTCATCATGAGTTTGCTGAATTGAACAGGGGTGATGTAACTGGTGACTAACGGATCAGATGAACTGGTGAGCCTTGACTAGACTTTCTCTGCCTTGCCTCAGCGAAGGAAAACACTGGCTGCTGCGAACTAAATCTCTGACCTGAAAAAGTCTATCAGCTAAAATCCGGTGTCCTCGGGGGATATTGGAGCCTTTTGAAGCTACGGTTTCCAAGACTACCCCTTGCAAAGAAGAAAACAGGCAACATCTCAACCCAATTTCACCAGAACAGATACAAGCAAAAGCTGAATGATTACACCCCTCTACTGAGTTCTGCTCAAAATTCTGCCTGTAACCTGATACCCTTAGGTAAAGAACTGATTCCCAAATACTGATGCCCTCAAGCCCTGATACCCAGACTTGCAAACTGATACATGCATTCCTGTAGAGGCATACTCCTAAAAGCACATAGCCAGCAAATGAGAGCCAAAAACACCCCTATGTTGGGGTAGGGGTTGCCCTGTCCTACTTTATCAGGAGCTAGGGTTTGACTATGCACGCAGTGGTTTCAAACAACCTACAACCGGATAAGCAACCTGTCCTAGTTGGGAATAGTCATTACGGATTCCCGAATATGCACTAGGTCAAATGGTCAAAAGGGTGCCTCGGTAAAAATCAAGGTTTGTGTTCCCATTGTGGCAGAGCCTGCAACCGGTCAGCCTTATGGCACGCTTTTCTAAGCGAGCCTCTGGCAAACCGTTCAGGGATAGCATATGGCAAACACGGTATCCTAGGCGCACCAATGCAAATGCAATGCAAAAGAGACACATAAGTGTAAACAAAACAAGATATCATGAGTTCGAGTTAAGTTCTTTAAGTCCCTAGCAGAGTCGCCAGAAACTGTAGACGCGCCCCGCGAGAAACTCCTTGATATCCGCGCGCGCGATGGGGACACAGATCTCGTCTTGTTCTTTAGGATACTACTATAGTTCGGACTCAAATATCACGGTTCTGAATCTAATCTCACAAAGTGCAATGTGCGGACCCGATAAATCACCAAAGAGTCCAAATCTGGCAAATCGTTTTGGAAAACTAATTTTTATAAAGAAGTGCCAAACATGGACTGCTTTACCAGATACAGAGTCGCCACCTAAATATTTTATTTTGCTGAAATTTAGGACACCCTGACTCATGCCTAAGGCCATGTGTCCGTCATCAACTCAAAGTTGCCTCGGCTTGGGAACTTGGGTACACGAGAGGGGAAGGTCATGCAATGAGCACCCCCCGCTCGCACCGATCAAAGATCGGCCTGTACTAAGCATGATATTTTATTTTTGAAAACACATGTGCTCTTATTCTGGTTAATTAGCTAATCTTACTACGTGATGCGCACAGGCATACAAGTATAGACTAGATCGCACTAATTTGGAACAAAACATTGCATGTTCGTTTGTGAAAATGGTTTGAAGTTTGCTACTCGCAAGTAGGCTAAATTCGAGATTCGATGAATTGTTCCAATTGAAGTAATCCAACCTTCACGCACAGGCATTCAGACAGTTATATCAAATAAGCAGTTAGCCTCATGGCAAGCATGCTTTCATGGCTGCATTAACACACATGCAGTATGCTAAAGCGTAAACACTCACAGTGTACTCCGAGCCAAAACAAAGAACTAGTTAGAAATCATGCATGATCCTAGTTCATGTTAAGATGGCTAATGCAACACATGCGAGAATGCAATTAAGATAGGCTCGGCTATTCTAAGATGGCATATGAAATGCAACTTGGTACATGTATTCAAATAGGAATTGAAATACAATGCAGTTAGTATGATGCGCCGAGCCCGGTGCATGCAAGACAGATGAATAGATGCACGCATGCGAAGCATAAGGTATCCTAAATGAAATATGCCCTAAAAGTAACCATCGCAAGCGGTTAAGTAAAAGGGAGAAAGAAATGGGGGGTTGGAAGACATGCATCACACACACGCACGCTTATTACAAAAGTTGGCCCTCTCGACGGAGGGTCCGAATAAGAAGCTAACTAGGTAATCTAAGCTAATTAAACTAATTATTACATCACAACGAAGCTAATTAACTAAACCTAGTTAACTAACTATTACAAAACAAATTGAATAGTTAACGCATTAACTAATTAGGTACAAACAAAAAGCATAAACTAGCTAAGCAAATTAGCTAAATAAAACAGTAAATAAAGGTCCTCAGAAGGAGAAGAGTTCATGCATGCCCGGTCGTCTTGTTCGAAAATCCGTCGCGATGTCCCAATTTGCCTCTGTTTGCAACTGCTCTGAGAAACTTGCACCAAGCTCCAAATAGCTTCTAAATCATCTTGGGGACCTATAGGATGGTGGCTGACCAGTTGTTGGTGTGGGAGACCAGTTGCCGACCACTTTTTGTTGTTGCAGGGCAGAAAAAGTGGTCGGCCAGTTAGTTTTTCTGGTTGGCCGACCAGTTGTTGCTGTATTCTTCCAATTTGTTGCAATAGAGGGCAAGAAAGGACATGGCAATGTATTTGGAAGATATGTGTGCACAACCACCCTCTCTATCATTTCATATGCTCAAGGGAGTGTGGTTCTTGACCCTCGGGCCACCAATCGCGCATTTCAATGCATGATGGCCGAGAGGCAAAGTTACACAATTCAATGTAAAATGAATGCACACAAGTAAACACATAAGGCCTAGAACTCTATCATGTATGATCAAGAGCGTCGGCGACCGAGAATTGAGGCACGTTTCATCACTTCAAGTATGAAATGTCACTCGTTTCCCGTGTTCGGACTAACACCTATTCCAAACACAATGCAACACATAACATGGCATGCACAATGCTATGTAACATGGAGCATGCAAAAATGCAATGCAACACAAGCATGCAAATATGCAATATGACTTAAGCATGCAAACATGGAATGCAACATGAACAACCTAACAAGGCTAATGGCATGCACAATGCACAATGCTAATGCATGCATATTCGAGGCAAGACAACATAAGCATGCAACAATATGAACAACAACTAGCATGCACAATGCAAATGAACATAACATACACAAATGCAATGAATAATATGGCATACTCAATGCAATGACTATCATGGCATACTCAATGCAATATGATCATGGCATACACAATGCGAATCGAGAGCATGGCATGCACAATGCAAATAATAACATAACATGCACGATGCGATGTAACATGGCATACACAATACTCAATGGGCTTAAACCGAATGCGGGCAGGCCTCAGCTATGCCCAAATCAGTGGCCATAACACCAAAATAAAGGCACAAAAGGCAAGGCATGCATGCACAATGCATTAGCCATACAAGTAGGCCTAAGAGCACAACCCACAAGAAGGCTCAAGGAGTGACAAATGCAGAAGTGTAACAACACTAAATGCACTGAAATTAAGCAAGAAATGATGCCAAATCATTCAATCAAACACAAGTGTAGCACGCAAAAGTCCTAAAGCATGAAAGCTAATAAGGAGGACTACAAAGGAGGCATGCAATACATGGCACGAATGCACGAACCAAACATGGACAGAGCTAAGATAGGTCAAGACAATGACCAAAACATGCTAAGTTAGGGGCTCAAACGTCGAGGCATGCAGGCATACAAGCTAGGCAATAATGCATAACCCTTTTAAGCATTTAAATCATGAAAGAAGTGGGAACATAGTCATGCTATATGCTCTGAAATGAAGTATTAAATGATGTCAAATCATCTAAATAGCTCAAAGATAGTATGCATGAGTCACCAAAACGCAAAGCTAGCAAGGCCAATTGCACTACAACTATACAATTCATGTGGCATATGGCAAAGGCAACCCAAAACAGCCCTAGAACATGTCAAAATGATACTAAAACATGTATGGAAGGAAGCTACAACAAGCTAGCATGAAGGGCATAAGGCATGATGCATTCAAGGCAAATAAGGTGGATTACACTACACCTATTAAGACCAAGCATGGGATGACTTAATCAACAAAAATCAGAGTTATATCATGGCAAAATAACCCCAAATAAGCACTGAAATGATAGCTTGCAAGCTTAGGTATGAAGGCATACGCAATGGTTCATGTTAAGGCATAAAAGGGCAAACCCTCCAACGCATTGAATGAGCGATTAATGCAAGTGCATGAACATGAAACATGGACTGAAATCACATTACAAATTATGCCAAATCATTCAAATAGTCCAAGTACGGCATGCTAGTTGTGGGAGCCGAATATACGGATAAATTGGAAGGGGCATGTCTTAGTACTAACATTAACCGGACGTCCAGCAAAGATTAATCGGCCCCATCCTGCAAGTCTAGGGTGGGCCGAATACGATACGTAAGCCGATTAATAAAGATCGTTGGGTGCCGAATATAAGAACAGGTAATGATTGAAAACCAAGCTCAGGCCCCGAGGCCTCAGGAGGAACATCTATAAATAAAGGAAGCAGCGTTCTTGGAAGGTATGTAAGAAAAATACACTCCACTAAACTTAATATACAAACTTTCTTGAGTAGATGAACTGACTTGCCCGTCGGAGTGCTAATCCCGGCACCCCCGACCAGAATATTTGTCTTTGCAGGTGACTAGCAGAGAATCAAGAGCGTCTTCCTCGATCAGAAGAGTATTTCCAAAAACCACTTCCCCACAATTGGCGCCGTCTGTGGGAATACTCAAATACATCCAAGGAAGGCGTGACGCAAGATCCTCCGATAGCCACCGACGAGACCACACAGAGAGACGACATCACCCCGGCAGATATGCTCGGGAAGGAAACCATCGCTGCGAGACACGCCTTGAATTTTGATTCACCAACGACTTTAGCGCAGGAGACGATGCAAGCCATCATAGAACAAGCTAAACAGAATGAGCAAAGGCTGGAAAATATGCTCGCAGAAAACGAACGCCTCCGACAAGATTTGGCCCTGGAAGTAGCAAAATCCAAAGAAGCCGCGCGCCAAGACCCCGAACGACCCCCGAGGGCAAGTAAACAACGACCTCGAGCCCGACCAAGGGAAACTGATAGCGACTCCAATTCATTATCCACGGAGCATAACAAGGGACGCTCGGACACTTCCAGCTCCTCTGAAAAAAGCCCACGTATAAGGACCAAGCGCAGAAGAAGCAGCTCAGATGAAGAGGACCGGCACGATCCTTTCATCCGACGAATCGCGAGGGCGGCCCTGCCCAAAAAGTTCAAAGCTCCATCATTTACTCTCTACGACGGAAAATCAGACCCCACCGATCATATACGTCACTACAAGCAGGCCATGACGCTGCATGCAGACAACGAAGCCCTCATGTGCCGAATATTCCCCAGCAGTTTGGGGCCACTAGCTGTCAGATGGTATTACAAGCTAGAGCCGGCTTCGATCAGAAGTTTCTATCAATTGCAAAAATCCTTCAGGGCCAGGTTCATCACCAACGAGGTACAGCCAAAACAGGCCGACTCTCTCTGGGCTATGCAAATTCAATCGGGAGAAACGCTGAGAGCATATTTGGCGTGATATTGGGAGTGCTTCAACCTCGTTGACGACGCTTGCAACGACTCCATGGCCGTCACTGCCTTCAAAATGGGACTACATCCTGACAGTGCTCTTCGCAAGTCCCTGACTAGAAGACCCCCCAAAACAGTCTGGGCGTTGATGAAGAAAGTCGAAGAGTATTGCAAAGTGGAAGATGATGCCCTGAGAATCGAAGCTAATCGAACGTCCACCAAATCGGGACCTCCTGACATTGCTCAGCCGATAAGCTCCGTGCCACCTCTGAGCCCCGAGCCACGACAACGTGCTAAACGGGATAAAAGGCGAGACTCTCACCGATTGAGCGATCTATGCTCCCACCCGACGAATGAGCAATTGCAAGTCGACAGTAGGCGCTCGAGGCGCGCCGACAAAAAGTACACGGAACTGTCAGAGCCAATCACCGCCGTAATGACCAAAATCCAACACCTCCCATTCTTCAAATGGCCGTCAAAGATTGTGGGACCACCCGATACGCGACGAAGGGACCGGAGGTGCGAATATCACAGAGATCACGGCCACGAAACAGAGAGTTGCTACGCATTAAAAGACCACCTGGAAGAACTGGTGCAAGACGGTCGACTGCAGCAGTATGTGAAACAGGGAAAGCCAACCAAGGCATTAGCATTAAGGCAGGACTCTCCCCCACTCGGCGTGATCCACGTAATTTACAGCCTGCCCACACTCCCGGCCATGCACACAATTCGATCGCACCCAATTTTATAGGGACGCCGTATTTCGACTGACCGGTCCGAAGAAGCTCCGACAATTGCCTTCAACGACTCCGACCTCAATGATGCAACGGCTTACCACGTTGATCCGTTGGTTATTGGATTACGCATAAATCAGTTCGTCATTGAACGAATCCTCATAGATCCAGGGAGTAGTTCAGAGGTCATGTACTATCAAACTTTCGTCAAGATCGGTCTCAACGAGGTAGATCTATCCCCGGCACCTCACCCACTGTTCGGCTTTAATATGAACCCGGAATACCCATTGGGCAAGGTCACATTACCTGTTCGAGCAGGATCTAGAACGGTCGAAGTGGAATTCCTGGTCGTGAAGCTCCCCTCGCCGTATAATGCTATAATGGGAAGAGCCTGGCTACATATCATGAAGGCCGTCCCAAGCACCTACCTTCAGATCCTGCGTTTCCCAACAACCCACGGCATTAAAGAAATACGAGGTTCCCCCCAAGCAGCACAAGCAGAGTTCTGACGAAAACCCTATCACTGACCCGATCTGTGGGCTCTGATAACTGTAAATATATTTTGCCCCTGGAATATGAACTACTTTTCCTCGACGCTGAAAATCATATGTCGATTCCCAGTGGGGCACTTGCCACAATTGGCCAAATCAAGTCTCCGGATTCGGAGCGCCCTTCGTGTATCACGATTGGCCAAATTAAGTCTCCGGATTCGGAGCGCCCTTCGTGTATCACGATTGGCCAAATTAAGTCTCCGGATTCGGAGCCCCCTTTGGCGCATGCCGCCTTAGGGCCGATCAAGTCTCCGGATTCGGAGCGCCCTTCGTGTATCACGATTGGCCAAATTAAGTCTCCGGATTCGGAGCCCCCTTTGGCGCATGCCGCCTTAGGGCCGATCAAGTCTCCGGATTCGGAGCGCCCTTCGTGTATCACGATTGGCCAAATTAAGTCTCCGGATTCGGAGCCCCCTTTGGCGCATGCCCCCTTAGGGCCGATTAAGTCTCCGGATTCGGAGCGCCCTTCGTGTATCACGATTGGCCAAATTAAGTCTCCGGATTCGGAGCCCCCTTTGGCGCATGCCGCCTTAGGGCCGATCAATTCTCCGGATTCGGAGTGCCCTTCATGTATCACGATTGGCCAAATTAAGTCTCCGGATTCGGAGCCCCCTTTGGCGCATGCCCCCTTAGGGCCGATTAAGTCTCCGGATTCATAGCGCCCTTTGTGTGTCACGATTGGCCAAATTAAGTCTCCGGATTCGGAGCCCCCTTTGGCGCATGCCGCCTTAGGGCCGATCAAGTCTCCGGATTCGGAGCCCCCTTTGGCGCATGCCCCCTTAGGGCCGATTAAGTCTCCGGATTCGGAGCCCCCTTTGGCGCATGCCCCCTTAGGGCCGATTAAGTCTTCGGATTCGGAGCGCCCTTCGTGTATCACGATTGGCCAAATTAAGTCTCCGGATTCAGAGCCCCCTTTGGCGCATGCCGCCTTAGGGCCGATCAAGTCTCCGGATTCGGAGCGCCCTTCGTGTATCACGATTGGCCAAATTAAGTCTCCGGATTCGGAGCCCCATTTGGCACATGCCGCCTTAGGGCCGATCAAGTCTTCGGATTCGGAGTGCCCTTCGTGTATCACGATTGGCCAAATTAAGTCTCCGGATTCGGAGCCCCCTTTGGCGCATGCCGCCTTAGGGCCGATCAAGTCTCCGGATTCGGAGCCCCTTTTGGCGCATGCCGCCTTAGGGCCGATCAAGTCTCCGGATTCGGAGCCCCCTTTGGCGCATGCCGCCTTAGGGCCAATTAAGTCTCCGGATTCGAAGCCCCCTTTGGCGCATGCCGCCTTAGGGCCGATTAAATCTCCGGATTCGGAGCCGAGTCATCTCCTTGAGGCCGATTGGGCTGGAGCAGACGTTGGCACGAACGAAAGATTAATTGCTCATATCTAACACACTAGAACAGATCATACATTCGAAATAACGGGTAGGCAGATTTAAAATAAAACCATTTATTCGATCAAACAGTTGTTACAAAAAACGCAACCCGCATTCGAGCGTTGCAGTATCGAAAGCATAAATATAACCATTTATTTGATCATACAGTTGCAACCCGCGTTCGAGCATTACAGTATCGCAAGCAAACAAGAAACAAGATGCACTGGTAAAGCAGCATCGCCGAATCGACGGGCGCCGCCTTGAACCTCCACGGCGTATAGTACCATGAACCAGATATGCTCAGGCCCACGACTCGCACAGCGCCAAACTTCCCCTGATACCATTGACAATGTCAAGGCAAAGATCCAGGACAAGGAAGAATGAACTTAACAGTTGTTGCCTCTCCTTTCGGGGTGATCTGCTTCGATGACTTGGAGACTTACAGATCTCAGGCTCTTTGAACGACTTAACCCCCTCACACCTAGGTTTTCTAATGAAATCCATCGCAACGCCAAATTCGACCGAAGTCTAACCCTCTGAAACCAAAATCACCATCCCACGCAAGGAATGATGAGTCGAGTGGGATTATTGGTACGAAGCGCCTGCTCCTTTTATTCTCAGCGACGACCGCGATCTCGAGGTCCCAATCCCAAGAGAGTCTGATAGCAAAAAAAAAAAGCGCATTCACTAGTTAAAACGAGCGTCGATTGACATTCGTAACTACCAGCCCACTAATCCCACTGGCCAAGTAATAATGCGCCAACTTAAGTCCAAGATAAATAGCCGTCGAAACCATAACGGCCGTGCAGACCCTACCGATAAGCCCGCGTATGGCCGAACAGTTAACAGCCATCTGGGCCGGACAATATTTAGACAACACAAAATGCACATAAGCCGAATACGAATGACAACGAGACGGTAAAAATGAAACGTTCTTTATTCAGTAAAATAATAAGTTACATAGTTTCAAACACGCCGTGCGTTCCAATTTTACAACTACTAAACTTATACGGCATCGCTTTCATCCTCACTCTTCTCAACTTCAAAAGCAGAAAACGGAAAATCTTTATTCCTGTAGCGTGGTGATGCAAAATCAATTCCCGATGCCCGAAGAGCTTCCGCGGCTCGAGATGCCTTGATCCAACCATGCCGAAACCCGCGATTTTCACATCGGCACACTTCTTCGGCCAATCTCTCCTTGGTTTTCTCGATCCCCACTTTTCGGCCCTCATGAAAACCTTTCTCATAGGCCCTCCCCTTCGCGCTCTCTATCGCAAACATACTTGCCGTATCTCGATCGGCGAGTGCGGAGCTGATAAGCCGACTAGTAACCCTCTCCTCCACAATTGGGTTTGCGTGCGCGGTGGGTTGTGGCTGTGCCGCCATGATCTTCCTTAGTTCCCGCTCGGCCGCCTCCGCGCGGGCCTCCAAACTTCGAATTCGTTATTCCTTCTTCTCCATCTCTTGACGGGCAGCGCGCAGTCGCATGCCGACTTCGTAAGCAGTGTAAAGCCCCTTCACCGCGCCGTGAACGCCCTCGCGAAACACCTCGTAGTCCTGACGACCAAGCATTGACTGCTGAACCTCAGGAGGGAATATTTGTCGGGCAAAGTCGACCGCTACGTCTGGGTCTCGAACGATCGAATCCGCCTCCGTCATGGGTCTATTCTTTACGAATACCGCAAAGCTTAATGGGCGCGGATTCGCGTCAGACCTCCTCTCAACGCGGGGTTGTGGAGATTTACCCTGCGACTGCTTGTCTCGCCTGGACGATCTACTGCGACATCGAGGAGACTGACGCCTCTCTCGACCCCTGGCACTCCTACTTCCTGCACGCGAGGGTTCACCACCTCGGTTCATATCTCCGCCCAGCTCAGCTAGGGTCTTCGCTTCCCCTTTACTATTAAAGAAGAGTCGGTTCGACATTCACGCAACCAGTTTTCCTCCAGGAGCTCGAGGATACCAAGCTCATAAAGGATGCACCCTTGTTCATTTATCCTTCACAGAGGCAGCATGTTCGAGGCAATCTCATTAATTAAAGATCCTGAATCGCCCGACGCCGGCTGAGTCGACGGCAGGGGCGCGGTTTACCGTCTCTTCGAATACCCTCGCCGGCTCCTGAATCGATCATAATTCGGCGTTTCCTGATTCTAAATAAGCCGTACATACAATATTGTTTGCCCATGTTAGCAAAGGAACCGCCTGGGGCAAGGGCACATTCATCAATATATTCGGCTCAGGTACCCCAGCCGGCTCCTAAATCGATCATAATTCGGCGTTTCCTGATTCTAAATAAGCCGCACATACAATATCGTTTGCCCATGTTAGCAAAGGAACCGCCTGGGGCAAGGGCACATTCATCAATATATTCGGCTTAGGTACCCCAGCCGGCTCCTGAATCGATCATAATTTGGCGTTGCCTGATTCTAAAAAGCCGTACATACAATATCGTTTGCTCGCGTGTCTAATCAAAACAAGGCATTCGAAGAAAATGGAGTATAAACGTCAACATCTGCAGATTCACCAATTTATTCGGCTCACAACTTGACAGTTCATAAAGAAATCAATGTTGACGCAGGATATTCAATCCCTAAAAGCTGAAACTCAGCAACAGTTTTACGCAAAGTAGCAAAAGGCTTTGAGCCAAACTCAGCAAAACGTTTCATTAACATAATCACACAAATTGTGCACAGGAAGTAGTGGCATTACAAGGAAATGTTCATTAATAAATTGCGTACAAGTTAGTAACCAATTTATACATGAAAACTACCCTGAACCAACAAAACCCAAAAAAAAAATATATATATATATATTATTAATTAATTAGGAAACGCCTCCCAAATCACTCATCGGTGTCAGATTCGAGTGGCTCAACATCCACTTGCTCATAAGGAATTGGCAAATCCGATGTAACCCCAGCGGCAGCAAGGGCTTTGAGCCACCCATGTTTGAACCCCCGATTCTCAAACTTGGGAACTTCATCAACATATTCAGTGAAAGCGGCGCTCTTTCCCGCCTCGAAAGCCTCAGATACGGCTTTCTCTTTGGCCGCCTTCAGCACCTCCAGCTGAGCCTCCGCCTGGGCAAGTTCGTCCCTTGAGAGTTTGAGCGATTCCTCACTCGCATTCGCTCTAGCCTCAGCGTCAGATTGAAGCTGTTCAGCAGAGCGAGCCCTCTCCTTCTCCGCTTCGGCCCGGGCGCTCTCCATTGTGGCCCTCATTTTTTCAAACTCCGTTCTACTCTTCTGACCTTCCACTTTGGCTTGCAAACGGTCAATCCTGCCAAGAGCATCATGCAGACGGCGACCCAAGTCGGCAATCCTGCCGACGGTCTGCAAGAATAAGGGATCATTAGATACCTTTATAAAAAATAAATTCAGAAATAAATATAAGATTCCTACCAAGAGTGTCGACTGCGTAGATAAGGTTACGGCCAAAATATCCGGCACGGCGCAAAAGGCTGCACTGTCAGCTGGCAAGGAAATCGACCCCGCCAAGCTCAACGCAACGGCCGAATCCTCAATGGCAGAAGCATTGGAAGAAATCGGCATATCTCTGATCTTCGGCTGAATAACAAACGGAGCAATCACGTCCGATTCCTCAAGGCGAGGCCGTTTGTCAGGAGTAGCTTCCGAATTGGCTTCCCCCTCGGCGCTGCGTTTTTGGCCGCGCTCCCCTGGAATTTCCCGATCCTCAATGGCCCGCTGTTCACCCCCTCTTTCCGTTTCAACTGGCGTAACCTGAGCCAGCCCTTCAACGATGGGTACGGAGGCCTTAGGCAAGTTAGGATCAGATCCGCCGGCCTCGGCCTTTTGTCGAGCAGCCATTCGCTCGGCGTTTTTCCTACGCGCCATTTGCGAAAGGCTTTCCTTCGCCATACCTTCGAAGACATCGCCGGGAAGGTCGTCCAAATTCGCAAAAATGTCTCCGGAAGAGACTTCTGCCCGACCCGACGCGGATGGCGAAGGCTGATCGAGTCCGGCAGCCTCAAACGCAGAGCGGACAGCCACGTCAACTTCTTCGGCCTCCACAGTAAACTCTCTCGCCGGATCGGCAACTACTTGTATTTCCGGCTCTGCGTCACGCCCCGAATCAGAATCTTCGAGACCGATTTGCCTGAGGTTCTTGTAGCTGGGGAAGATAAGAGCCGAGAGCTGCTGATCGCCGGATGGAATCGAAATGTTGTCAGCAGCCGAAAACGTGGTATAAGTGGGCTCGTACCGAAGTAAGATGTGGGCGGCTCTCCCCTATTTTTGCACGTTTGGGCGGCCAAAGTAGTCGAGTGCAGTCTTAATATCCCTAAGGACCGTTTCGTCAGCGCAAGTCAGAATCTTCTTCAATTTATTACCTGTAAAAAAGGAATGATTAAGGAAAAAGAGCCGATTAAAAGGTAAACCATTAAACACAAGATACTACGTGGCAACCTGGGTCACCCTTATGTCTGGAGATGGGGTCTAGGCGATCTTCGCCTTCAGCGAACTCCCAATTACCTTGGACATTGACCATTACATCGTCAACCCTCTTACCAGAACTGGCAAGCATAGTCACCAAATGATGGTCAGTATCCTTGGCCCTAAGGAAGTACCGACCCAGCCGACCTGAGGATTTGGCTAAAGCATAGCAGTGCCGAATAGCCGGAATTCCAAGATTGATCCCAAGACACCGGTTTAACTCTATAACACCCATAACGATTCGAAAGAAATTTACGTTGGGCTGAGAAGGAATCAGATTCCAATGGCGAAGGACAGCCCTAAGTAGTGGATGTAGGGGGAAACGGACTCCGCCTTCTGCTATGGACAGGAGGGGGAATACGATTGTATTCTGATCCTACCTTTCCATATCCAGAGTACTGTCCGTTACAAGAGTTAGATGGACGTCATCGGGAATGGAAAAATGTTGTCGGAAGCCGGAAATGCGACTCTCAGAAAGGAGGTCCTTCAGGTGTTTAGCCATTTCGACGGAGGTCCAAGGTTTCGTCGAAAGTAAAAAACGATAAACAGAGAATAGGGTTACAAAGAAAGGGGAAGAAAACTTACGAGAAGCAGATGAGGCGAAGGTAGACGGACGAAAGTTGTAGAAAATGCGGGTGAGAGAAGAGATGCGCGCTGACGGTCCAGACGTATCAGATGATCGACGAAATGTGCACCAAAAAGGGACTGAAGTTTCAAATCGCAATAAATGCGAGGGATGCATGAATGAAGCGGGAAAGTATAATGATAGACGAAAAGGCGAGCGTTTTCTGACATTTTCTGACGCCTTGGGATACGCAAAGCCTCCTGATCTAAGGGGCTTTTCGAATTCTAAACCAAACACGCCGATTAACTACCGTCAATAGGGAGTTCGGGGGGCAATTGTGGGAGCCGAATATACGGATAAATCGGAAGGGGCATGTCTTAGTACTAACATTAACCGGACGTCCAGCAAAGATTAATCGGCCCCATCCTGCAAGTCTAGGGTGGGCCGAATACGATACGTAAGCCGATTAATAAAGATCGTTGGGTGCCGAATATAAGAACATGTAATGATTGAAAACCAAGCTCAGGCCCCGAGGCCTCAGGAGGAACAGCTATAAATAAAGGAAGCAGCGTTGTTGGAAGGTATGTAAGAAAAATACACTCCACTAAACTTAATATACAAACTTTCTTGAGTAGATGAACTGACTTGCCCGTCGGAGTGCTAATCCCGGCACCCCCGACCGGAATATTTGTCTTTGCAGGTGACTAGCAGAGAATCAAGAGCGTCTTCCTCGATCAGAAGAGTATTTCCAAAAACCACTTCCCCACACTAGTGGACTTGATGCACAAAGCTAACAAGCTAGAATGCATTATAGCTATACAAAGCAAGTCATGTATGACCAAAACAACACAAATCAGAGCTAAAGCATGTTAAAACATGGACAAAAGCTTCTTGAAGTTAAGCCAAAAGCATGGTAGAATGACATGTTAAAGCATGATGCTGTTAGGCTAATTCATGGAAATCCACTACAAGTGCATGGAGCATGCAAAGGCCAACCAAACCAAACCTTACCAGAGGTATGACATGGCAAAATATCACCAAAAACATGCTGAGATGGACTCAAAACAAGTTAGAATGACATGCTACTTCATGAAGCATACAAGACTAGTTTGTGTGATTTACACTACAAGTGTATTAGGCATGTATGGTGTGACAAAACCAAGTAAAAACAGTAGCATGCCACAGCAAAATAACCCCAAATACAAGCTAAGATATAGCCAACATAAGCTTAACAAACATGCTCACACATGAGGCTAATGAAGCAAGTATTGAAGGCATAAGGAGAGGGGATGACCCTCTCCTATTTGGGACCTTAAAACACCATCCCCACCACTGAAGTTCCTCTGAATTTCAGTGATGAGAAGGCCAAAACAAGGTGATCCCAAAAGCTCAAAAAGAAGGCACAAAAGCAAGGCCAAGCAAGGCCTAAGAGGGGGTAGCCAACCCCCAACACAAAAGTGACCTTAAGCAAAGATCTTAAGCATGCAAAAATAGAATTTTTTGTAGTTAAGAGTTCAGCTTAAATCATCATGAAAAAGGGTCCAAAAGCTAAAGCAAGAATGGGGGTTTAAGGAGTTAGAGGCTCACCCTTGAAAACCACCTTCAAAACCACAACTCCAGTAGGTTTTTTAGGCTCAAACCAAACCAAAAACTTCAAAACCTGCTTCTAAGCACCTCAGCAACAAAAGGATGGTGTTTGAGTGTGTGTTTGTGTGTTAAAGTATGAAGAAATTACACTTTAAGGCACAAATATGAGACCAAGAGAGAGATATAGAGATATGTGTATGTATCTCTCAATGCACCCAATCTGAACCTGGAGGAGGGAGGGGGAGCCTCCCTCTTATAGAGAAGCAAGGCTCAAGCTTCTTTAAGTGGTCGGCCGACCACTATAAGTGGTCCCCCAAAAATAAAAGTGGTCGGCCATGGTGGGAGAGGGTCAGCAGCATGAAAACAAGCGAATAGTGTGGTGGCCGACCACTTTTGATGGTCCAAAGATCTGGGAGACCAGTTGTCAGACCAGAAAACTGGCTGGCAGAAAGAAAAGTGGTTTACGGGGAGAGAAACTGGTCTCCCACCCTTGTATCACCTTCCAAACAAGGAAAACAAGGTTTGTACCAAAAACAAACCAAAATAGATGCAAGACAAAGTTCGGGAGGCAAAGCGCGCAGTCGGGAGCCTCGAAAACTAGCTAACAAGCACCAAAAGTGGTTTACTACCACAAAAGTGGTCTCCCAAACCACAATGGCCCTCTAGGCCAAGGAAACAAGGTGTGGTTCAAAAACCACGCCAAACGGAGAACTTTAAGCAGTCCCGAGACAAGGCGCGCGACCGAAGGCTCCGAAAACCAGAAACTAGTCTCCAAACGGGAAAAGTGGCCTTTGACCACGAAAAGTGGTCTACGACCACAAGAAGGGGTTTACAAGACCTCTCCTTCCCTCAGGCAAGCAAAACAAGGCTTGGTCCGCAAACCGAGCCGAAGCACAAAGAGTTCAGAGGCCCGGTGGCAAGGCAGTCGGCCAAAGCTCCGGAAACATGAAATGAGCACAGCATGCACTATCACTGAACGCTCAATCGGGGACATCTGAATCTTAAGGTCGGTCAAAAATGGGGTGTCTACAGGCTTGAACGTGTATTCTAACTTGCGTATTAGATACCTTGATCGTCTCTTTGTGCCATAGTCTTGTAGAAAGGAGGTTGTGGACTCGCCTTTTTCTCGCACCCCCACCTTTTGGAAAAGGGTTTGAAAAGAAAGGCCCTCACAGTTCAAACTCTACCTGCGGTTCTAAATCTAGTCTCACAAGTGCAATGTAAAACTGATAATCACCAATGAGTCCAATCTGGCAAATCATTTTGGAAAATCGATTTTGAATCAAATAATGCCAAAACTGGACAGTTTTGCCAGATTACAGAGTCGCCACCTAAATATTTTCTTTTTAAGGAATTTAGGAAACCCTGACTCGTGCCAAAGGCCACGTGTCCGTCATCACCAAAGTTGCCTCAGCTCGGGAACTTGGGTACGAGAGGGAAGGTCCTGAAATGAGCACCCCCACTCGCCCGACCAAAAGATCGGCCTCTACTAGTCATGATATGTTGTTTTATAAACCTCATGTGTTCTTATTCCGGTTATTAATCTAACTTTATTATGTGATGCACACAAGCAAGTATAAACTAAAATCGCAAGAATTGGAATGAATTCAACTCATGTTTGCTTTCAAAAATGGTTTGAATTTGCCATCCTCAAGTGGGCTTAAAGATGCAGATTTGCCACCAAACACAGTGGGCTTAAAACATGATTTTGCCACTCAACAAAGTGGGCTTAAAGCTCACATTCGTTGAATTGTTCCAATTCAAACAATCAAGCCTTCATCCACAGGCATTCATGCATTTAAGAAAATAAGCACATAGCCTCATGGCAAACATGCGAAACATGGCATCATTCGCACTCATGCAAGTATGCTAAAGCGTAAAAGCTTACCTAGTACTCCAAGCTAAAACAAAAGCTAGTTAGAAACAATGCATGATCCTAACTATACAAGATGCCTAATGCAACGCATGCAAGATGCAATTAAATAGGCTCGGCTACTAATATGGCATATGATTTGCAACACTTTGATAGCATGCTTTGAAACATGTATTCAAAGAAGTATTGAAATAACAATGAAGTTTGAATGATGCGCCGAGCCTCGGTGCATGCAAGACAAATGAATGGATACAAACATGCGAGCATAAGGTATGCTAATCGAAAATGTCCCTAATCTAACCATCGAAAGCGATTAAATAAAAGGGAGAAAGACGTGGGGTTAGAAGACATGCATACACACACGCACCCTTATACACACACGCACCCTTATTACAACATTGTGCCCTCGCGAAGGAGGGTCCGAATGAATAAGCTAACTAGCTACGCTAATTAAGCTAACTATTACAAATCAAAACTAATTAACTATTCTAAGCTAATTATTACAACAATTGAAATAAATTAACTAACTACTGTAAGCTAGCTAAATATTACAAACTGAAATTTGAAGAAATAGTTACACTAACTAATTAAGTACAAAAATTTGAGCTAACTAGCTCTTCTAAGCTAACTAAAGCAACCAAATGGCCTCGAGGGCGAGGGACGCATGCATGCTTAGTTGCTTCACCCGAAAATGCCACTACCTTGCCATCGAATGCCTCTATTTGCACTCGTTTGATCACTAAAAATTGTGCCAATTCCCAGAATGCCTCTGCCCCAACTCAGGAGCACACTTGTGCAAAAATTCATTAGTGGTCGGTCGGCTACAAAAAGTGGCCGTCGGCTATTATAACTGGCCGGTCAACTACTGCTAGTGGCCATTAGCCACTACTTCTGGCCGGTCGGCCACCCCTGTCCTAAATTTCCTTTTTTGGCTGTAACGAAGAGCAAACAGAGGCAAAGCAATGTATTTTCAAGGAGTGTGTGTACTGTTACCCTCCTTATCATCACACAAACTCAAAGGAGGGTAACTCTTGGCCTTCGAACCATCAACCAAGCATTTTCAATGCATGATGGCTAGAGAGCCAAGCTTGTACAAGCTTAATGAGTGCACAAACAAGACCCAACAAAACCATAACCCTATCATGCATGATCAAGGGTGGTGGTGACCAAGAAAAGTGGCACGTTTCATCACTTTGAGTATGAAACGTCCCATTTTTCTCGTGTTCAAATTAACGTCTGATCTGAACACATGCAATGCAACACGAAGATGCTTAATCTTGCCTCTTTTACTTTGTTCATTTTGTTTACATATTTTAACTTACCAATCCATTCTTTAGTTGATTAGTCCAAAAGGTGAGTGTCCTCTTGTGAGATAGGTGTCAACCAGGGATGACTTAAGGCAAGAGAGAGGTCATGCCTTTGGTTAGTAGAAACCCCCAAAGGAGGATTAAAACCATTGGGCACGAACCACGATTTCAAGCTTAAACGCAACCCAAAGGTTAACCAACCCTCAAAGCAAATGAAAAAGTGAAGAAATGAGGGAGGTTGCAGATATTTAGGTGCTGGAATTAGGCATGAAAAAGCATTAATACATGCATCCAAGACACACAAATGATGCTCAAAGCCCAAAAACACTAAGCTAATGAAGGAGATTGCACTACAACTATGCCATACAAGGCTCAAAAGCAACAACCAGCCCAAAGTAGATGCAAAACGGCCCAAAATATAGCTTAAAACATTCTCAAATGAAGCTAACACACGCTAGAATAATAGGCTAAAACATGAAGCATGCTAGACTAGTAAGCAAGACACAAGGAGGGGAGGCTACCTCCTCCATTTTTGGATTTCAAAACATGTTTTTATCCACTAAAATAGCTCTGAAAAATAGTGTTTAAAAGCTTGGAAAAGATAGCAAAAGGGTGGGAAACACAAGAGGAAAGACTTCCAAAACAAGGAACAAAGAAGGGCTATCAACCCCTCAACCTTTAATGGCCTTAGAACCCAAGCTTCAGCCCAAAAACACAAAGTTTTATAGTCCAAAATTAGTTGGAAAACATGCTGGAATGAAGACAAAATTAGCTAAAACAGTAAGCTAAAACATGAGGTTACACTACAACCATGAAAAAGACTACTCATACAACACGAATAGCCCAAAACGGAGCTAAGCATGCCAAAATAAAGCCTAAAACATGCTTGAATTAAGCTAGGTTAAGCTACAAAAACATGCTAACATATGAAGCTATCTAGGCATGCAAACAAGACACAAGGAAGGGAGGCTAACCCCTCCAATTTTGGACTTCAAAATGAGGTTTTTGTCACTAAAAAACCTCTGAATTTTAGTGGTAAAAAGGCCCAAAAAATTTGATTTAAGGGTGATAAGAAATGGCACAAAAGCTTAACAAGCAAAGAGACAAGAAGGGTGGACCACCCCCTAACTCAAAAAGGCCTTAGACCACCATTTTTAAACCTTCAAAATAGAGGTTTTTGTAGTTGAAAACCAGGCCAAAAATAGTACAAAAAGATGGTAAAACAAGTTATGCGAAACAAGTTTTAAAGGTGAGTCTTATACCTCTTGAAGCCAAGCACACTTTAGGCACAAATGAGGCACCAAACCAAGCTAAAATCACCTTCTAAAGCTCAAAGAAGGTCCCCAAGGAATCTCAGCCCAAAGATAAGCAACTTTGGTTAAGGATGTCTAGGCAAAAGAGAAGTGTATCTCTACTTGTATGCACAAAAGGGCAAGAGAGAGAGAAATCTAGAGAGAGAGAGAGAGAGAGAGAGAGGGGGGCTCCCAACCTTGCAATATGAGAGATATGGCCTCTATATATTGAAAAAAGAGAGCCTTGGTTGAAAATATCAATTCAGAAATATCTGGAGCAGTGTGGAACAGCTGGAGGGAAAATATCTGCAAAATACCTGAGTTTTGGACACCAATGGCCGACCAGCCACTAGTAATGGCCGACAGGCACTAATTATGGCCAACAACCCTCACTTCTAGCCGACCAGCCACCACTGGTGGCCGACAGGCCACATTTGTGGTCGACCACAAAAATCTATTTTTCAGGTCCGACTTCAAATGAGCATATCTCCTTCATCTAGACTCCTTTTCAGATCATTCTTGTGTCTAAAGTGAAGCCCCAGAAGTATTCTTTCCAATGGTGGTAGCCTCACATCAAAATTTTAATTTTGTAAAAAGATATTCCTATTTTTGTGAAGACTGCTCAATTTTGGTCCTAACTGAATCGATGCCCAACTTCAACCAACCATATCTCCCTCATCCGGACTCGGCTTTAGGAGATTCTTGAGTGAAAAATGAAGCCCCGGAAGTCCACTTTGCAATGGTTGTGGCCTCATTGCTGAAATCCAAATGTACAAATGGATAGGCCCGATTTAGCGAGGGCTGGTTAACTCTCTCTTAACGATTCATGCCCAACTTCTTCCCCAACTAGGCTTCTTCCCTCTCCTCCAATTTTCTTCAACTCCAAACCTCTAACCAAGGTGTTTTGAAATATTTTTCAAAGAGTTCACCTCTCTTCCATTTATTCCCACTTTGTCCTTGCTCGGTTTACCGAAAAGCGCAACATTTAACAAAATATGAGCATTGGAACAACGTAGAAACCTCTTCAAAAATATTTTGAAAGAGAGGGTTTTAAGGTCTAAAATAGTTTTGGTCCAAAAATGGGGTGTAAGGTTGGGATTTGGAGCTCATTGTCAAAGAAATCGAACCTTTGCATAGCATAGCCTGCACCATCGAATGATCAATCAGTGGCACCTAAGTCTTAAGGGCGGTCAAAAATGGGGTGTCTGCAGAGGTACTCCAAGAGTTTCATCATTCGTGCCTTACGGTGCACCCGCGAGGCATGAAAATGTACCACGACCTTAGTCGCCAATTTTGGTGGAAGGGAATGAAGAAGGATGTACCGTGTTTGTATCAAGGTGTCTCATTAGTCAACAAGTGAAGCCTGAACATCAAAGACCAATGGCTTTGTTACAACCCTCGCCTATAGCCAACTGGAAGTGGGAGCATATTAAAATGGATTTTGTTGTGGGTCTTCCGAGGACTCAATGGGGCAATGATACCATTTGGGTAATAGTTGATCGGTTGACTAAGTCAGCGCACTTTGTACCTATGCGCACGAGTGATTTGGTAGATTACCTTGCCGACCTTTATGTTAGGGACATAGTTCGACTTCACAGGGTCCCTGTGACAATTATTTTGGATAAAGATTTGTGTTTACAGCTTAGTTGTGGTAGAGCCCACAGAATGCCTTGGGCACTAAGTTGACTTTTAGCACTGCTTATTATCCTCAGATTGATGGGTAGTCAGAGCATACCATTCAAATCCTTGAGGATATGCTTCGAGGTTGTGTTCTCGACTTTAAGGGATCGTGGGAGAGACACTTGCCTTTAGTGAAGTTTTCTTATACCAATAGCTTCTAGTCGAATATTGGTAAGGCACTTTTTGAGGCCTTGTATGGCCGACCGTGTAGATTTCCCATGAGTTGGGTCGAGGTGGGTGATGCACCTATGTTAGGTCCTAAGTTAGTCTAGGAAACGACGAAGAAAGTCGCACTTATCCGTAAGAGGTTGGTTACGGCTCAAAGTTGTCAGAAGTACTATGCCAACGTAGGAGGAGACCGTTATCCTTTGAGGTAGGAGATCATGTCTTCTTGAAGATTTCACCTAGACGAGGTTTGATAAGGTTTAGGAAGAGTGGAAAGTTGTCTCCTAGGTTTATTAGACCTTTTGAGATCCTAGAGCGGATTGAAGAGGTAGCGTATCGTTTGGCCTTGCCACCACAAATTTCTAGGGTTCGTGACGTGTTTCATATCTGTATGCTCCGGAAGTATGAACCAGATCCATCACACGTGTTAGACTGGACTGATCTAAAGGTAGAGAAGGATACCTTGTATGAGGAGAGCCCAGTTAGAGTTTTAGACACTCGAGATCAAGTCTTGCGTGGCAAGACAATTCCTTTGGTAAAAGTGTAGTGGAAACATCACGGGGTTTGAGGAAGAAACTTAGGAATGTGAAGCCGAAGTCCGTGAGAGTATCTGGATCTATTTGTTGATGTTTAAACTTGTATTGAAAATTGTGTCATGTTAATGTAATATAAACATTGTATATGTTTTGAAAACATGAATTGTATATTCCGTAATGAGAACATGTTTATCATGGTGATGAAATTGAATTGCTATCATTGTTGTAATTGATTTAAACATGGTTTTGTTGTTGATTAAAATTTTAGGGATGAAATTCCTTAAAGGAGAAGGTTATAGCGATCCGGGCTTAGACCCGATCCATTTTTTGCTTTCAAATCCGGAAAACAATATTCGTAGCGGTCGTTCTTTATTTTATTTTTTTCTCGTTGGATTATGGCTTGAGAGTCGACACCATCCTCGGTGGTGTCGACAGTGCCTTCTTTTCTTTGTTTTGTTCTGCTCCGGGGGTCAACACTAGCCTTAGTGTTGTAGACACCACCTTGTTGCTGTGCTCTTAGTGTAGCTACTGAAATTTGGGGTCGACACCAGTTTTGGTGGTGTCAACACTTATCTTGTTATTGGCCTCTAGGGTCGACACCAACCTTAGTGGGGTTGACCCTTCCATCGCCGCTTTGTCTGGGGTAACATACTGAAATATAGGGTCAACACCTTGAGTTCTTAAGGTCGACCGTCTCCTTCTTGTTTTGTTCTGGGTTGTATTCTGAAATATACGGTTGACACCACTGTCTCCTAGGGTCGACCCTCATTGGCTGCAAAACATTAGTGTCTCAGCTTTTCTTCCTGAGGGTTGACACCACTATCGCAAAGGTCGACCTGTGTGAATTATTTCTAGATTTTTTGTTTAATTTTGGGCCCTACTTTTTGGGGGTTTGACGTGTCCTTTCCTTTGGCTTTAGGGCTATTATTCCACTACTATAAATAGACCCCAAACACACTTTTCCCACTCACTCACTCACTCACTCACTCTCTCTCTCTCTCTCTCTCTCTCTCTCTCTTCCCTCTGTAAACCGTGACTTCTCTCTTTTCTCTCAAAACTCAACTTTTCTAATCTAAATCTTCATATCTGCTCACTTAGAGGTACCTTCTCATCTTGGTCCTTTGAAATAGATTGTAGATCGTCTCAAGGGCTTCCTTTTTGATTCAAGTGGCTCATGATTTCGTTGATGTTAAGTTTTTCTGAGTTCTTCTCGTCCATCTTCTGAACTTGATGTAGGGATTCTCTGCACTTTCTGATGAGTTTTAGCTTAGTTATTTGTTTTTAAAAAACCACTTTGTGAAAGAAATGGATTTTTGAACAAATCTTGGGTTTTGGTTCGAAATCAAAAGGAGGGGTTTTCAAATAGTTTATTGGGAAGGATTGCGGATTGATGTGTATAAATGAGATATGTTGATGATGGGTTTTACCTTAAAAATGATTTATAAAGGCAAGAGGGTTTTTGCCCTAGAAATCTCAAATGTTGATTTTGTATTGATAAATGGAAATTATGTTAAAATTGTGAAATTGGGCTAATATTGATGAGGATGGTGGAGTTGAGTATATATTAACACTCACATCTTAGAATTTAGAAAGTTTATCTTTATAGAAATTATTTATTGTCTAGTGATATCTGTTTTGGGCTATCGGGGGAGGATAGCTATGATTATTGTAGAAATTGCATAAGAACTAAGTAAATTGAAACTATTTTCTCAACCATTTGCATTGGGCATTGTTGCATCTTATCACATTGAAAATGTACATTGTTTTGAGAAAAATGGTGAATACTTGGTGAATCTGGGTAGGGAGTGTGGTTACAATGTTAAGTTAGCCGGTGTATCCTTGGTGAAAGACCAGAAACCCACGATAGATGTCGAGCCTTCCGGTTAATATTGGTAAAAATAACAAATTTGTAGTACTTATATAGTCTACTTGCAAACACGTACCTAGAGATTCACAGAGTTGTATTCACAATCCGATTTTCTATTAAGAAAGGAAATGTTTCATGGATAGTGATATAAACTTGGCAGTGCATGATTTCAAAGAGTTACAAAATGTTTTTATCACGAGCATTACATATGCATTTTACTCTTATACCTTTGTTAAGATTCATATACTGTGTTGGATTATTTCTACTGGGTTTTAGCTCACCCTTTATGGGAAAATCATTTTCCGGTGCCGATGATATGCCTCTGCCAAGACAATAGTTTGGGAGGACTTGGAAGCAAGTGCTTCATTTTGTTTGTTTTGTTGTATTTACTTGTACAAGCCTAGGGCTTTAACTATATTGGATTTAAATCCAATTTGTTGTAACCAAGTACTGTCTTGGAAAACTATAAGTCCGTGGGGCATTTCTTATTTGCTTGATGTTCCTGTTATTACGTAACATATGCTATAGATTCAGGATTAGGCTTGTGAATGTATATCTGCATATCTTACCCTATTGTAAACTTAATTGGAAACTAATGAATGATAATTACTTTATCATTTGTTGTTATTTATTAACGTTACCGACGGGTTATTGTATTTATGTCGAGGCGTTACAAGTGTCAAGCAGGTACGGCTTAGGGCCAGGCTTTGAGTGGGCCGATGGGTCAGGCCATGAGCCATTTGGCCGGGCCGAGCTTCTAAATGACGACCCAAGCCCATCCCGAGCCGCCCACAGGTCGGGGGCCATTTTTGCACCCCCAGTCCCAAGGCCTTCTCTATGCAATTAATTTCCCTATCTCCAGAATAATTATAAATTAATGAAACATATAATTTAAGCATATAAATATAATATATAAAGCCCAGAGATTATTATATTTCTCAAATTGAATTGAGTACTTAGTGTATGCAAACAAAGACAATCAATTGCATAAATTTTTTTACCCTGATTCTTGTTATGTTATAATTATTTAAGATATTTCGGGCCTTTAATACAATTTTCCCAGTGACTATATACAAGATGAAGAAATTTTACAATATCCACATTACAAAGACACCAGACATTTTTCCAAACAAAATATCAACTTGTAAGATTCTTGAAGAGAATGTATGCACCATGCTGAGGTTGCACGGTTATGTACTGAATTGGGGCATGAGCATATGAAGGCGATACCACGAAGGAATACCATCTTATAATCATAGCTAAAACAATTTTGGCATCTGCCATAGCCACATTTTGGCCTACACAAATTCTGGCACCCAAACCAAATGGAACAAATGCACTGATATGCTTTCGAACCTTAGTGAATCTCATTGGATTGAACTCATTAGCATATGCACCCTATATCTCATTTTCATGATAAACAATAGCAAAGGCCATGTAGATTTGGGTGTCAGTTGGAACGATGAGCTCGCGTAGTCTCACATTTTTTGTTGTTTTTCTCATCAATATCAGTATGAGAGGGTAAAGTCGTAGTGTTTCATTTACGCTGTGTTTGGTTGGAGGATTTGAGGAGGGATTTGAAAAGGAAAAGGGAAAAGTTAGGTGGAATGTGAATAAAATATACTTACATTTCACCTAGTTTCACACACAATTTCCCTTTTCTTGTTCAAATTTCTCCCCGAATCCCTCAACCAAACACAACATTAATACCATGTTTACCTACCATACAAGTACATAACCAAATCAAATCAAAATAAATCTTGTGTCACAATCAAATAAGGTTAAATACTTAAATAAATACTGATAATTAAGTAATATTAATGGTGGCTATTGTAATGTGTGGCCAAATAGTGAACAATGGTTAAAGATGTTAAGCTGGTTAGAAAAACTTATACTAATACATGTAGTCGTTCTATTTTTAAATTCTTTATTTTCGACGATTCTTTCTCTTGGCCTATTCATTGGCAAGATTTTACTAATGCATTTAGTCATTCTATTTTTAAATTCTTTATTTTCGATGATTCTTTCTCTTGGCCTATTCATTGGCAAGATTTTACTAATGCATTTAGTCATTCTATTTTTAAATTCTTTATTTTCAACGGTTCTTTCTCTTGCCCTATTCATGGGCAACCTTCTTATAGAATGTGGGTTTTGCAATCTTACTTCACTACAAGAAATGTCACTTTTGGCTACCAAAATATTGGTCACCAAAAGTTCGAATTTTGGTCGGTGAAATGATTTTGCAACAAAAAAAATTTGTCACCAAAGTCGTCGCCTATACTCTGTCGGCGATAGTATTGCCGACTAAACCTTATTTGGTCGCTGAACGTGTCACATTTGCCTACTACATTTCTTTTAGTCGGCAAATGTTAGCTTTGGGCCACTAAAACCATTAGTCGCCCAATGTCACTTTTGGCTACTACCATTCGTGTGGTCGAGGAAGGTATTACTTTTTGCTACAAAATATTAGTCACCGAAACTTAACATTTGGCTACGAATTCGTAGTTAGTCGACAAACGTGAGATTTGGCCACTAATTTTTTAGTCACTAAAAGTTCTAAATGAAAATTTTAAGCAACTATAGAAGACTAAATATTTTGGTCACCAATACAACACATATTTGTAGTGATCATGTCATTTCATCGTGGTTACTTTTGCCGACTAAAGTTGGTCGTAGCAAAAAACTGTGAAGACTCACTTAATTACTTTTTGCCACCAAATGATTTAGTCGCCAAATGATACCTTTTTTTCGTGACTAAAAAGTTTAGTGGCCAATAGTTTCTTTCTCTCATTCTCAATTGTTTTAGCTACTAACCATTTTGTCGAAAATAGTTGAGATGGTTATCTTTTTGCTACTAAATTATTAGTCACCAAAAAATTCCGACTACGTATTTGGCTACCAAAATATTTGGTGGCCAAATATTTTCTGTTTTTTTTTTTTTTCAAAAAAATTCTACACAACCTATATCCATGTTTAATAGAACCTGTATCCTATATAACCAATATAATCCATCAATATATAAATATATTAGCAACCATTCAAGCATTCAACAACGTGCACACATTCTAGTTCCAACCATCCAAAACATTAAAAATAAACGTCCAATTCTATATATAATACAAATTCCATACGAACCAAGTCTAATCCAACGTCAACAATATTTTTTTAATACATAATACAGGACTAACCAAATTAATTTCCAAAATGGACATATGTACCACAACATAAATTAGCATATATGCAAATTTCAACCATGCCAAATTAGCTGATATGTACCACACCAAAAAAGTTATTTGTACAAACCACTATATATACGGACAAACGTATAAAAATAATGCCCTTCCGTACTTGTCAAAAAAATTCATATCCAAATTTTTATGTCCAAAACCATCTGCAAATAAAAAAAATGTGATTAGTTTGGTGCCTATAAAGGCAATTCTATTCGAATATAGCAACTGTATTAATTTCAAACATGAAAACACAAGGAGAGTAATAGCTATTAAGTAGTGAAAGACACCCAAACATGGAATGGTCGACGAACATCGATTCTATGAAAGAATGCCAACTGACAGGTTAATGGCAATTAAAGGGGCCACAGTCAACAAAAGCAGTAAACAATTTCACATAAATATAACCGTACACAAACTAATATACGAGAAGCATTAAACAAACTACAGTGTAAGATGGTATTACCAAAATAGTTACCCACGACATGGCCATTTCATGTTCTACCACATAAACACATTGTCGCCACCCAAACGCTTTTTTTGACTATTTGTTATGACATTTTGAACTCTAACTTCCAACGTAGGTGTCCTATTTACGTACCGTCTGTCCCTACATGTCACATTTCCCACTAGGAAGCTCACCGTTACGTTAAAATAGAGGTTCGGGGGCTGTTTTCCAATTTCGCTCCCCGAATGCCCTTTTCCGATTACATTTATGACATTTTCAACTCTAACTCCCAACGTAGGTATCCTATTTACATACCGTCTGTCCCTACATATCACCTTTGTCACCAGAAAGCTTCCCGTTACGTGAAAACAGTGCATCGGGGGCGGTTTTGCATTTTTGGCACCCCAACCCCTTTTTCGTTGACTAAATTTATGATATTTTCAACTCTAACTCCCAACGTAGGTGTCCTATTTACGTACCGTCTGTCCCTACATGTCACATTTGTCACCGGAAAGCTTCCCGTTATGAAAAAACAGTCGCTCGGAGGCTGTTTTGCATTTTCGCCCCCCAAACCCCTTTTTGTCGACTAAATTAATGACAGTTTCAACTCTAACTCCCAACGTAGGTGTCCTATTTACGTACCATCTGTCCCTACATGTCACATTTGGCACCGGGAAGCTCCCCGTTACGTTAAAACATAGGTTCGGGGGCTATTTTCCATTTTCGCCCCCCGAACCCCTTTTCTCGACTAAATTTATGACATTTTCAACTCTAACTCCCAACATATGTGTCCTATTTGCATGTCGTCTATCCCTACAAGTCACATTTATCATCGGGAAGCTTCCCGTTATGAAAAAATAATGGCTCGGGGGCCGTTTTGCATTTTCGCCCCCCGGACCCCTTTTTGTCAACTAAATTCATGACATTTTCAACTCTAACTCCCAACATAGGTGTCCTATTTACGTACCGCCTATCCCTATATGTCACATTTGGCACCGGGAAGCTTCCTGTTACGTTAAAACAGAGGTTCGGCGCCTGTTTTCCATTTTCGCCCCCCGAACCCCTTTTCTCGACTAAATTTAAAACATTCTCAACTCTAACTCCCAACGTATATGTCCTATTTGCGTGTCGTCTGTCCCTACAAGTCACATTTGTCACCGGGAAGCTTTCCGTTATGAAAAATCAATGGCTCGGGGGCTGTTTTGTATTTTCGCCCCCCGGACCCCTTTTTATCAACTAAATTCATGACATTTTCAACTCTAACTCCCAATGTAGGTGTCCTATTTACATATTGTCTGTCCGTACATGTCACATTTGGAACCGGGAAGCTTCCTGCAACGTTAAAATAGAGGTTTGGGGCCTGTTTTTCATTTTCGCCCCCCGAACCCCTTTTCTCGACTAAATTTATGACATTTTCAACTCTAACTCCCAATGTGTGTGTCCTATATGCATGCCGTCTATCCCTACAAGTCACATTTATCACCGAGAAGCTTCCCGTTATGAAAAAAGAATGGCTCGGAGGCTGTTTTGCATTTTTGCCCCTCGGACCTCTTTTTTTCAACTAAATTCATTACATTTTCAACTCTAACTCCCAACATACGTGTCCTATTTATGTACCGTCTGTCCCTACATGTCACATTTGGCATCGGGAAGCTTCCCGTTATGTTAAAACAGAGGTTCGGCGGCTATTTTCCATTTTCGCCCCCCGAACCCCTTTTCTCGACTAAATTTAAAACATTTTCAACTCTAAGTCCGAACGTATGTGTCCTATTTGTGTATCGTCTGTCCCTACAAGTCACATTTGTCACCGGGAAGCTTCCCGTTACGAAAAATCAATGGCTCGGGGGCTGTTTTGTATTTTCGCCCCCCGAACCCCTTTTTATCGACTAAATTCATGACATTTTCAACTCTAACTCCCAACGTAGGTGTCCTATTTACATATCGTCTGTCCATACATGTCACATTTGGAACCGGAAAGCTTCCCACTACGTTAAAATAGAGGTTCGAGGCCTGTTTTTCATTTTTGCCCCCTGAACCCCTTTTCTCGACTAAATTTATGACATTTTCAGCTCTAACTCCCAATGTATGTGTCCTATTTGCATGTCGTATGTCCCTACAAGTCACATTTGTCACCGGGAAGCTTCCCAACACGAAAAATCCATGGCTCGGGGGCTGTTTTGCATTTTTGTCCCCTGAACTCCTTTTGTCGACTAAATTTATGGCATTTTCAACTCTAACCCCCACTGTGATCTCCAACTAAATCAAGCCCAAGTGTTCCACTTAGACAAGGTGGACCACATGAGTCTTTTTTTTGCTATTCTAAGATTCATTTTAGGAATATTGTTCATAAAGAATCTGTGATGCCCCAATCTCGTCCCTAAAAGTTTGGGCATGACCTGTTCAGAAACGGACATTTAACCTGACGTACATAACATACGGGGCTTGAACGGAAGCATTAAATACCATAAAATACTAGTAAACAATCTCCATTGAGCTACCACTATCATGACAGGATCACAAACATCATAACAAGTAAATAACATACGGAAACATGCACCTGGGCATCAGTTATATACATACACATGTACAGACCTAGCCCTATGATTGGGCGTATAACAAAAAAACATTGTAGAAAAAAAAGTGTTATACACATTTCAACCTTAGGCCAATAATTAGAGTGCAATGCCAAAAGTTCATCAAAACTTCACAAAAATGTGAGTGGCTTCATCTAGGGCCTGGACACACAGAGGTTGACAAAAGAGAACAGGCGTCATGGGTTAGGACTGACCTCCCAGTTCGTTACCTATAGAAGCAGACATAACAGAGAGTGAGCCAGGCTCAATGAATAATAGTACTTAAACAATTCGGTGCTCAATTTAAAACATAATACATATCAATGCGTATATAAATGCCGAGATCATGTGGCTAATCTGATTCGGTACTAATTTCAGATCGGCCTTAGGCCCAGCTTTTAAACATAATGGCTTTAAGCCCTTGAACGGAGTGGCATTGAGCCCTTAAATAGATTGGCATTAAGCCCTTAAACAGAATGGCATTAAGCCCTTTTATGGATGTATGAACTCAAGAGGTGTCTTGCACGGATTCTAGAGGTGACTCATACTGTAGCACTTAGTTCCGTACCGCACTTTGTTTCATACCAGAAAATACAGATTGGCCATAGGCCCAGATATCATCAGAGGCTAGTTTCGAAGTCTTACAGAATTTCAGAGTCATATAAAAGTATCCACATTATTTCCACCATTCATTCACATTCTATGAATCAATCACATAATTACAAAATTAACATGCGATGACAGAATGCTAATGGCAATCATTAGCTGTACGTAAAGCGTACTATGGCAGTACTACTACTCACAGTGTTATGACGACGTGCTAGTTCCTCCCGGAGTGTGTCCTGCACACATTCATAACTTGCAAATTAGTTCATTTCTCTTTGTTGAATTATTTCCTAAGTTATTTCACTTTAATGAATTTTACAAACATCAGTAGCCATAAAATACAAATTCTAAAAATATCCGAGGGTCAAGCACGCAAAACGGAGCAAATCGTTTTATTCAGCATGGGCTGCACGTGTGGCTGTGAGCCCCGCACGTACGGCAAGGGTCCCCACACATGCGGCAGTGATGCCCCGCACGTGCTTTTTAAGTAGTAGCCACAACACAAAATTGCACCATTTCCCGCACGTGCGGCAGTGACTCCCGCACGCGCGGCGATTCTGCAAAATTCTGTCTGAAATTCAACAAAAACCCAACTCTTGGTAAGCTTTTATAAGGCTCAAGGTAGGTCCTTTAATTGATGAAGGTTTTAAAATCATGTACACAAACATTATCACATATATCAATCTTAGTATAACTTGAATCTTTAACCTCTAAAGCTTATGAACATAACCCAATTCCATATTATTTCTAATTCCTCACACATCAACACACACACACACACACACAACCATGTAGATGGATTGAAATTTGATAATTGAGGAAAATAAGATAAAATTCTCATTAGGTACTTCACTAGATAACCTAACACAAACCTAAATCAATTCGATACATGAAATAACAACTCAATTAACCACTTAGCATAAAATCTAGAGAAATTCCTTCTCTAATCAAAGAGAGGGGTTAATTAAAAATGAGTAGACATACCTTGAATCAAGTCCCCTACAACCTCCTAATTCCTTCCTTGAAGAACTCCTCCTCTCAAATTCTTCTCTACCCACTCTCTCTCTCAGGATATTTCCATAAATTGAGGCTTCTAAGTCAAAGTTGGAACATAGTTATATATATATGTGTGTGTGTGTGTGTGTGTGTGTGTGAGTAAAGACAAAATTTAATCAGTTTAAGCATTCCAAATTGAAATTTCACAGAAAATCATATTATAGCTTAAAAATTATGCAGATCTCAAATGTCAAATCAATTTCAGACTATCAAGCCTCTAAGGCTCTCAATTCCTGATCCAAACATTTTAATCGTGACAGATGCTTTCCTTACCAAACAAATATAGGTTTCAAATCATAAGATCCTTGGGCTTAAACTTAATTTCTCATGACATTTTACAGTAAGCATCTGAAAGCACAGAATAGGGAACTAACAATATACCAGAAACATATGTGAGGGTCAGGTTATTACACTCTCCCCCCCTTAAATAAGTTTGGACCCTCAAACTTGTTTTACCTGAAGACGGAAACAGATGCGGATATTGGTGTTGCATTTCTTCTCCTTTTTCCCAAGTAGCTTCGGTTCCATAATGTTCTTGCCATTCAACTTTTACCATCGGGATTTCTCGATTTCGTAAATGTTTCACTTGCCGGTCCAGAGTTCAAATTGGTTTTCCTTCATATGCCAACTTATCATCCAAAACGATTTGATGGTAATTGATGATATGAGATGGATCCGAAAGATATCCTCGAAGCATAGAGACATGGAACATGTTATGTACTTGACTCATACTTGGCGGAAGGGCAACTCAATAATCTACCGGACCTACTCTTTCCAAAATTTGAAAGGGACCAACAAATCGGGGTGTCAACTTACCCCATTTCCCAAATCTCGGATGTCCTTTCATTGGGGTGACTTTCACAAACACATGACTATCCACTTCAAATTCCAAATTTCTTCTCGGTTATCCGCATAACTCTTCTGTCTACTTTGAGCAGTTTTCAATCTTTCCCGAATAGTCTTAACCTTTTCAGTTGTCAGCTGAACAACTTCAGGCCCCAGCAATGATCTATCCCCAGTTTCAGGCCAACACACGGGGAACGATACGGCCTTCCATATAGAGCCTCATAAGGTGCCATCTCAATACTCGAATGGTAACTATTGTTGTATGCAAATTCTACCAACGGTAAATGAGTTTCCCAACTTTCTTGAAAATCCAGAACACACATTCGGAGCATATCCTCTAATGTTTGTATCGTCCTCTCGGATTGTCCGTCTGTCTGAGGATGAAAGGCGGTGCTAAACTTTAATTCTGTACCCATTGCTTCTTGTAAACTTTGCCAGAATCTCGAGACAAATTTTGGATCCCTGTCTGACACAATTGAAACTGGAATACCATGGAGTCTTACAATTTTATTCACATAAATCACAGCGAGTTTATCCGCATTATACTGAGTCTTCACTGGTAAAAGTGAGCGGACTTAGTCAGTCGATCCACAATGACCCATATAGATTTCATACCCCGCGGAGTCCGTGGTAACCCTACAACAAAGTCCATGTTAAGATGTTCCCACTTCCATTCCGGGATTGGAAGGGATTACAACAGTCCTGCTAGTCTCTGATGCTCTGCCTTTACTTGCTGACATTGTAAACATTTAGAGACAAACTCTGCAATTTCCTTTTTCATACTTGGCCACCAAAAATTATGTTTTAAATCCCGGTACATTTTAGTACTTCCCGGGTGCATTGAAAATCTTGAGGCATGTGCTTCTTCCATTAGTTTCTGCTTAAGTTCCAACACATTAGGGACACATACTCTGTTTTGAAATTTGAGCACCGAATCCACTAAACTGAACCCCGATTTTGGTTTTGTTTCTAACTCATCACATACTTTCGGTAGAGTTTCATCTTCCATTTGATGTAAGCTTGATCTCTTCAAGTAAGGTCGGTTGGGCCATCACTGCTGCTATTACGGCCTCCTGTCCGCGTATCACAAGCTCTACATTCATTTTATCCAATTCAATCATCAACTCCTTTTGCTTCGTAAATAGATTTGCCAAACCTCCCATATTTTTCCGACTAAGTGCATCTGCAACTGTGTTGGCTTTACCAGGATGGTAATGAATCTGTAAATCATAGTCTTTAATCAGCTCTAACCAGCGTCGTTGTCGCATATTCAACTCTTTATGAGTAAAAAGGTACATAAGACTTTTGTGATCGGTATAAACTTTGCAAGTAGTGCCATACAGATAATGCCACCATATCTTTAAAGCAAAAACTACTGCTGCTAGCTCAAGATCGTGTGTGGGATAATTCTTCTCATGGGGTTTTAGCTGTCGAGAGGCATAAGTGATAACTCTTCCATTTTGCATAAGTACACAACCAAGCCCTTTATGCGAAACATCACTGTAGATTACGAACCCTTCAGTACCGGATGGTAAGGCCAGAACTGGTGCTGTAGTCAACTTTGTTTTCAATTCTTGAAAGGTAGATTCCCCTTTTTTTGACCATTCAAACGCAACTCCCTTTTGGGTCAATTGTGTAAGTGGCACAGCAATTTTGGAAAAATCTTGAACAAACCGTCTATAATATCCGGCTAATCCCATAAAACTACGCACCTCAGTCACATTAGTAGGAGTTGGCCAATTCACGATCGCCTCAATTTTGTGTGGATCAACAGAAACTCCTTCCTCTGTTATTACATGCCTCAAAAATGCCACCTCTTGTAGCCAGAATTCACATTTCTTCAGCTTTGCATACAATTTCTTCTCTCGAAGTGTTTGAAGGATTATACGAAGATGATTCTCATGAGCCTCTGCACTCTTTGAGTATATAAGGATACCATTAATAAATACCACTACAAACTCATCCAAATAGGGTTTGAAAATACGATTCATCAAATCCATAAACGCTGCTAGTGCGTTAGTAACTCCAAAAGGCATAACTAGAAATTCGTAATGGCCATATCGGGTTCGAAAAGCTGTCTTCTCAACATCATCAGCTTTGACCTTCAATTGGTGGTATCTGGATCGTAAATCAATTTTTGAAAAGACTTGTGCCCCTTGTAGCTGGTCAAATAAATCATCGATCTGCGGCAGTGGGTACTTATTCTTGATCGTTACCTTATTGAGTTCCCTGTAATCGATACAAAGTCGGAGTGTTCCATCCTTCTTTTTCACAAACAGAACTGGTGCACCCCACGAAGACACACTCGGGCGAATGAACCTCTTATCAAGTAGATCCTGCAATTGGGTCTTTAATTCCTTCATTTCAGTTGGTGACATTCTATATGGAGTCTTAGAAATGGGTTGAGTTCCCAGCGCCACTTTAATTGTAAACTCAATTTCACGGTCTATTAACTCTCCCTGTAATTCTTCTGGAAAAACATCCGGAAATTCACGGACAACTAGAATCATATCAATATTTCCATTCATCGCTTGCCCTTCCAAAATACTACATAAATACCCCTGACACCCTTTCTGAATTAGTTTACAAGCCCTTGCTGCAGAAATCAAATAAGGTGGAGAAGTCACTCCCTGTCCCTGAAAAGTAGACTCTGATTGTCCCGGAGGGTGGAAACTGATCTGCTTAGTCAAGCAGTCTATAGTTGCACCATATTCACTCAACCAATCCATTCCTAGAATAACATCAAAATAAGTCATGTCGAGAGGTAACAGATTGGCATATACCCGGATATCCCCAAGTTGGAGTTGACAAACAAAATATACAAAAGCACAGATCATAGAGTCTCCCAAAGGTGATGTCACACATAACAGATAAGACAATTTTTCCTCAGACTTATCTAAATTTTGCGCAAATAATTTTGACACAAAGGAATGAGTAGAGCCAGAATCAAACAACACATGAGCAGAGTGACCATGAACAATAAATGTACCTGACACCACTGTTGCCGCATTTTGCACGTCTCTCGGAACTAATGCAAACACTCTGCCTTGTCTCGCAATGTCTTTATTGTTAGCAGGTTTGGCAACTGACTTGGTGTTGGAAGTTGGTGTAGACCCCGCTGAACTGGTAGCAGCCCTATTACCATTTTGTTGGTTCCTCTGAGGGCAATTCCTTATCAAATGACCCGTTTTGCCACACTTAAAACAAGCTCCAGACTTCCGGTAGCACGTTCCACGATGCTTCTTTCCACATTCTTAGTAAACAGGAATGGAATCCTAAATATGGATAGAAGTACCTAAAGTCCCTGAATTTTGTTTCTTAGTTGGTGGAGTAATCGACCCTTTTGATAAGTGACTATTTTGCCTTTTCCCTTTCCACTCAGAATTTCGGTTCTGGGCAACAATATTTCCTTCCGCTATAACCGCCCTTTCCAACACATCAACATAAGTGGGTAACTTCAACATATTGACTCGGTCCAGGATAGCACCCCGTAATCCCCCTTCAAATTTCTGTGCCTTCTTATAATCTGTATCCACCATATGAGATGCAAACCGAGCCAGTTCTGCAAATTGGGCTTCATACTCTGCAACGGTCTTGTTTCCTTGTCTAAGAGTTTCAAATTCTGTCACCTTCTTATCTTGCATACTTTGAGGAAAATACTTATCATAAAACAATTCCAAGAATCTGTCCCGTGTCAATCCTTGATGCATAGTTCTCGTAAGCATCCACCATCTCCGTCCCTCGTCCTCAAGAGTGAAGGCAGCCAGTTGCACCTTTTGAACTTCGGTACAAGGGAAAAATTTGAATAACTTCTCTATTCCCAACACCCATGCTTCAGCTTTCATTGGTTCTATTCCTCCTTTGAATGATGGCGGTTTCATCTTTTCAAACACCTTGGTAAGGGTAATGGTCCGGTCTTCAGCATGGAAATCTTGTACCACTGGTGGAGGTACCGGTGGTGGTGGCGGTTGCGGTTGTGGTTGTGGCTATTGCTGTTGTTGCCATAGGGTCTCCGCCATTTCCATAATCATTTTCTCCATCCTATCCAATCGTGCAGAGGTAGCATCTTCCGGGTCTTCTGTCCTTGTTCTCACCATAATCTACACAACAATCAATTATATAACATAGACATAGTTCAAAATTGTTAGCATTAGCAAAGTATATTTAACGTTGCCATCGGTCTTTCCATATACTTTCAAGATGTCATGCACAATGCCTAAGTCTTTGATAGACACCCTGAAGCTCAATGGATCCGTGTGTGAGATAGCAACTCGTGCTCTGATACCACTTGTCACGCCCCAAACTCGCCCCTAAAAGTTTGGGCATGACCTGTTCAGAAACGGACATTTAACCTGACATACATAACATACGGGGCCTGAACGGAAGCATTAAATACCATAAAATACTAGTAAACAATCTCCATTAAGCTACCACTATCATGACAGGATCACAAACATCATAACAGGTAAATAACATACAGAAACATGCACCTGGGCATCAGTTATATACATACACATATACAAACCTAGCCCTATGATTGGGCGCATAACAAAAAAACGTTGCAGAAAAAAAGGTGTTATACACATTTCAACCTTAGGCCAATAATTAGGGTGCAATGCCAAAAGTTCGTCAAAACTTCACAAAAATATGAGTGGCTTCATCTAGGGCCTGGACACACAGAGGTTGACAAAAGAAAACAGGCGTCATGGGTTAGGACTGACCTCCCGGTTGGTTACCTACAGAAGCAGACATAACAAAGAGTGAGCCAGGCTTAATGAATAATAGTACTTAAACAATTCGATGCTCAATTTAAAACATAATACATATCAATGCGTATATAAATGCCGAGATCATGTGGCTAATTTGATTCGGTACTAATTTCAGAACGGCCTTAGCCCCAGCTTTTAAACATAATGGCTTTAAGCCCTTGAACGGAGTGGCATTGAGCCCTTAAACAGATTGGCATTAAGCCCTTAAACAGAATGGCATTAAGCCCTTGAACAGAATGGCATTAAGCCCTTTTATGGATGCATGAACTCAAGAGGTGTCTCACACTAATTCTAGAGGTGACTCATACTGTAACACTTAGTTCCGTACCGCACTTTGTTTCATACCAGAAAATACAGATTGGCCATAGGCCCAAATATCATCAGAGGCTAGTTTCGAAGTCTTATAGAATTTCAGAGTCATATGAAAGTATCCACATTATTTCCATCATTCATTCACATTCTTTGAATCAATCACATAATTACAAAATTAACATGCGATGACAGAATGCTAATGGCAATCATTAGCTGTACGTAAAGCGTACTATGGCAGTACTACTACTCACAGTGTTGTGACGACGTGCTAGTTCCTCCCGGAGTGTCCTGCACACATTCATAACTTGCAAATTAGTTCATTTCTCTTTGTTGAATTATTTCCTGAGTTATTTCACTTCAATGAATTTTACAAACATCAGTAGGCATAAAATACAAATTCTAAAAATATCCGAGGGTCAAGCACGCAAAACGAAGCAAATCGTTTTTTTAGCATGGGCCGCATGTGCGGCTGTGAGCCCCGCACGTGCGGCAAGGGTCCCCGCACGTGCGGTAGTGATGCCCCGCACGTGCTTTTTAAGCAGTAGCCACAGCACAAAATTGCACCATTTCCCACACGTGCGGCAGTGACTCCCGCACGTGCGGCGATTCTATAAAATTCTGTCCGAAATTCAACAAAACCGAAACCCTTGGTAAGCTTTTATAGGGCACAAGGTAGGTCCTTTAATTGATGAAGTAAGGTTTCAAAATCATGTACACAAACATTATCACATATATCAATCTTAGTATAACTTGAATCTTTAACCTCTAAAGCTTATGAACATAACCCAATTCCACATTATTTCTAATTCCTCACACATCAACACACACACACACAACCATGTAGATGGATTCAACTTTGATAATTGAGGAAAATAAGATAAATTTCTCATTAGGTACTTCACTAGATAACCTAACACAAACCCAAATCAATTCAATACATGAAATAACAACTCAATTAACCACTTAGCATAAAATCTAGAGAAATTCCTTCTCTCATCAAAGAGAGGGGTTAATTAAAAATGAGTAGACATACCTTGAATCAAGTCCCCAACAACCTCCTAATTCCTTCCTTGAAGAACTCCTCCTCTCAAATTCTTCTCTACCCTCTCTCTCTCTCTCAGGATATTTCCTTAAATTGAGGCTTCTAAGTCAAAGTTGGAACATAGTTATATATATATGTGTGTGTGTGTGTGTGTGAGTAAAGACAAAATTTAATCAGTTTAAGCATTCCAAATTGAAATTTCACAGAAAGTCATATTATAGCTTAAAAATTATGTAGATCTCAAATGTCAAATCAATTTCAGACTATCAAGCCTCTAAGGCTCTCAATTCCTGATCCAAACGTTTTAATTGTGACAGATGCTTTCCTTACCAAACAGATATAGGTTTCAAATCATAAGATCCTTGGGCTTAAACTTAATTTCTCATGACATTTTACAGTAAGCATCTGAAAGCACAGAATAGGGAACTAACAATATATCAGAAACATCTGTGAGGGTCGGGTTATTACAGAATCTAATGGGGATTTTTACGTTTTGGTTGTTAGGCTAACCCTCTTATTACGGTTTTAGCTATTTGAATTTTATTGTGAACAGAGACTGCAGTATAGTTCTCAGTACAAGGATGACATATTGGAGAGTTTTGAAGTCTCATCTATCCTTTATGAGCATTTCCTCTCTTTGGGTGGTTCTTCTAGTTAGATTCCATCTACAATTTTGTTTCCTAGGAAAGGTTGTCTTGTCTTTTCACTTTTTCCCTTGAACATATGCTTCCACTAGTAACTGTACACATACTGTCATGCTGGCAAACTCATATACATTCCTATTCCTTATGTTGTCTCTTCTAGTTATGTTTGTCTTAATTCTTTCTAATGTGTACAGCTATATTCCAGCGTTTTCGTTGGATTCTCCATGACGGAGAAATTGACAAAAGAGTTCAATTTCTGATTGAAGGTTTATTAGCAATAAGAAAAGCCAAGTTTCGGGTGCGGTCTTATTTGTTTTTGTAGATTATTAGTAGATTAGTTTCTGCGAGTATTTAGCAGTGAAGAATGGTCTTAACCTAAACTGCTTCATGTCTATGTGCATATGTAGGGATATCCAACTATTTGTCCAGAGTTGGATCTTGTTGAGCAAGAAGATTAGCTAACTCATGAAATCTCTCTTCAGGAAGAGGAAATAGACTCAGAGATTGCTTTACATATATGTATCCTTCCGATGTTTTAACTTTGGTTATATATCATTCTAATGCTTGTTATTGCCCACATCCAGATATTTTGGTTCCGGATCCACAGTTCTTGGAGAATGAGAAGCGATATGAAGAAGTGAAAAATACCATACTCGGTGAGGAATCTGAGGATGAAGCAGATGCAGATTCAAATGTAGGCTCAGATGATGAGGATGATGAGGAATCTGATGAAGAGGATGAAGAGTTGTATGTAAAGTAGGTCTATAAATTGCCCTTGGCTTGTCTTCATATGCAGTAATCTATTGTATTGATTAATCAAGATGAGATGCTAAAAAATGTATACAGTATCAAAATGTGATATTTCATTGACTTGGCTAATAGATATTTGATTTGGGTGCTCCCTATATAAGTACAGATTTAAGGGACAGTTGATTAGTACAAAGCCTTATATATGTGCTCACTTCATATACTGTGAACCATTCGCATTTTTATACATGAAGATTTCAGTGAGCCCGAATGATACATCTTATTTGTTTCAAACATAATCTACCTTAACTAACAGCAGTTCTCATAGTGTCTGTTTCGTATTCATTTACAGTGGCCTCTAACAAGACTAAACTTTGCACCAATTAAGGAGGCAACATTCTACAAAGCATGAATGTTGTTAGCCAATAGAAATCGAGGAATGAGTACCACATAATCAAGTCAGAAACTTAAAAACATAAGTTAATGTGAACATATTAAACAAATCCCATTAAATTAATGAGGCAGACTGTAGACACCCCATTTTTGACCGTCCTCAAGACTTGGACGTCACTGTTGGAACACTCGGTGATCATCCTTGTTTGTGTTCGTTTGGAGTTCCCAGAGGTCTCGGCTACGCGCCTTGCCTCAGGATCTCCGAACTTGACCGTTTTGTGTCTGGTTTTGCACCAAACACCTATGTTTTGCCTTGGAGGGGCAGGGAATGCCTTGTGAGGCATCCCCACACACCACCGGCAGTGGCTAGAGGCCACCGGCTGTTGTTTGTGTCCACCGGCAATGTATATTGCCGGCCGGCACTCTTTTTGGCCGACCGGCAGTCATTTTTGTCAAAATGACATTTTTGGCCAGCCGACTACTGTTCATCTGCTTTTTCAGATATTTTAGGACAGCTGTTTGGCACTTTGTTCCCCTCCATACACGTGTATAGAGGGATGCTCTTCTTGTTAGCTTTCTTGACAAGCTTTACAAGATTGGTTGCCTATAAGAGGAGCCCTCCTCTATTGGCATTAGGGTTAGACATTTTAGAGAGGAAAACATTGCTAGAAGCTCTGGTTCTAGGGTTAGAACTCATATACATTCTATCTCTATCTATTTCTCTCTTGAGTGTTCTAGGTGCATTTGTTCATAGTATTGCATACAAACACCTACCATTACACCTTTCCTTGGTTTTGAGGTTCTAAGGGGTTATTTGCAGAGTTTTGGGGTTGGTTTAAGCTCAAGGAGGCAGCTGGTCCTCCCTTTGTGAAGGTGGTCTTCAAGGGTAAGAAACTTCTCCTTTATTCCCCATTTTTGCATCCTATTTCTACCTATCTTAGAGCTATTTTTGTGTTTAGTGTATAACATAAAAAAGTTCTGTTTTTAGGCCCTCTTGATAGTTCATTAAGAGTGTTTTGTGCTTTGGGGAAGTTTGGCCCCCCTTAGGCCTTGAAAGGCCCCATTTTTGTGCTATTTTGGTGAGTTTCGAGACTTTGGTGTTTGGGCCTCTTCACCACTGAAATCTTGAGGGATTTCAGTGGTGGAGATGGTGCCTTGAAGTCTCTAAAAGGAGAGGGCCACCCCCTCTCCTCGTTGTCCTTGAAAGGGACTATTTTTGGCCTCTTGAGGGAGCCTATGTTAGAGTGTGTGTTGATCATGTCTTGGCTGTATTCCATGCTTATATTGTCATGATATAGCTTTGTATTAAGTTGGTGTTGGTACACCATGCATGCTTAGCATACCTACCATGTAATGCCTTGTTATTCCCTTAATATGCCTTAGGTTGTTAGCCTTTGTCCGAGCATGTTTTAGGCTTAGCCTTGTGAATGTTTTGTGCTTATTTTGCCATGCTTTAGGTCTGTCCATAGTTGTTTGGATCAATTTTGGCATGCTTAGTATAGCTCCTTTGCATTTGTGGCTTGTCGGGCTTGTATGCTCCAAGTATGTGAATGAGTAGCATGTGTTGATTGCATCATTTTGGTGGTTTGGAACCATCCAACATGTAATTTCAGTCCCTTTGGCATGCTCATATGCTTGCCTTAGTTGCCTCTTTGTTGCTTTGAGAGCATGTGTTGTATGCCCTATGTTTTGACCATTATGCATGCCTTTGAATTTGAGCCACTTAGATGTCATCTAAGTAGTCCTTTGGCCTTGTTTTAACATGCTAAAAATCTGTTTTTAGTTGTTTAATGCATGCCATGTTTGTTGTGCTAAATGTGCTTCAAAGCTTCATGACTTGCCTCAAGTACTTGGACCATGCTTGCATGCTTATGCTTGTCTAATTTGGGTTGGTTTGGCACCACTTTTTGACATGATTTTAAAGCTTTTCATTCCATGTCAATTGTCCATGTTTAGCCTCTTGCAAGTGTGTTTGAGAGTTGCTTGTTTAATGCTTAGGTTTGTGCCTTAACATGTGCATGCGTGTGTGTGTGCTTAGCCTTCATTTTTGGGCACTTTGGCCACTGTTTTAGGCCTATTTAGAGTTGCCTAATTCATGTTTAAGTCCCTCTTTTATTTGGTTTGCATACTTGCCTTGCATGCTTGCTTGTATGTTTGTATAAATGCCTTGCATTGTCCATGTTGCATGCTAGCCAACATGTCTAGGATTGCATTGCATTGTGCATGCTTGGCCTCTTGAAGTGAGTGTGATAGAGGTTAGGCTTCCTTGTGTGATTATATGGCTTGCATGCATTTGAAATTGAAAGTGCACACTCGATTCTTTGGGCCATCATGCATGGAAATGCGTGATTGGTGGTCCGAGAATCGAGGCACATCCTCCCTTGAGTCATTAACATGATTGGGAGTGTGATTGGTGCATACATAGCTTGAATAGCATTGCCATGCAAGATTCTGCCCTCTGCTGCTGTGAGTTGCAGGTTCTGCAGACATTTTCAGCCGACCGGCAATGTATTTGTGGCCGATAGTCTCATTTGCAGCCGATGACCACATCCTTCAGCCGGTGGTGTTCCCTTTCAGCCGACGGTGATCCCCAATATTCAGAGAGGCATTCCTGAGACTTTGGCAGTTTTCAGAGGAGCAAAGCAGGGAAAACAGAGGCAAACTAGGCATGGCAGTGCAATTCCGAGCGGAATCCGAGCGCGCATGCATTGAACCCGCTTCCCGAGGGCTTTACTGTTTTAATTAGATTAATTAATTTGTTAATTTAATTGGTCTGTAATATTTAATTAACTTGCGTAGTTAATTAATTTGTATATTCTTTTGGTCCCTCCGTGTGAGGGCAAATCTGTAATAAGTGTGTGTGAGTGGTGTGTATGTCTTCCAACCCCCACTTCTTTCTTCCCTTTTATTTACCCGCTTACAATGGTAGATTAGGGCACGTTTATTTTAGCATACCTTATGCAATGCATGCGTGCATCCATACATTTGCCTTACATGCACCGGGCTCGGTACATCATGCAAACCGCATTGTATCTTCAAATCTAACTTGAATACGTGCGTCGAATGTTTGCATTTCACATGCCATTTTAGGGTTAGCCGAGCCTATCCTAATCACATTCTATATGCGATGCATTAGTCACTTAACATGAACTAGGACATGCATGTTTGCTAACTGGTTTATTGTTTCGACACGGAGTACGATGTAAGTATTTATGCTTTAGCATATCGCATGCTTGTGAATGTTAACATGACAGTAGGCTTACCATGTGGCTAAATGCTTATATGAGATAAACTGTTTGAATGCCTGTGGGTGGAGGTTGGATTGCTTGAGTTAGAAAAACTCGTTGAAATCCGTGTTTTAGCCTACTTGCGAGTAGCAAATCCCGAAACGCTTTCAAAATGAACGGATATGCAATGCTCATTTCCAAATTAGGCAATCTAGTCTATACTTGTTTGCTGTGCGCATAACATAGTAATTCTAGGCTAATAATTGGAACAAGAACACATAGACGTTTTCAAAATCGGGTATCATGGTTAGTAGAGGCCGGTCTTCGGACCGGGCGAATGGAGGTGCTCATAGCTGACCTTCCCCGATCGTACCCAAGCTCCCGAGCCAAGACAACTTTGGTGATGACGGACACGTGGCCTTTGGCACCGAGTCAGGGTTTCCTAAATTTCCCATTTAAAAAATATTTAGGTGGCGACTCTGTATCTGGCAAAGCAGTCCATGTTTGGCACTTCTTTTCAAAATCTGTTTTTCTCAAAACGATTTGCCAGAGTTGGACTCTTTGGTTCAGATTACGAACCGCAACAAACAGAAAAGGGGAGTCCAAACTGTAGCCCGGCGAGGTCCCTCGCGGGCGCTGTTACAGTTTCTGGCGACTCTGCTAGGGATTTTAGAGAGCTTGACTCGAACTCGTGATATCCTGTTTTGATTTCATTTATGTGTCTCTTTGCATTGCATGTGCATTGGTGTGCCTAGGACACCGTGTTGGCCATCTGCTATTCCTGAGCGGTTTGCTGGAGGCTTGTCTTGTCAAGGCATGACCATAAGGCTGACCGGTTGCGGGCTCTGCCAGTATGGGAACACAAACCCCGGTTTTACCGGGGGCACCCCCTTTTGACCATTCGACCTAGTGCATATTCGGATCCATAGTGACCATTCCAAACTAGGACAGGTTGCTTACCCAATGTTAGGTTGTTTAAAACCGCTGCGTGCGTAGTGAAACCCTAGCTCCTGACAAAATAGGACAGGGAAACCCTACCCCAACATAGGGGTGTATTGGCTCTCATTTACCTGCTATGTGCTTTTAGAGTGTATCTCTACAGGAACACACATATCAGTTTGCAAGATTGGGTATCCGGCCCGAGGGTACCAGTATCAGTGTTGTTGAGAATCAGTTATGTCTGCGGGTATCAGTTCAGTTTCGAACAGTGATTCTGGGGAACAGTGATCAGTAGTAGAGTGCAGCTGATCAGCTACACCCGTGTTTGATCTGTTTGGAGCTGAAATACTGCTTGTCTTCCGTTTCAGTTCAGAGATTCAGAAAATTGATCCAGAACAGCTAGTGTCTTCTCCTTGCTGAGGCAGGACTTAGCATGACGCAGAATTCAGAAGAGATCGTGGTCATGACGGCCGCGTTGGATCAGGGAATCACCCTACACAGTGAGACTACTGTTGATATGTCGCATCCGCCCAGGTCACCCGCTGCACACCCAGTTTGGACCCCCCAGCTATACCAGGCTCGCGAGCCCACCACATTCGAGCTAATGGGAATGATAGGTGATCTTCAAAGATCCGTGGCGGATCTCGCCTATGGGATGTCTGCCTTGCCACCTGCCGCACCATATGCCGGCGGCTTTATACCCCAGGAGCCCCCTCTACTGGGACAGATAGTAATTGAACTCAACCAACAGGAGACGACCTCCAGCTATGGCAACGACACATCAAACCAAATTCTAGATCAAGCTGAGGCCAGAGACAAAGGCAAGATGAAGGCAGATGCCGACCCTATCGAACAACTGCTGTGGGCAGTAGAGGCTTTGAAAGCCGGGGGGATGAACAAGCAACAGATATCTGCAGTTGTGTCGAAAGCTGTGGAGGATGCTTTCCCCACTCCGCCTGAGGGCAATTCCAGTCAATCAGAGAATCGGGATAGGCCCCGTCATGCCAAAACAGTTCTTCCAGCTCCCAACCTTGCATCCGGAAAGGATCAGAAATCCAAGGCCGCATCCGCCGATCCGTTTGCTAGTGCATCTAGCAAGAGCGCCCAGGCTCCAAAGTACCTGCCTCGAGGGCGCCGAGTCTTCCATCCTCTCTACATGCCTTTGTCTAGGGCACTTTTGATTTTGGCCAAAAAGGGGCATCTTACACCTCTTGAGCCCCGACCCCTACCGAAGATTCTCCCTGCCACGCATGACGCCACTGTGTACTGTGCGTACCATCAGCAGACTGGTCATGCTACCGATAACTGCTTCCGCCTCCGTCACGAGGTGCAAGATTTGATTGACAACGAGGTTATCCTCCCGCCTACCTCGGCCAAGTCAGTCACTACAGAGTTCTTGGATTTTGAGAATACCGATAGTGCAAGTACATAATCAGGAAGTGAACCACCTGCGGGCGACACTTGGCATATTTTTGATGTGGCGTCTGGCACGCATTTTTGAGCATCTGCGGTCACTAGTTTTGTAGATTCTGGCTTGAGTGTCGAGTCGGTCTTTGTTTTTATTTTGAGTCTATCTCATTGTCTTGAGTTAGTCCTTTTGCTCACAGGTCTGCCTCGTTGTAATGAGTCAGTCCCTCTTGTATAGTATACCAGGTGATTTCGGGGTTGTTGCCTCAAACACCGTTTTGTCTTGTAATTAGTTGTTTTTGCTTTTTGAGTCTGTTGCTGCCGAGGAGCCAGTTATACCAACAAATCTGAATGAAACAGCTATGGTTATCACGTTCCGTACTTGTTGTTTTAGCCAGCCGTGCCAGAGGATGTGAATGGAACAACAGTACATACCACCTACTCTCTTGTGCCTTAAACATCGTTGTAATGACCTAAACTTTTCATAAAACCCCTTTTCGAACACTGCGGTAATGAAAACGAAGAGGAAGTAATTCCTCAGGTTTTGTAAAAGTTTGATCATTTTTGAGAAAACAGAGGTATGCTACGCTTTTAATGAATGAAATCATGCTTGTCGGCGTGAGTACTGAGAAGGATCCTGGTTCGATCCAGACTGGTTCCACACTATCTTTTGCGCGAGTGATTTGTCGCTTTCTTAAAAACTTTCAAAAACGAAATGTTTTGCGCGGTCCTGTGAAGACTTGTGTGGAATCGCTCTTGAGATTGTGCAGCCTAGGATCGCTCTCAGCCTCAATTTTCAACCCGTTCGTTTTGAACCTCGAACTCATTCAGAACGTTCAACGGTCAATTATCAAAAGAGACCCGTGTGGCCAGATTTGAAGCAACCCTCGAGCAAGAGGCGTCAAAGTCAGATCAAGGAGATCAGATCCCACCAGGCAAGGCTCGTGAAGTAGCCGTGATGGACTTTCCTGCAAATCAACGCAACAGTCATTCTCCTGGACACGGAGAGGCTTCGATCTCAAAACCATTGGGCATGGGCTTGCTACACTCTTTACCCTTTGAGAGGCTCGCTGGGCCGAAAACCCGGAAGGGCGACCCAGGCAAAAGTTAGAGCAAAAGAAAAATACAAAATGCAAAAAAAAAGAAGAAAGAAAAAATACAAAAAAAAAAGGAAAATAAAAAAAAAGAAGAAAAAAGAACAAAGAATAGCAAAAGAAAAAGAAATAAAAATGATGAAAATGCAAAAGAAAAGAAAAGAAAAGAATAAGAAAAACATAGCTCGCAAAGTCGAAAACCCGCATTGGGCACCTTGGCGAAAGTTAGAGCCTAAACGGTGAAGGTTAAAATACCCGAGTGTACCTTAGCCGGAACTACGTAAGGCTTGATTCCCATGTTTGGGATATGCAGGCAACTTCATCCTGAAGTCCAGCCCCCAACGCTTCCATAGCGTCTCAGTTCATGTCATGGTTTTGATCACTTGTGCCTCTTCCGAATCCGATGTCTCGGTTACAACGGCTGGAACTACGTAATCAACTTCCTCCTGAAGTCTAACCACCGACACCTCCCAGGTGATTGTGTCCATATATTGATTCAAACCGTCTTCGTCTCCTCCGCGTCCGAGGATCAAATCGTTATCAACGAGGACTGGCTTACAGCATGCCGCGGCATCATCCAAACAAGGGGCAACTTTCCATTGCCATACAGTGCCACAAGTTGCCCTGAGTTACCGTCCAAACCAGGGGCAACTTTCCGTTGCCTTATCCCCCCCTTTAAGCCAGGGGCAATTTTCCATCGTCCCCGATCCGAGGTTGCATATCTCGAGGGTAAGTTCCGCACTCGTCGAGCATTGACCGTTTGCGAAAATAGTTTTTGAAAATTTTTACTGAGGTTGACTGTTTTCTCGAAAACTATTTCATTTTCCAAAATCGGACCATTGTCTTGGACCCAAAAAAGGAAAATTTTCAGTGCTCATAGCCTAACTTGCATGATTTTCAACTCAAAATTTGAATAAGCATGTTAATCTGACTCTCATGTTGGTCAAAACTGTTTTGGAAAGAAAACAGAAAAATGGTCAAAGTAATGAACTAGGGGCACAGTTGAGTTAGATGTTCTGTCTCTCCCTTGTTATCAACGCATTTGCCAGAAAAGCACTCTACCCACCAGAAGAAATAGCCGTGAGCTAGCGATATTGGGCATGAACCTGCGACTTCCTATTCATCTATCAACCACCCTGGGGAGGGATGAAAAATGAGAGAATGAAGAATAGAGAGGTGTAAGTTGAGAGGAAAAGTGAGCCAAGGGTTTTTGAGAGAAAAAAACCAAGCCTGAGGGCCGAGTGATGTGAGTATCACAAATCAGAAAGGGTGGGACATAATACCCGGAGGAATTGGCTCCTCGAGATTTGAGGTCTTTTTGTAAACATGTCCGTGTGTCGTGTCTTTTGATTTGTCGGTCTCGATTTTGGCCTTGAGTCTTTTTCGAGTGTGTCTCGTTGTGTTCAGGTTGAATGCTTTTTGTTTCTTTGTTTGAGTCCCTCCACTGTGTTCCGTGGTAGGCTCGATACCCCGGTTGAAAACCCTTCTTTATTTCAAAAAAATTGTTTATGCTCAGAATGCTGTGCCATGCTCTACATTCGTGCGAAGCAAGAGAAGGAAAGGGAAAAGTTTGGGACATCCGAGTGTGTTTCAACTGCAACCGTGTCAGCTTTTGTGGTCCGTCTTGTCAGATTGGGGCTGTTTGCTCAGGGTTTGCTGTGTGCGAAATGAACCGAGTGCTGTGTTATGGACTACATGCAGATCAATCCCCAGTAGAGTATGGGCTGTGTATTCAGTTTGAATAGTTGGTTTGTATGAGTTGTTTGCTGTTAATTGGTTGGTTATCCGATTATTACAGTACAAATGTTCAATTTTTAGACCACAGATCAATATCATTTACATTTGAGGTGTAATATGATGCAATGCAGTGCAAAGTATGAAATACGTAGATATATACAGATGTAACACTTTTTCAGACAAAAAGTTTGTTTCATTTCATAATCTTTTCAAGTACATAAGTTTTGGGAACAAAAATCTGCCTGCGGCAGTACAAGGTAATCTAGCTACCAAAAAGAGAAAAGTACAAGAAAACAAAAGAAAGAAAAAGTAGCAAAAATCTGGAGCAGCACTAATGGTCTCATGCCCGGGGATCCATCCTCGCCCTCTTCCTGGGCAGAAGCCCAGGAGCATCACTGTCTGAGCCCGAGCCCGAGCTGTCCCCGGCCTCCTCCTCAGATGACTCCGCCTCCGCCTCCGACTCATCGTTTGGAACTGGCGCCCGCGAGGTGCTCCCTACATGGGTACGCCCCCCTCTGGTGCGGGGGAATACTCTGCCATCCCGCGTAGAAATGGGAGGTCCAAACGGACCACCACCTACTGGGGGAATCTGGAAGGGAGGCTGAAAAGTACAAAAGGCAAATACATCAGAAAGCCGTAAGCAGTTTATCAGTGCAGAATGCAGTGTATGAGTACAGTGTGAATGCCGTGAGCAGTTTATCAGTGCAGAATGCAGTGTATGAGTACAGTGTGTGAATGCCGTGAGCAGTTTATCAGTGCAGAATGCAGTGTATGAGTACAATGTGTGAATGCCGCGAGCAGTTTATCAAGTTTTGTGTCGTGCATCAGATTGTATGAAACAGTGTATGGTTTGAGACTGCGATCAGAAGAACATACCGGAATACTGTAGAGGGCTAAGATGTCGAAGGTCCGCTGCAGCATCCCCATCATGGAGGCATTCAACTCCACGGACTGTCGGGTGTACTCGGAGGACGCCTGCAAAAGTATCAGATGCATCAGTAATCTGCGGAATATCAAATAAACTGAAATGAAATGGCAATGCAAGATGCAAAATGAAGTGATACATACCGGAGGTAAGTCAGGAATACCAGCCAACTCATGATCAGCCGGGGGAGGAGCAAAGGGGATCTGGTAGGTCTCCCCACCCTGCCCTCTGTATGTCAGCATAGTGGGCAGAGCAGGCCAACCGGACCCCCGTCCTCTCTGAACCCCGCCTCTGCCACGGACTCGGACTCTCTCCCGTGCTCCTCCTCCTGCCCCTGCCCTAGCCACCGGCGCCGTGGGCCTCTCTCGCTCAGCTCGGGGGCCGCCGCTCAGAGGCCACATAAGGAAGGTCCGGACGTACTCTGAGTAGTCGCCCTCGCCCCTGTAGCCGCTCTCGTCCCAACCAAGGGTGTAGTCCCCATCTGCTCGGTGGTGAATCTCTCGGTATCCCTCATATGCTCAGGAGGGTGAACCGAGACTATCTGCTCTGGTAACCCTAGGGTCTGGCGTAGAAAACGCTCACCCAGGTACCAAGCCCGACAGACCGGGCCCTCCAGCAGAATCCGGTAGCGCGAGGTCTCCTCAGCACTGGCAAACCGATCCTGGATCGCCGCTGGCACTGCAGCCCATGGCCGCCAGGTAATCTGGATTTGAAATACAGTTGGTTTTCTACTGTTTTCGAAATATACAGTGCAAGACAAAGCTTAAATGAACTGCAAGTAAAACATACCTCGGCAGGGGTGATAGTGTCGAAGAAACGGTGGAAGAAGCCAAATGTCTCCCGGGGCCGCCGCGTGCACCTCCCGTCAAAGCGGCGCGAGAAGGGGACGACCAGAGGAGTCTCCGTCTCCGGCACTGGCTCCAGCCTGGGAAAGTAGGCATAGACCCACAGCTGCAAAGCAAATACTGGTATGTGTATCAGATAAAGCAGAAATGCAGAATAAAGCAGAAATAACAAGAGTCGTGTATTGTGCAGTGTATTTTGCAGAGTGTACAGTGTGAGCAGTGTACAGTCAGTGTAAAGCAGAGTATGTGTGTGCCGCGTATACAGTATACAGTCAGTGCGAAGCAAACTACAGAGTGCAGTACAGAGTACAAAAAATGTAGAGCAGAAATGTAAAGCAGAGAAGAAGGCGTACCTCCCAAGCTCGCCAGTAGCCTCCGAGCAACTGCCCGCTGCCGCGGGAGGCTGAGCTCATATATCCATAAAGGGTAGCCAGAGCGGCGCCACCCCAGTCACAATGTAAAATGTCTCTGACGTCCACCAGTGCGCTGAGAAGACAGAGAGGCACTGTGTTCGCCCCGTCGGCGAAGATGGTCGTCCCAAACAGGAACATAAGGAAGCTGCATGCGTATCTCTCCACGGCCTCCGGGGTCATCGGGGCTGCACCGACAAGGAGGGGCTGGACCCTGAACTGCACCTCGAACCAGGAGTATCTGACAAAGCCCGGACGCGCAAGAGGCGGTGCCGCGCCGAGTAAGTAGACCTGGGCCGCGGTCCACTCATCCATATCAATGTCAAAGGGGATCGGATCACCCCCCACCCCGATGCCTGTGAGCATCGAGAAATCGTAAGGGGTCATCGTCATGTCCCCGGTCGCCGAGAAGTGAAATGAATCGGTGGTGTCCCACCATCTCTCCACCAGGGCGGCAAGGAGAGGTCTGCATGTCGTAAGCCTGGAGAGCCCCCTGTAGAATGCGCCAAAGCCGGCCTGGTCCACAATATGGCGAACTGCATCGGGAAGCTCGGTGTACCACTCACGAGCGACGGTATTCCCAGACCCGCGGATGGTATGGGAATCTCCCTGTTTTCAAACAAATAGTTGCGAAGCAATATAAAACATACAGTCTTGAAGAAATAGTGGTTCAGTGCAAATCTAGCATGCGTACAAGTTTATCAGATTCAAACAGATACCGGGTGCCGGTGTGTATACAGTGAACTACAACGTGTGATGCGTCAACGTGTTTGAGTGGTTCAGTGCAAATCTAGCATGCGTGCAAGTTTATCAGATTCAAACAGATACCGGATGCCGGTGTGCTTACAGTGAACTACAACGTATGATGTGTCAGCGTGTTTGAGTGGTTCAGTGCAAATTTAGCATGCATGCAAGTTTATCAGATTCAAACAGATACCGAGTGCCGATGTGTTTACAGTGAACTACAACGTATGATGTGTCAGCGTGTTTGAGTGGTTCAATGCAAATGTAGCATGCGTGCATGTTTTCAGATTCAAACAGGTATCGGGCAATGGTGTTTGCAGTGAAATACGGTGTGTGCCGTGGTTTGAGTGGTTCAAGGCTAGCGCAGTGTGTGCACGTGTGAGTCTTAAACAGATAATCAGTTGCAAGTGCGTTTGTAATCGACTACAATGTACAGTATATCAGAGTATCTGAGCTAAGCAGTTAAAGACTGTAATCAGTTATGGCGATTGACAGTTTAAAGCATCCTACATTGCAGAAAGTAAAGCAGAGAAAGAAGGTTACCTCAGAAGCGCCGGAGGATAAGTGGGAGGCAGGCTCGCGTAGCAAGAGCTCAGGCTCCAACGCCACGTCGAAGCTCCTGAACTGGCGTAGTCCATCGGGTGGCAGAACATGAATCGCCGGCCGGTAGGTCGCCGGGTCGAACGGGCGCTCGCTCAAAGGAAGAAGCTCAACCTCGGGATCCATCTCGTGATCCGAGGGAGTCCCACCACGCGGAATGTCGTCGGCCATGTCAAGAAAGATGAGAAAATGGTCAGGGAATGAAAATCGGGTCGGAATACGAAGAGTCAACCGAAAAGTCAACTCCCGGGAGGGTGGAAAATGGCCGGGAAGGTCGGGATGTGAAAAGGCACGGAAATGAAGAGGAAATCGAGGGGAACAAGTCCCAAAAAGGTGAAAATAGCAAAAGGAGCGTCGAAATGAAATTTCAATCGGTCGAAAATGTTCGAAACGCGATAAACTTTGCGAATCAAACAACGAAATAGGTGTAAAACGCGAAGAAAACAAGGGATCGAGGAAGGAAAAAGGCTCGAGAGAGAGAGAGAGAGAGAGTATGATTTTCGGCTAGAGGGAAATGAATAGAATAGGGTTTGGAACCCTATTTTAAAACACCCGAGGTGAAAAGTCGAATCTGCCCCGACTCAGCAACTTTTTTCCGGTCGGCAACATTTTGTGCCGGCCGGCAGAATATTATGCCGCTGGAATTATTTTTTAGCCGGTGGACAGCCGGTGGCCTCCTAGCCCGCCCGGTGGTGTTCCCACAGCCTTGTTTAGGCAGTATGGGTTGTTTTGAGTCTTCATAGCTCGAGAAAGTGCAAGAAAGTGTATCCCCGACGTTCAACCGGCCTCCGTTTTGACCTCGGACCACGTCTGCTGGGCGTAGCACTCAAATTCATGCAATATTGTATCCTTTTGCCTTTTACAAGATTCAAAAGTTGCCCCGCGTGCGTTGCATGCATTCATCATGTTGTCTGGTACGTTGCGTCGCGCCGTCATGCACATCCCTCATGCATTGTCATGCATTTTATTACAAGTGTTGTCATGCATTGTCATGCACCTCAATACATACGTTGCCTCGCACACCATTCGTGTTGTCGTTGCCTCGCGCATCATTCGTGTTGTCATGCACCTTCTTGTTTTGCATTAGCATGCATTTCAAAAAAAAAACATGCGTTGTCGCGCACTCGAGTTCACTTGCATTGTTTTACATTTCGTGTGGCATGCGTGTCACACTTGCATTGTTTTACATTTCGTGTGGCATGCGTGTCACACTTGCATTGTTTTATATTTCGTGTGGCATGCGTGTCACACTTGCATTGTTTTACATTTCGTGTGGCATGCGTGTCACACTTGCATTGTTTTATATTTCACCTGGCATGCGTGTCACACTTGCATTGTTTTACATTTCGTGTGGCATGCGTGTCACACTTGCATTGTTTTACATTTCACCTGGCATGCGTGTCACACTTGCATTGTTTTACATTTCGTGTGGCATGCGTGTCACACTTGCATTGCTTTACATTTCACCTGGCATGCGTGTCACACTTGCATTGTTTTACATTTCGTGTGGCATGCTTGTCACACTTGCACTGTCTTGCATCCCTTTGAGGCACGCGTACCTCATTGGCATCATTTTGCATCCTTCGAAGCACGCGTACCTCATTCGCATCATTTTTACATCCCGTGTGGCACGTGTGTCACACTTGCATCATTTTGCATTCTTATAAGGCATGCGTGTCTCATTTGTCTCATTCCCATCGGCATGCGTGTCTCATTTTCATTGGCACGTGTGCCTTCCCATTTTCATCGGCACGTGTGCCTCCTCATGTGCATCGGCACGTGTGCCTCATTCTCATTGGCACGCGTGCCTCATTCTCATTGGCACGTGTGCCCCGTCTTCATTGGCACGTGTGCCTCATTCGCATTGGCACGTGTGCCTCATTCGCATTGGCACGTGTGCCTCATTTTCATTGCCACGTGTGCCTCATTCTCATCTGCACGTGTGCCTCATTCGCATTGGCATATGTGCCTCATTTTCATTGGCACGTGTGCCTCATTCTCATTGGCACGTGTGCCTCATTTTTCATTGGCACGCGTGCCTCATTCTCATTGGCACGTGTGCCTCATTCGCATTGGCACGTGTGCCCCGTCTTCATTGGCACGTGTGCCTCATTCGCATTGGCACGTGTGCCTCATTCTCATCTGCACGTGTGCCTCATTCTCATTGGCACGTGTGCCTCATTTTTCATTGGCATGTGTGCCCCATCTTCATCGGCATGCGTGTCTCATTTCCATTGGCACGTGTGCCTCATCCTCATCAACATGCGTGTCACATCTTTCGTTGGCATGCGTGTCGTCCTTTATACACATTGCGTGCACGTGTGCATTGCTTTACTGATATGTGTTCAAGTTCCTTTTTATACACATTGCGTGCACGTGTGCATTGATTTACTTATATGTGTTCAAGTTCTTTTTATACACATTGCGTGCACGTGTGCATTGCTTTACTTATATGTGTTCAAGTTCCTTTTTTATACACATTGCGTGCACGTGTGCATTGCTTTACTGATATGTGTTCAAGTTCCTTTATATACACATTGCGTTCATGCGTGCATTGCTTTACTCACATGTGTTCAAGTTCTCTTTCCATACACATTGCGTGCATGCGTGCATCGCTTTACTCACATGTGTTCAATCCCGCTATTTCTCTATGCACGACTTGCGTTGTCACGCACTTTCGATTGCGTTGTCATGCATGTTACTAACGACATTGTACCTGTTAAGTTTGTTTTCTTTTCAGGCACGATATTGTATGTACGGTTCATTTGAGGCCGGTGCAACCGGACGAGCCGCACAGGTATTATATCCTCCGAGTGAGACGTACGGAGAATTGCATAATTCTCTTACATCCTTTCTGCATTGTAGTGTAGTCTGGTGTATGCTAGCTTATAACTGTTGCATGTGTGCTTCATTACAGCTCTCTTTGCATGATCATAAGTTATGCTCGGCTTCTTGCATTTTCAGTTGCATTTTGCCCCTGCCTTCGGGCGCATACCTTGTTCGTCTTGCTTGTTTGTCCAAGTCTTCGGCCTTGTCGAAAATGGGTCGTCTCTGGGCTTTGACATTCACTCCCGTCATTGTTATGACTTTCGAGTTCTGTTAAAGAGAGGCAACTGTAGACACCCCATTTTTGACCGTCCTCAAGACTTGGACGTCACCGTTGGAACACTCGGTGATCATCCTTGTTTGTGTTCGTTTGGAGTTCCCGGAGGTCTCGGCTACGCGCCTTGCCTCAGGATCTCCGAACTTGACCGTTTTGTGTCTGGTTTTGCACCAAACACCTATGTTTTGCCTTGGAGGGGCAGGGAATGCCTTGTGAGGCATCCCCACACACCACCGGCAGTGGCTAGAGGCCACCGGCTGTTGTTTGTGTCCACCGGCAATGTATATTGCCGGCCAGCACTCTTTTTGGCCGACCGGCAGTCATTTTTGTCAAAATGACATTTTTGGCCAGCCGACTACTGTTCATCTGCTTTTTCAGATATTTTAGGACAACTGTTTGGCACTTTGTTCCCCTCCATACACGTGTATAGAGGGATGCTCTTCTTGTTAGCTTTCTTGACAAGCTTTACAAGATTGGTTGCCTATAAGAGGAGCCCTCCTCTCTTGGCATTAGGGTTAGACATTTTAGAGAGGAACACATTGCTAGAAGCTCTGGTTCTAGGGTTAGAACTCATATACATTCTATCTCTATCTATTTCTCTCTTGAGTGTTCTAGGTGCATTTGTTCATAGTATTGCATACAAACACCTACCATTACACCTTTCCTTGGTTTTGAGGTTCTAAGGGGTTATTTGCAGAGTTTTGGGGCTGGTTTAAGCTCAAGGAGGCAGCTGGTCCTCCCTTTGTGAAGGTGGTCTTCAAGGGTAAGAAACTTCTCCTTTATTCCCCATTTTTGCATCCTATTTCTACCTATCTTAGAGCTGTTTTTGTGTTTAGTGTATAACATAAAAAAGTTCTATTTTTAGGCCCTCTTGATAGTTCATTAAGAGTGTTTTGTGCTTTGGGGAAGTTTGGCCCCCCTTAGGCCTTGAAAGGCCCCATTTTTGTGCTATTTTGGTGAGTTTCGAGACTTTGGTGTTTGGGCCTCTTCACCACTGAAATCTTGAGGGATTTCAGTGGTGGAGATGGTGCCTTGAAGTCTCTAAAAGGAGAGGGCCACCCCCTCTCCTCGTTGTCCTTGAAAGGGACTATTTTTGGCCTCTTGAGGGAGCCTATGTTAGAGTGTGTGTTGATCATGTCTTGGCTGTATTCCATGCTTATATTGTCATGATATAGCTTTGTATTAAGTTGGTGTTGGTACACCATGCATGCTTAGCATACCTACCATGTAATGCCTTGTTATTCCCTTAATATGCCTTAGGTTGTTAGCCTTTGTCCGAGCATGTTTTAGGCATAGCCTTGTAAATGTTTTGTGCTTATTTTGCCATGCTTTAGGTCTGTCCATAGTTGTTTGGATCGATTTTGGCATGCTTAGTATAGCTCCTTTACATTTGTGGCTTGTCGGGCTTGTATGCTCCAAGTATGTGAATGAGTAGCATGTGTTGATTGCATCATTTTGGTGGTTTGGAACCGTCCAACATGTAATTTCAGTCCCTTTGGCATGCTCATATGCTTGCCTTAGTTGCCTCTTTGTTGCTTTGAGAGCATGTGTTGTATGCCCTATGTTTTGACCATTATGCATGCCTATGAATTTGAGCCACTTAGATGTCATCTAAGTAGTCCTTTGGCCTTGTTTTAACATGCTAAAAATCTGTTTTTAGTTGTTTAATGCATGCCATGTTTGTTGTGCTAAATGTGCTTCAAAGCTTCATGACTTGCCTCAAGTACTTGGACCATGCTTGCATGCTTATGCTTGTCTAATTTGGGTTGGTTTGGCACCACTTTTTGACATGATTTTAAAGCTTTTCATTCCATGTCAATTGTCCATGTTTAGCCTCTTGCAAGTGTGTTTGAGAGTTGCTTGTTTAATGCTTAGGTTTGTGCCTTAACATGTGCATGCGTGTGTGTGTGCTTAGCCTTCATTTTTGGGCACTTTGGCCACTGTTTTAGGCCTATTTAGAGTTGCCTAATTCATGTTTAAGTCCCTCTTTTATTTGGTTTGCATACTTGCCTTGCATGCTTGCTTGTATATTTGTATAAATGCCTTGCATTGTCCATGTTGCATGCTAGCCAACATGTCTAGGATTGCATTGCATTGTGCATGCTTGGCCTCTTGAAGTGAGTGTGATAGAGGTTAGGCTTCCTTGTGTGATTATATGGCTTGCATGAATTTGAAATTGAAAGTGCACACTCGATTCTTTGGGCCATCATGCATGGAAATGCGTGATTGGTGGTCCGAGAATCGAGGCACATCCTCCCTTGAGTCATTAACATGATAGGGAGTGTGATTGGTGCATACATAGCTTGAATAGCATTGCCATGCAAGATTCTGCCCTCTGCTGCTGTGAGTTGCAGGTTCTGCAGACATTTTCAGCCGACCGGCAATGTATTTGTGGCCGATAGTCTCATTTGCAGCCGATGACCACATCCTTCAGCCGGTGGTGTTCCCTTTCAGCCGGCGGTGATCCCCAGTATTCAGAGAGGCATTCCTGAGACTTTGACAGTTTTCAGAGGAGCAAAGCAGGGAAAACAGAGGCAGACTAGGCATGGCAGTGCAATTCCGAGCGAAAACCGAGCGCGCATGCATTGAACCCGCTTCCCGAGGGCTTTACTGTTTTAATTAGATTAATTAATTTGTTAATTTAATTGGTCTGTAATATTTAATTAACTTGCGTAGTTAATTAATTTGTATATTCTTTTGGTCCCTCCGTGTGAGGGCAAATCTGTAATAAGTGTGTGTGAGTGGTGTGTATGTCTTCCAACCCCCACTTCTTTCTTCCCTTTTATTTACCCGCTTACGATGGTAGATTAGGGCACGTTTATTTTAGCATACCTTATGCAATGCATGCGTGCATCCATACATTTGCCTTACATGCACCGGGCTCAGTACATCATGCAAACCGCATTGTATCTTCAAATCTAACTTGAATACGTGCGTCGAATGTTTGCATTTCACATGCCATTTTAGGGTTAGCCGAGCCTATCCTAATCACATTCTGTATGCGATGCATTAGTCACTTAACATGAACTAGGACATGCATGTTTGCTAACTGGTTTATTGTTTCGGCACGGAGTACGATGTAAGTATTTATGCTTTAGCATATCGCATGCGTGTGAATGTTAACATGACAGTAGGCTTACCATGTGGCTAAATGCTTATATGAGATAAACTGTTTGAATGCCTGTGGGTGGAGGTTGGATTGCTTGAGTTGGAAAAACTCGTTGAAATCCGTGTTTTAGCCTACTTGCGAGTAGTAAATCCCGAAACGCTTTCAAAATGAACGGATATGCAATGATCATTTCCAAATTAGGCAATCTAGTCTATACTTGTTTGCTGTGCGCATAACATAGTAATTCTAGGCTAATAATTGGAACAAGAACACATAGACGTTTTCAAAATCGGGTGTCATGGTTAGTAGAGGCCGGTCTTCGGACCGGGCGAAAGGGGGTGCTCATAGCTGACCTTCCCCGATCGTACCCAAGCTCCCGAGCCAAGACAACTTTGGTGATGACGGACACGTGGCCTTTGGCACCGAGTCAGGGTTTCCTAAATTTCCCATTTAAAAAATATTTAGGTGGCGACTCTGTATCTGGCAAAGCAGTCCATGTTTGGCACTTCTTTTCAAAATCTGTTTTTCTCAAAACGATTTGCCAGAGTTGGACTCTTTGGTTCAGATTACGAACCGCAACAAACAGAAAAGGGGAGTCCGAACTGTAGCCCGGCGAAGTCCCTCGCGGGCGCTGTTACACAGACTAACTCCCACATTGATGACATTTTCAACTCTTAATGCGAACATATTTAAACAAAGTAAGTGTGACATTAATGATATTGTTCTTACGAAAAAGCAAACATCGGATGCCCAACTTAGATTCCCAAGAGTTGTGATAGTTTGGCGACTACGTTATTAAGATGCTCGACCTTGTATTTGTCTCTTCCCTTGCTTTTTGTCCCTCTTCCCGCTCTTTCAACATCTTATTGGCTAATTGAATGCGCTCCTCTCGCTCTTTCAACATCTCATTGTAACATCTCTCGCGCTCCTCTCGTTCTTTCATTAACTCGTCATGATCTTTTTGTTGCTCCTCACGAAGTGCCTCCACCTCAGCGCGCATTGCCTCCATGTCCTTATCGTGTGCTCGTGATGCAACTATGGTAGAGGGTTGTGGGCCACTCCCAAATCCAAGCAAGTACCTTTTCTTCTGTCCAAGCACTTGCCTTGAAAGCTCCTCATGTGTCAATGGCGTCTCCAACTCAATGGCAGCCGCTTGTACATTGACCATCTCTTGCTATCATTGCAAATACGTAAGAGCAATAAAGGTAACTAATATATATGTATTATTGGTCACTAAGTAAAGTCATATTGAATACAATTATTTCATTGTTACATACTTACATGCAGCTCACTGCATTTCGAATGGATCCAGTCATTCGTTTTCTTGGAAGTGTGGTTGTCCTCGAAGAACTTAGGAAAATCCAACTCTCCATTTTTTGCTACCTGTTAACACATCAACGTATAACAGAATGACACTTTATGCACCAAATTTGAGCCATAAGATTTTTTGCAGACACTATGTCAATACGAGAAGAGTCGTTGCAGACAGATTTGTGATTTATACAGAGTTCGAATTCAAAGAGATTATCATTAACTGATTTATATTTTTCAGACAAATCTTTTGTAGATTTTTTCAAATATATTATCATTAACAGATTTTTTTCAAAACAATTGTACCAGAATTCAAATAGATTTTAAATTAAGATTCTTGCAAATTTGTTCCAACAGATTTTTGCGAACACATTTTTTCAGATTTTGTCAAACAGATTATGTCCAACAGATTTTTGCAAACAGATTTTGTGAAACTGAATTTTGCAGATTTTTTCACAGAATTCAAACATATTTTTTTCGACAAATTTTTGCAAACAGTTTTCGAATTCAAACAGAGTATCATTAACAGATTTGTAGTTTAGATAGGTTTCAAATGCAAACATGTGGCAAGGGTATCATTAACAGAATTTATAACTGGCCAAAATCATAAAAGTGTGATAATGATCTGTAGAGTTGGTTAGAGAGAGTTAATTGGTAGTAGAGTTACATTGTAGTCATCTTATATACAAGAATTGAAGTGTGATAGACGCAAAATCTATCAGAAAAATAAAATTTTAGAATCGAAAAATAAAAAATATGTAAAACCCTCTAAAGGTCCAGTGGGTTAATGAGGAAAGTCACCATCATGATGCCACTCAACATATGAACTTATGCAAATGAACATTGTATTTGATTTGACCAACATATGTAGATATCGTATTTGACTTGAACTGATTGACCAAAATTGAATGATATATCATGGTAAACCAAAATCTGCTCATGCATACAATCACACATCAGTCATCTACTGATAGCCACTTATAATCACTTCAGATTATGTGTATTCTAACATGTGTGTGTACAGGTATATCTGCATATTGTAAATGTATTAACTTAAATCTAAAACAAATAGAGCTAAAAGACTAATACATGCATATACAACCAACATCTCTTATTTGGTGTGGATACCAAGATGACTAGCACCATAAGTATCTGCATACTGTGCCTGTATTGGATTAAATCTAAAACAAATAGAGCTAAAAGACTAATACATGCATATACAAGCTATATATGTATTATTTGGTGTGGATACCAAGATGAGTAGCAACTGAGTTAAGGATCCAGGCCATCATACAGAAGAGATTTTAAATGCAAGGAATCTTGCCTCATTCACCTATCATAGAAATGCAAGGAAACTAAATGTGAGGAAACTAAATGTGAGGTTACAACTTCATCATCACCACAATCAAAGTCATGTGGGAAATCCACAACCATAGAAATCTAGGAATGGGCCATTTTTTGTTTCTACTCTGGTCCAACTATAAATATCATTTGTTCACATTTGATAATCCTATTAACAACAGGGCAGTCCATGCCAAGCATTAGGTTCAAGGCGGCAAAACAAGTACCTAAACCAATACCAATGCAGATAAATCATCATAACAAACAGTCCATGCTAAGCATTTCACTCTAACATAACATCTATGTCCCAATCTCTGTTTGATCTCTGTGTGCTTAGCAGTACTGTAAAAATATTACATATAAGTCACATATTGCTTCTAACAGAAATGTAGACATCATCGGTTAAGATTTAGAATTTTTCAATCAGAGTATCACTAACAAAAATTTTCAAACACAATTGAAACAGAATTCAAACAGATTTTTACAAACAGAATTTTGTAGATTTGTTCAAACAGATTTCTGCAAACAGATTGTACGTTAGATTTTTTCAAACAGATTTTGTCAAACAGATTTTTGCAGATTTTTTCAAACAGAATTGAAACAAATTTTCCCAGACAGACTTTTTAGACAGATTTCGAATGAAAAACAGAGTATAGTTTAGACAAATTTCGAACGCAACATGTGGCAAGGGTATCATTAACAGATTTTTTCTAGACAAATTTTTTGCAGAAAGTAGATGTTTACTAACAGAGTTTAACATATATATATGTATCACAACATAACATTTTCATATCCAAACAACATATAATGGATTCAAGTTTAAAAAAAATGAAACTCACCATAGTAGCCATTGCGATAGGAAATGAGCGAGACCCATTGGTATGATTGTACGGCAATTGACTTTTATTACTCTTGCCAACTTTTAATCGTTTCTAAAAATAAGACAAGCAGATAAACAATTTTTGGTAAATATTAAGGCATATCACATTTTCGCATAGATATATGTACTCTATCTAGTCTATTATTTTACCTGGTGAGATGCATCTTGCCATGCCACATCGATCAAATGCTTCCAATCATCTAAACTCACCCCTATGGGCGGATGAGCATAGATCTCATCACGTGGAAGTCCCTTTAACAATTCGAATTCTTGCTTCAAGGTGTACCTCCAATCTTTGTACAACCCATAGGCCTTCTTATTCACAATCTCTTGTGCTTGTAAGTCATTGTGGAAATCGTCTCCAATTTGAAACTTGTCTTACAAGCATAACAAATGAAAATTGTAATCATTAAATAATAGTCTTTCTTATAAGCATACATAATACAATTACATCTTGTGGATAAGTAATATCAGTTACAAGAACAGCTTGGATGATGGCAGATTTTGTAGTCTCATCAAGATCCAGCCATGACTTGACATCTGTCACAGGGCACAAGGTTCTAATTTGAATTCCTAACTCGTTAGTTGCTGGAGTGGCATACTTGCCAGTCATTGCATTCAACTCAGGATCGATGTGAACATAACATTTTTCCCCTTTCTTGGCTCTAATTATTTTTTGTATGCCTTTGCCAAGTGTCGGTCCGCGTACACATGGGGGCTTCGAAGTCCCTGTTAACAAAATAACAATACGAAAATTGGCTACAAATTGGCTACAAAAAAACAATGGCAATGGCAAGTGATAATTGACAAATTTGATACACTTTAATCTTACCTACGCCACTCGGCTGCGTTTCGGATGGGGCTTGTGTCTCATCAGAACCAACCATTGGTTAGCTAGTGGCATGATGAGATGGTCCCACATTTGATTGGACGGGGAGAACACGAGATGGAGCAACGGGTGATCCTAAAGGAATAGCAGCCGGCGAGTCTGTTTCTGGCTGCGTGAGTGTCTTTTTCCGAAGCCGACCAGTCTTTAAGCCAGGAACCATTTTCCAATCTGCAATAACACAAGTACCACTATAAAGCATGATATGCCTACTGTAAAATACATTATAACGCATGAACTACATGAAATAAATTAGACAAAAATAAATTAGAAAGCATGAACTAACTCAACTAATACATGCTTAATTACATTATAAAGCATGATACACATGAACTAAATTACACAAAAACAATAAAAATAAATAAAACTTCGTCACAGGAAAAAAGTACACCCAAATAATGCTTGATTATTGCACTTTCAAGCTAGAAGAATAAGGAATGGATCATATCAGGTCATCTAACTCTTATGTGAATATGGGACGGAAGGAATAAGTTAACCGACCTTGAACTGTTTGCTGATCTATTTAAGCTGATATGTTTGCTGCTGTTAATGAGTATTTTCTGCTGCTATTGTTGACTTTTGATGTTTTGTTGCGTGCTACTATTTGTGGAATGGTGTGTCACATGAGAGCTTTCATCTACCTGATGTTGGATCTGTTTTAGTAGGCTGCGGAGGGCAATCTGAAATGTTGTATCTGTTGTTGGTCTGCTATGCCATTCGGGCTGTTATGTTGAATGCTAGTCTGGTCTGATTTGCGGAATTGCTGGGCTGCAGAGGCCAAACTGAAATGCTGTAGCTGTTGTTGGTCTGCTATGCCATGCTAGGCTGCTTTGTCCAAATATAGTTTTGTGGCTTCTGCTGCAAAGAATTGGAGTTAAAGCTTTAATTTCCAATAAAATGAATTGGTGAATAACATAATGGAATCACTGAATCATCCAAAAAGGTTGATTGACTTTTGATTCGTTGAATTCAATTTTTGAATATAGCTTCTCTCATAAGATCAGAAGACCTGGAGCATTAATGTCAATCCAAAGTACTTGTGATGGTCTGATATGGATGCTTTTTGACTGAGAAGGCTTCCTAAGTGGCATTTGAAATCATTGGTTGTATAGTTGTAGTCCTTTTTGTCACGAGAATCATGACCTAAGTAGTAGTCTCCCACTATAAATTATTCTTTGTAAGCTCTTTCAATATGATGGCTTATTTGGAGGCAACTCTTACAACAAACTTCCTTCTAAAATATTGACTCAATCCTATTTAATGCAGTATTTTAAGAAAAAAATATTAAAAAAATAAAATAAAATTCATGCCATGACTTAAACTCAAGAAAACAGAGTATTTTGTTTCTTTTATTCACACAAAGATCAAATCATATGTGTGGACGCGCCCCGCGTGAGGGCCTCACGCCACTGTTCGGACGCAATTTTGTTGCGGTTCTTAATCTGAACCAAAGAGTCCAAATCCGGCAAATCGTTTTTGAAAACAGATTTTTTTTTGTAAAGAAGTGCCAAACATGCACTGCTTTGCCAGATACAGAGTCGCCACCTAAATATTTATTTTGGGGGAATTTAGGGAACCCTGACTCGTTTGCCTAAGGCCACGCGTCCGTCATCACCAAAGTTGCCTCGACTCAGGAACTTGGGTACGATTGGGGAAGGTCAGCTATAAGCACCCCCGCTCGCCCGATCAAAGATCGGCCTCTACTAACCATGATATCTTATTTTGAAAACATTATGTGTTCTTATTCTGGTTATTAGCCTAGATTTACTACGTTATGCGCACAGCAAACAAGTATAGACTAAGTCGCCTAAATTGGAACAGAATATTTCATGTTTGTTTGTTTGAAAATGGTTTGATGGTGCTACCCGCAAGTAGGCTAAGGCATGAATTTTGCCACCTTCAAGTGGGCTTAAAACTCGCATTCGAATGCATTGTTCCAATTTAAGTAACCCAACCTTCACCCACAGGCATTCAGACAGTTATATCACATAAGCACATAACCTCATGGTAAGCATGCTATCATGGCAACACTCACACTCATATAAGGATGCTAAAACATAAATGCTTACCGAGTACTCCAAGCCAAAACAGAAACTAGTTAGTAATCACATGCATGATCCTAATTCATGTTAAGATGGCTAATGCAACACATGCAAGATGCAACTATGATAGGCTCGGCTATTCTAAGATGGTATATGATGATGCTACAACTAACACGTATTCAACTTGGAATTGAAATACAATGCAGTTAGTATGATGCGCCAAGCCCAGTGCATGCAAGACAAATGTATGGATGCACGCATGCATAGCATAAGGTATGCTAAGTTAAACATGCCCTAATACTAACCATTGAAAGCAGGTAAGTAAAAGGGAGAAAGAAGTGGGGGTTGGAAGACATACACACACTCACGCACACTTATTACACAATCGCCCTCGCTCGGAGGGTCCGAATAAATATTACAAAACAAGTAAATAATTAACCCTTCTAACTAATTAAATATTACATATCTTATATTTAATTAATAAATTAAATACAGAAAGAGGATGACCGCAGCCCCGCCTTGGAATGCTAGAATGATGCATGCTCGACTCGCCCCACTCGGAAACCCGTGCCATGCCACTGTTGCCTCTGTTTACACTGCCTTGCTCTTCTAAAAATACTGAAAGTCCTCAGACCCATTTTGAATCACTCTCTGAGTGTTTTGGAGTGCCACCGGCCACAATTAAACTCCACCGGCCATGGGAATGGGCTCATCGGCTAAATGTTGTACCACCGGCCAGACACTGATGGTCGGTCGGCACTGTATGTGGCCGGCCGGCCATTCCTTCCTGCAGAAACCTGTTTTTGACAGCAGCAGAGGGCAGGCAGTGCATGGTAAGGAAACTCAGAACAATGTGAGCATGGTCACACTCCCTATCATGCAATGGACTCAAGGGAGCATGACCCTCGACCCTCGGGCCATCAATTATGCATTTTAATGCATGATGGCCTAAGAAGCCAAGTTTGCAACTTAATGTAAATGCATGCAACAAAAGAGATAAATGCAAACGCCCTATCATATTGAGGTCAAGGGCATCGGCGACCAAGGGTTGAGATATGTTATGTCACTTGGAGTACGAACACACCTCACCCCTCATGCTTGGTTTGACACCCCAAACCAAGCAATGTAATGCACGTATACAAACATGGCTCAAGAATGCAACATGAGGCTAAGATGCAAGACATGCCAAATGCAATGCAATCTATTATGCAAGCATGCAATATGCCAATCATGCAAGAAACAATACAATGTGATCTAACATGTGATACGAACATGGTACAATGCAAGCATGCAATGAGAGGCAACAAGTCAAACATACCACTATATGCAAGAATGGACTTAGACCGAAATGGAGGGCCTCAGCCACACTTCAAAACAGTGGCCAAATATGATGCAAATGGTGGACAAATGCTCATGCAAATATGCATACCAATGAGCCTAAAACTAAGGCATAAAGAGAAGCATTCTACTACAACTACCCTAACCACACATGACATGGACTATTCAACCAAAAACAGAGTTTTAATGCAGCAAAATACACCCCGAAAACCCATATGAAGGGCATCCCAAATGACTTAAACAAGAGGTATGCATTAAGGCCTAAACATGGAGCATATGGCCACATCTCATCAAGGTATTAAAAGAGTAACAAACACAAGTATGTAAGCACAAAACATGGACTGAAATGACATCATAAGTGATTCCAAATCACTGAAATAGGCCAACTCAAGCATGCTCATGACTCACACACCCGATGCCAACATGCTAGAATGCAAAGGGGCTATACAAAGCATGAAATGCATGACTAAATCAACACCCAACAGACCTCAAGCATGGCAAAATATGACTAAAAACTTCACAAAGCTAGGCAAAAATATGCAAGCATGATGGTCTAGTGGCTAGATGCATTTCTAGGCCAAAGGGAGGAATACAAAGCAAGTATATTAAGCATGAAAGGGGTCACTAATCCGAGCAAAAATAGAGACATAATATGACCCAAAAACACCCAAAAACCTCTAAAATGAAGCCAAGAACTACTGATCATGCATGCTACTCTTATGGGCCAAAAATGCAAAGAAAAGAGAGACCAAGGGAGAGGGGTGTCCCTCCCCTATGCAAGACTCCAAAATTCCTTCTTCACCACTGAAAATCCACTAGATTTCAGTGGTGAGAAGGTGAACACACAATAGTAACCAAAGCTTAGCAAAGAGAGCACCAAAAGGGCCAAACAAGGCCTAGGAGGGGGAGGTCGACCCCCAACACCAAAACAGCCTTAATGAAGTATCTTAATCATGAAAATATAAGACTTTTTCCAGTTATACACAAAGTCTAAAACAGTAAGCAAGATAGGCAAAAGACTAGTACAAGATTGGGGAATATAAAGTAAAAGTGTTACCCTTGAAGAACCCTTGAAGAACAGCAAGTGCAGCCCCCTTTTTTTGATCAAAACCAGTCCAAAACCTCAAGAACAAACCCTCAATGCCTTCCAAAGTCGAAGTATGGTGTAGTAGTGTGTGTCTTAGTGCAAAACTAAGAAGAAATCACCCTTTTAGCCCTTTAACACACACAATGAAGAGAGAGAGGGAGATATAGAGAGAGAAAGTGTATATCAGATATATATATGTATTTTGCTCTGGTTTTTGCTGAACCCCCCCCCCCCCCCAAAGGAGGAGAAAGGTCTCCTTATATAGAAAAGGTAAAGACTTGAAGCTTCTTAGAGAAGCTAATCTAAAAGGGTCAAGGCTTCCAAGGGAAGCTATCCTAAGGGTGCAAGCTTCTTGAGGAAGCTAAGACTAAGGGTCAAGCTTCCTCCAGAAGCTTGAGCAAAGGGTGCAAGAGGTTGGATCAAAAGGGTCAAAGGCTCAAAACAACCACACTCGTGCATGGGCAGGGTCTGTGCATTCTAGCTGGCACAGCTGGCATGCATTATGCCCAAAAAAAACAAAAAGGTGGTATCGGCTAGCAAAGGAAGCCATCGGCCAAGCAGATGGCCGGCCGACCACACAAAATGCCGACCGGCCAATGGTATATTTCACCAATGGCCGGTAGCAAGAATACACAGCCGGTGGCCTCAAGCTAGGGCCGATGGGTGTTAGGGGTGGCTAACAAGCTACCCTCTACCCTCAGAAGCAGAAACACAAGTGTTTGATGCACAATCAAACACAAAACAGTCGAGTTGAGAGATCCTAAGGCAAGGCGTGCTGCCGAGACCTCCGGGTACTCAAAACGAACGCGAACATGGGTGATCACCGGGTGTTCAAGCGGTGACGTCCAAGTCTTGAGGACGGTCAAAAATGGGGTGTCTACAGTTGCCCCTCTTTGACAGAACTCGGAAGTCATAACAATGACGGGAGTGATTGTCAAAGCCCAGAGACGACCCATTTTTGACAAGGCCGAAGACTTAGACAAAACATACAAGCTGCAGATAAAGATATGCGCCTAAAGGCTGGGGCAAAATGCAAGACAATACACAAAGGCGAGCATAACTTATGATCATGCAAAGAAAACTATAACGAAGCATAACATGCACCAGTTTTAAGCTAGCATCAACCAAACTACATTACAATGCAGAAAGGATGTAAAAGAATCATTCAATTCTCGCTACGTTTCACGCGGAGAATATAATACCTGTCCGGCTTGTCTGGTCATGCCAGCTTCAAATGAACCGTACATACAATATCGTGCCTGAAAGAGAAAGAAAACTTAACACGTACAATATTGTTAACAACATGCATATCAATGCAATTAAAAGTGCGTGACGACACAAACCGATTAGAACGCATAACAATGCGATTTGAAACAAACATAACAATGCTATGAAGGCGCAAACACATGTAAGTGAAGAACACGGAACAACGTGCGCAATGTGTGAAGATGTAGGCACATGTAAGTAAAGTATACGCGACAACGTATAGAATGTGTATAGCAATTTGAACACATATAAGTAAAGCATAACGCGACAACGCATGTAATGTGTATAGAAACTTGAACACATATAAGTAAAGCAATGCACGTATGCACGCAATGTGTATAGAAACTTGAACACATATAAGTAAAGCATGACGCGACAACGCATGCAATGTGTATGGGAACTTGAACACATATAAGTAAAGCAATGCACGTATGCACGCAATGTGTATAGAAACTTGAACACATATAAGTAAAGCATGACGCGACAACGCATGCAATGTGTATAGAAACTTGAACACATATAAGTAAAGCAATGCACGTATGCACGCAATGTGTATAGAAACTTGAACACATATAAGTAAAGCATGACGCGACAACGCATGCAATGTATATAGAAACTTGAACACATATAAGTAGAGCATGACGCGACAACGCATGCAATGTGTATGGGAACTTGAACGCATATAAGTAAAGCATGACGCGACAACGCATGCAATGTGTATAGAAACTTAAACACATATAAGTAAAGCAATGCACGTATGCACGCAATGAGTATAGAAACTTGAACACATATAAGTGAAGCAATGCATGTATGCACGCAATGTGTATAGAAACTTGAAGTGTGGTAATGACAAGTTAATCATGATGTTGAAATGCAAAGCACTGCAACACAGTATAATTTGAAGCGATTTGTGGAGTTCACGGGATACAAAAAGGATACGGGAAGGGGTGTTCTTCGCACGTACGGAGCGTCACTCAAAAAGATACGGCCTGAGGTCAACTCGAAGGCCTACTAATGTTCCGAAAAAGTGCACTTCCTTGCACTGTCTTGAGCAATGAAGGTGCCAAACCGTACTGTTGACTTGAACAAGGGTGCGGGATGCATTGACTGCAACAAGGGGGGGGGGGAGGGTGACTGGTATCAATCCCGATATTCTGCTACCCTACTCTCCCTTTGCTTTACTTTCCTTTTTACTGGTAGTTTAAGCACATTGCACTGCCTTAGGCAGGTTATTATTTTTTTTTTAAATGGTGTATTTTTGTAAAACACATAATGGAAATGAAACGGCTATTTTGTTCAAAAAGGTGTTACATTTGTACTTCCTATGCATCGCGTCGCGTGGCATCACATAACAATGTGAATGAAATTGAATTTTGTTTGAAAATTGAGCACTCGCATCGTAATAATCGGGTAGTGAACCGACTTACAACTCGATAAGCAAAACAAAGAAACTTGATAAGTCAACCAAGTGCGAGTACAACTCGATAAACAAATCAAAGACTCAAAGAAAGTGAAATACAACTCGATAAGCAAATGTACAACAACTCGATAAGCAAAAAGGTGTGACCCCGCAAGAATCGATCACCGGAGGGCATCGGTAGAGGTTATAACCACAATCCCTCAGCATGTTCAACACATAAACAGCTCATGAAATAGGGGGGAAGGCCATCGGCCATAAGGAAAGGCCACCGGCCATGAGAAATTTCCATCGGCTAAAAGTGATGGTCGGTCGGCAGCATATCTGGCCGGCTGGCCATAAATTGCAAAAACCAGCATAATGCTAACATCTGTCCTCCACCCAATCTTATCTTCTACAAAAGACCTCAGTTTCGTAGTTTTTCTCAATTCAACACTGATTTGCTCCCAATGGAAGAGTTTCTTGCCCAGAATCTCTCAGCTTGGATTGCCAACTTGGACGGCTCGGAAAAGCTGAATTTCCGGGGGTTCGGCATAAACGCACTATTCACTCTGAGTCGTACTCCGCTGCACCTTCCGTTTCTCCATGCCGCGGCAAGGTTTTGGAATCCGGTGACACATGTTTTTAGCTTTGGCGGGCAAGAGGTATGTCCTACCTTTGAAGATTTCTAAGCTTTAATGGAGTCTGAGCGCAACGAAGAGATTTTGCCCCAACTTCGTTTTGGCTATGCCCAAGCCTTAGGACAAATGTGTGGGCTCTCAATATCCGATGCTCGATCTTTGATTTATGACGGAATGCTGGATATTCCGAGTTTGATTTGCCGTTTTTCTGGTGTCGGTGACCGCGGTGACCATCATTGGCAAGGTTTTCGGCAACACGCACTTTGTTTGTGCATATTATCTCATTTCTTACTTGCCTCAGGCTCCAGAGGATCTAATGTCCGGTTGATTGAGGTTGCCCAAGGTTTGAAGGAAGGTAAGAGTTGCATCGCCATGACTCTGGCTGAGACGTTGATGGGCTTGGACGCCTTCCATCACCGCGAAACAACCAAATTTGTGGGAAGTCCACTATTGCTCCAGGTAATGTTTCCCACCCAATCTCACATATGTTTTGCTCACGTCACTCGGCCCTTAAGCTCGATTTTTCTCACAAAATCCTCTTCTTACTTTTTCTCTCATCGTACATCTCTCTATTCTTTATTCTCTCTTTTTTTTTTTATCCCTCCCCAGGTGTGGTTGATGGACAAGTTGCAGGTTGTGGACTCTTGTTCAACTTACTCAGCTCGTGGTTACTTCTTCAGGCAACGCCTAGTCGATACCCTTGATGGGGGTTGGTGGTTTGACTGGATGCGTAGCTTGTCCGCAGACCGCATTGTTTGGTGGTGCCCTTGGCTTAATCTACCATCAATGGGCTATAGTATGTCCCACTAACCCGGGATTCAGCTGATTGGCTTGACTCACTATGTGTTCTACTTTCCATTCCGGTTCCAGCGCCAGTTTGGTCATGATCAGACTTGTCCACCAGAGGGGATAGAGTATCCGGCTACATTCCTGATCCGAGGCGCACAGTTTGTCCGGTATACAACAGCATGGAGGACTAGAGAACTCTTGGCCCCCGCTCCCACTTTCCGTTGCACTTTGTCTGATGAGTGCATAGATTGGCTTAATGAGGAGTGCATAGATTGGCTTAATGAGGAGGCACAGATTGGGCCTAGCTTGGCATCAGAGGCTTCGACCAGCTCTGGGAGGGGGCGCAGGAACACCTGACTTAACTATGCCCCGGATTTATTGCTTTATTAGTACTTTCAAGTTTTCTTTATGAATGTAATAAAAAGCAACTTCAATTTGCATGCAAGAGCAGGAGAACTCTGTATTGAAATCAATGAAATTGAAGGTTGTGGGTACTGAAAATTTTACGCTTTGGTCCAAAAATGGTCTTAGTTGTAAAAAGATTAATTTGAACAAAGTCAACTTTTATTAAAACTTTTCAAAACTATTTTCGACATGGATCAGAACTGGACATGCCTAAAATCTGTCACCGACCCCGGATCTCGGCAACTGGAAAGTTGCCCCCAGTCTGAATAGTACCGCAGCACTGCACAGCAACGGAAAGTTGCCCCTAGTCTGAAAAGCACTGCACCGGAGATCACAACCGAACTCTTGAATGCTGAATAGACAAAGATGACCGAGATGATCAAATGGACGAAGTTGATCGGGAAAAAGTTTACGGCTGAACTTCAGGAAGAAGTTGCCTACGTATCCCAAAGATGGGAATCAAGCCTTACGTAGTTCAGGCTTGGGTTCACTCGAGTATTTTCACTCTTCTTTTACGCTCTAACTTTTGCCAAGGCCGCCCTTTGCGGGTTTTCAACCTTGTGAGCTCAGTTTTTATAATTTCAAATTCTTCGTGCTCTAACTTTTGCCTAGGTCTCCCTTTCGGGTTTTCGGCCTAGCAAGCCTCTCAGAGGTAATATTTCTTCAACTTGTCCATGTTGATCGGTTGGGAAAACTCTAGGCCATCTAGGCCGTTCAGAACCACAGCTCCGCCTGACCAGATAGCTTTGATGATGTAAGGACCAGTCCAATTGGGTCTAAACTTGCCCCTCGGGTCGTGGATGGGAGCTCAGTTGTCCTTGAGCACCAAATCTCCTTCCTTCACATTCCTGGACTTAACTTTCTTGTTAAAAGCCCTGGCAATTCTGCGCTGATAACCTTGAACATGGTACAGTGCTTTCAGTCTGCGCTCGTCAAAGAGCATGAGTTCTTCAAATGTGCTCTGCTGCCAATATGCTTCAGCTATCTGACACTCGGCCAATACTCGCAAAGACGGAACCTCAATTTCAATAGGTAGAACGGCCTCCATCCCATAAACCAATGAATACGGAATCACCCCAGTAGAAGTTCTGATTAAAGTCCGGTAGCCCCACAAAGCAAACGGCAGCTTATCTGGCCAGTCCCAGTAGGTTTCCACCATCTTTTGCAATATGTGTTTGATGTTCTTGTTGGCGGCCTCAACCGCTCCATTGGTTTGCGGCCGGTACGTGGATGACTTATGAAAAGCCACATTATATTTCTCCAACAAGTCAATCACTTCTTTCTTGAAGTGGGAACCGTTATCTGAAATGATCTCGTTTGGGACTCCATAACGACAGATGATGTTATTTCTGATGAACTTCGCGACATGTGAAGCCTTCAACACTGCATAAGATTAGGCCTCGACCCACTTTGTAAAATAATCTATCGCAACCAAGATGAACTCATGCCCATTCGACCCCTTCGGAGTGACAGCCCCGATCACATCGATTCCCCAAACTGAAAATGGCCATGGTGAAGTCATGTTGTATAGTTTTGACGGCGGGATGTTCATGCGGTTTGCATGGATCTGACATTTGTGGCATCGCCGAACAAAGCTGATACAATCCTCCTCCATGGTGGACCAATAGTAACCCTGTCTGAGGATCTTCCGAGCCAACATTACCCCGTTCATATGTGCACCACATTCTCCTCCATGGATGGCCTCCATTAGGCGCTTCGATTCTTCGGCTTCTACACACAGCTTATGCATTCCCAGATGACCTCTCTTATACAGTTTACCCCCGCAGATGATAAACTGAACGGCCATTCTTCTGATTGCCCTTTTATCCTTGGCATTTGCCCCTGGTGGATGCGCCTCTTTCTCCAAGAAGTTCCAAATGTCGTAATACCAAGGGTTCTCATCTTGAACCTCATCTATAGCAGCAACTGACTCGTATGCAGGTACAAATTTTTGGTCGATAATGACTGGACGCATCCGGACTCCAAATGGGATGTCTATCATGGAAGATAGAGTTGCTAGTGAATCTGCGAATCTGTTGTTTTCCCTTAATAGATGAGTGAAGTTTAGCTTCTCAAACCAAGGAATTAACAAATCCAAGGTTTGGTGATACATTATCATCTTTTCTTCTTTGACTTTCCAGTCTCCTTTTGCTTGAGACACAACAAGGTTCGAGTCCCCGATGACGTCCAACCGTTTTGCCCTTAGTTCCAAGGCTGCTTCTAGACCGGCAATGCATGCCTGATATTCTGCTTCATTGTTCGAGACTTTGAACCGGAGTTTGAATGCTAGAGGGATACGAGAATTGTCGGGTGCTATCAACAACACTCCTATCCCATATCCGTACTGGTTTGACGCTCCATCAAAGTACATCGTCCAACTTTCATCCTCGATGTGCAAAATGGCCTCATCTGGGAATAAGTACTCAACTGCTTCACCCCCTTCCACTGGATGATCGGCTAAGAATTCTACTACTGCTCTTCCCTTGACTGACTTGCGTGTCACATATTTCAGATCGAATTCGGAAAGCAACAGCAACCAACGAGCTAGCCTACCCGTAAGTGCCGGTTTCTCGAAAAGATATTTGATGGGATCCAGTTGTGAAGCCAACATTACGGAGTGAGCTAATAGGTAGTGCCACAGCTTCCTGGTAGCCCATACCAAGGCTAAGCAAGCCTTTTCCGACGATGTGTAGCGAGTCTCATACTCTAGCATCTTCTTGCTCAGTTAGTAGATGGCTTTCTCCACCTTATCCTCTGATTCTTGTGCGAGCATACAGCCCATTGTAGTCTCAGTTACTGAAAGATACAAAATCAACGGTTTTCCCGGTTCTGGTGGTGACAACACGGGTGGGTTCTGTAAATATTCCTTAATCTGTTCAAAAGCAGCTTGGCATCGACCATCCCATTGGAATTTCTTTCCTTTCTTCAGGAGACCAAAAAGTGGTTCACAAGTCAAAGTTAATTTTGAGATAAACCGTCTTATGAATTGCACTTTACCCAGAAAGCCTTGCACCTCCTTTTCAGTCATTGGTGGTGGCATTTCTAAGATGGCCTTGATTTTGGAAGGGTCGAGTTCGATACCTCTCTGTGTAATCAGAAACCCTAACATTTTCCCTGTTGTAACACCGAACGTACACTTCTGAGGATTCAGCCGCAACCGGAATTCTATGATCCTTTGGAAGAACTTTTGCAAGGTGGTGTAGTGGCCCTCTCTTTCTTTGGACTTGACAATCATGTCATCCACGTACACCTCAACCTCTTTGTGGATATGTCATGCAGTATCGTGGTCGTGGCCCGTTGATATGTAGCTCCAGCATTCTTTAGCCCAAACGGCATCACTCTATAGCAGTAGGTCCCCCACAGGGTGGTGAAGGCAGTCTTTTCCCGGTCTTCAGGTGCCATCACTATCTGATTGTAGCCTGAGAAGCCATCCATAAACGAAAGCAAAGCATGCCCCGCTGTGAAATCCACCAACTCATCAATATGCGGTAAGGGAAAGTCGTCCTTCGGACTAGCTCTGTTCAAATCCCTGAAATCCACGCACACCCGGATCCTGCCGTCTTTCTTTGGTACCGGAACAATATTGGCCAGCCAAGTCGGGTATTCAGATACCAGCAGGAAGCCTGCATCGATCTGTTTGATGACCTCTTCCTTAATCTTGATGGCCCAATCAGGGCGGATCCTTCTGAGTTTCTGTTTGACAGGTCGGGCCTCGGGGTCAAAAGGGATTCGGTGCTGTACAATCTCAGAATCGATCCCAGGCATGTCTTCGTAGGACCACGCGAAAACATCTTTGAAATCTTTTAATAAAGCGACTAAGCGCTCGCGTTCCTCCGAAGACAACGTGGACCTGATCTGGACCAGCCGCGGGTCCTTCTCAGTACCAATATTCACAGTAGTGATTTCATCCATTAAGGGTTTAACAAATCTCTCCTGCTCTTGATCAATTAATCGTTGCAAAACCGGAGGAATTTCTCCCTCATCGTTTTTGTCAAAATTTTGAAAGTCCTGATTCAAGCAATAAATCAAAGGCACAGAAAAGTACTCGGAAACCACATCCACATCATTCTCATTAAGCACATCCAAACTGTCCGATTCTTCTATTACAACAGACTCAAAAGAGAAAGAAAAAGACGACCTGGATAGGACTGTGGCATCCAGGTTATCACCCCCAGGAATACAGGACTCAGACTCAGTTGAGCTAGAACCTGATTCCGACTCATAAGACTCGGTGAAATCAGATTCCGGCTCACTACCTGACCCGGTGCTGCTTGACAAAAATCCTTCCTCGTACTGCCAAATAAGGGAGGGTGCGATGGATGCATCCAAAATAGTTGATGGTAGGCCCGCAGCCGTTTCATTCCCGATCATGGACACTGAGAAGTTACCCCCCAAGCACTTCTGTTCGATCGGAGGATCTGAAAGTAGACATCCCAGTACTACCCCCATTTCAATTTCAACGTCCTCAGACTCCATCTCCTTGCTCTGCTCAACCTCAACTGTCGAGTCTATTTGCTCTTCAGCAACATCATCCCCGGATAATTGCAGATCAAAGAAGATTTCAAACCCTGGCAAGTGCCTCTTCTCAGCATTCAGCCACGGCTCTGGGAAGCCACAAAATGGAAAGTCCTCCCCTTTCCGGACGAAGCGTCCATTTAGGGTACCCTGAATGGGCCGGTGCATTAAGTCAAAAGGCTTCCCCATCTGTTTCGCTCTGGCTCTCCCAGCCATCTCCTTACCTTTCCTTACCCAATCCTCTTTGGTGGGCAGATAACCCAAGCCAAAGGTGTGTGGGTTGTGTGGCACTTCGGCCAATGTTGCAACGCCTTTCCGGCCGCTCTTTCCTAATCCCATCCCGGGGATGTGTTAGAGCTTATTCATGAGGTATACTGCTTGAGCACTGACATACATCCCCTCATTAATAGCCATGATATTCTGAACTACCCGAGCCTCAGCTAAGGTAAAACCTGATATGAATACGTCCTCCATACCGTGCTCAATTTCCAAAACTGGTGTGGATACTTCTGGTGGTGGATGGATCGACGAATTCCCAAAAACAATGGCTACTCCCTTCCCATGGGGGTATTTCACCATTTGATGCAAGGTGGATGATACTGCCTTCACTTGATGCAGCCACGGCCGCCCTAAAAGCAGGTTGAAAGTTGCAGGAACCTCTAAGACATGGAAATCTATCTCATGCTGTCCTGACCCAAACTTGGTCTAAATTTTCACTGTCCCCATGACTTCTCTGCTCGTGTTGTCATACGCCTGAATCACCTGGGCTGTCGGCACAAAGTCTGCGGTTTTTAAACCGATTGCATATGCGGTTCTTGCCGGGCACACATTGATGGCGGACCCTGTGTCGACAAGTACCACGGGTATCCATTTGTCTCTACATTCCACAGAGATGTAGAGGGGCTTATTGTGGTTCACCCTCTCAGGTGGCAATTCCTTGTCGGAGAAACTTAACATCGGGGTAGCTCCTCCCGGAAAAACTAATCCCACCAGCTGCTCTGGTGTGGTTTCTATTGAGAGCTTGGCCTTGTCCATGGCCGATAAGACAGCTTGTCGATGCACCCGCGATGCCATAAGCAGTCCCCAAATGGAGATGTCTGCTTGTATCTTTTTCAGCTGCTTCAGTACAGCTTCTTCTTCGAGTTGCTTCTCTTGCTGTTTCTCCACCTCCTTATCTTTCCCAGATGCCTCTAGCTAATCTAGATGCGGCGGCTTGAAATACCGTCCACTCCTAGTCATATGGTCGACTGCTCTAACGTACCAGGTATCATCTGGTTGGTTACTCCCCCAATCCTCATCCGTGTGGGCAAGACATAAATCATCGTCCTCCCACCACATTCTGTCGGCAGCCGACAGACACCTGTCTGGCTCCGGTATGACTGTTCTCGTACTTGCAGTACCCTCCATTCGTATGCTCGCAGCATTCTCTGTCCCTGTGCACACAGCGGTTTCAATCCCTACGTGGGCTTTAGCTTTTCTGATTCTCTCAGACCCCCCCAATCTTTCCTGTTCCAACTGCGTCAGTACAGCTGGTTGTTCAACAATCCCTGTATTCAAAATGCTCCAATCCTGAGCGAGATTCTCGACACCGGCGCTCTCCAGCGATGTATCCTGACTTCTCGCCCTTCCGGCCACCACTGTTATTCTTGCCCCTACTGGGCCCTGTTCTGGTTGGCATTCTTCCATAACATCCGGTTGATCATCCAACTACCCGATAGCCTCTGCTGATTCCTCATAATCAAACCAGCTGACTGCTGCGTCTCCCGGATCTTGGTCCCTGAAAAACTAGAGGTTGGCAAGGTCCTCTTCCACAGCCGTCAAATCGTCTGCCCTCTGTCCAAATCCATCCCCTTGGATCACACACAGCTCTATCTCTATTGGCAATTCCACATTTGGCCCATCCTGGCCTATTGACGAAATGTAGTCACTCGGACTGTATACCTTTTCAATAAAACTCCCAGAGATTCCTCAGACTCTGGCTCAACAACCTTATTCTCCTCTGAAATCTCCCCTCTTCTGTCGTCGACAGTCACCACCATAGGCTTAGGTTGGGTTCTGGAGATGTCCAACATGCACAAGTCAGTGCAGTCGGGAAGGAACACCTCCGGCTTAGGTAGGTGGGAAGGAGTGATATATACGCTGGGATCGTAAGCCACGGCCCCAGTCTGGATAAAGTTGATTCTTTTGGGAGGTGGAGCTTGGTTGTGTGGTGGGAGAGGGTTTGTTGTGACATTGGGTTTTTTAGGAGGCATAATCACCCCGTTATCAATGAGATCTTGAATCTCGTGACGTAATCGGTAGCATAGGTCGGTGTCATGACCGTGCTGTTGGTGAAATGCGCAATATTTGGCTGGGTTGTGGGTAGGAGGAAGTTTTTCCGGTAGTGGTCGCGGCTCTAGGGGCTTCAAGTGCCCTTTTCTGATTAAAACCCCCAGAGCTTTGGACAGGGGCATATACAGTGGAGCGAAGGTTCTTTGGTTTTTGGGTGGATATTTGGCTGTTTGTGTATAGCTTCTGGACGCACCGGAGAATGGCGTAGCTGCCATGGTTCTTGGAGGGGGGGTGGTGGTGACCATGCTCACTTCGGAGGCTCTTGTAGTTGCAGCGCCACTCGGGCCCGCATTAGTGTTGCGGTTGAAAGTTCTTCAGGGTTGTTCTCTGTCATTATCGATCAAGCCTTGCTTCAAGGCATCCTCAATCTGTACCCCCATCTCGTGCAGATCTGAAAAGGTAGAAAAGGGGAGTACGATCATTTTTTGCATCAGCTTAGGCTGGAGATTGCGCACAATCATCCTAATCTGATCCTTGTCAGTGGGCCTTAGGGTCATCATTGAAGCCTTAGCCCTCCAGCGGGTCACAAATTCTGAGAAGCTCTCCTTAGCCTCTTGTCTCGTCGTCTCAAGATCACAGGTCGTAATCTCGATTTGTGTGTTATACGAATATTGTGCGATGAAGGCCTCAGCCATCTCGTCCCAGTTTCTCTTGACATCGTCTTCTAATTTGGCGTACCAGATGACCGCCACACCCGACAAGGTCCGACCGAACAGTGACAGCTTCTGCAGTCTAATGAGACCCATCGGCCTTAAAATATCCGAAAACAATCTCAAGTGCACCATGGGGTCCCCGAATCCATCAAATCGGTCGATATACGGCATCTTGAATCTATCCGGCAGCATCACAGCTGCGTCGGTATATCCATCTTCAATGTCAGGGATGGTCTTGACTCCCTGGGATCTCTTGAACAGCTTTTCAAGCTTGCTCAACTTCAATGCTGTGGGATCTGTCTCGAACTCAAAGGGGGAGTCCGGTAGGTTGGTGGGCGTTTTGGATAACTGGGGTAGGATCTGGGGTTGGATCGGGGGCGGAGCCGGCCCTATTGGAACGTCTGTATCCCCTTGGATATTTTGGGCGTTTGGCGTCTCCTCAGGTATCGGAACCCTTGGTGGGGGAGGAGCTTGATGTAAAGTAGATGCCCTGGCTTGCTGTAGCCTTGTGATTAACTCTGCCTGTTCCGTCACGACTGTAGCCTATTGTTTGGTGAACTCCACCTGTTGGACAACATCTTGCTGCATAATTTTCATGCTCTTTTGGAGTTGGCGCACCATCTCTTCTAAACTTGCCATACTGCTCTGATCTAGCTGTACTGCCGATATATGTTCCCTCTCTGCGGGAGAAACAAAACCTTGATCCCTACTGTACTCAGGTGGGGTAGACAAAGCCCTCTGTACTGATCGCTGGACTGATATCTTCTGCCTAATTGCCCTTTGTTTAGTAACCGGGGGTAGTGAGTAGTACACTGGTTGTCCGTCTATCAGATCCTCAGATCGATGAAGTCGACGACCTCTAGTCCAGAGTGCTTGGGGAATATCTACTGGGTTAGAAGCAATTGCGCTAAACTACCTAGCAAAAAGATAAAAATAAAGCGATAATAAGGAAATAAAACAACCAGATAAACGGACAGCATAACAGCATAAAATAAACACATAACACACAGTTAGGTATCACAACACACTGTCGATAAGCTGAATACACTGTTCCTCAATCACTGATCAGTGTTTCCAAATCATTGCCCCCAAGTCTGAATCTGATACCCGCAGATAACTGATTCTCGAAAAACACTGATGCCTGCAGGCCTGATGCCCAAACTTGCAAACTGAGATGCATATTCCCTGTAGAGATACACTCTAAAAGCACGTAGCAAGTAAAAGAAAGCCAAAACACCCCTACATTAGGGTAGGGTTTCCCTATCCTATTGTGTCAGGAGCTAAGGTTTCACTACGCACGCAGCGGTTTCAAACAACCTATATCGGGTAAGCAACCTGTCCTAGTTTGGAATGGTCACTATGGATTCCGAATATGCACTAGGTCAAATGGTCGAAAAGGGTGCCCCGGTAAAACCGGGGTTTGTGTTCCCATACTGGCAGAGCCCGCAACCGGTCAGCCTTATGGCATGCTTTGACAAAGTCAAGCCTCCGGCAAACCGTTCAGGAATACAGATGGCCAACACGGTGTCCTAGGCGCACCAATGCACATGCAATGCAAAGAAACACATAAGTGAAGTCAAAACAAGATATCACGAGTTCAAGTCAAGTTCTCTAAACATCCCCAGCAGAGTCGCCAGAAACTATGGAAGCGCCCCGCGTAAGGGTCTCACTCCACTGTTCGGACTCAATTTTGTCGCAGTTCTTAATCCGAACCAAAGAGTCCAAATCCGGCAAATCGTTTTTGAAAACAGATTTTTTTTTGTAAAGAAGTGTCAAACATGGACTGCTTTGCCAGATACAGAGTTGCCACCTAAATATTTATTTTAGGGGAATTTAGGGAACCCTGACTCGTTTGCCTAAGGCCACGCGTCCGTCATCACCAAAGTTGCCTCGGCTCGGGAACTTGGGTACGATTGGGGAAGGTCAGCTATGAGCACTCCCACTCGCCCGATCAAAGATCGGCCTCTATTAACCATGATATCTTATTTTGAAAACATTATGTGTTCTTATTCTGGTTATTAGCCTAGATTTACTACGTCATATGCACAGCAAACAAGTATAGACTAAGTCACCTAAATTGGAACAGAATATTTCATGTTTGTTTGTTTGAAAATGGTTTGATGGTGCTACCCGCAAGTAGGCTAAGGCATGAATTTTGCCACCTTCAAGTGGACTTAAAACTCGCATTCGAATGCATTGTTCCAATTTAAGTAACCCAACCTTCACCCACAGGCATTCAGATAGTTATATCACATAAGCACATAGCCTCATGGTAAGCATGCTATCATGGCAACACTCACACTCATGCAAGGATGCTAAAACATAAATGCTTACCGAGTACTCCAAGCCAAAACAGAAACTAGTTAGTAATCACATGCATGATCCTAGTTCATGTTAAGATGGCTAATGCAACACATGCAAGATGCAACTATGATAGGCTCGGCTATTCTAAGATGTATATGATGATGCTACAACTAACACGTATTCAACTTGGAATTGAAATACAATGCAGTTAGTATGATGCGCCAAGCCCAGTGCATGCAAGACAAATATATGGATGCACGCATGCATAGCATAAGGTATGCCAAGTTAAACATGCCCTAATACTAACCATTGAAAGTAGGTAAGTAAAAGGGAGAAAGAAGTGGGGGTTGGAAGACATACACACACTCACGCACACTTATTACACAATCGCCCTCGCTCGGAGGGTCCGAGTAAATATTACAAAACAAGTAAATAATTAACCCTTCTAACTAATTAAATATTACATATCTTCTATTTAATTAATAAACTAAATGCAAAAAGAGGATGACCGCAGCCCTGCCTCGGAATGCTAGAATGATGCATGCTCGACTCGCCCCACTCGGAAACCCGTGCCATGCCACTGTTGCCTCTGTTTACACTGCCTTGCTCTTCTGAAAATTCTGAAAGTCCCCAAACCCATTTTGAATCACTCTCTGAGTGTTTTGGAGTGCCACCGGCCACAATTAAACTCCACCGGCCATGGGAATGGGCTCATCGGCTAAATGTTATACCACCGGCCAGACACTGATGGTCGGTCGGCACTGTATGTGGCCGGCCAGCCATTCCTTCCTGTAGAAACTTGTTTTTCACAGCAGCAGAGGGCAGGCAGTGCATGGCAAGGAAACTCAAAGCAATGTGAGCATGGTCACACTCCCTATCATGCAATGGACTCAAGGGAGCATGCATCAATTATGCATTTTAATGCATGATGGCCGAAGAAGCCAAGTTTGCAACTTAATGTAAATGCATGCAACAAAAAAGATGAATGCAAACGCCCTATCATATTGAGGTCAAGGGCGTCGGTGACCAAGGGTTGAGATGTGTTACGTCACTTGGAGTATGAACACACCTCACCCCTCATGCTTGGTTTGACACCCCAAACCAAGCAATGTAATGCACGTATACAAACATGGCTCAAGAATGCAACATGAGGCTAAGATGCAAGACATGCCAAATGCAATGCAATCTATTATGCAAGCATGCAATATGCCAATCAAGCAAGAGGCAATACAATGTGATCTAACATGTGATGCGAACATGGTACAATGCAAGCATGCAATGAGAGGCAACAAGTCAAACATACCACTATATGCAAGAATGGACTTAGACCGAAATGGAGGGCCTCAGCCACACTTCAAAATAGTGGCCAAATATGATGCAAATGGTGGACAAATGCTCATGCAAATATGCATACCAATGAGCCTAAAACTAAGGCATAAAGAGAAGCATTCTACTACAACTACCCTAACCACACATGGCATGGACTATTCAACCAAAAACAGAGTTTTAATGCAGCAAAATACACCCCGAAAACCCACATGAAGGGCATCCCAAATGACTTAAACAAAAGGTATGCATTAAGGCCTAAACATGGAACATATGGCCACATCTCATCAAGGTATTAAAAGAGTAACAAACACAAGAATGTAAGCACAAACCATGGACTGAAATGACATCATAAGTGATTCCAAATCACTGAAATAGGCCAACTCAAGCACGCTCATGACTCACACACCCGATGCCAACATGCTAGAATGCAAAGGGGCTATACAAAACATGAAATGCATGACTAAATCAACACCCAACAGACCTCAAGTATGGCAAAATATGACTAAAAACTTCACAAAGCTAGGCAAAAATATGCAAGCATGATGGTCTAGTGGCTAGATGCATTTCTAGGCCAAAGGGAGGAATACAAAGCAAGTATATTAAGCATGAAAGGGGTCACTAATCCGACCAAAAACAGAGGCATAATATGACCCAAAAACACCCAAAAACCTCTAAAATGAAGCCAAGAACTACTGATCATGCATGCTACTCTTATGGGACAAAAATGCAAAGAAAAGATAGACCAAGGTAGAGGGGTGTCCCTCCCCTATGCAAGACTCCAAAATTCCTTCTTCACCACTGAAAATCCACTGGATTTCAGTGGTGAGAAGGTGAACACACAATAGTAACCAAAGCTTAGCAAAGAGAGCACCAAAAGAGCCAAACCAGGCCGAAGAGGGGGAGGTCGACCCCCAACACCAAAACAACCTTAATGAAGTATCTTAATCATGCAAATATAAGACTTTTTCCAGTTATACACAAAGTCTAAAACAGTAAGAAAGATAGGCAAAAGACTAGTGCAAGATTGGGGGGTATAAAGTAAAAGTGTTACCCTTGAAGAACCCTTGAAGAACAGCAAGTGCAGCCCCCTTTTTCTGATCAAAACCAGTCCAAAACCTCAAGAACAAACCCTCAATGCCTCCCAAAGTCAAAGTATGGTGTAGTAGTGTGTGTCTTAGTGTAAAACTAAGAAGAAATCACCCTTTTGGCCCTTAAACACACACACAATGAAGAGAGAGAGGGAGATATAGAGAGAGAAAGTGTATATCAGATATATATATATGTATTTTGCTCTTGTTTTTGCTGAACCCCCCCCCCCCCCCCAAAGGAGGAGGAAGGTCTCCTTATATAGACAAGGTAAAGACTTAAAGCTTCTTAGAGAAGCTAATCTAAAAGGGTCAAGGCTTCCAAGGGAAGCTATCCTAAGGGTGCAAGCTTCCTGAGGAAGCTAAGACTAAGGGTCAAGGTTCCTCAAGAAGCTTCAGCAAAGGGTGCAAGAGGTTGGATCAAAAGGGTCAAAGGCTCAAAACAACCACACCCGTGCATGGGGGGCAGGGTCCGTGCATTCCAGCTGGCACAGCTGGCATGCATTATGCCCAAAAAAAACAAAAAGGTAGTATCGGCCAGCAAAAGAAGCCATCGGTCAAACAGATGGCCGGCCGACCACACAAAATGCCGACTGGCCAATGGTATATTTCACCAATGGCCGGTAGCAAGAATACACGGCCGGTGGCCTCAAGCCAGGGCCGGTGGGTGTTAGGGGTGGCTAACAAGCTACCCTCTACCCTCAGAAGCAAAAACACAAGTGTTTGATGCACAATCAAACACAAAACAGTCGAGTTGAGAGATCCTGAGGCAAGGCACGCAGCCGAGACCTCCGGGTACTCAAAACAAATGCGAACATGGGTGATCACCGGGTGTTCAAGCGGTGACGTCCAAGTCTTGAGGACGGTCAAAAATGGGGTGTCTACAATGTGCTCCACATGAATTAACTGATAAATATACATATTCACCCATAAATATTAGTAAACCAGAAATAAAAGCTCTGAATGAAAATTGCAGCATGATCAACTATTACAAAGACAAGATCAAATTATGCATCAAACAACATAGTATATAAGGTTATTAACACCTATTTTACTCATCAACTCACATAATATTCCTGGAAGCTCCAACAAAAGCAAGAACTAAATTGACATTTGGGCTATTGAAAACTGTTCTAATAAAAGAAAATAAGGTGGCAGCAGAAGAAGGGTATTTTTGACTTGTGGCTTTTAATTATCAGCTCTCAGAAGCTGTACCAAACCGACCTAGAGTTGTTGTGGATGTGAAGCACTAGACAAGGAGAAGGGCAAAAAAGGGCTCTCACATTTGGGCAAAAAAGGGCACTAGACAAGGAGAAGGGCAGAAAATAAGGTGGCAGCAAAAGAAGGGCTCTCCCATTTGGATTCTCATCTCTGGGCATGATCACAACAATCTTTGGCTCCATTTCTGGCTGTAACAAGAAGAAGGGAAAAAAATAGAGCACTCGCCAAAATAGATGCCTGCAAAATTCACATTAAGCTAGGCATATTTCACCCTCATCAACCAGCAAAAAGTTGGCAGCCCATTCATCTCAAGTCATGCAAATTTTCTAGGAAATACAGCTAGTAAATAATGCTGTTTAAAAAGGAAAAGAAGCTCTTTGTGGTTTACATGCACATTCTGCTCTTAACAAAATTCTACTCTTAATAAAGCAAAGCAAAAATTCTGCTCTGTCTGCTCTTAACAAAATTCTGCTCTTAACAAAGCAGCAATACAGTACAGGGATGATATGCCCAGCTATTTACTTGCAAATTTCAAGTCATCAACACTTAGCAACAAAGACAGCAAAGAAAGAAAGAAAAATAGAAGTCCAACATGCTCTAACCTAGAAGCTAAGCAATAATCACAATTGCACAAAAACCAAATTATTTTCATGTGTGATTACAATAGTCAATGACATATGCAGCGTTCTTATTATAACTATAGAATTTTCATAATAATAGAAGTTTGACGAGCACCAATTGTTCAAAAATAATATAAAAAAAAAAACATAACAACATGATAATTGCATATGTCTGCAGGAAGTATGCAAAATTCAGCTGGTCTAACTTGAATTTTAGTGCCAAATTGGTCTTATTTCACATGCTTTATCATCCTGCTAGTTTTTAAAAGATTTAAATCTCCCCATAAAAACTCATTCATGATAGTGTTTTATATCACGACATATTGACATTTACAAAGATAAATCCCCCTTCATTATAATGAGAACCATTTTGCATTTGTGCACCAAGTGAACATTCACATTGCTCTAATTATTACATGAACTAAAGCATGATATAGATCAAGATTCTACATCAACATCTGTATCAAAATCACTTTGTAGGTCATATTCCTCGTTTGTGTTGTCACCCTCCCTCATTAATCCATCTTCATCATCACAGAAGAAGGCATCATCTATAACACCCTTGGCTTCTACACCTCTGACAGATTGCAAAACTTCCGTTGGAATAATTTCAGATTCAATATCATGTCGACGCAAAACCACATCATCATCAATAGCCATAGCAGGTACGACCCCGGTGGTTTCTTCTTGTTGGAACGCATCATCAGGTTGTACGACATCCATCTCTGGCACATCCCAAATTCCTCGATGTTGGAACTTTTCTACGACTCTCCAATTAGTACCTAATTTGGTGTCATTAACATAGAATACTTGTTCAACTTGACTTGGTAATACAAATGAGTCATCCTTGTACGATCGACTTGTTATATCAACTGTTGTCAAATGTGGTTCTACACGCATAGTTCTACTACTACTGGTGTTAAACCATTCACATTGGAACAATACAATCCGACGTCTGAACAAATAGTTCAGTTCCCACACTCTACACAAGTGTCCATAGAAGTGTATCAATTGGCCTTCATGCTCCCCTTCCACGACTAATCCACTATTCTGACTTTTCCGACGATTGTCGCGGTCGATAGTATGATAACGGACACCATTACAAATACATCCTGAATATGTGTTCACTAAGCCACTAGGACCATTGGCTAATGACCACATATCATTAGTTGCTTCGGGGGAAACTTGGCTCCGCAATTCATTCATCTACATGAAGAACATGTGTCATGTTACAAGCATGCGTGACATTTACGTAATGTACAATTTATGGTAGGATATGAGAATACTAGCTTACATGATCTTTGAACCATTTAGGGAATTCTTTCTGATGTCTGTTTTCGATGTCGAATGCACCGGCTCTTTGGTGTAACAAGTTCTTGTGCTCCCTAGTCACAAGAAATGCGATTCAAAAATATTTACTAAGATAAAGACTAATCAATTTACAACAAACACATTATAAATACGTTTGAAGGATTCATACTCTACGTGTTTATCCACTTCTGTGCTATTGTGTAGGACAAACCAATGAGCCATCTCGCATTCAGCTATGGACACATCGGACGCCCTTGTCATTAGACCAAAGGGATGTACAGTTTGAGTAAATACTACCAACCCTGGGCCACAGTCACCCATGTCATAATTCCTTTCTGGGTGGTTAAACAATGTTTCAACTCCATCCAAATACATTGAACAAAATGTTGTACATTCTTTGGAAATGTAAGCCTCAGCAATAGAACCTTCAGGAAGAGCTTTGTTGGCCACAAACCCTTTTAGACGGCCAAGCAACGTAACGAGCAAGCCGATGACAATGTTATACTGTAATCTTATATCAGCAGTAAAGTGTTAATTAAAATTTGACAGTAATACGAGGGCTGAGTTAATACCTCTTAATTGGGTACATCCATCGATATTGCACTGGGCCTCCAAGCATAGCCTCTCGAGGCAAGTGAATTGCCAAGTGGACCATGACATCAAAAAAAGCCGGCGGGAAAATCATCTCAAGCTTACAAAGTATGAGTACGATTTGTTCATCCAATTTTTGCAAATCTGAACGCCTCAATGTCTTTGAACACAATTGTTTGAAGAAATTTCCCAACTTAAAAAGTGTCGTTCCGATTTCCTTATTAAGGTAGCCACGCATCCCAATTGGAAGAAGTCGTTGTATAAGGACATGACTGTCATGACTTTTGAGGCCAGATAATTTTCCAGCTTGAGCAGTGCTGCATAGCCATCAGGGTACTTCATTGATTTCAAGAAATCACAAAAGCCTTCTCTCTCTTTCACAGACAATGTGTACAATGCGGGAGGCTTCTCAAAAGACCCATTAGAACGCCTCTTCAAGTGTAACTCTTTACGTATTTTCATGTCCTCCAAATCTAAGCGTGCTTTGTCCGTGTCCTTGTTCTTTCCATCTACGCTCAAAAGTGTCCCAACGACATTGTCACATATATTCTTTTCAATATGCATGACATCAAGGTTGTGTCGAAGCTTCAATGTTTTCCAATAGGGCAAGTCAAACATAATGCTTCTCTTGCTCCAATTCAAATTTTGATGTTCATTCCTTTATCGTTTTCGATTTTGTGGGTGCTTTCCATATGGCTTGTAAGTCCCAGAATCAATTTGCTCTAGTATTTGGTCCCCTGATAAGTCCAAAGGTTTGGACCTATGCTCTGTTTGACCATTGAAGAGCTTACTTGTTCGCCAAGTGTAGTTCTAAGGCAAGTGGCAACGAGCACCTATATACCCTATTTTACTTCGTAATCCCTGGGACGATGCATTATTATTACAATTAGGGCAAGCCAAGTAACCCTTTGTACTCCACCCTGATATGTTATCGTACGCAGGGAAGTTATTTATGGTCCACATTACCGCCGCATGCATTCTAAAAATTTGCCTGTTCGATGCATCATATGTTTGCACACCATGCTCCCACAAATTCTTCAATTCTTCTATTAATGGTTGCAAGTTAACATCAATGTCTCTTCCAGGTGCCGAACGTCCAGGAATAAGTAATGACATCATGCAATATGGCTCTTTCATGCACTTCCACGGTGGGAGATTGTAAGGCATTAAGATTACGGGCCACATGCTATATGATGTGCTCATATTAATAGATTAAAACCATCTGTTGCCAGCCCTAGCCTTACATTTCGAGAGTCATCAGAAAACGTCGGATGTTGCTTATCAAAGTCCTTCCATGCTTGACCATCGGCCGAGTGCCTTAATATGTCATCATCCACACGCTTCTCATTGTGCCATCTCATATCTGCGGCTGTTTTTTTGGACATATACAGTCTTTTCAACCTCGGTGTCAAAGGAAAGTACCGTAATACCTTGTGTGGAATCTTTTTCCCACCATCATCGTTCAACTTGTATCTACACGCGTCACATATGGGGCATTTCTCCAAATTAGCACTCTCCTTCCAAAATAGTGCACAATCATTCTTGCACGAATGAATTGTTTCATATCCCAAACCCAAGTCACGTAAGAACTTCTTAGCATCATAGAGTGTCCATGGAACTGTTTGATCACAGTCTGTTAGAATGTCCTTGAATACCTGCATAACCATATCGAATGACTTGTTGCTCCATTTGTTGTACACCTTCACATGAAGCATCTTAATGACGAATGATAACACAGAAAACTTTTCACATGTTGGGTAAACTTTGCGTTGTGCATCTTCAAATAACCTAGTGAACTTATGCAAATCCTCCCTCTCCAAACCATTAGGTTCCTCGTCGGTATGATCATCCATAAGACCACTCACGTAAATTTCTTCCAACATAATAAGCAATTCATCCATAGGCGGATCATCGACATCTGTCATACATTCGCCAATACCTCGACATTGGTCATTTGATACACTCGGACGAGACACGGGAACATGTTCCCCGTGGTGCACCCAAGTTATATACAAAGATGCCATTCCTCTTCGGATCAAGTGCATCCACACAACTTGTCTGCTATATTTTGTGTCATTAATGCAATCGACACACAGACACCTAATTTCATCATCTACGCCTACATTTGCCGTAGCAAAATCAAGGAATGACTTCACCCGTTGTTGATACTCTTTACTTGTCAACCTATTATTTATCGTTATCCAACTCTTGTCCTTTTTGTCACCTACAACTCACACAAAGATTAATCGAGGAACAAATGAGAACACACATTTCAAGTTGAGATAGATTATGTTGTTTTTCATTCACTGTTTGGCTTGTCACATAAATCTCTTTTAGGATGGGACTTTATGACACGATTTGTTCTAAAACAATGCGTAATTATGGAAGTTAATTTCAGAAATGACCCGTAATTTTGGACCACTAGATAGCATAACTAGTAGAGCACTAGTACTAGTGAAACCATATGGTCAATAATAGAATGATATATCAAAAGAATCAAAACCATTTTCATGCTCTCAACAGTGTGTGTGCATGACATGATAAGCATTTTATGGTCACTGTCTCAACCATTTTGAGTTGCATAGTTAGAAGGCCAAGGAGAAAGGTATTTAGGGATTCTTCATTCTTGCTAAGTCGAATAACTAGTCCGAGTCTTATTTGTAGTTTGCAAACAATATAATATTTTTATCTATAAATGTAAGTAATGGAAACTTTGGGAACTTAACTCATATTCAAGGGCCTATTGAGATGCATCAATTTGCTCAAGATAACCAAGGGAAACACTTCATATATGACACTGACATACCTACTGAAAGGAGCATTATAATGCAAGAATCTACGCCTCTGTTCTGTAGGCTCACTGACCTTCAATACACTTAGGGGGCCTTCCTTTAGGAAACAACACTTTACCTAAGCAACAACTTTGGGCAAAAACTAGACTACTAAGGTTGGTAGCCGAATATTTTAAGGTTGTTTGGACCACTAAGGTTGAATAAATTTCATCAATTTTGCCTCATTGAATTGGCTATAACTAGACAAACTTAGTTTGTTCGGTCATTTAAGTTCATTCGGCCTTGGTTATCTAAAAAACAAACAAAAAAACAAAATTCAAAAATAGTTGTTGAGGTAAGGAAGGGTTGCTGCTGGGTGATGGTGGAGGTACAAAAGGAGGTTGAGGGTAGTAAAGAAGGCTGCCGATGGTCGAGGTGGTAGAAGAAAAGGTTTGTCGAAGAAAAAGTTGTGATAAGGGTGGGAGTCCAAAGAAATGGATATTTTGGAGATTATGGTGGGGTCTAAAGAAAAAGGAGGGAACCAATTTGGATAGTGAGGGTCAAAACAAATGGGAGTCTTAATTAAGAAAATAAGTACAAGCTAATAGCAACACTCATTTAGAAATGCCTTATAAGTTACTAAAATTACATAACACTCCTTGTCAAAGTTATAAATTATTTGGGAGGCAACTTACCTCCAATCTATTAATTGGACTAGAAGAGCAATTTGAAGATTTGTGAGCTTATTTCGACTATGTTTCAGTGATTTGAACTATTTAAAATCTAATATCTCCTGAATAGATCATTCATATAAAAAATCAAATTGATCGAATGTTGATAATTATATGTTCGAATCATGTTAACCCACAAATCCCCAATTAATGGACTGGAGGTAAGTTGCCTCCTAATTTTAACCGATCAAAGAGATGTTTTTGCGTATTAAGCAACTTTAGCAGTTATTATTCACCTGCGTTATTGCTAAAATTTTGGTGAGATGACACAAAAAACACATTTTAGCAATGTGTTATTTATCTTACACAACGGATGTATGACTTCTTTCTTTTCCTTTTTTTTTTTTCTTTTTAAATTTACTACATTACCCCCAAGAAAATATCCCAATGTATGTATCTTTTTATATAAATTCAATAACATTAATATAAAAAAATACTCTCATATTAAAATAATTTTAATTTAAAATACAATTTGAAAGCATTTTATCAGAAAATACTAACCATGGAATTGTTCTTCATAACCCTAGTTGTGCATTGTGGCTTTCATATGCATGGTGTTTGGCAAGCAAACCATCCAACTAGCACTCCCTCACTAGAGAGAAGTTATTCCATGCCCCCAAGAACATGCAACGAACACAAAATCGACTATAATTGGTGGATAATGTATAATTTACAAATTTGTGTTGATGATTAAAAAGACAAGTAGATCTAACTCTAATTTTGTACACTTACCAAATGGTGAGCTTCTCAAAACACCCATCATCTAACAAAATGTTACATGATATTATCGTTGCATTCAGTATCTATTTTACTTATTATAAATATCATCATATATCAATGTCATAAAAAAACTTTATGAGTTTGACTTTTAATATAGCAAATTTCTCATTAATTTGTAAATATTTTTCATACCTTCCACTTAAATGATATTTTCCCATGGAAATAAGGTATTGAATGTTCTGTAAAGAGCACCAACCATCATTACAAAGTACATAAACAAATCAGTTTAAAAAATCATTAAACAATGACAAAGGAAGCTAGATATGAAAACAATCTAAAACCAGAGATTTATAGCCTCATATTGGGCTATCCATAAAAAAAAGAAAAAAAGAAAAAGCCATTTTTGTTTATATTTTGCAACATTACATTACATGGTTACTTTAAAAAAAATAAAAAACAAAAACATTTTAGCATGCCAAAGTTGCAAATCCCAATGATCAAAGTTCTAAATCAGCTGGGGGAATCCACTTTTTGTTCTCTATTTGCTTTAGCTTTTGCTTTTTTTCCTAAGCAAATTGAGTTTAGTACCTGATTTTATTATGTTTAGATTGACATTTCTGTTGTTTCTGAGTCTCTTATTACCTCAATGTTCTGTTTTTTTGGGTTGGTCAATCTCATCTCAGTTCAAAGTATACTCCAACAAAATAAACCCACCAAAAAACAAAACAAAAAATTCACTAATTTGTAAATGACCAACTCAAACATGAGTTTTGCTTTTGGGGCTAACAATGAGCTTTGTTTAGAGAGATACTAACTAAAGACATTTTTATCAATGATGTCCTAAAGATGCTTTCATTCAAGTTAAATTTACAGAGACACTAACCCAGGTCACTTTACCAGTGACCATTTAATTTTTCACTCATCTCTTAGGACCAAAAATATTGGGTGATTAGTGGGGACGAACACTCTTATGAACACCCAAAAGAAAAAGAAAAAAAAAAAGACAAAAAAAGAGAAGGGGTTTTAAGCACTTATCTTAGCATTTACAACTCTCAACAAAAATTACAGGATGGTCAAAAAGAATGGGCTGACCATAAAAGGCCTAAGAAAACAAAAAAGAAGCATATCTAATTAGATTTGTATACATAGATTGGACCAAATTGCTTGATTCATAGATTGGTATACATACTACTACTACAAGACATTGCCCTAGTATTTGTAGCAAATTACTTAATTCACCCCAAGCATTGCCCTAAGTTTTAATTTCAATCACATTTCAATAACAATGCCCTAATTTTCAGCATTTCCTATATGATTTCTGTGTGTTTCACATATATATATATATATATATATGTATGTGTGTGTGTGTGTGTGTAAACAGAGACAAAGGCAAAGAGAGTGAAATCGAGAGGGAGATACAGAGAGAGGGAGAGACAGATGCGAAATGGAGGACATACCTGGAAGGGAGTTTGGGGGATGATCCAGCAAGCCTTGCGATGATGGCAATGGAGACAAAGTTGTAGAGAAGAGGGCAGAGGCGTGAGTAAGACCCAGTGATAGAGGCGTGAGTGTACCAGTGTATAATTGAGTATATATGGAATCAAGGTTGTGTATATATGATTTGTGTGTGTGCATGTATGTGTGTGTGTGTGTGTAAATAGCGAAAGAGAGAAAGAGGGAAACCGAGAGGCCTCTATGAGAAGGAGACTATCTTCGAGAGGGAGATACAGAGAGATAGAGAGAGAGAGAGAGAGAGAGAGAGAGAGAGAGAGACGACATGGAGGACATACTTGGGAGGGAGTTCGGGGGATGATCCAAATATTTGCAGTGATGGCGATGGAGACAGAGCAGAATCAGGTGCGGGAGTTCGAGAGGGAGGGAAATGGACTGCTTTGGCAATAAAAATAAAACAAACAAATAATTATTCCCGACCAAAATTAATTTTCGTCGCTAATAAATTTAAGAAAAATCTAATATTCCCTCCAAAATTTTGTGGCACGTTTGGCTACCGAATTATAGTCGGTATATAATTAATCATTAGCGACCAAAATTGAAATAGTCGCCCAAACCCAATCATTTCCACGACTAACACAGAATTAGTAGCCAAAAATTAAATAAATACAAATTAAACAAATTATATAGTTATTTTTCGTGACGAACATCATATTTAGTCGCCGAAAATTATATTTTTAACGACTAAAACGTAGTTAGTCGCCAAAAGTGAAGACAATTCCGACTACAGATTATTTTGGTAGCGAAATAGGGGACTTTTACCGACCAAAAAACTTTAGTAGCTAATAAGTGAACATTTGGCGATCAAATATTGTTTGGTAGCTAATGTGTGAACCAATGGCAACCAACTAATTTTTACTGGCTAATACATAACCTTTTGGCAACTGAATTTACTTTAGTCGGCAAAATTAGTCGCTGAATCTGTTTTTTGTTGTAGTGCTTTAATTTTAACGGAGACAAATGATGGTGTGACTATCATGTAATTGGATGCTGTCATTTGAGTAGGAAGTGGTGAAGTTCACTATTAAGCTAATATGATAAAATTTGTTAACAACTTCTTTGGTTGTGTTATGTTTTCTGTTAACACAAAATATTTCTTTGGAAAATTGTTTTTAGAAACTGTTTTGGGAGCACTTTTATCAAAACAATGCGAAAATTATGAGTATTTTCAGAAATGAGAACAAAACCCAACATGCCATAAAAGGGTGACACAAAAAACTTGGCAAATTATTTTTGAAAAAAAAAATTTGATAAAAATAAATATTTTTAATATTTAATTTTTTTCAAAAAATGAAAAAAGAAAAATAAAATTAATTGGTAAAATATTTTTAGTATGTATAATTCTATTAAATTTTGTTTATGGGTAATTTACATTATGTAGAAATCTTTCAAATATTAAATTTTAGAAATAATTTTGGTAAGAGTATATTCATATTGATCTGAAATTTTAATATATAAAAAAAAATTAAAAAACATGAAAAAGAACAAAGAACAAAGAACAAGAAAAAGAGGGATATGCGCTACATAGGAGAAAGAAAAAAAGTTAAACATTATTTTTTTATTTATTTTGACAATCTTAGTCTTACCATTTTACAAAAGTTTTATTTAAATCAATACATAATAATTTGAAGTAAATTATTTATGTATATTTTAATAATTTTAACTCCATCATTTAAGGGTGGGAATTTGTGACATGACATGATAATATGACTCGAACTGTATATAAAATTAGCGGTTTATGATTGACCATTTCCTGACACGACCCGATAAAACGAATATTAAACAGGCCAGGTTAGTGTCAAATTTGTATAATACGAAATTGACACGAACAACCCGTATGATGAAGAATTAGTTATATATTTTAATATTATTTCCACTGAAGAGTATCATGACATTTTTTAATCTCTACGTAATTACATCCAATTTATTAAAAAATATGTAAAATATGATTTTAAGTTTAACATAGATTTTGCTTTTGCTCTTAATTGAACTTTGTATTTTTTTGTCTTTTATTCGAGTTAATTTAGTAAAAAATATAATAATAAAATATAATTTTTATAAATTAAGTTGAAATCAAATATTTTTTATAAATAACTTCATTTAATAGAGACTAGTTTCATTAAATTTAACTTGTGAAGAAACTTTCAAATATTTTTCATACATTTGATATTTTTAATTAATAGTGAAATTTTTTCATATGATACGTTGACATGACACGAACTAGATACAGATCGAAAATGACACGAACTAGATATACGAAGTAATAAACGGATTAGGTTAGTGTTGAGATAATTCTGACATGAACCCGAAATGACACGATACGAACACGACTCAACACTAAACAACGCCCACCCCTTCATACTATAAAAATATGAATTAAATATATATATAATAATGTTAAATTATAACCAAAAAAAAAAAAGAAACATTCATTTGATAATTTTAATCTTTACTGAAAATAATTAAAAAGTAAATTGATATGGTGAATTATTTGTAATTAATAGATAATTATTACTTAAATGTATGGATTGTGTATAGAATATGATTAATTATATCAGTTGTTTCTAGAGAATGAAGCTTTTAAAATTGATTAGATTTTACCTAGGTCAATTATGTTACAAGCAAAATTGAATGGATTAATAATTGTTTCCATTGAAAAAAAATAGTTAATAAGTTAGATTATGCGAATTTGATCAGCAGCTCTGTAATTAAAAAAGCGAGAAATGCAATGTTTAAGTGATATTTTGTCAATCTAAAAAAAATAAATAAATAATATTTTGTTACAATTTAGTTTTTATTTGACACTTTCATTTGGATTATTTTGATCATTTTTTTAAAAAAAATTTAAGTAAATTTTATGTCAAATACAAAAAATTGGATACAGATTCCATTGATCACATTCATAAAAAATAATAATAATAATAATTAATTAAAAATTAAAAAAAATAAAAAAACCCTTAATGTATGAAACGTCCATATTGGGAGCTCGCTTTGGGCCCAAAAATTGTTTCAGCCAGGCTTGAATTATTGTTCTACTCTTTGTCTATCCACTACAACATATAAAAGTTTTAAAAATCAAATGTTTTGGTCTCTAAAAGTGAAAATTTTGTTGCAAAAGACATTTATGGACCAATTTTTTATCGTCATGAGGATAGTCGCTAAAAGGTCATCCTAAAAAGTCAAAAATAAGGCTTTTAGCGAGAAAATTTTGAAAGTGTCACTAATAAATAGACTTTTAGAGACAAAATAATTTGGTCTGAAAATGGTTTATTTTTTTAGAGAAAAAATTTGGTCGCAAAAGGATAATAATTCATCACTAATGTCTAATTTTCATTGCTAAAAGTATAATAACGACACTTTTCGCAACAAAAATATTTGGTCCCTAAAAAATAATTTTGTCTCTAAATTTTCGTCTCTAAAACCCTTATTTTTTGTAGTGATCCTTCTTTGTTTGATTTGTTTGTTACTTGATGTTAGTGCTTTTGGTCTTTCTGATTCCTTTCTTTAGGCAAATCCTTGAGGGTAGATAGATATATAAAATCACGGACGGATTTAGAATTATTACTATAGAAGTGTAAAAGTATGTTTAAGGGTACATGTCTTTATAATTTTAAATTATTTTAAAATTTTTAATATATTATATGCTATTTTTAAAATTTTTTGGGATATGGTCGCTCCCTTCGCACCCTCTTAGATCCATAAAATACAACAGTATGAACTGAGTTCTTCTACGTTTTCCTGTTTTGGGTTGGGCTTTTGTTTGAAAAAGTAGAGCCAACTACAAAATTTTTTCATTATTTAAACCATTTATTTTGTAAGGTCTTATATATATATATACACATATATATTTTCTATGAAATTAAACTGATTATATAATTGTAACTTTTTCATTTTATTGTATTTATCTCAAAAATATAGATTTAATTCTAATATGATGTTATTGAAGACACCCCATTTTCAACCGCCCTTAAGACTTGGGTGCCACTAATTGTTTACTCAATGGTGCAGGTTATGCAGTGCAAAGGTTCGTTTTCTTTGGCAAGGAGAGCGTCAAATCCCAACCTCACACCCCATTTTTGGACCAAAGCCTTTTGACCAAAATGATTTTAGACCTTAAAACCTTCTCTTTCAAAACATTTTTGAAAAAAAAAGTTTCTACTATGTTCCAAGGCTTGCATTTTGTTAAATGTTGCGCTTTTCGGTAAACCGAGCAAGGACAAAGTGGAATAAATGAAGGAGAGGTGAACTCTTTGAAAAAAATCTTAAAACATCTTGTTTAGAGGTTTGGAGTTGAAGAAAAGAAGAGGAGAGGGAAGAAACCAAGTTGGGGAAGAAGATGGGCATGAATCGTTGAGAGAGAGTTGAGCAACCATCGCTAAAACGGGCCTATCCATTTGTATACTTGGATTTCAGCTATGTGGCCACCACCGTTGGAAAGTGGACTTCTGGGGCTTCATTTTACATTCAAAAATCTCCTCAAGCTAAGGCCAGATGAGGGAGATATGGCTGGTTGAAGTTAGGCATCAATCCGGTTGGATTGAAACTGAGCAATCTTCACTAAAAGAGAGATATCTCATAAAACCCTTGGAATTTTGATGTGAGGCTACCACCATTGGAAATCTTACTTCCAGGGCTTCAATTTAGACACAAGAATGACCTAAACAGGAGTCCAGATGAAGGAGATATGCCCATTTGAAGTTGGACCTGGAGAGTAGATTTTTACTGTCGGCCACCAAGGGTGGCCGATCGGCCAGTTAAAGTAGCCGGTCGGAGGCTTGTATATTGCTATATATGGAGGCTATATCTCTCATTTTTGGAGGGTTAGAAAGTTTAGGAGCCTCTCTCTCTCTCTCTAAAATCTCTCTCTCTTTGTAAATCTCTCTCTCAAGAATTCTCTCTCTTCCTATTTTGTGCTTGAAAGTGGGAATTCTCTATACATTTGCATACAACCCCTTAACCAAATTGGACCACCTTGGGGCTGAGGCATCTTGGGACCTATTTTGGGCTGTTGAAGGGTTATTTGAGCCAAGAAAATGGCTGTTTAAGTGCTGTGCTTCAAAGGTATAAGTCTTACCTCTTTTAAGCTCTTTGCACATAGTTGTTTTGCCATCTTTTTGTGCTGTTTTGAGCCTAGTTTTCAACTACAAAAAGTTCTAATTTTTGGACCTAAACATATTGGTTTAAAGCCATTTTGTGATAAAGGGTTGTATCCCCCTTCTTGTTGCCTATTTGTATGTGCCTTTGCATCATCTCTTAGCATGTAAAAGTCAAACTTTTTGGGCCTTTAAACCACTAAAGTTCAGAGTTATTTCAATGGTAAAAAGTGTGTTTTGAAGTCCAAAAATGGAGGGGTTACCATCCCCTCCTTGTCTCTCTCTTCCATGCCTAGTTAGTATTACAAAGTAGCATATTTTTGTGGCTTGTGTTAGCGTATTTCAAGCATGTTTTAGGCTCTATTTTGACCTGTCTCAACTCTGTTTTTAGTTGGTTGGAGCACTTGTTGCTTGCTTCTTGCACTTGTAGTGCAATTATGCTTACTAGTCTAGCATGTCTAATGAGTTAGCCTATTATTCTAGCTTGTGTTAGCTTGACTCTAGCACATTTTAGCTACTGTTTTGACATGCTTGAAATTTGTTTTGGGTTGGTTAGGTCCTTTGAGGCTTGGTTTGCATGGCTATAGTGTAATGGTTTTCACTAATCCATTGTTTTGAGACTTTAAGCATGAAGTACTTGAGTTGTTTGCATAATATAGCATCATTTGACATGTGATTTCAGCGCATATATCAACGTCACACTCTCACATATATCACTCTTTCATAGATTTTGAGAGTTGTGCTTTAAGCCTTACTTGTGAGCCAACATGTGAGCACGTTTTTCTTGCTATTTATGCTTCCATCTCAGCATATTTTAGCCACTGTTTTGGCATGTCCTAGCTCTGTCTAGAGCCAGTTTGGTCATTTGAGCTTGATATTGCATGCCTCTAGTGTAGTGCTCTTCACTAGCTTTAATGTTTTTGGCTTTTGAACTTACTGTGCATGTGTTGCTTGCATGTTGTAGCACTATTTTTCATTCCATTTCAGCACTAAAAAGTCTGCAACTTCCCTCATTTCTTCATTTTTCCATTTGTTTTGAGGGTTGGTTAACCTTATGATTATGTTTAAGCTCGAGATAGAGCTTGTGCTCAATGGCTTTAACTCTCTTTTAAGGGTTCCTCCTAGCCAAAGGCATGATCTCTCTCATGTCTTAAATCATCCTTTGGTTGACCCCTCTCTCATTAGAGGACAATCACCTTGGACAAATTGACTAAAGAATGGCTTGGTAATGCTAAAATGTATAAACAAAATTGAATCAAGTAAAACATGACTAAGATAAGCATGTTGTTTGCATTGCATGTGTTCAATCGGATGTTATATTGAACACAAGGAAGGTTGGTCCATTTCATACTCAAAGTGATAAAATGAGCCAATCTCCTTTGTTTCCATCACCCTTGATCATGCATGATAAGGTGGTGGTCCTTCGAGTCTTATTTGTGCATTCATTGACATTGTACAAGCTTGACTCTTTGGCCATCATGCATTGAAAATGCTTGATTGGTGGCTTAAGAGCAGAGAATTACACTCCTTTGAGCTTGAGAAATGATAAGGAGGGTAATAGTACATCTATTGTGTGAGAATACACTGCTTTGCCTCTGTTTGCTGTCTATTGCAGCAAAAAGGAGAATTCCAGTGGTGGCCAACAGCCACAAACAGTGGCCGACGGCCACCTATGGTAGCCGACCGGCCACCAGTGGAAAAGTTGTTCAAAATGTTCCTGTGTTGGGGCAGAAGTAGTCTGGAAATTGGTGCAATGTTCAGAAATCAAGGCAAAATGCAAACAGAGGCATACAAAGGCAAGGCGGTGGATTTTCGGAAGGAAGCCAACTGAGCATGCATGTCTCCCTCGCCCGCGAGGCCACTTAATTGCTTTATTAGCTAGTTGTAGCTGATGAATACATGTGGTGTAATTAATTAGTTTAATTTGTTTTGTAATATTCTAATTAGCTTAGCATAGCTAGTTGTTCAATTCGGTTTGTAATAATTAATTAGCTAGAATAGTTAATTAGTTTCATTTTGTAATAATTAGCTTAGCTTAGATTAGCTTAGCTTATTCATTCAGACCCTCCTTCACGAGGGCACTAATGTTGTAATAAGGGTGCGTGCGTGTGTGCATGTCTTCCAACCCCACGTCTGTCTCTTTTATTTAATTGTTTTTGGTGGTTAGATTATGACATGTTTCGATTAGCATACCTTATACTCGCATGCGTGCATCATTCATTTGTCTTGCATGCACCGAGGCTCAGCACATCATTCAAACTGCATCGTATTTCAATACACCTATTTGAATATGTGTTTCAAAGCATGTTATCAAATTGTTGCATTTATATGCCATCTTAGATAGCCGAGCCTATTTCGTTGCATTATTGCATGTGTTGCATTAGGCATCTTGTATAGTTAGGATCATGCATTCTTTCTAACTAGCTTTTGTTTTGGCTTGGAGTACACTATAAGTTTTATGCTTTAGCATACTTGCATGAGTGTGAGTGTTGCCATGATCGCATGCTTGCCATGAGGGTATTTGCTTAAATGATTAACTGCATGAATGCCTGTGGATGAAGGCTTTGTTGCTTGAATTGGAACAACTTGATGATTGTGAGTTTTAAGCCCACTTTGCGAAGTGGCAAATCATCATGTTTTAAGCCCACTTGAGGGTGGCAAATCCGTGCTTTAGCCTACTTGAGGGTGGTACTTTCAAACCATTTTCACAAACAAACATGAGTTGATTTGTTCCAATTCTTGCGATTTAGTCTATACTTGTATGTGTGCGTCACCTATTAAAGTTAGCTAATAACCGGAACAAGAACACATGAGTTTTATAAAATAACATATCATGCTTAGTAGAGGCCGATCCCTTGATCGGGCGAGCAGGGGTGCTCATTTCAGGACCTTCCCCTCTCGTACCCAAGTTCCCGAGCCGAGACAACTTTGGTGATGACGGACACGTGGCCTTTGGCACAAGTCAAGGCTTCCTAAATTTCCCAAAAACAAAATATTTAGGTGGCAGCTCCGTAATCTAGCACAGCAGTCCAGTTTTGGCAATATTTGATTTAAAATCTAATTTTCCAAATGACTTGCCGAATTGGACTCTTTGGTGTTTATCACTCTCACATTGCACTTTGTGAGATTAGATTCAGCACCGTAACAGGAGTCCGAACTGTAGGACCAATTTGAGCCACTCCGAAAGGGGGGGCGCAAAGAAAGTCGAGCCTATAGTTTCTGGCGACTCTGCTAAGGATTTAGAGAACTTGACTCGAACTCACGATATGTTGTTTTATTTACACTTATGTGTTTCTTTGCATTTGCATAGGTGCGCCTGAGTCGTAGTGTTTGCCATCTGCTATTCCTGAACGGTTTGTCGAAGACTTGCTTGGAAAAGCGTGCCATAAGGCTGACCGGTTGCGAGCTCTGCCATGATGGGAACACAAACCTTGGATCTGGACTACCGCTGTACCATTTGATCCTCCTTCCACTTCTCAATGTTAGGAGCGAGAGGTATATTAGGTGGTCTTGCTGAGGCACCCTTTTGACCAATTGACCTAGTTGCATATCGGAAGCCATAGAGACTGTTCCAAACTAGGACAAGTTGCTCACCCGAATGCAGGAATTGTATGAAACCACTTGTTTGCGTAGTGAACCCCTAGCTCCTAACGAAATTAGGACAGGGTAACCCTACCCCATCATAGGGGTGTTTTGGCTCTTACTTAACTGGTATGTGCTTTACAGTGAAACTATACAAGGATGTACATATCAGTGGCCAAGTTCGCATTTGTTTTGGGGCAGAATTCAGTAGAGAGCACAGTCATTCAGCTACACTCAAATCTGTTCTAGTGAAACCAGGCTGAGATGCTGTCTATTTTCTCTTTTGCAAGATAGTCCTGAAACCGTAGCTTCAGAAGGCTCCAATATCCCCCGGGTACTCTGGACTTGTATCAATAGACTTTGTCAAGTCAGAATTGGTTCAGAAGCAACTTGTGTTTACCTCACCCCCACCGGTTACAAGACGAAGGAGGTTCAGGTAGAATTCACCAGTGCAGTTTCTACAGCAGTCACACCTCAGTTCACCCAGGTCTAGTCTGATCTGCATTCAGCTCAGCACGAGATCAATCACCCATTCCCATGGCTCAGTATCCCCCAGCCAGTGTGGAAGAACAGATACAGCACCTGCAATAGACAATCGAGGCACTGTAGCAGGACGCAGTCCGTCAGCCTAAAGTCACGGCTCATCAGGCCGAAGTGATAACCCGACTACAACAACAACAACCACAGCCGGCCGCGGCTTCTGCATCTGATGCACCTCCCAGGGGTAACCCCGACACCTAGAGCCACTGCCCATACTGCTAATGTCCAAGAGACTCAAGGCAATCCGGCGGAGCCAATCCCAGCACAGGCCTCTAAAGCTCCTGTCTATCAAATCGAAGCTCCATTTGAATTTGAGGTTGACCCAACTGCACTTAAGGTCAATAAACTGGAGAAGTTATTCAAATGAGCACAGGGAGTAAACTCCATCTCGGATTTAGAGGACGGGTATACTGAATCTGCAGTCACCTTACCGGAGCGGTTTAAAATGCCGCATATCGACCGCTTCGATGGCTCTGGAGACCCAATGGTGCATCTCCGCTTGTTTTCTGATATCCTAAGGCCAATGGGGTTGACCCCAGCCCAGAAGTTGTCTCTCTTTAGCCGAACCATGTCGGGGATAGCCGTAATCTGGTATGCTAAATTGGAGAACTCTGTGAAACAGAACTGCGAAGAGATGGCTGAGGCCTTTATTGCTCAATACTCCTATAACACACAGATCGAGGTCACAACTCGTGATCTCAAAGTCACCCGCCAAGAGCCAAAGGAGGGTTTCTCAGAGTTCGTGACGAGATGGAGTGCAAAGGCCTCGATGGTGACTACAAGGCCTTCCGACAAAGATCAGATCAGGTTGATTGTTTGGAATCTGCATGGCCAAGTGCTGTAAAAGATGATTGTTCTACCTCTATTTACCTTTCCAGACCTTCATGAGATGCCCTCAGACAAGGGATCTTTGTGGAAGATAATGAGCCTTTGAAGAAGAATGTTGTTCGCAGTTCCAATGCTACTACTGATGGTAGCACAGCTGCGAAATGCTCAGAAGTAGACACTATCACCACTTCCCTCAACGGCCAAAAACCAACCACTTCAATGCGGCCCCAAGCCTGAAATTTCCATCCTCTTTACATGAGTCTCTCTCAAGCTTTGAAAATGCTGCAAGAAGAAGGGTACCTAGAGCTCCTAGAACCTTAACCCCTTCCAAATCCTCTTCCACCAAGATATGACCCAGCTAAATACCATGCCTATCATCAACAGCACGGTCATGATACAAACCGTTGCATTCGCCTCCGTCATAAGATTCAGGACCTTATTGACGAAGAGACCATAGCTCCACCAAAAGGACCTCGGGTAGTACTGACCCGTCACCTCCCCATCTCAATCTAATCCATACACTCCTGTATACCTACAATCCCAGCATATGCATCACCTCGGCCCATCTACCCAAGCTTGAGGTGTTCATTCTGGAAAGCACGGACTTGTGCATGATGGATGCACTCGAACCCCAATCATCTCAAACCCATGAACCCACTATTTCTGAGCTGATGAGAATGATTAAAGATCTTCAGAGAACTGTGGCAGATCTGGCCTTTGGGATACTGGCTCCGTCATCAACCAACTCACATGCCAGAAATTTCACTCCAAAAGGCTCCCGAATCTTGGGACCAGCTACATTGGAAGAAGGCCAATCCCTTGGCAAAGTGGAGGCAAATGGCAAGAACAAGGTAGGGGCAGGCATTGGTCCCTTTGAACATCTTCAGTGGGCTGTTGAGGCTTTGAAGGCTGAAGGACTGAACAAACAGCAAGTGCTTGCAGTTGTTGCAAAGACTGTGGATGGCGCTTTTGTCGCTCAAGTTAAAAGCACTCTGAATCAAGGGGCAAGCCGGGAAAAGGGATGTCATGCTAGAAATGCCCCTTTCAGCTCCAATCCTACACTCGGAAGAGATCATCAAACCCAGTCAGCACCTGCCAACCCCTTTGCTGGTACATCCATAACTCCACAAACCTTGAAGTACCAACCCCGAGGCCAGAGGGTCTTCGCCCCGCTTTATATGACCTCATCCAAGGATCTCTAAATTCTTATAGGACAAGGCCATCTCAAACCCCTTGAACCTCGGCCTCTCCCGAATCCCCTTCCAGCTAAGCATGATCCGGCCAAGTACTGTGCCTTCCATTAACAAGCCAGCCATGACACTGCCATTTGTTTTCGTCTTCGCCACGAAATACAAGATCTGATTGATAAAGAGGTCATCGTTGCACCAGGTCCTGCAAAGTCTATCGGCATCGGATCAGTGAACTTGGGGGATAATGTGACTATGTGATCGAGGGATGAACCACCTGCGAATGACGCTCAATTTACTCCAGATGTGGTGGATAGCATGCACTGTTTTGAGCAATTTAGGAATGCTGTTTACTTTACTTTCTGACTTGGGTATTGAGTCAGTTCTGTTGTATTGTTTTGAGTCTATCTTGTCATGTCGAGTCAGTCCTGTTATGTTAGAGTCGGATGATTTGGGGGGTGTTACCTCAGACATCACTATCTTGTTTTGTGTTTGTCTTTTACACCCTTTCTTTGGTGTCTGTTTTTGCCTTTGAGCTAGTTGCACCAGAAGATCTGAATGAAACGGCAAAGATTTTCATCTACTTTTCTGTGCCTTGAAATCATTGCATTGACCTAAGTTTTTCAAAACTTTTTCAACACTGTGATGAAAACAAAGAGAAAGGAATTCCTCGGGATTTGTAAAAATTTGATGAACTGAGAGAAAGAGAAGCATGCTAAGCCCTCAATGAATGAGATCATTCTTGTTAATGTGAGTACTGAGAAGGATCCTCGCTTGATCCAGATTGGTTCCGCACTGTCTTCATGAGCAACTAGTCACTTTCTTAAAGGATTTCAAAAAATGTTTTGCGTGGTCCTGCGAAGACATGCGTGGAATTGATTTTGAGATTGTGCAGCATAGGATCACTCTCGACCTCGAGACTCGACCCTTTTTGCTTTCAAACCTTGAACCTTGACTCAGAATTCTCAACGATCAATCACAATATAAGGCTTGTATAGTCGGATCAGAAGTAACCCTTGAACTAGGGGCAAGAAGGTCAGATCAAGAAAGTCAGATATCATCAAAGGAAGCTTGCAAAGCTAGATCAAAAGTAGCCCTTGAACTAGGGGCAAAAATGTCAGAGGTGCTCAAAGATTCAAAAAGACAGGTCATTCTGCAAACCAATGAAGACTAGCAAGAAAGCCAAATTCCAGCAGCTGGAAGAAGAAAGTTTATTGCTGAAGGACAATCGAGTTCCTATCCGCAACACTAGGGGCCAATTCAGACCCGGTTGGTTGGACTTCTACATCATCAGTAAACAACAGCCATTCTTCTAGATTCAGATGGCTTCGAGATCCTACAACCGATCAACATGGACAAGGTTAAACTTTTTTATCCTTGAAAGGCTTGCTGGGCCGAAAATCCGGAAGGGCGACCCAGGCAAAAGTTAGAGCAGAGAAAAAGAAGAAAAAGAAAAAATGAAAAAATGAAAAGAAAAAGAAAAGAAGAAAGGAAAATGAAAAGAAGAAAAGAAAAGAAAAACAGAGCTCGCAAGGTTGAAAACCCGAAAGGGCGGCCTTGGCAAAAGTTAGAGCGCAAAAGGAGAGTGTCAACACTAAGTGAACCTCAACCTGGAACTACATACGGCCTGATTCCCATCATTGGGATATGTAGGCAACTTCATCCTAAAGTCTGGCCCCAACCATTTTCAGCCTGCTTGGCTTATCCATGTTGATTGGCTTATCCTTGTTCAACTCGGCTTCTACCCATGTGAAGTGGCTCATCTTCCTGATCATCTTCGTTCAGACTCGATTGTCCTACTCTGTTACAAGATTCAGCTGTAAGACAATTCAAGTTCAGATCTAAGGTTGTGCATCTCAAGAGTAAATTCCATTTTGTTCGAGCAGTGGCCATTTGCAAAAACAGTTACTGAGGATTTTTAATGAGGTTGACTAGTTTTCTTGAAAATTATTCCATTTTTCCAAAACTGGACCATTTCTTGGACCCAAAGAAAGGAAAATTTTCAGTGCTCACAACCTGACTTGCATGATTTCAAATCAGAAAATCGAACAAGTATGTTAATCTAACTCTCATGTTGGTCAAAATTGTTTTAGCAGAAGCCAAAAACAAAAAATGGTCAAAATGATAAACTAGGGGCACAGTTGAGTCAGGTTTTCTGTCTTTTTCCTGTTGTCAACATACTTGCCAGAAAGGGCATCATATTTGCTGGAAAGGGCACCATATTCGCCAGAAAGGGCACAACTGAAGCTAACAGCAAAGGGCTGAAAGCTCTCACGTCTTCTAAGCAGCGAGGTATCAAGCCAAGTGTGAAGCATGAACTGGAAATGAAGTTGGATATTCGACCCCCTCATCTAGACAGGTTTCATCACACCCAAATTGGCGTCTGACCCGGAATGGAGATGTAGAAAATGCAATGTATGAGACCAATCAATTGTATGCCTAGCCGATGGGACATGCTGTAATTCATCTCAATCAAGCTAAGCCAAGGGCATCGTCAACCAATGTCAGTTGCAGATCTGCTGCACATCCAGTCACATCACAAATACTCTATGGGAAAGCTCACTGTTGTGAGCAAAAGAATGAGAATCTAGTAGAATACTAGGGGCACGAGCCTACAACTTCCTGTTTATCCATCAACCACCCAGAGGAGGGATAAAAAATAAGAGAATCTGAAGAATAAAGAGATGTGCGTTGAGAGGAAAAAGTGAGAAAAGACCTTTTTCAGAAAACTAGAGATTGACTGCCATAGTGGTGTGAGAATCACAAATGAGAAAGGGTGGGAAAAAATACCTGAAGAAACTGGCTCCTCGTGAACTGAAAGGTCTCTCGCCTTCGTAACACATCTGAGTGTTGTGTGTGTGTGTGTGTGTGTGTTTTTTTTTTTTTTTTTTGTCTCGATTCTTGTTTTGAGTCATTTCGAGTGTCAATAGATGTGTTTAGGTTGTTTACCTTTGTTTTCCTGTGTTGAGTCGTGGTGTGTTGTGGTCAGTTATAGGCTCAATAGTCGGTTGAGAACTCGTTTCTCAATTTCAATTTCAAAAATAAATCGTTTTGTACTCAGAGTGTTGTGTCGTTCTCCACATATGTGCAAAATAGGATTTGTTCTTTAATAAAACTACAGGGTTCAACCCAGGTCATGTGTGAACAATCAAACCAGGACCTATTTGAAACTATATAGGTTCCAAACTGCAAAGCAAAAGAAAAGAGAGAAAATTTGGAGCATCTAAGTTTGTTTCACCTTCAGAAAATTCCGAGATTGCATTCCAGATGTACCTTTTCAGGCCTTGTCAATGCTCCGAAGTATGAGTGTACCTCTACCTCAAGCTCAAGCTCAAGCCTGCTTCAAGCCAGAATGGCGATCAGAAGTGCTCTCCCTAAGTACCATTCCCTACCAGAGGCATCTTGGCTGTGTTTGCAATGAGTTCCTAGGAGACCAACTGCGACGGTGGAAACTAGAGTTCAAATGGCGATGCCTAGAACACAAAGGTTTGGAATTTCTGAGACTAAAGTCTGGTTTGAATACTCAGGGGTATATCCCCGGCTTGAAATATGTATGGCAGCCCCATAGATTGAGATAGTATGTGTGCGCCTCAATTCTGGATACTGAACCAACCTAGTCTGTCACCCCATTGGAGAATAGGGAAAGTTATGAATATGATCAAGAGGAAAGGCAGCATCCGTGTCTTCTACATGCAGAGGTTACCCCGCGTCAGCATTTAAGGGCCTTTGAACTAAGAAGTTGAAGGTAAGAGTTCGAAGAACACAAGGTAAGAGTTCGAAGAACACAAGGGGAGATCCCCGTCAGAGTAGAGTGGTTCGTCGCCACTCACCCCATGAGGTGCTTTTTAAAGTGCCGCTTTGTTTGTTTACTGCATTCCCTAAACATCATGCACTATATTGCTTATAACATGTATCGTATGATCGCACTTATTGCATTTATTTGCATCTTGTGTTATCTTGTATCATTTATCCTTTTATGCTAAGTAGCGTTTAGGATCGTTGTCCCCCGGGACTTTATCTCAGGTTGCGTGGAACGCGCTCCTGATTGGTTGTTTCTGAACCCCTTCTCACGATTTCAGCGTGGTTTGAGTGCTCTTTTCCTCACACGATTTTAACGTGTTTGGAATTTATCTCAGGTTGCGTGGAATGCGCTCCTGATTGCTTTTCTTCGAACCTCTTATCATGATTTTAGCGTGGTTAGAGTGTTCTTTTCCTCACACGATTTCAGCATGTTTGAAATTTATCTCAGGTTGCATGGAATGCGCTCCTGATTGGTTATTTTCGAACCTCTTCTCATGACTTCAACATGGTTAAAGTGTTCTTTTCCTCACACGATTTCAGCATGTTTGGAATTTATCTCAGGTTGTGTGGAACGCGCTCTTGATTGGTTTTTTTCGAAACTTTTCTCACGATTTTAGCATGGTTAGAGTGTTCTTTTCCTCACACGATTTCAGCGAGTTTCGAATTTATCTCAAGTTGCGTGGAATGCGCTCCTGATTGCTTTTCTTCAAACCTCTTATCATGATTTCAGTGCAATTAGAGTGTCCTTTTCCTCACACGATTTCAACGTGTTTGGAATTTATCTCAGGTTGCGTGGAACGCACTCTTGATTGGTTTTTTTCGAACCTTTTCTCACGATTTCAGCGTGGTTAGAGTGCTTCTTTCCTCACATGATTTCAGCGTGTTTGGAATTTATCTCAAGTTGCGCGGAATGCGCTCCTGATTGCTTTTCTTCGAACCTCTTATCACGATTTCAGCGTGATTAGAGTGTCTTTTTCCTTACACGATTTCAGCATGTTTGGAATTTATCTCAGGTTACGTGGAACGCGCTCCTGATTGGTTGTTTTTGAAACTCTTCTCACGATTTCAACGTGGTTAGAGTTCTTCTTTCCTCACACGATTTCAGCGTGTTTGGAATTTATCTCAGGTTGCGCGGAATGCACTCCTGATTGCTTTTCTTCGAACCTCTTATCACGATTTCAGCGTGATTAAAGTGTCCCTTTCCTCACACAATTTCAGCGTGTTTGGAATTTTTCCTCAGGTTGCGTGGAACGCGCCTTTGGGTGGTTGTTTTCGAATCTCTTCTCACGATTTCAACGTGATTAAAGTGCTCCTTTCCACACACGATTTCGGCGTGTTTGGAATTTATCTCAGGGCATGGAACGCGCTCCTGATTGCTTTTCTTCGAACCTCTTCTCACGATTTCAGCGTGATTAGAGTGTCCCTTTCCTTACACAATTTTAGCATGTTTGGAATTTATCTCAGGACGCGTGGAACACGCCCCTGATTGGTTGTCTTAGAACCTCTTCTCACGATTTCAACATGATTAGAGTGTCCCTTTCCTCACACGATTTCAGCGTGTTTAGAATTTATCCCAGGATGCGTGGAACGTGTCCCTGAGTCGTTGTCTTAGGACCTCTTCTCACGATTTCGGGGTGGTTTGAGTGTTCCTTTCCTCACACAATTTTGGCGTGTTTGGGATTTATTCTTCCTCCTCTCATAATTCCAGCGTGGTTGGAGTATGTCACCCTTTGCATCTACTATACTATCTGTTACATCTATCGCATTATATCCATTTTATCACTTACATCCTTTCCATGTTAAGCTTAGTCTGGCATGTGCTCACACATTTCCTTTGTTGAAACATGGTTCTGTGATAATGTTTACATGCCAATTCCACTAAGAGAATTGTGGTCTGAGGGTGTCGACACCTTTTTTGTGTTAGACGGGCTCTGTTTTGTGTCCATACCTTTTCTAGGTAAAATGTGGTTTGGCCGCACGCCTTAGTCACTGCATCTATTGCATCCATTGCATTGTACTTTGTTTTGTTGCATTCAGCACGTAGGACCACGATCTTTCCTCAGCAGATCACTCGTCACTTATATCATGCCACCCAATTACTTGTATTCTTTCTGCGAAATACACAGTTCTGCATGTGCACACGCCTATTCCACTAAGAGAATTGTGGTTTGAGGATTCTAACACCTTTTCTATGTTAAACATAGTTTCATTTTGCATCTTCATCCCTTTATGATATTTGTGTGGTTTGCACTACTTGTGGTTTGATTATTTCAATTACATTGCATGTCATTTGCATTGTTTTGTTACATTGTATATCATTTACACTATTTTGTTATACTGCGTATCATTTTGCATCCTGTCCCTGAACTACGCTGGTCTAATTCCTTGCAACAGGATATGTAGGCAACCCTCAGGTTCAACCAACACATTTGCATTTTGTTTATTTGTCCAAATCTTCGGCCTTGTCAAAAATGGGTCGTCTCTGGGCTTTCACATTCACTCATGTCACTTCATGATTTCGAGCTCTGTCAAAGAGGGGCAACTGTAAACACCCCATTTTTGACCGCCCTTAAGACTTGGGCGCCACTGATTGTTTACTCAATGGTGCAGGCTATGCAGTGCAAAGGTTCGTTTTCTTTGGCAAGGATAACGTCAAATCCCAACCTCACACCCCATTTTTGGACCAAAGCCTTTTGACCAAAATGATTTTAGGCCTTAAAACCCTCTCCTTCAAAACATTTTTGAAAAAAAAAAGTTTCTACAATGTTCCGAGGCTCACATTTTGTTAAATGTTGCGCTTTTTGGTAAACCGAGAAAGGAAAAAGTGGAATAAATGAGGGAGAGGTGAACTCGTTGAAAAAAATCTTTAAAACATCTTGTTTAGAGGTTTGGAGTTGAAGAAAAGAAGAGGAGGGGGAAGAAACCAAGTTGGAGAAGAAGATGGGCATGAATCGTTGAGAGAAAGTCGAGTAGCCCTCGCTAAAACGGGCCTATCCATTTGTACACCAGGATTTCAGCTGTGAGGCCACCACCGTTGGAAATTGAACTTCCGGGGTTTCATTTTACATTCAAGAATCTCCTCAAGTCGAGGACAGATAAGGGAGATATGGCTGGTTGAAGTTAGGCATCAATCCGGTTGGACTGAAACTGAGCAGTCTTCACTAAAAAATGGATATCTCTTAGCACACTTGGAATTTTGATGTGAGGCTGCCACCATTGGAAATCTTACTTTTGGGGCTTCAATTTAGACACAAGAATGACTTGAAAAGGAGTCCAGATGAAGGAGATATGCCCATTTGAAGTTGGACCTGGAGAGCAGATTTTTACTATCGGCCACAAATGTGAGTTGTCGGCCACCAGGGGTGGCCGGTCGGGTAGAAAAGTGGCCGGTTAGCCAGTTAAAGTGGCCGGTCGGCCACTAATGTCCCAAACTCATATATTTTGTAGATATTTACCTCCAATTGTCTTCCACAAGCTCCAACTGTCTCTAAATCAGATATTTCGACCTAAGGCTGGTATATTCCTATATATGGAGGCCATATCTATCATTTTTGGAGGGTTAGAAAGTTTGGGAGTCTCTCTCTCTAAAATCTCTCTCTCTCTCTCTCTCTCTCTCTATAAACCTCTCTTTCGAATTTTCTCTCTCTTCCTATTTTGTGCTTGAAAGTGGGAATTCTCTATACATTTGCATACAACCCCTTAACCAAATTGGACCACCTTGGGGCTGGGGCATCTTGGGACCTATTTTGGGCTGTTCAAGGGTTATTTGAGCCAAGAAAGTGGCTGTTTAAGTGCTATGCTTCAAAGGTATAAGTCTTACCTCTTTTAAGCTCTTTGCATATAGTTGTTTTGCCATCTTTTTGTGCTGTTTTGAGCCTAGTATTCAACTACAAAAATTTCTAATTTTTGGGCCAAAATAATGTTGGTTTAAAGCCATTTTGTGCTAAGGGGTTGTATCGCCCTTCTTGTTGCCTATTTGTATGTGCCTTTGCATCATCTCTTAGCATGTAAAAGTCAAAAATTTTTGGCCTTTAAACCATTGAAATTCAGAGTTATTTCAGTGGTAAAAAGTGTGTTTTGAAGTCCAAAAATGGAGGGGTTACCATCCCTTCCTTGTCTCTCTCTTCCATGCCTAGTTAGCATTACAAAGTAGTATATTTTTGTGGCTTATGTTAGCGTATTTCAAGCATGTTTTAGGCTCTATTTTGACATGTCTCAACTCTATTTTTGGTTGGTTGGAGCACTTGTTGCTTGCTTCTTGCACTTGTAGTGCAATTTTGCTTACTAATCTAGCATGTCTAATGAGTTAGCCTATTATTCTAGCTTGTGTTAGCTTGACTCCAGCACATTTTAGCTACTATTTTGACATGCTTTAAATCTGTTTTGGGTTTTTTTGGTCCTTTGAGGCTTAGTTTGCATGGCTGTAGTGTAATAGTCTTCACTAATCCAATATTTTGAGACTTTGAGCATGAAGTACTTGAGTTGTTTGCATAATATAGCATCATTTGACATATGATTTCAGTGCATATATCACTGTCACACTCTCACATATATCACTCTTTCATGGCTTTTGAGAGTTGTGCTTTGAGCCTTGCTTGTGAGCCAACATGTGAGCATGTTTTTCTTGCCGTTTATGCTTCCATCTCAGCATATTTTAGCCATTGTTTTGGCATGTCTTAGCTTTGTCCAGAGCTGGTTTGGTCATTTGAGCTTGATATTGCATGCCTCTAGTGTAGTGCTCTTCACTAGTTTTAATGCGTTTGGCTTTTGAACTTATTGTGCATATGTTGCTTGCATGTTGTAACACTATTTGTCATGCCATTTCAACACTAAAAAGTCTGCAACCTCCCTCATTTCTTTATTTTTCCATTTGTTTTGAGGGTTGGTTAACCTTATGATTATGTTTAAGCTTGAGATAGAGCTTGTACTCAATGGCTTTAACTCTCTTTTAAGGGTTCCTCCTAGCCAAAGGCATGATCTCTCTTATGTCTTAAATCATCCTTTGGTTGACCCCTCTCTCATTAGAGGACAATCACCTTGGACAAATTAACTAAAGAATGGCTTGGTAATGCTAAAATGTGTAAACAAAATTGAATCAAGTAAAACATGACTAAGATAAGCATGTTGTTTGCATTGTATGTGTTCAATCAGACGTTATAGGAAGATTGGTCCATTTCATACTCAAAGTGATGAAATGAGCCAATCTCCTTTGTCACCATCACCCTTGATCATGCATGATAGGGTGGTGGTCCTTCGAGTCTTATTTGTGCATTCATTGACATTGTACAAGCTTGACTCTTTGGCCATCATGCATTGAAAATGCTTGATTGGTGGCTTGAGAGCCAAGAATTACACTCCTTTGAGCTTAAGAAATGATAAGAAGGGTAATAGTACATATATTGTGTGAGAATACACTGCTTTGCCTCTGTTTGCTCTCTATTGTAGCAAAAAGGAGAATTCCAGGGAAAGGGTGGCCGACCGGCCACCAGTGGCGGCCGACAGCCATAAATAGTAGCCGACAGCCACAAATAGTAGCCGACAGCCACCTATGGTAGCTGATCGGCCACCAGTGGAAAAGTTGTTCAAAATGTTCCTATGTTGGGGCAGAAGCAGTCTAGAAATCAGTGCAATGTTCAGAAATCAAGGCAAAGTGCAAACAAAGGCATCCAAAGACAAGGCGGTGGATTTTCGGAAGAAAGCCAACCGAGCATGCATGTCTCCCTCGCCCGCGAGGCCACTTAATTGCTTTATTAGCTAGTTGTAGCTGATTAATACATGTGGTGTAATTAATTAGTTTAATTTTTTTTGTAATATTCTAATTAGCTTAGCATAGCTAGTTGTTCAATTCGGTTTGTAATAATTAATTAGCTAGAATAGTTAACTAGTTTCGTTTTGTAATAATTAGCTTAGCTTAGATTAGCTTAGCTTATTCATTCGGACCCTCCTTCGCAAGGGCACAAATGTTGTAATAAGGGTGTGTGCGTATGTACATGTCTTCCAACCTTACGTCTTTCTCCCTTTTATGTAACTGTTTTCAGTGGTTAGATTAGGATATGTTTCGATTAGCATACCTTATGCTCGCATGCGTGCATCATTCATTTGTCTTGCATGCACCGAGGCTCGGCGCATCATTCAAACTGCATCGTAATATTTGTTTCAAAGCATGTTATCAAAATGTTGCATTCATATGCCATCTTAGATAGCCGAGCCTATTTCGTTGCATTATTGCATGTGTTGCATTAGGCTTCTTGTATAGTTAGGATCATGCATTCTTTCTGACTACCTTTTGTTATGGTTTGGAGTACACTGTAAGTTTTATACTTTAGCATACTTGCATGAGTTTGAGTGTTGCCACGATCGCATGCTTGCCATGAGGCTATTTGCTTAAATGATTAATTGTATGAATGCCTGTGAATAAAGGCTTTGTTGCTTGAATTGAAACAATTTGATGATTGTGAGTTTTAAGCCCACTTTGCGAAGTGGCAAATCATCATGTTTTGAGCCCACTTGAGGGTGGCAAATCTGCGCTTTAGCCCACTTGAGGGTGGCACTTTCAAACCATTTTCACAAACAAACATGAGTTGATTTGTTCCAATTATTGCGATTTAGTCGATACTTGTATGTGTGCATCACATAGCAAAGTTAGCTAATAACCGGGACAAGAACACATGAGGTTTATAAAACAACATATCATACTTAGTAGAGGCCGATCTTTTGATCGGGCGAGCGGAGGTGCTCATTTCAGGACTTGCCCCTCTCGTACCCAGGTTCCCAAGCTGAGGCAACTTTGGTGATGACGGACACGTGGCCTTTGGCACGAGTCAAAGTTTCCTAAATTTTTCAAAAACAAAATATTTAGGTGGCGACTCTGTAATCTGGCAAAGCAGTCCAATTTTGACAATATTTGATTTAAATTCTGATTTTCCAAAATGACTTGCCGGATTGGACTCTTTGGTGTTTATCAGTCTCACATTGCACTTTGTGAGATTATATTCAGAACCGTGACAGGAGTCCGAACTGTAGGACCAATTCAAGCCACTCCGAAAGGAGGGGCGCAAAGAAAGTCGAGCCTACAGTTATATATAGAGTACTTACTTCCACATTGATGTCTTATACTTTGATGTGTAAGAGCATCTTGAACAGACTCTTTAAGAGAGGCCCATTAGCTATTATAATATTAGTATCTTCTTATTTTACTTCCTCCAATAAACTAACTACTACACTAGTTATTTTAACAAAAAAATTCCAAGCTAGCTACATTTGAAGAGTTTTATTTAGAGACTCTTTAAACTATTTGTATGAATAAATAAGTAAAAGTATCATTGGAGAACATAGATAAAAAACTAATTAGGTAAAATAAAATTTTGTGGCTTTTTTTTTTTTTTTGTACTATAATTAGTGAAAAGTAAAGAGTAGTGTTGAAATTGCTCTAAGAATAAAATATCATTTTTTATTAGTTTAAAATACAGGGGTTCACAATTTTGGGTGAGGGCAACACACATTTTGGATATAGAATCCACTATTTGGGGGGAAAAGAACTATGGTGCACACTCCCTCAAGGAGTGTGCATTATATACGCCTTATAATGAAAGGAAAAAGTTATATAATTTCATATTTTTTGAGTTATAACTTTATTAAAAAAAATAAATAAATAAATCATAACCAAATATTGCATGAGGTATAACCAAAGATCTCAAAATAATATCATAATTAAAGAAGAAAATTGATCATAACTAAAGATGAAAAAATGGCAGAACTAAATGTGCATATGGTATGGGGTGTGTATGATAAAATTCTCCCCATTATTTTAGACTAATTAAATGTTTTGTTTTGTTTAGGAGTGTTTTGTCTATTTTGGCCTAATTTGGAAAGTTGGTAAATTTTTAACTTTTAACTTATTTTGAGTCATATCACCTCTCTACTTTTTTTATATAATTTTTTTTTTAAATAAGACAAAAAATCAACTTTTAATAAACTTCCCAAACAACCCTTTGGGAATTCATTTATATTATCATGTATTATATCATGATCTTCGTCATTATATAATAGTAATCTATTATGTTTTATTAAAATATCATATATGAGTCAAATAGAAAAAATATGTTTATTTTCTCGTAAACTATTTTGATGGAACCAACTTTGATGGTGATATTTATCTTTCGATTTTTTAAAATTAATAATGTTAAGATAATAATTTTATTTATTTATTATATTTTATTCACTGTCTTATGTTTTATTGTTTTAAGTAGTGAAATTTATTAAATCAATAAAATTATGACATATGAAATAATAAATTAAGCATGATAAATAAATTAATCATCTTAACATTATTTAATTTTGGCAAACAATACCAAGCAGTCTTTTTGAATAATGTCATAACACATATTGGTACATTAATTGATATACTAATTGATGCATGTAGCACTACCGTTTGTTTTTTGGGTTAATGTAAAGTTCCACATTTTGTAAACCCGAACTACTATATTTAAACTCATATTAATTGTTCCATCAAAAATAAAAAATAAAAAACTCAAATTAATTGTCCATTTCTAAAAAAAAGGGAGGGGGGGGGGGGGGGTTTTTTGTTTTTTTAGGGTCTCTGGTATTAAGATTTTATAGCATAAAGGACATCCAATATTTTCATAATGTCTAAAGTTTCTCCACATCGATCTAGAGAAAATTCAATCTAGAGAAAATTGAAATTTCTCTAAGTTCAAATCTAATTCCTAAAAAAGTACAAGTCGAAACTCCAATTTCTTCTGATTTCAATTTGATTTGACTTTCTTTGATTTTAATGGCGATGGAAGACAGAAATTCATTCCCCCCGATTCCCTCCTGTTTGGTTTCCCTGAAAAAGACTACAAAAATAAAATATTTGGATTACCTTCTCGTGATCACGATTTCGATGCTTTCAAATCAAATCACGCATATTTATTTCAAATTGATTTAATCATAATCCTCTGCATTTGGGTGACGAGTTAGATTGGTGATATGTAGATATGCATTGGATGTGAATGTGGAAAGAGCTGAAGGTGTGCTCATGCACAGGAGACTACTTCATCTGGCAGAAGACCCTGCTGCTTGACTTGTATTTGAAGTTCGTCTCATGCAGGTACTTAGAGTTTTCAGTGGGACTCATTTTAGGTGGGTGAGATATATGGGGATGGATGAGGGACCGTAGACATTACAAAATAATATTATAAATCTCTCCCATTATTAAAAATGAGAGGGGAACCTTAAATTAATTTTCTCAAAAAAGAACCCCAATTGAATGATATAAGTGGAAGTCAATGATTACAACGATGCGACAACAATTATAATAATCACAATAAATTCATTTGAGATTTTTACGGAAAAAGTCATATGCATTACACATTTCCTATTTTCAAAGCATGTTATGAGGTAATACAAAACTAAATAAATATTCAAATTAAATGCGTTAAAGGCTTATATATTATAAATATTAGAATCTTGTTACAAAAAGATAGGTCTCTATCCCATACAAAAAATAAACTCAAAAAGCTAATACAAAACAATGGACAATCTTCAACTTCAACCTCTTGTTCCATAATTTGGTTATCAACAGCAACTATGCTATGATTATTTCTGTCAAGAGCAGCTATAATCTTCACCTTCCAAATTGCAATATCACCGTTTGGCCACCCCACCCAAAAAAAAAAATTTAAAAAAAAATAAATAAATATAAAAATTAAATTAAATTAACCAGTGAATATGAAAATTAATAGCCATTAACAACACTTGAATCTATCAAACTACATGTAAGCAGCATAAGTGATGATACAAATTTCAGTCACTTGAATCTTAGAAATATATATGATCAAATACATTTCATGTAGTTTGAATGGGGTTATCTATTTAAGTTGCCCATGTGCACTCTGCACTATAATTGTTACCTACAGTGTAGAATGTATTTGAAGTAGGAGTGCAAGATCCAACCCTTTTTTGAGGCAAAAATTTGTTCTTATCAAATTTTATTATGCCTGATGCTTAACAATAATACAACAGGAATGATGAAACAAACAAGAAAAAAAAAATGTCATATAAATTAAAATTAAGGACAAAATTTTTAGTTCACTCTGTTTGATTGAGTTTTCAAATTTGTTTTCTAAAAATTTTTTAGAAACTCGTTAGCCAAGTTGAGAAAATTGAGAAATACAGGTTTTTCTTTAGTCATTTTTCAATACGCAATTCTATCAAATATTTCAGATTTATATATTTTCGTATAACTTTAGTTGCAGTATTCATGGAATACCCCCAAAGTGAATTGCTTCTGCATATGGAAAACAAAATTCTCGAAACCTCAAATCAAACAACGAAATCCCTAATCCTAATATTTTTTAATGAAAATAAGTTTTTAGCAATACCCATTTCAATCTATAAAAATTGAAAAATTGCTTACCCAAATCAAACTGTGAAGTCCTTTCGATTCTCCATCGACTTTCATTCGTCGACTATAAGACCACTCTCGTTCGTCTCTGTACTTCATGAGATGAAATGGATATAAGAGATCCGTCAGAGGGAGAATACTTACGATGGAGATGAATGAGAGGTTGAACAGAGATGTGATTGAACAGAGTAGTTCTCAGAGAGAGAGAGAGAGAGAGAAAGAAAGAGAGAGAAGGGTTTGTTTGGGTCTTTGTATATTGGGTGGGTCGTATAGGTCTGAAGTGGCAATGCCACATTATCTGTTGGCATGTTAGTTAGTAGGGTAATTGGTGCATACAACTTTACTTAGGCCTAGTTTGGAAAGATTGAAAAAAGACAAAAAGTCAAAAAGTCACTATCCTATTTAAGTCACATCACCTCTCTAACACATCACTTCAAACCCAACCCAAATCCAACTCATATTTCATAAAAAGTCAAAAAGTGCACTTATTTAGTCTCCCAAACTAGGCCTTAATAGAAAATGAACAACTTGGGAGTGGAGGTGATGAATCTGATCCTATGGGGAAGTGGCATTTTGCTCAAAAAGTATTATAAAAGCAATTCAAATTTCCCTCCAAAACTTTTCCAATTTACCGTGCATGAATAATATAGTTCCAAAGCCTCTTTTTTTTTTTTTTTTCTTTTCCTTTTTTTTTTTTTTTTTTTTTTTTGAGGAATAAGAAAAGCAATTATAATAAAACAAAACAAACAACATGCAAGATTAACTACAAACAACAAAAATAAATTCATCAAAAAATCAAGTACGATCTAGGAAAAATCACCAATCTTTTTATAGATGTGAGTTCCAAAGCATTTTATGTATATTCAATTTTAGAATTCTCCAGAATAATTATCTGTATAATAAAGCAGGTCTATTTTTTAAAATGTGCCAAATGTCTAAGAGATATATTTTGTATCAATGGCTGAGATTAATTTCCAAATTCATCATAAGGTCAAGATTTCTTTAATTCCCACTCACCCACCTTCTTTTCTCCTCTTTTTGTTCACTCATGCATTCTCTCTCTCTCTCTCTCTCTCTCTCTTGTGCGCCCACCTTCTTGCTCTCTCCATCTCTCCTGCCCACCTTCCTCCTCTTTCTTTTTTTTTTATTTTTTATTTTCTCCCCTTTTTTATTTTCATCCCTTATTTTTTTTATTTTGCTTTTTTGTTCACTTATTTTGTTTACACTATGCATTTAGGCACAAACATACACTAATAAATCAATAAAACATATAATTTAAACACATGAATATAATATACAGAGCCTGGAGAGTTTATCTCTCAAATCTTAAATTGAATCGGGTACTAGTGTACACAAATCAAGACGATCAATCGCCTAATTTTATTTTTTCCGACCATGGTTCTTGTTGAAGTAATATAACTTCTTAGGGTCATTTATTATAATGATTTATGATATTCGGGACCCATAATACAATACTTAAAAGTTTAAATCTGCCCAGTCATTACATACAAGATAAAGAAATTTGACAATATCCAGATAACAAAGACACCAAACGTTTTTTCAAACAAAAATTCAACTTGCGATGTTCTTGAAGAGAATGTGTGCACCATGTTGAGGTTGCAAAGTTATGCACTGAAATGGGGCATGAGCATATGAAGGCGACACTGAGAATGAATATCGTCTTACAATCATAGCTAAAACAATTTTGGCTTCCACCATAGCCAAATTTTGGCCTACACAAATTCTGGCACCCAAACCAAATGGAACGAATGCACCGAGTTGCTTTTGAACCTCAGTGAATCTCATTGGATTGAACTCATTGGCATCTACTCCCCATATCTTAGTTTCATGATAAACAGCAGTCAAGCTAGGTAGAGTTAGGTGTCAACTGGAACATTAAGCCCGCCTAGCCTCACATTTTTTGTTGCTTTCCTCATCAACATCACTATTGGAAGGTAAAGTTGTAGTGTTTCATTGAGTATCATATTCATCTACCATAAAGATATACGTAACCAAATCAAATCAAACTAAATCTTATGTCCTAATCAAGTGAGGTCAACTGTATGAATAAATGCTAATAATTAAATAATATTAACGGTGGTTTTTGTAATGTGTGACCAAATAGTGAACAACCGTTAAAGATGTTAAGTTGGGTAGAAAAACTTATGTATGTGTCTTTCTATTTTTTAATCCTTTCTTTATAACGATTGTTTCTCTTACGCTGTGTTTGGTTGGGAGATTTGGAAAGAGAAAAGGAAAAGGTGTATGAAATTAGGTGAAATATAAGTACATTTTATTCATATTTCACCTATCATTTCCATTTCCCTTTTCCAAATCCCTCCTCAAATCTCTCAACCAAACACAACAATAGCCTATTCATAGGCAAGATTCTTACAGGACGTTGGTTCTACAACCTTACTTTAATTTTAATGGAGACAAATGATAATGTGACTATCATGCAATTGGATGCAGTTATTTGAGTAGGAAGCAATTAAGTTCACTATTAACCTAACATGATTAAAATTTGTTGACAACATTCTCTTTGGTTGTGCTTTTTTTTCTATTTTGTTTCTTTTATTTTTCAAAAACACATTTATTTGGTAAATTGCTTTCAAAATTTGTTGTAGGAATGTGTTTATGAAAACAACCCCATTTCAGCGAAACACAAAAACTTGTTTCCAAATTTCTTGCACATAAAAGTGAAAATGATATGAAAATTATGGGTATTTTCAATACATTTCATTTTTTTTTTTAATTTCCTAAGAACACAAAAAACAAAAATAATTGTGACACAAAAACTTGGCAAATTATTTTGGAAAAAAAAAATGAAATTACCCAAATTTAGGAAACAATTTTAATAGTTGATTTTTAGAAACTCTTATGGCAAGAAAATGAAAGCAACGTGAAAATCTAAGTGTTTTCAAATTTTTCATTATTTTTGCATTTGAAAACATGAAAAATAATTATAAATGGGTAAATTACACTAATATCACCTAAGATTTGGTGAATAAATTACAATTAACTCCACAATTTTGATATTATTTAACTGGTATAACATTTTTCCCCATTCTATTAACGAGTCATCAATTAAGTAATCATATTTTATGATATCAGGCTACACATTTTACTATATGTCCAAATTACCCTCTTGAACCCATATCATACATAATCACGTTTACATGAACATACCTCACATGCATACATAATCGTTTAGACATACGTACATAACTCCCAACCCTACCCTCTTCACTTACAACCCAACACTCCAAACCACAAAATGACTCTCTTTCTTCAATAAAACCCCTTTTCCCATGTTGTTGATGCTGAAACTAGTGTATTGAAATAGGTATCGCGCACAAAATGTCAATCTTTCGTTGCTTCTATTTGTTGATTATGCAAGTACTAGTTTTAGGATTTGATGGTGTTGGTTTTGATAAAAGATGCTTCACATGGAATGGTACAAATTGGGTCTTCTAGTTTTCTACCCAAGGTTTAGCTTGATTTGTGCTGAGCTTTTCAATCATTCACTACAAATTCAAGGTCACTGAAAAATACCCATTGTTATTGATAATGTGTTGAGTGTAAAGATCAATGGCATTGATAGCCATCATGATGATGTAGATGCTGAGGTGTTTGGTTGGCAATGGTTTTTGTGTGGTGGTGGGGGTTATACAGTGGTGAAAAGGGGGAATAGAAGGTAGGGGTAATGACAAACGATGGTGGAAGGGTGTATGGGACATATGGTGGAAAGAATATGTAGGTTGTGTGGGATTTATTCCACATCTCACCAATGCGAACTGAAGCACACCCACACACATGCCAAAGAGAAAAAATAATCACACAGATTTACGTCGTTCAGCCCAAATTGCCTACATCCATGGAAAAGAGAGCTTCCATTATCAATAAAATAGAAAATACACATGAGATAACCAAAACACTCAAAATCCACACCACTACCCAAATCCTATGCTCAAGGGTAGTTAAGCCCTTGCTAACTCCGGTGCCCATGGTTTTTTTTCTCTTACCCCTTACATCTCTAATTTTCCCTCGTTACTCTCTCAGTCTCTCTTAGAGAAACCCTATAGTCCACATGACTATTTATAATAGTCTACACATGAGAATGCTAGTTTCGTACAATTAGTTAATCAAATCTTACACATATTAGGTTTCCTAGTTGATTCCAGATTCTACTATCCTAACCCAAATACATGTATAAATCAACCTAATAACTATATGAGACTTGTAGACACTCCATTTTAGAAATCAAATGTTTTGGTTTCTAAAAGTGAAAATTTTGTTACAAAAGATATTTAGGGACCAATTTTTATCATAATGAGGATAATCGTTAAAAGGTCGTCATGAAAAGTCAAAAATAGGGCTTTTAGCAAGAAAATTTTGAAAGTGTCACTAATAAATAGACTTTTAAAGACAAAATAATTTGGTCTGAAAATGGTTTATTTTTTGAGAGAAAAAATTTGGTCGCAAAAGGATAATAATTCATCACTAATGTCTAATTTTCGTTGGTAAAAGTATAATAACGACACTTTTCGCAACAAAAATATTTGGTTCCTAAAAAATAATTTTATCTCTAAATTTTTGTCTCTAAAATCTTTATTTTTTGTAGTGATCCTCCTTTGTTTGATTTGTTTGTTACTTGATGTTGGTCCTTTTAGTATTTCTAATTCCTTTCTTTAGGCAGATCCTTGAGGGAAGACAGATATATATAATCACGGACGAATTCAAAATTATTACTATAGAAGTGTAAAAGTATGTTTAAGGGTACAAGTCTTTATAATTTTAAATTATTTTAAAATTTTTAATATATTATATGATATTTTTTAAATTTTTTGGGGTACAGTCGCTCCCTTCGCACCCTCTTAGATCCATAAAATACGACAGTATGTACTGAGTTCTTCTACGTTTTCCTGTTTTTTGTTGGGCTTTTGTTTGAAAAAGTAGAGCCAACTACAGATTTTTTTTCATTATTTAAAATATTTATTTTGTAAGGTCTTATATATATATATATATATATATATGTATATATATTATCTATGAAATTAAATCGATTATATAATTGTAACTTTTTCATTTTATTATATTTATCTCAAAAAGATAGATTTCATTCTTATATGATGTTATATATAGAGTATTTACTTCCACATCGATATCTTATACTTTGATGTATAAGAGCATCTCGAACATACTCTTTAAGAGAGGCCCATTAGCTATTATAATATTAGTATCTTCTTATTTTACTTCCTCCAATAGACAATTATTACATTAGTTATTTTAACAAAAAAAATTCCAAATTAGCTACATTTGAAGAGTTTTAAGAGACTCTTTAAACTATTTGTATGGATAAATAAGTAAAGCAAAAGTATCATTGGAGAACATAGATAAAAAAAGTAATTAGGTAAAATAAAATTTTCTGTTTTTTTTTTTTATTTATTTATTTTTTGTACTATAATTAATGAAAAGTAAATAGTAGTGTTGGAATTGCTCTGAGAATAAAATATCATTTTTTATTAGCTTAAAACACGGGTTCACAATTTTGGGTGAGGGTAACACACATTTTGGATATAGAATCCACTATTTGGGGGAAAAAAAAACTATGGTGCACACCCCCTCAAAGAGTGTGCATTATATACACCTTATGATGAAAGAAAAAAATTGTATAATTTTATATTTTTTGAGTTTTAACTTTATAAATAAATAAATAAATAAATCATAACCAAATACTACATGAGGTATAATCAAAGATTTCAAAATAATGTCATAATTAAAGAAGAAAATTGATCATAACTAAAGATGAAAAATGACAAAACTAAATGTGCATATGGTATGGGGTGTGTATGATAAAATTCTCCCCATTATTTTAGACTAATTAAATGTTGTGTTTTGTTCAGGAGTGTTTTGTCTATTTTGGCCTAATTTGGGAACTTGGTAGCCAATTTTTAGTTTTCAACCTATTTTGAGTCACATCATCTCTCTACTTTTTTACATAATTTTTTTTTTTTAAAAAAAAGACAAAAAATCAACTTTTAATAAACTTCCCAAACAACCCTTTGGGAATTCATTTATGTTATCATGTATTATATCATGATCTTCGTCAAATAGAAAAAAATATGTTTATTTTCTCATAAACTATTTTGATGAAACCAACTTTGATGGTGATATTTATCTTTCGATTTTTTAAAATTAATAATGTTAAGATAATAATTTTATTTATTTATTATATTTTATTCACTGTCTTATGTTTTATTGTTTTAAGTAGTGAAATTTATTAAATCAATAAAATTATCACATATGAAATAATAAATTAAGCATGATAAATAAATTAATCATCTTAACATTATTGAATTTTTGCAAACAATACCAAGCAGTCTTTTTGAATAATGTCATAACACATATTGGTACATTAATTGATATACTAATTGATGCACGTAGCACTACCGTTTGTTTTTTGGGTTAATGTAAAGTTCTACATTTTGTAAACCCAAACTACTATATTTAAACTCATATTAATTGTTCCATCAAAAATAAAAAATAAAAAAACTCAAATGACTTGTCCATTTCTAAAAAAAAAGGGAGGGGGGTTGGGGATTTTTTTTTTTTGTTTTAGGCTCCTGGTATTAAGATTTTATAGCATAAAAGACATCCAATATTTTCATAATGTCTAAGGTTTCTCAATATCGATCCAGAGAAAATTCGATCTAGAGAAAATTGAAACTTCTCTAAGTTCAAATCCAAATCCTTGAAAAGTACAAATCCAAACTCCAATTTTTTCTGATTTCAATTTGATTTGACTTTCTTTGATTTTAATGGCGATGGAAGACAGAAATTCATTCCTCCTAATTCCCTCCTGTTTGGTTTCCCTAAAAAAGACTACAAAATTAAAATATCTGGATTACCTTATCGTGTTCACAATTTCGATGCTTTCAAATCAAATCACGCATGTTTATTTCAAATTGATTTAATCATAATCCTCTGCATTTGGGTGACAAGTTGGATTGGTGATATGTAGATATGCATTGGATGTGAATGTAGAAAGGGCTGAAGATGTGCTCATGCACAGGAGAGTACTTCATCTCACAGAAGACCCTGTTGCTCAACCTGTATTTGAAGTTCGTCTCGTGCAAGTACTTAGAGTTTTCAGTGGACTCATTTTGGGTGGGTGAGATATATGAGGATGGATGGGGGACCGTAGACATCACAAAATAATATTATAAATCTCTCTCATTATTAAAAATGAGAGAGGAACCTTTGATTAATTTTCTCAAAAAAGAACCCCAATTGAATGATATAAGTGGAAGTCAATGATTACAACAATGCAGCAACAATTATACTAATCACAATAAATTCATTTGAGATTTTTACGGAAAAAGTCATATGCATTACATATTTCCGATTTTCAAAACATGTTATGAGGCAATCAATAATGCTTGAGACCACTAAAAGTGTCATTTTGCTCAAAAAGTGTTACAGAGGCAATCAATAATGCTTGAGACCACTAAAAGTGGTGCTCTAAAAGCACCACTAGTGATGTGGCAATGGACGGGCCCACTGCTTGTGTCTTTTTTTTTTTTTTTTTTTTTTTTTTGTGAAAGTGTTTGCCAACTCATTAGTGGTGCCTTTTAATGGGATGTATCATTACCGTATAAGCAATTCAAATTTCCCTCCAAAAGTTCTCCAATTTACTATGCATGAATAATATAGTTCCAAAGCCTTTTTTTTTTTTTTCTTTTTTTTGAGGAATAAGAAAAGCGTTATATTAAAACAAAACAAACAACATATAAGATTAAAATAAAAACAAGAAAATCTTAAAGGGCCAAATAAACAACAAAACAATTAACTACAAACAACAAAAATAAATTCGTCAAAAAAATCAAGTACGATATAGGAAAAATCACCAATCTTTTCATAGATGTGAGTTCCAAAGCATTTTATGTATATTTAATTTTAGAATTCTCCAGAATAATTATCTGTATAATAAAGCAGGTCTGTTTTTTAAAATGTGCCAAATGTCTAAGAGATATATTTTGTATCAATGGCTGAGATTAATTCCCAAATTCATCATAAGGTCAAGGTTTATTTAATTCCCACTCACCCACCTTTTCTCCTCTTTTTGTTCGCTCATGCTCTCTCTCTTTCTCCCCTCTCTCTCTCTCACCTTCTTTCTCTCTCCCTCTCTCCTACCCACCTTCTCTCCTACCCACCTTCCTCCTCTTATTTATTTATTTTTAATTTTCTCCCCTTTTTTATTTTCATTCCTTATTTTTTTTTTATTTTGCTTTTTTGTTCACTTATTTTATTTACACTGTGCATTTAGGCGCGAACATACACTAATAAATCAATAAAACATATAATTTAAACACATAAATATAATATACAGAGCCTGAAGAGTCTATCTTTCAAATCTCAAATTGAATCGGGTACTAGTGTACACAAATCGAGACGATCAATCACCTAATTTTATTTTTTTCCAACCATGGTTCTTGTTGAAGTAATATAACTTCTTAGGGCCTTTTATGATAATTATTTAAGATATTCAGGACCCATAATACAATACTTAAAAATTTAAATTTGCCCAGTCATTACATACAAGATGAAGAAATTTGACAATATCCAAATAACAAAGACACCAAACGTTTTTTCAAACAAATATTTACCTTGCAATGTTCTTGAAGAGAATGTGTGCACCATGTTGAGGTTGCAAACTTATGTACTGAATTGGGGCGTGAGCATATGAAGGCGACACCGAGAATGAATATCGTCTGACAATCATAACTAAAACAATTTTGGCTTCCACCATAGCCAAATTTTGGCCTACACAAGTTCTGGCACCCAAACCAAATGGAACGAATGCACTGAGTTGCTTTCGAACCTCAGTGAATCTCATTGGATTGAACTCATTGGCTTCTACTCCCCATATCTTAGTTTCATGATAAACAGCAGTGAGGGCCAGGTAGAGTTGGGTGTCAATTGGAATGTTGAGCCCGCCTAGCCTCACATTTTTTGTTGCTTTCCTCATTAACATCACTGCTAGAGGGTAAAGTCGCAGTGTTTCATTGAGTATCATATTTATCTGCCATAAAGATATATGTAACGAAATCAAATCAAATTAAATTTTATGTCCCAATCAAGTGAGGTCAACTACATGAATAAATGCTAATAATTAAATAATATTAACGGTGGCTTTTTGTAATGTGTGACCAAATAGTGAACAACCATTAAAGATGTTAAGTTGGATAGAAAAACTTATGTCTGTGTCGTTCTATTTTTTAATCCTTTCTTTTCGACGATTGTTTCTCTTAGCCTATTCATGGGCAAAATTCTTACAGGACGTTGGTTCTACAACCTTACTTTAATTTTAATGGAGACAAATGATAATGTGACAATCATGCAATTGGATGCATTTATTTGAGTAGGAAGCGATTAAGTTCACTATTAACCTAACATGATCAAAATTTGTTAACAACAATCTCTTTGGTTGTGCTTCTTTTTCTATTTTTGTTTTTATTTTTCAAAAACACATGTATTTGGTAAATTGCTTTCAAAATTTGTTGTCGAAATGGGTTTATGAAAACAACCCCATTTCAGCAAAACACAGAAAGTTGTTTCCAAATTTCTTGCACATAAAAGTGAAAATGATATGAAAATTATGGGTATTTTCAATACATTTCATTTTTTTTTCCCCTAACAACACAAAAAACAAAAATAAAAAAATGAAAACAATTGGGTATGCCATAAAATTGTGACACAAAAACTTGGCAAATTATTTTCATAAAAAAAAAAATGAAATTACCCAAATTTAGGAAACAATTTTAATAGCTGATTTTCATAAACTCTTTTGGCAAGAAAATAAAAGCAATATGAAAATCTAAGTGCTTTCAAATTTTTCATTATTTTTGTTTTTGAAAACATGAAAAACAATTATAAATGGGTAAATTACACTAATATCCCCTAAGATTTGATGAATAAATTACAATTAACTCCACAACTTTGATATTATTTAACTCGTATAACATTTTTCCCCATTCTATTAACGAGTCATCAATTAAGTAATCATTTTTTATGATATCATGCTACACATTTTACTATATGTCCAAATTACCCTCTTGAACCCATATCATACATAATCACGTTTACATACATATAACTCACATGCATACATAATTGTTTAGACATACATACATAACTCCCAACCTCCCTTACAACCCAACACTCCAAACCACAAACTAACTCTCTTTCTCCAACAAAACCCCTTTTTCCATGCTGTTGATGTTGAAACTTGGAGTATCGAAATAGGTACCAGGTACAAAATGTCTATCTTTCGTTGCTTCTATTTGTTTATTATGCAAGTACTAGTTTTAGGATTTGATGGTGTTGGTTTTGATAAGAGATGCTTCACATGGAATGGTACAAATTGGGTCTTCTAATTTTCTACCCAAGGTTTAGCTTGATTTGTGCCAAACTTTTCAATCATTCACTATAAATTCAAGGTCACTGAAAAATACCCACTGTTATTGATTATGTGTTGAGTGTAACGATTAATGGCATTGATAGCTATCTTGATGATGTAGATGCTGAGGTGTTTGGTTGGCAATGGTTTTTGTGTGGTGGTGGGGGTTTTACAGTGATGAAAAGGGGCAATAGAAGGTAGGGGTAGCGACATACGATGGTGGAAGGGTATATGGGACATATGGTGGAAAGAATATGTAGGTTGTGTGGGATTTATTCCACATCTCACCAATGCGAATGGAAGCAAAACCACACAAATGCCAAAGAGAAAAAATAATCACATAGATTTACTTCATTCAGCCCAAATTGCCTACATCCATGGAAGAGTGAGCTTCCATTATCAATAAAATAGAAAATACATATGAGATAATCAAAGCACTCAAAATCCACACCACTAGCCAAATCCTATGCTCAAGGGTAGTTAAGCCCTTGCTAACCCCGATGCCCATGGTTTTTTTCTCTCACTCCTTACATCTCTATTTTTCCCTCGCTACTCTGTCAATCTCTCTTAGACCCTATAGTCTACATGACTATTTATAATAGTCTACCCATAAGAATCCTAGTTCCATACAATTAGTTAACCAAATCCTACACATATTAGGTTTCCTAGTAAATTCCAGACTCTACTATCCTAACCCAAATACATGTATAAATCAACAAAATAACTATATAGGACCTGTAGACACTCCATTTTGATTTATTCTAAGACTTAGGGCGCTTGTAAGCAGCCCAATGATGAAACGGTAATTATTTCATCTTTAGAATGTGTGAGATTGTTTGGAGTTACTATGCAAACCTATTTTAGCCAAAAAACAAAAAAATTAACTTTTTATGAAAATGACCATTTTACCTTTGAACTCGTTTTTAACCAAAAATCGACCTTTTAACCCCAATATAAAGAGGGAAGCCTAATTGTGTCTTCATTAATGATGTTTTCCAAAATTTGTAGCTAGATTTATCAAAACATTGATCGATAGGTAATTCGGACCTACTTAGGCCAAGAACAAGTCAATGGCACCGGACCATGCACTTCTGCATGCATTGATGACACACATACCGAGACAGGCTATGCGCACGCACATTTATTTATGGCAAAGCCAATTTTAAAAACTCAATTTTGGTGCAACTAAGAAGGGAAGTGGCAAGAAAATGCGATGGGAAGCCCTCAAGTACTCCCAAAGCTTTCCAATTGCCTATAAAAGGAGCCCTTTCCCCTCATTTTAAAAGGGTTAGACTTTTAAGAGATTTTTATGAGTTTTGGAGAGTGTTTCATCACCCTCTCTCCCTTCTTTGCCTTAGCTCCGAAAATACACTCTCACACAGCAACTTTAATCAACTAAAATCATCTAAGGTTTGAAGAACTTGAACTAACTCATAAACCTTTGCTAGAGGGAGGCTTGCAAGTAAGAAAACTTGAGTTTTCTTGCACTCTTCTTCGCGCGCCTTCGATTTATCCAAACTAGCTAGTAAAACACTTTTCTTTATCAATTTTAGTACTCTTTTAGTCTTATTTTCAGTAGCCTATCATTACTAGGATTTCAATTCATCATTCAATCATGTAGTTTGTTCATTTTACTCACTTTTTCACTTTATTTAGCATGTTATCTTTATTTCCATTAAAACAATATGTACATGTTTACTTAATCATATAGAAAACATGCATTAAGTCCGGTTTGATCATCATGTAGTTTAGCATATTTTTCTCTTTTTATTTTTTAGTTACTTTTCTTGCATAATTATCATGTTACTAGCCTCAAACTGGGCTTAGATTCATATTTTGCCTATATAAGTTGCATATTAGGATCATATTTACTTTATGACTTGCACGTAAGACACTTGAGTAGGCATCCAAGTAAGTCTTCCATTTTGCATAACATGTTCTTGCTTCATGGCATTGTTTTTCAATAACTCAAGTTAAACGCTTTGCTTGCAAAATTGTATGTTTTGGATGTCTTTATGAACATTGTTTATTTTAGGTTGGGTTTATGGTCATGAATCATTAAGAATCTTCGTTTCATTTGAAAATCATCATTTTTAGAAAACATGGCTCTATTCTCTTAATCTAAAATAAATGGTATTCGTCCTTTATTCAAATTACATAGTTTTAGGGTAGTAAAGGTTTAGGCTTAAAATGAATTGTATGGAATAATTATTCACTAAAATCATAAAATAGAGAATTAGTAGAGGCCGATTTCCGAATTGGGCAAAAAGGAGTGCTTTCATTCTATGACATTTCCCTTTTTTACCTTAGTTCTAGAATTGATAATCTCTAGTTATGATGGATTAGGTCTTTAGCTTAGTTTTCATTGTTAAAGGTTTCCTAATTCCCCATAAAATTAAGTTGTGACTCTTTCGATGTCAGATTAGCAAACCGGCACAACATGGGTAGAAACGTGCCTCATACTCGAAAAAGGCATGACCTCCACATGACCCACCTTTATCAAATGGGTAGACTAATCCTAACAATTACCCCCTCCATCCATGTGGGTTAAATGTTATATATGCACCCTCTAACCTCGGTGTCTTGGTTTTCAAGACACACTCCACATTTACCTAGAAGATGTTACACCCCCTTGAACCAAATGTCCATACTATTTGCACCTCACGTAATAATGCCCAAACATGCCCTTTGTAGCTTCCTCTGTCCTCATACTCAAGCTCATGAGAACCGTCGCATCTCCCTAGAGTGTCTCCGTTGCCACAAATTAAACCTCAATAGAAAAGAGACCCAAGTCCTACCTCGGTGTACACCTTCTTGTCGCGACCTATATCTCAATTTCTATGCCTAAAGGTCTTTTTTTGTGAACAATTTGCAACCTATTGTTTTCCTCCTTGGCCAGTATCCTCTATAACTGTTGCTCACACCATTCACCAAAGACTCATACTAATTGTCTGATGTTTGACAATAGCTTCCTTCTTGTCACAACATACTCCACGAGCCTGTACAAGTTGCCAATCATGATGTTCAATCAAACAAATGTCATCTGATTGACCTCGCAATGACTGAACTTCCTTGTTGATTGAATCATACTACTCTTGGACCACCTAGATCACATGCAATCACCATTGATTGCCCTTGAATCTGTTCAATCCCTTTAAATCCTTTTAGAATATGAAAATTCTAATTGTACCAATGAAATTGCAGCACCTGAAAACCTTAACAACCATCATTGCCATGAATTTTTCTAATACACATACACTGATCTATCCAAAAAAAAAAAAAAAAATTTAATCATTAATTTTTGCAAGCTTGCCCCACTAGATTACTTCTTGTTGTAACACAAAGCCAAATCAATGTTTTGGTCTTCCAATAAAGGCCATACTTAATGTAACCAACTATATATACGACCTAATGCCTTCGCCATATATATATATTTTTTTTCTGTACCACCATAATTTATTTCTTCTTTGTATGAGTCCTCCATGTTCAGTAATGCCACCATCTGCTAACCGCACTAAGGATTGACAACCATAAACTCTTATACCACTTGTTGGGATTTGTTCCACATCCACCAATGCAAACGGAAGCACATACATGCGCATGCCAAAAAGAAAAAATAATCACACAAATTTACGTGATTCGGCCCAAATTGCCTATATCCACGAGAGAGAGAGAGAGAGCTTCCACTATGAATAAAATAGAGAATACATGTGAGATGACCAAAACACTTACCTTTACTCGAACCCTATGCTCAAGGGTAGTTGCGCCCTTGCTAACCCCCGTTGCCCATGGTATTTTTCCTCTCACCCCTTACATCTCTAATTTTTCCCTCACTATTCTCTCAATCTCTCTAAGAGAAACCCTATAATCTATATGACTATTTATAATAATTTACCCATGAAAATTCTAATTTCATACAATTAGTTAACCAAATCCTAGGTTTCCTTGTAGATTCTGGATTCTACTATCCTAACCCAAATATATGTATAAACCAACCTAATAACTATATAGGACCCACCTTTGTCACATGGATAGACTAATCCTAATAGGCTAGAGAGAGAGAGCAACAAAGAATAGAAGTTAAAATAAAGGATAAAAAAGTAATTTTACTTTTTAAGTTAGTTCCGTTTAAACTTCTATTAATAAAGGGGATGTGTGTGTAATTTACTCAATATAAAAATGAAAAACAGAGACATCGAAAATTTAAAAATAAAAAATAAAAACTATTGATTAAACTTACAGTCTTGAAGTCATTTAAATTCTCTGCGGTTGGGAGCTCACTATCCTTGCAAATGCAAAACACTTCTTCACGAGCCTTGCTTTGCCATTCTTGATGCAATGCTAGTAGCAGAAGTGCCCAAGTCAAAAGATTTGCAGTAGTTTCCTTTCCTGCAAAGTAGAATGTTTTACATTCATCTATGATTTTCCTCCACTGTCAATCTCTCTTCTTTCCCGTCCTGATTCTTATAGCTGGACGATAACAAAGCTAGTAGATTTTTCGAATTTTCTTTTGTTTTGTTGTTAATCTCAATTAACGCCCTTATTGATTCTCGAGTTTCTTTCTCCAACTGCCGCCTCATTCTATTCTTTTTAGTAGGTAAGAACCTGCATATAAAAATTTGTTTTCAGAAATCAAAGAAAACAAGATTAGCCAAAACAAGAAAGTCAAGACTTGAATTTGTTAAGGATTTCTAGTAAAGCATTTGTAAAATAAAACAAGCTTCACAATCCATTTGTTGTAAATGGAAACATTTCATTTTGTTTCGTATTAGCTTAAAAGTGAGGTTTTCAATATTTGTTTATTTATTTATAAGAAATTTAAGGCTCCGTTTGGTAAGCCTCTCAAATTATAATTCCACTCATTGATTTGAGTGTATTGTTTGTTTTGAGCTTTCAAATCATAATTCTACACCTATTTCTCAAAACTCAATTCAAAACATAATCATTACTTTTCAAAACTCATAACCAAACACATAATTCAAAACTTTTTTCAAAACTCAATTTAAATCAATATTTTAATTTTTTAAATATTTTAAATATTTAAATATTTTTAAAATATTTTAATTTTGTTAAGATTTTAAATAAATTCAAACTCTATTTTATAAAAATATTTTTAAATATTTTAATTTTTTTGTTATGTATTTGGTTACGATTTGAGTGTAGAATTGTTTTTAAATTTAAAATATTAACATTTTAAATTATTTAAATTTTTTGAATATTTAAATTATTTAAATTTTTACAATTTAAATTTTTTGAATATTTATTTTAATTTTTTACTTATTAAATTTTTTAGATTATTTAAATTATTTAAATATTTATGATTTAAATTTTTTGAATATTTATGATTTAAATTTTTTGAATATTTATTTTGAAAAAAAATTATTTCCTTTGTAGTATTTTCAATTAAAAAAATGATTAATGTTATTTTCTGTTAATAATAAATTTTTTTAATTGAATTTTAAAAAGAGTTTGGTTATGAGTGTTTATCAGAATTTTCAATAGTGTGAAAGTAGTGTGTTTTGTTATGAGTTATAACAATTTGAATTAAGTTTTGAAAACTCTTTCCAAAACTCATAACCAAACAAATTTTCTTACTTCACATGTCAAATCAAACTTTCAAAACTCAATTTCATACTCAATTCAAAACTCAATTCAACACTCTATTCAAAAATCATAACCAAACAAATTTTCTACACTCAAATCATAATTTCACAACTTATAAACTCAAAATACAATTCATATTCTCAAATCATATTTATAAAACTCTACCAAACGCAACCTAAAATTCTCCAAACAAAAAATCATATGTATGGATTTTTGTGCTGTCCCAACTCCTAATGCTAACAATTTATCTTTATAAATAAAATACTCTTTAGCTATTCTACACAATTTATGTGTAATTATGTAGGTAAAATCTAAATGGGTTACCAAAGACTCGTGCTTTTTTGTTTTTTTTCACTTTTTATTTCAAGGTAAAAAGACAAACCCTATTTTACTTTTTAAATCAATTTAGACTAAAGGACATTGAAGATTAAAAAATATCTGGAAAAGGTTTAGTAAATACGAAGAAGAGAGAGAGAGAGAGAGAGAGAGAGAGAGAGAGAGAGAAGATTTTATAAGCATTTTTTTGATAAAATAAGCCTTTCATCCTTAGTAGACCATTTTCAAGAAATCTTCCTTCTTTCTTTTTTTTTTTTTTTTGGGGTCAATTTTTCAATGTTGTCTAGTCCAAACAAATCTAAAAAGTATTTTTTTTTTTTTTTTTTTTTTTTAAGATGGAAAACTAAAACAAACAAAAAATTGAAAAAGCCAAAAAAAAAAAAAAAAAAAAAAACCATATATAAATAAAATTGAAAGAAGAAGATTAGTGCTTTTACAAATGAGGCATTTAGTGAGAGGTTCCTCCATTTTTTAATTTTTTTTTAGTACAAGAAAATCCTCACATCCTCCCGCAGGTTCAAGGCAACACTTGAGTCAAGATCACTAAGGCATTTTGTTGTTCGTTTTGGACTAGAGACTATAATGTCAGAGTTTGCAATGACCTCTTAACACAAATTCTGCTTAAGTTGGAACTTGCACATTAGAGAAAAATCAAACCCATGCCAAGTGCTATATTGGTAGCAACTTGAGACCCCTTTTCCTAACCAACAACGCTGCACCCAGCGGGTTAGAAGTCCCATCTTGCAAATTTCTATTAATTCAAGTCTTTTGCAAAATAATTTAAACTCTTAAGTTACATTAAAATTTGTACTACGAACATACCCTGCTAAAATCATCGCCTCTGTGACTATACTAGCTTTCTCTATTCCGCTTTAGACAGCCGACTTCTATCACTTCCATTCTCTAAAAAGGCTATTATTACCTTGTACATGTATTATTAGGGGTGAATATTTGACACCTAATTCGTTAATACGATTTGAATCATATGTATAATTAAAGGGTTAAAGTTAAGTATTTTTTGATTCGAACCCAGATATAATACGATCTGAAAACACGAATATTAAATAGGTCATGTTTGGCTTGCACACATGAAATTCGAAATTGACATGTTTGGCCCGCGTAAAAATTTGTGTCGACACGTTGACATAAATCCACTATTATCTCACATGTAACCCAAATATAACCTGAATTTAGTGACCATAAGATCTTAAGTAGTTCTCATCCGTTACATTAAAACTTAAATCTCCATATAATATATACCTAATGAAGTACAATCCTAAATTAATGATAAATCGACAGAAGTCAAGATTGGTAGATAAGAGAATTTTTGAATGTGTGACAATAGTAGTATTTTCGTAGCAGGAGTCAATATAAAAGAAGGAAAATGAGTGGAAGCTCTAATTAGAGCTACCACTAGTGACGTGGCACCCACTGCCACAGTTTGTATTCTGTCTGTGTTTTTTTTTTTTTTTTTTTGCCACCTCATTAGTGGTGGGTTTAGAGCCACTAATTAGCGGTCTCTAGTACCACCGATAAAAGAATCACAACAATGTTATTTTAAATGTGACATAGCTGTAACATTATTATTATTATTAGTTTGATATTAGATGAAACTTGTTTTGCTTTTAAAATTTTATTAGATATTTAAATATTAATGAGTGATGATAGTTTATATTGGATGTGTAATGGATTAGTGATATATATTTTTAATTATTTTCATAGATATGGACATATATATTATCATTGTATGTCAATATTTAAACAAGTTATTTTTATGCATGTGATGTAAAATAAGTTTCTTCTTTTTTTTTTTTCTTTTTTTTTTGAATAAACAGTACAATTTGCTTATAATCTAAAACATAAACTTTTATTAATCGTATTACGTATGTTGTGTTAGGGTTAATACAATTATAAGTATTTTAGGTTAGTATCAAGAATTGATACGTTTAATTAAATGGATCGTGTTAATGTTTAATTATTTTACATACAAACCCAATATAACACGACACAAAAAGGAGATGACACAACATAATTTCCACCCTTATGTGCTATCAGTGTCAATTTTTATGCTGTGTGTATATGTATGTATATATACGGTTGTTATTGACTGAATTTGTCGCCCATAAATTTTTCGAACTTGTTTGAATAGAAGTAACTATTCATTAACAGGAGGTGTGTCTCAGACTTTCATCACTGCTATCACAGTTATTGGTAATGTAAAAATATAAACATTGTATTGAAGATACATCGTCTTCGTTTGGAAAGTGAGTTCTTTTTAAAATTTTTATTTTTTAACTATTTTAATCTAGGTTAAAAAATTTCTTGTAGGATTGACATTTTAGCTTTTTATTTTTTTTATTTTTGTGAGAGAAAAAGCGAAATGATTATACTTTAGATGTGATATTTTACCTTATTAACTTTTAAACATTTTTTTTGTGTGACTATTTTAACCCCAACCTCACATGCCAAACGAAGCCATTGGTAGTGAGAGTCATTACACTAATATTATGTTGACAAATAAGATGATAAGTATAATAATGGTACAAAAATATGATAAATGTAGCATCATTATTATTGAAATTAGTATTAGCTAGAACTATTACAGTAATTGATTATGGGCCAATGTACCGGTGAGACTAACAAATTATCAAATCAAAATTGTTTACATCTTATTATAATATTTGGTTGTCTAAAAGTAGTAATGATTATAATTCATTATGATTGAATGAAGCTGAGAAATTACTCAATTTTATTAAAATAAAAGATTACAAATTTCACGATTTCTCTCTCTCTTAACACACTAGAACAAACTAGAAAATTCTACAAAAAAAATTGAATAGAAATGACAAAATTTTCAATTTGTACAAAATTTCACAGTTTCACAAATTGAAATTCTTAGTAATTTTCAGTACTCCATATAGTTGCTTTACCAAAAAAAAAATTAGTTTTATTTTTTATAATTTTATATTTAATATTGATTTATTTTTATTTTTTTTTTTTTAAAATTTCGGTAAGGAGAATTCAAAAAATATAAATTAAAACAAAAAAGAGCAAATGAATGTATAAAATAGAAATTATAATATTTTAAAAGTAAAAATATATATTAAAAAAAAAATGCTTGACACGCGCGTCAACCATGAACACATCCACAAGAGGAGGCGTGGACAACCAAACTTGCTTGAAAAGGTAAAACAGTCTACCAAGTATGGAGTGTTGAAAAATTAGGACCGCATAGGTAAAAAAAATACGTGAGACACGAGTGTCGCATCTTGATTAATGTTGGGATCCTAAGCTAATCGATCGGGTAAAGATAGAGTGACCTGCTAATAGTCAGATAGGAGTGAGATTCGAACCTGAAACCTAATGAAGAGCATACTCGTAGGCTCATGATCCCTTACCTTCAACCAACTAGACTACTCTTACGGGTTAAATACGCGAGACTTAGCATAGTAAAGGCTTCACAAACAGGACTTGTATGTAATTAATCCTTTAAAAAATGATGAGGATTTACCTGAATTTAGGTGAAACAACTATGGTAGCAAAACAATAAAGTTGACGGCAATTGTAATAATAAGGAAATAAGTAATTGAAGGTTTCAACTTAATAGTCACCTGAATCCAGGAATGTAGACACTCCTTATAGCTTGTAACACTAGACCTGTTTGGCGTTCTTGTAATTAAAAAATGCGCTTTCCCTCTTCAAAACTGCTCCCAAAAGCCATTCGAGATATGATATCCGCAGAGAGGTCATGAAGTTGTTTGTGCACCTCCAGCTCGAATTCGTCCCTCCATCCTCTTTCTTCCTCCCATTTCTGGAGCATATTTATGGTACTGGCCACAATTTCCGGCACCCAACTCTATCATAATAAACAATATCAAATTAATAATATTGATCGTAGAGCTAATGTTAAATTTGCATTAGAATTGCATTGGACTAGTGGCAAAATATTTGTGTTTTTAGGTGTTAGTGCAAAGTGTATGGCAAAATGTTTAGCCAAGCCTACCTCTCAAGTTGATCCCATCTGCTTCTAGTTTTTTTTTATTTTTTTTTAAACTTTCATTTTCTAGAGTCCTTTTATTGTCTTCTAACTAAACTAGAAAAATGGCAGTCACTATATGCACATATATATTTGGTCAATCGGTAGAAGAGTAAAATTATATATATATATATATATATAAAGAGCTTAAGGTCACTGCTAAATGAATGATACATCAAAATTATTCTTATACAAATAAAATTATCTTGTTACCAAGGATTCTCTCTAAAGTAAAGAAATTCGAAATAGAAATTGAATTCTCATTTTTTTTATTTTTTGAATATTTTTAATTCTATTTTTTAAAAATTTTATAGAGCTATACCGACTCGAATGGTGGTGTATTCTTTTTTTTTTTTTTTGGTCATAATATCCTCACACACACAAAAACACATTTCAGAAATATTTTTTTGGATAAATTATACTTTATCCTTTTTATGTTTGATCAAATTTTTACGTTAGTCCTTAAGTTTTTTTTTTTTTTTACTTTGACCTTTCATGTTTCAAGTTTTTTCTAATTTATTCTAAAACTAACTTATGTTCAAAATTATAAAGAAAATGACACATTGACAATTATGTAACATAAAAATATATTATTATTTATGACTCATAACCCTGATATAATAATATTATTATTATGTCATGTGGCAGTTAATGTAGCATGTTTGTATAATTTTGAATAAAAGTTAGTTTTAGAAATAAATTGAAAAAAATTTGAAACATGAATGATTAAAGTAGAAGAAAAAAATTGAGAAAATAGTCAAACATAAGGGCAAGATTTACCCTTATTTTTTAGATGAAAAGCATCAACGAGAAACCTAGTTGGTTATTATTATTATTATTATTGTTGTTATTATTATTATTTTCTTCTCAGTATTTACAAAACAAATAATAATCTTACAAAAAAGTCATAAAAAAGACAAATTACACTTTGACCCTTAAAGTTTATTTTTTATTTTTTTTACTTTGGCCCTTCATAGTCAATTTTTTCTCAATTTACTCCTAAAGCTAATTTTTGTTAAAAATTACACAAGAAATGACACATAAATAGTCACGTGGCACAAAAATATTTTATTATATATAACTCAAATTTCTAAAATAAAGTTAAACTCCAATATAATAAAATATTTTTTTTTTATATTACGTGACAGTTATTATGACATTTTTTGCCTAATTGTGAACACAAATTAACTTTATGAATAAATTGAGAAAAACTTGAAACATAAATGGTTAAAGTGGGAAAAAATAAACTTTAATGCAAAAGTAACACTACTAAAAACAGGGCTTTTTGAGTCGGCAGAGTGCCGTCGCAAATAGTACATTTGCCGACACAAAAACGTTTTTGCGACGGCGTTTCGACGGCAACTCAAGGGTCGAAATTGGTGGGGTCGCAAATGTTTTTGAGTCGGCAATTTGCCGACGCAAAAGGTTTTATTTTTTTGTGACGGCATCGTGCCGACTCAAAAAGTGGTTCAATGTTTTAAGAAATTTAACCCATAATTTTCTTATGCGCCTCCCAAGTTTCGAACCCACAACCATTTGGAAGCTTTGACCGGACCCAAACTCTTCACTTTAAATCCACTTCGCCACTCTACCTCTTTCAGTTATTAATTGACATATTTATTATTTATAGTATATACACTCAATATTAATATAAAAGTATATCTATAAATATATATACATATAATTATAATTTCATTATTATGATATTCGAAAAAATTATCTTGATATACAAATAAATAAAGCAGAATGTGCTTAATTACATGTATCGCACAAATTAAATTTATTTATTTATTTATTTTTTATTTTTTATCGATCTGATTGATGTCTTAATATTAATTTATATTTAATTTTTTATTTAACATTAAATTATTTATTATCATTAAATTATTTTTATTTGACATTAAATTATTTAATTTAAATTTTTTATGCCTATATTAAATTATTTATTTAACATTAAATTATTTTTTATTTAATCTTTTATTTATTTAACATTAAATTATTTATTTAACATTAAATTTTTTATGCCTATATTAAATTATTTATTTAACATTAAATTATTTTTTATGTCTTAATATTAAATTATTTATTTAACATTAAATTATTTTTTATTTAACATTAAATTATTTTTTATTTAACATTAAATTATTTAATTTAAATTTTTTATGCCTATATACACTATTTTCTTCTTAATCCAATCACAACATATTTATATTTAATCTTTTAAATAAATTTTGTATAATTCTATTTCTACATATTTTTATTATCCAAATAAAAATAAAAATAAAATAAAATAATTAGAATCACTTTTAGTTTTATATTACTAATTCTCTTTTAATTTAACTATTATTTTTAATATCGAAATGAGTATTAAATATAATATATTTATTAAATATAATCAAGTAAATATATATATCTTGGTTATAAAATATATTTTTTGCTACGGCATTTGTTGCCGACACAAAAAGATGTAATTTTTTGCGTCGGCACAAATTTGCCGACTCAAAAGGTATATACCGACGCAAAAAGTCTATCTTTTGAGTCGGTAAATACTACCGACTCAAATAATGATATCAAATATTAGTTTTTTGTGTCGGCCAACGGTGCCGACTCAAAAGGTATGGTATTTGCGTCGGTAACTCTGTGCCGTCTCAAAAAGACTACCTTTTGCGACGGTAAAATTTGCCGACTCAAAAAAACCGACTCAAAAGGCCTTGTTTTTAGTAGTGTAAGAAAGTAAATAAACATAAAGGGGTAAAGTGTAATTTACCCTAAAACAAACCCCAAACACTTGGGCTCAGTTTATTTAAAATTTTCTACTTTTTTCTTACAAAATTTTCATCTTAATCAAATGTTTGTAAGAAAATATATTTTCTTTTCTATTTTTTTTTCTTTCGCTTCATTTTCTTTCACTTTCACTTTCTACTAAATTTTCTTTCTAATCAAACGAAACCTTAAGAAAGTCTTAAAACATTCATAATTTTTTATAAATAGTTTTTTTTTTTTTTTCCAAAAACAATTCTCTAAAATTCAAAACAACTTAAATGTTTATTAAAAATAAAATATTTAAAAAATAAAAATAATTGCATTTTTTTTTTTTTTTTTTTTTTTTTGAGTTAGTTGTCAATAGGAGAAACAGGAAAATAAAGAAAGTTTATTTGAACGAGAAAAAAAAGTCAAGAAACTGGACCAGAATTTACATGGTTTATAGGCTCACTAAAAAGATACTAAGAACTCATTTGGTAATAAAATTTTTTAGTAATTTTTTAATTTTTTAGTTAAAATATGATATAAAAAAATTAGTATGTTTTAGAGACTTTTAAACTAAAAAATAATGTTGTCAAATGAGACCTAAACTCTTTAATGTTGGATTTTAACCCACAATTTCAAATCACAAAATAATAATACACAATCTATAAGCAAAATATTTAAGTTTTTCTAAGAATAGTTGTCTATGTATATTTTTTAATCGGATAATCGTGAGACCCGTACGAGTCTAATTCGAATCATTATTTTATGTCACGGTATTTAAATTATTTATAAATAAAATAAAATAAAATAAACAACAAATATCTATAATCATTAATTTGGAATTCATAATGGACTTCACTGGTGCAAACAACACCGTCCACCAACACTGGTGCAAATAATATTTTTTCTTTTCTTTTTGTAAATAAAAACAAATTACAACCAAACATAAATTTCTCATTTATATTTCCCACAACATAAGGTGTGGAGCTGTAAATAAATTGAATTGTTCACAAATAGACTCGGCTAAACTCGTTTAGTAAATGAGTTGAGCTCGAACTCAAATAAACTCGATTCATCAAGTTCGGTTTATTTATTGTTATTTAAATTATATAATAAATGCATTATTTATATATTAAGTAATATAAATAATATTTTTTATTTAAATAATATAAATAATATTAAAAAAAATCTTATCGAGCCGGACCCTCAAATCTAATTACTTATCGAGCCGAGCTCTAGTTCAGTAACAAACTCGATAAGCTCAAATTTTTTTCTCCCAAACACCCACAAATATCCCTAGAAACATGCATAACTTATTAGAGAGAGAGAGATGAGGAATGACCTTAACTCTTTCCATGTTGAAGGCCTGGCTTGTAATCCTCCTATGAACAGCCCAGGTGTCACCGGTCAAGCCAAAAAGTCCTTGTCCAAAGAGCAGCTTGGACAAAGGGTTGAACCCAAGCTTCTCAAAGGACCCACTCTTATTCAGCAACACCTCCTTAATCATCTCTGGTTCGGCTATAGCCAACCGAGGCTTCGGTCCAAACCAGTACAGAAATGTCTTCCCATAAACCCTTGACCAGTTGTAGTAGTGCGGAATCGCCCTCTGAACGATGTCATGGTTGAAAGTTATCGGCCTCGATTCAGCTTCGGCAATCATACGCCGACTGATCTCGGCCGAGTTTCCGAAGATCGGACGGTAGCTAGGCCCCTCTATGCCTTGCCTCCTGAAGTGTCGTTGAAACTTCAATGGAACCCATATGATTGAGTGTATGAATTTTATTAAGAGGACTGAGATGAGGAGTAGCAAGATCCTCATCAGAAGTAGAATAGCCATACACTTGAAGCTGTGTGTGTGTGTGTGTGTGTGTGTGTGTGTGAGAGAGAGAGAGAGAGAGAGAGAGAGAGAGAGAGAGAAGAGAGGATAGGATTTGGAAGGATAGAAGAGGAGGAATTGAACACAAATCTTGGATGTGTCCCCTTGCCCCATGCATTTATTTTATTGGGCCACGTGATCACTATTGTTGACATAATGAAATCATTAATAGTAATGTTATATTTTACTACATTTAAAAATAAACAGCTTGTTGATTGTGTTTTTTCAAAAACACTTTTTAGAAAATTTTATTTTTTTATTTTTTATATTTTTTTAATATTTTAAGTAATTTTTTTTACTTTTTAAAAATACTTAACATAAATATATTTAAAAAGTAAAAAATTTGTGAAAAAAATCTTTTATAAATTCATTAAATACCAAAAATATAAAAAAATATGAGAATTTAATACATTTTTTTATATTTTTATTAAAAAATGAAAAGATACAACATTACTCTAATAATTAGATTGTGAATCTCACCTCCATATTGGGAATATGCTAATCTCACTTTTTGGAGATTAGTAATTCTATAAAACTTTTAGTTCTTTATGTGTTTTTTTTTTTTTTAACTAAATAAGATTTGGGTTTGATCGAGTGTTTCAGTTTGGTAAATTCATTTTCAAATTAATTTTTGTGATATGAATCATCACCTTTTTTTTCTTTGAATAGAATATTTATATAAAAAAATAATATGATTTGAAATCAGTAGTTATGAGGGTCGGCCCCGGGTAGAGGTCCACTAGGTCATGGCTTAGGATCCCTCAAAATAGATCCAAAAAAGGGACCCCTCCTATTAGGGATTTTTACTGGCCGGTCCTGCTTTTTATAGTTATTCCCATCTTAGTCTTGAAGATTGGTTTTATGCACCAATAAGTCCTGGAGTTCTATTTTTTGTACTGTTTTACCCCTGTTTTATTTTCCCCTGTTTTTGTTGCAATTTGTCACTGTAAACTTACCAGTGCATGAACTTTTCATTTATAATAATTGAGCATGCATGGAATTGATGAATAATGATTATTTTCGTCATTACGAAAGTTGTTCATGTATAATTGCGGGAGCATGGAATTCATCAATGATAAATTCATCACCATACAAATTTTGTGTGGATAATTGAGCATGCATACATATTCATGGACTTGATGTACACACACACACATATATATATATATATATATATACAAGGCAATCTTTGCATTTACAGCCTAAATGCGCTGAATTATAGATCATCCAAGAGAGATATTACCATGTGTATCTAGAAAATATATTAGACTATACATGAAATTTGCAAGCATTATCCAAAAAATATATCAAAATAGATAATTTATCATGTGCATGCTTGCACAAAGTGTCAATACCAAGTCATCATCGTCACAAATCAACACAAGATTCAAAGACATATTCAGTGATAAATTTATCACTGACTATTTGTTAAAAAATTACAAAAAGAAAATTTTGTCATCATTGTCACAAATCAACACAAGATTCAAAGATATATTCAATGTTAAATTTATCACTAATAAATTTCTCATTGACTGTTTGTTAAAAAATTATAAAAAGAAAATCTCGTCATCATCATCACAAATCAACACAAAGATTCGAAGACATTTTCAGTGATAAATTTATCACTGATAGAAACATTCACATAAATTTCTCACTGACTGTTTGTTAAAAAATTATAAAAAGAACGTCACAAATCAACACATAGATTCGAAGACACATTCATTGATAAATTTCTCACTGATTGTTTGTTAAAAAATTACAAAAAGAAAATCTCATCATCATCGTAACAAATCAATACAAGATTCAAAGACATATATCAGTGATAAATTTATCACTGATATATTAAACCTTTGTTTGCAACAGATTTGGTTTGAGAGAAATAAAGAGAGAGGATGGGAGAGAGAGAGAGAGAGAGAGAGAGAGGCGAGATTTGGAGAATCAATGTTGCTTGTAGTCATTTGAAGTTGATTTCACAATAGAAACAACTAGATTGATGTAGATCTAGGACAAAGTAAATTTCTTCGGATGTTGTTCCAAATCGCCAGAGATCTCTTTGTTTATAGGAAATTCGCTGAGAATTCACTTGAGAAATCGCATTTCAAATCACATGGCTTCTTCACATGTTTGTGAAAGAGAGATTGTGGAATTGTGTTTCAGCATGTGGTGGTCAAGAATAGGGGTAAATTGGGAATGCAAAAAAGTAAATATTAGGTCAGGAGTTTGTGGGTATTAACTCTAGTCCAAGGGACTGGCTGGTAACTTCCCTTTATAGTTTAGTATAATATATTAGGTTTGTTGTAAGTCTAAAAAAAATTTAAAAGACACAAACTAACTTAAAATAAATTGACCCATTAAAAAAATTAAAAGGCCCATTCAAAATTAAAAGGGCACATTCTCTCTCCCTATTAAGTTCTTAATCCTAACTCTTAATTCAATTTTTCCAAAAACTTAAGAGAAACGGCACAACAAAGAACTAACGAATTTCTCAAGAATTCAGAGCAGCAGCACACCATAGGTAGGCACCAAACAGAATTAGCTTTGGTACTTACCAAACGGAAATAGCTTTGATGTTTATCAAACAGAATTAGTTTTGATGTTTATCAAACGGAATTAGTTTTGGTACTTACCAAATGGAAATAGCTTTGATGTTTATCAAACGGAATTAGCTTTGATGTTTATCAAACAAATTCAGCTTTGGTCTTAACCCAAACGGACTTAGTTTCAGAACGACTAAATGGAATTTAATTTTAGTTAGCACTCAAACATGCCATGTGGAATTGCTTGGTGGAATTATGTTTGGCAACTAAATTGGACTTTAGCCAAGTGAAATTGCTTGGTGGAAACCGCACTAATATACTTTAAGTAAACATCTCTTGAGCTTACAGAATTTCTTAAGTACCGTTACATCAAAACTTCAGTATTGATGCGTACAAACAGAGTTGGAACAAACTTGGCTGAACTCTATAAGGAGCAAACTTCCAGCACTAGTCTTACTCAACTCTAGGTGGGGGCAAACAATTATTTTCTTTTCAAACCAACCTGGACCTGAGTAAGACACCTCTTTATACCCTTATCTCATTCAAATGCACTTATGCTATCAAAGTTGCAACAGACTTAAGCAGCTCTGCCTAAAGAACACAGCCTTCAGTACTGATCTTACTTAGCTCCAGTGAGGGCAAACAATTGTTTTTCAGAACCAACTTGAACCTAAGTAAGACCCTCTTCTTTCATTACAAAACCAAGCGCTGCCATACAACGTATTCGTTAATCAGACCGAGCATCTATTCGGCCTTGAGGTCCCAACAGTGCTCGGTCGGGGGCAAATAGTACAGAACTAGACCGAGCATCTATTCGAAACAGTACAGAACCAGACCGAGCATCTATTCGGCCCTGAGGTCCCAGCAGTGCTTGGCTGGGGGCAAACAATATAGAAAACATTCAGATGTAAAAGCAAGAAAGCATCAGATTGCAAAATCAAAAGGAAAATTCCATCATCCAACAAAGGCACAGATGGCCTCACAACCAGTAACAAAGAAAAGAAGAAAAATTGTCTTGGCAAACATAAGGGGGCAACTCATTAAAGAAGACCAAGCCACAGTACATCAGAAACTTGATAACAAAAGAAAGTCAGAAAAAGCAGAAACTTCGAATCATTCCAAAGAAGACTTTAGCTTTCATCAACGGAAGAAACCTCAGGAGCAGCGTCCACAATCTTGTCCAGGCCGTCTTGGGGAGGAAAAGTAGAGGCAACTCCAACTTCTTGAGAAGTAGAAGCTTCCTTAACCACATCTCCCATGGCTCCAGTCTCTAGGGGTCCATCCCCTTCAACATTCACCGTCTCAATTGCAACATCACTCTCTTAAGTCTTGTTTGCAGAATCTATTTTCGGGGAAACCTCAGTCGGAAGAACTGCAGGGGTAGAGGCAATCTTTGAACCCAAGGACCTTGAGGGAAATAGGACATCCTGAAACAAGGGAGAACCTTCAGGAACCTGAGCAGCGGCTAGAGCAGTTGACCAACCCTTCAGAAAGAGCATGTCCCGCAGCACCAGCACCTCCTCTTTATAGGCAGCCCCAGCCTCATCCCAACCTTGTTGCCAATACTTGGCCTCCAACGCAGAACGCTCAGCAGCCATCACCGCGATAACGGCCTCCAGCTCTGCCACTTTTCCTTCAAGTTGAGCCTGCACGCCAATGGCAGCCTCCTTTGATTTTTCAGCTGAGGCAACAACCTTGTTCAGACGGAATGCCTCCCTCTCGGCAGTTCTGCATCCTTCTTTCTCGGCCTCCAGGCTCACTGTCAGTCTCTCAGCATTCATAGCGGCCTCAAGTACGGCCTTCTCCAGTTCCTCCACTCTGGTGATGGATAGATGCATCCTTTGAATACACTATAACGGATTGCAAAATATTAAAGAAAAGAAAGCAGTAGCATAACACCAAAAACAAGCAAAACAAGAATGCACTTACAGCAATCATCATCTGAAGGGTCCCCTTCAGGATAGGAATATCGCGGGGCCCGTTATGATCAGCCATGTCCACCGGCATCAACAGAGTCTTGGTCAAATCAAAAGCAAAATCTTTGGAAGCAACAACCGAATCAGAAGTAGAAATGGGCTTGCCTTGATGCAACATTGGTGGCTCCCACTTCTCAAACGCCTCGTCCTCAATAGGATCCTCAGAAACTTCTCCAACCACTGCCTTGCCAGTCTCTCTGCTCCTCTTCTTCGCTCTTGCAGCAACCGAAGTAGAGGGCTCGGCAGTAGTAGCATGAGTTCCAGAAGCTCTCACCTCCAATTTAACATCCATGAGGCTCTTCGCCGAGGCCTTCACCAAAGAAGCCTCTAAAGTATCAGAAGAGCCAAAAGTGTCGGCCTCCAAATCCACCAGCACTCTTCTCTTCGACGTAGACCCGCCCCCTGCGAAACTGGGGGCAGGAGAGGGCGTCCTCTCAGACGGCGCACCCTGGCTTCCGCGGCGATTCGTGACCAAAGGGGTGAGGGATGTATCAGTCTCAGTGTCAGAATCTAGAAGGGATGCAACAAGCCTCGCCTTTTTCGGAATGGTGGAGCGGTAAGTCGCTTGGTAATCCAACAGCTCGGGTGCGGACCTCTTCTTGTATCTCAAAACGGCTTTGATGGCCTTAGTGTTTTCCCAATTCAGCCTGCGCTGAAAACGGGAAGCCTCTGCAAAAAAGAAATACCACATTAAAGCAACATTAAAAAGGAGGCAAGAAATACAAAAGGCATTAGAGGGAAGGACTCGAACCTGGGTAGCCATCCTTCTGGGGCATGCATTCGGACTGGAACTCAGTTGTAACGCCTCGAAATAATTCAACATGAACTACCCACATTAATAAGCATTCACTAAACAATGACAGTAATCCTTCCCTCTCTAAATATTAGATATGAGAGTTTATACAAAAGTTTCAGATGCAGATATACATTCAATGATCCAAAATACACATGAATTTATAGCATGTGAAACACCAAATCTCAAAACCATAAAATGCCCTTAAGGGCTTACATCTTCCAAGGCAATAGCCTGGTTACATAGAAGTGGTCTTTCAAACCCATACACGTTAGCCCTTGGCTTTACAAAAAGAAATCTCAACAAAAGAAGAGCCATGTGCTCTTTACAATTATCCACGCCCTCAACTTGGCAGAATCACCACGTCTTTACCTGCACCAAATCCCATAGGGGTGAGCATAAAGCACAGTAGAGAAATACCAAACAAAGTATATACATTTATGTCAGATGGCCAAAATTTAATGCAAGTGCACATGTAATGCAAAACTCCTTTCAAGGTATTATTCATGTCTTTCTTGAGAAACATCATGCATTTCATTTACAGTTACAATCTCATCAATTTCTAAATTTCAACTTTTTAATCACAAGGGGCGGTCAATACGACACTGGTAATCTCTGGGCTGGTGTCTGCAAGTAGACTCTACGAGTACTACCAAACTGTCATTTTTATCGGTATTAACCGGAAGGCTCGACACTTATCCGCGCAGTTTTCTAGTCTTTCACCATGGACACTCAGGCCAACTTATGAAATTCATCTACACCCCCTAACCGGACTTACCGCCGTATTTACCCCATACACAGCTTCATAGTTCTCATTACAGTGTAATCCTTCTCCAAATAAACATGATGAGAATGTGCAATAATAATAATAAATCAAATGGGAACATGACGCAATACAAAATATCTCAAAACATTTTTCCATCTCAAAACATTTCTACAACAAAATCAATTTACTACCTTATTCATTTCTTCCTCTCAATAATATGTCACAATTGGCCATATCTTCAATTTAGAGCAATATCAATCTCTCATCATGCCCGATCCACAACAAGTTAGCCCCTTAAGGCCACATGTGTTGCCTTTCAAACATCACTCCAATGTTCACAATTTTCACATTTCAAGATGCAAAATCATTTGTTACTTCATAACAATGCACTTTCAAATGTTTAACAATGAGGTTAGAGTGGTATTTCATTTCTCATATATCAAGTAAATTGTCGTTTTTGCTAAATATAAGATGAAAGTTCACTCCCTAATATTAAAACAACAAGATGCCCCCAAGACATGTTTCATCTTTCAAAATCCCTAAAATTTCTAGGGTTTTTATGTCAAAACCAAAACAAACATCTCCCCCTTTTTTGGAAGGGTTTTTCTCTCAAGACAACACTCCCTCCTATTAAGTTAGTTAAAGAAAATTCTCAAGAGTTAATTTAGGAAGAGAGAGAGACCAATCCCACCTTCATAACCCTAGCATTTATGAGCCACAACCAAACCTTCAATATCATTAATGAAAACCTTAAATCAACAAAATCTAACATAAATATATATATATATATAACTCAAGGAGATTTCCCTACCTTAAAGTTTGATGGAGAAGTGGAGTAGAAACCCTAGAGTTCAAGGATGAGAGAGAGCTTGGGTCTTCACCACAACAAGTGAAGCTCTTGCTCTAGATCTTCAAGGTTGTGAGAGATGATGATGATCTAACCCAATGGAGCAAGAATCAAAGGTTTTTGGTGCTTTGGTTAGGGTTTTTAGAGAGAAGGACGAGAGAAAATGTGTTTAGAGAGAGAGGGAGATACATTAGAATCAGACACAAACAGCCCAAAAGAGTAAAAAAAAATAGGGTTTTCGGATTGACCACGCCCCGCACATGCGGCACGTGTCCCCGCACGTGTGGCTACCCTCTCTCGCACGTACGGAACTGATCCCCACACGTGCGGCTGGTCCCGCACTTCCCTCTTTGCACCTACAATTTAAGCAGAGAGCAAGCCAACAATCCCATGAATTCCGCACGTGTGGCCTCACTCCCCGCACATGCGACCTCCTTCCCGCACGTGCGGCCCTTGGTTTCTAGCCCAAAATTTTCCCATCTCGCCCCTGGGCATTCTAGGCTCGGGCATGCACCCTCCGAATCAAAAGATATTCAAAACCCAAAACAAGACAAAGACAAGAGCTACATTTTGAGAACCATTTCCGAATGAGTCAAAACCAACGAAGGCAAAAAAGAGGGTGAAGCGAAGGAAGAAGTGAAGGAAAGAAATGAAAAGAAAGGAAAGGACCCGGTCGTCACAACCTCCCCACCTTATGAAATTTCGTCCCCGAAATTTAAACAAACCATTAAACAAAATTGTTCTAGCAGCAACAATCGTTTTAACAACATTCTCGAATTACAACACCTATGTTCAACCAACATTTACGTTTTCCTTTCATCATCATTTCATCAAAACAAAATTTGTTTACACAAAACATATGGAATAAAACATCTATAGCAAAATGTCATTCTTTCACAAGCTCATGCTCAAATTAATAATACATACAACAACATGAAATGAACAATTTAACACTACCCCTTTCATCACTAGGGAACATCATAATTAAAACAAAACAATTAGGCATGCTCAAAAAGATCCGGATACTTGGAGCGAACTTCCGCTTCCCGTTCCCAAGTCACTTCTTCAATCCCATGGTGTCTCCACAGTATCTTCACTAACGGTATGGTCTTACCCCGCAATACTTGCTCCCGGGTATCTAAGATGCCAACCGGTCACTCTTAGTAAGAGGCATCCTCGTCTATCTCCAAATCAACCCAATCTAGCACATGAGAAGGGTCGGGTTCGTACTTCCTAAGCATAGACACGTGAAACACATTGTGAACCCCCGAAAGTTGTGGCGGTAAAGCTAACTGGTATGCCACTTCCTTGATTCTCTCTAATATCTCGAAAGGCCCAATGAACCTCGGAGACAACTTCCCACCCTTGCCAAACCTCATTATACCCCGCCTAGGTGAGATCTTAAGGAAAACATGGTCACCTACTTCGAAGGACAAGGATCATCTCTGTCATGACCCGAACCCGCCCCCAAGGGTTAAGGACATAACCGGCCAGTAATCATGAGATGACCTACGGCCTCAAACCAAACTGGACATAACTCGTCAGAGTAAAGGGGCCAAACGGAAGCAAAATTTAAAACTTTGTCCATAGAGCTGTGCTTACATGGCACGTCATAACAAACCATACACATACATGTTAATAACTCACTTCAGAAAATATAGTAGCATCAGGTTCTGTACAGACAGGATCATTTAAGTCTAAGCCAACCCATGAAAATTATAAACAACAGATTCAAAGTCTTCGCCAACATGACAAAATATAAACACATAACAAAAGGCGAAGACGAGTCTCGTGCGTGAGACGCAAGGGCTGACTCTTCAAAACCTTGGTTCTTCCATACAGACTTCACTAAGGCTGGGTCTGGACCTCTCGTGGCTCACCTACAAACACATGAATGAGCGTGAGCGAAAGCCAAGTGAATAATTATCAATCGAAGAAGATGCATTGGAACAATATACATCGGACGGCCTCGGACCCAATCCATTCAGGTCAAACTAGCCTTTGGCCAATTTGTCTTTCATTTATGTCAGATTGGCCTCTGGCCCATTCATTCTCTCATTCAGATCATACTGGCCTCTGGCCCATTCATTCTATCATTCAGATCGTACTGGCCTCTGGCCCATTCATTTTATCATTCAAATCGTACTGGCCTCTGGCCCATTCATTCATTCATTCGTGTCAAACTGGCCTTTGGCCCGTTCATACTTTTCATGTCAAACTGGCCTTTAGCCCATTCATTTGGCATAGTAAACATTGTCCACCAATCAAATTAACAAACTTATAAACTTACATGGAAGTAAGCAATTGGACAACAACATATTTCAGATATCTTTGTCAAGATATTACTCACAGTGATCGATTGGTTGATTTGCCCTGGAGCTTGACCCTACACATCACATAACACATACAGGTCACAAATGATTCAATTCATTCTTTAATTCACATATTCCTCTTTAGGCTTTATTCTTATCCCTTTAATTCATTTACTATGCTTAATGCATGCCTAAGAGTACTTAGAAGTGAAAGAGAACGGAAAACGAAACACATAATGCACTTTCAAATTTTTCAGAAACAGGGTTCCCGCTCGAGCGTGGACTTCCCCGCTCGAGCGGACCCATGAGGCCTACAAAAGTACTGGTTATGTCAATTTTACGCTCGAGCTTGAAGTCTGGCGCTCGAGCGGAAGGCTTCACTACATGGCTCCCCGCTCGAGCGTGAACTTACCCGCTCGAGCGGGCATCCATGTCTGCAAAAATACTGGGAACACGAATTTCTCGCTCGAGCGGACATCATAAATTCTGGGTTTTCCAGAATGGTTCTTGAGCTCAAATTCATCATTCCAACCAACATTTCTTGCATATTATGGCTCAAACTTCATATATACATGTACTCACATGGTACAAACACCAAATTACAACACAATGAAGCTCAATTCCTTGAATTACCTACATGCATGTTCCAAATTACACCAAACTTGTTTCCATCATAACAATTCCATGTATTTCAAACTTATATTCTCATGGATGGTACATGCATGTGGAACACAACTTATATTCTCAACTTAGATGATGAAGAGATGGTCAAAAACATGAGCTTCAACTAAAAACTTACATGGATCATACATTTTGTGCTCAAACATGCAAATTCAAAGCAATTACACACATGCATGCATACATTGACCTTCAATTCAACATGATCAACTCAATTTCATTTCAATTCTTACTCTTGATTACCCAACTAGCTTGAATACACAATTTACAAACTTATACTCTTGAATTCATACTTACTTGCTTACCTAGAGGTTCAATCATTCCAATCTATAGCAAATTCTTGAGTAATCTTCAAGATTTCCAAGCTTCTTGAGCAAACCCTCAATTCCCTACACTCTCTCCCTCTAATTCGGCTCTCTCACACTCAAGAGCCCAAAATCAGCCAAAATGAATCAAAAAGAGAGAGATTGAGTGTATATGGCCCTTTATATAGCCCCACTAAGTCAATTTATCAATATTAAATAATTGAGCACTTAATTAATCGTTCTGAATCTAATTATTTTAATTCAAATCAATTTTCAATTAAATTTCACCATAGGCTCTAAAAATTACATTAATCACAATGGCGTAATCGATTTCGGGTTTCGTGCCCGATAAGGCCTTTAATTTAATTTCCAAAGCAGATAATCAAACAAATATTCTTACGGTGAACAGATAGAAATTCAAAACCACATATTTTCACATAATGGCACACAAAATCATATCAAACACATAATCACATTTATAATAAGGACCAATTAGCATAATACGGAACAGGGTTATCACAGTCTTCCCCCCTTTAGGAAGTTTGGTCCTCCAAACTTATTTTACCTTCGTCGGGAAACAAATGTGGATAGCGTAGTCGCATTTCCTCCTCTTTTTCCCACGTGGCATCGGTCCCATAGTGTTCTTTCCATTCCCCTTTCACCATTGGGATGGACTTGCTTCTCAGTTGTTTCACTTGCCAGTCAACGATTCGCTCCGGCCATTCGGCGTACTCCATATTTTCATCAATAGCTACCCGGTGATAATCAATCACATGAAACGGGTCTCGGAGGTAACCCCTCAACATCGACACATGAAACACATTATGGATTTGTTCAAATCCCGGTGGCAAAGCAACTCTATAGGCAACTGGACCAAGTCTTTCCAGAATTTGGAATGGCCCAATGTAACGGGGCGACAATTTGCCCTTCTTTCCAAACCTGACTTGGCCTTTCATCGGAGACACACAGACGAACACATGGTCCCCAACCTCATACTCAAGAGGTCTTTTTCGAACATCTGCATAATTCTTTTGTCGGTCCTGAGCTGTTCTGAGCCTTTGTTGAATGATTTTGATCTTTTCAAAAGTGTCTTGCACAATTTCAGGCCCAAGTAAAGCTCTATCCCCGACCTCTGTCTAACAAATTGGTGATCTACACCTTCTACCATACAAAGCCTCGTATGGTGCCATACCGATGCTGGAGTGGAAGCTGTTATTGTACGCAAACTCTACTAGTGGCAAGTAGTCTTCCCAACTCCCCTGAAAATCCAAAGCACACATCCGAAGCATATCTTCCAAAGTTTGTATTGTTCGTTCTGATTGCCCATCTGTCTGTGGATGGAATGCAGTACTGAACCTTAGCTCTGTTCCCATGGCTTCCTACAAACTCTTCCACAATCTAGATACAAATATCGGATCTCTATCCGACACAATAGATACCAGAACTCCATGTAAACGGACAATCTCATCAACATATATTGTAGCCAATCTATAAGCATTAAACGTAGTTCTAACTGGTAGAAAATGTCCAGATTTAGTCAGTCTATCAACTACAACCCAAATAGAATCCATACCTCGAGGAGTCCGAGGTAGGCCAACAACAAAATCCATAGTCACATGCTCCCACTTCCATTCAGGAATAGGGAGAGGTTGAAGTAGACCGCCTAGTTTCTGATGTTCAGCTTTAACTTGCTGACATTGGAGACACTTGGACACATATTCTGCAATTTCTTTCTTCATTTTAGGCCACCAATAGGTTTGTTTCAAGTTCTGATACATTTTATTGTTACCCGGATGCATCGCAAATACTGATTTATGGGCTTCATCTAAAACCCTTTTCTTTAGTTCTGGAATATCCAGGACGCACATTCGGTTTCGAAACCTCAACACTTCATTTTCAATACTAAACTCTGCTTTTGGACTTGTCTCAAATTCATCAATCACTTTCCTGAGGAATTCATCCTCTTTTTGTTTCTGTTTAATTTCCTCAATGATTGTCGGTTCAGCTAAAATAGTGGCTATCAATCCGCCCTGTTCACACAAGACTACTTCAATTTCAGACTTCTCAAAATCTTGCAAGATCTCTTTCTGTTCAGTAAGCAAACAGGCCATACTCCCCGTTGATTTTCTACTCAAGGCATCAGCAACTGTGTTAGCTTTTCCGGGGTGGTACTGGATTTCAAGATCGTAGTCTTTTATCAGTTTAAGCCATCTCCTCTGTCGCATATTCAATTCCTTCTACGTAAAGAAGTATTTCAGACTTTTGTGATCCATGTAGACTTCACACTTTGCCCCATACACATAATGCCGGTAGATTTTCAAAGCAAAAACAACTGCGGCCAATTCTAAATCATGCGTTGGGTAGTTTTTCTCGTGTGGTTTCAACTGTCGGGAGGCGTAAGTAATAACCCTTCCGTTCTGCATTAGTACACAACCCAAACCTTTATAAGATGCATCACTGAAAATTACAAAGTTTTCCATACCTGTGGGCAATGTCAATACTGGTGCAGTGGTCAGTCTCGTTTTCAGTTCATGAAAAGTGGATTCTCTTTTGTCATTCCATTCAAATGGTTGCCCTTTGCGTGTCAGTTGGGTAAGAGGCACAGCTATTCTCGAAAAGTCTTTCACAAACCTCCTGTAATACCCTGTTAAGCCCATGAAGCTGCGGACTTCTGTCACATTAGTCGGTGTAGGCTGTTAGCATATAATAGATTAGCAGCCGAAAGTGTTCATTTTCTTTAATCACCGAAAGTAGCATTATAGTAGTGATTGTATTATTTTATGCCCTCAGGGCCCTTCTGGTCTCTCTTGTAAACCCTAATTTCATCTATAAATAAGGGATGATATTATATCATACCCTAAGCTGGTTACGAAAGCTTCATGGTATCAGAGCTTCACATCTAGGGTTTCGGCACACCCTCACTCTAGGGTTTGAAACTTACCTAGGTGGATCCTCTGCTGGGTCGATCTCCAGCAGTCGTCGTCGTCTTCGTCAGCTCTCGCCGATCGTCCTCAGCTCCTTCGTAGATCAACTAGCTCTGCTTCGTCTTCGTCTTCATCAGCTCGTCAATCTGCTTCGCCGTCGCCGTCGATCTGCTTCGCCGTCGCAGTCGACGTCGATCTGCTTCGCCGTCGCAGTCGCCGTGTCGTGATCCTCTGCTCCTCAACTCGTCGTCCTCAGCTCTACGAGAGCTCTGGTATACTCTGTTAACCCTGTCTGTTTGGTATGATATAACCTCGGTTGTGTCTAACACCGTACTAAATACATGTATAAATAAATAAATCAATCTATATATATATATATATTACAAAAACAAAAAAAAAAAAAAAAAAAAAAAAAAAATGATTTCTTAATTTTGTTATGCTCTTATAGTGGTCATTGTGCCTGTTCTTTCACCACCACCTTCCGGGTTTGTGATTACCACTAGTTTTGTTGCGGGTTTGGTAGTATTGTATCCATGACAGATTCCTCCAGTGTGTCCCCTTCTTCTCAAACACCGAAGAGTGAGAGTCCCATTCTACCTACTACCATGACTGAGAACCCCAACCCTAGTATGAAAATCACCACCTCTCTCTTTAATGGTCAGAACTACCTAACATGGTCTCAAAGTTTGACTATGTTTCTGAAGAGCAGAGGGAAGATGGGGTATGTTGATGGCCAGATACAGGCACCTAGTACCACTGACTCAGGTTATGACCAATGGGAGATTAGTAACTCTTTGATTATGAGTTGGCTTATCCATTCGATGGTTCCAGAACTTGGTGAGAGCTACTTGTCTATGGAGACTGCCCAGGAAGTTTGGGATGCTGTGGCTGTCACCTATTCCCGCAAAGGGAATTTTTCACAGGCATTTGAGTTGTGCCGTTCTATTGAGAGCTCAATTCAGGGAGAGCAGACTGTTCTGCAATATTTCACCTACCTCACCAACGGATGGAAACGCCTTGACCACCTGGAAGACTATAAGCCCGTTTGCCCTGCTGATTCTGCCGGGTACAAGAAGTTCCTCGCACGGGAACGGGTCTTTAAATTTCTGGCCGGCCTAAATGTGGAGTATGATCAAGTTCGGAGTCGAGTTCTGAGTATGGACACTCTTCCTTCACTTCAAGAGGCATTTGCCTATGTACAGAATGAGGAGAGTCGCCGGTCTGCTATGATGTCCCCTGTCTCTACTGACCGCTCAGCATTACTGTCTACTCCTCGAGATGGCCTCAGCCTGACTCCCATCCCTCCGTCTGCTACTAAGGAGTCTGTAGTCTGTGATTACTGCAAGAAGCCACGGCACACTCGTGAGACGTGTTGGAAGCTTCATGGGACTCCATCTGGGGGTCGAGGTGATCGGTCTGGTTCTCGAGGCGGTCAGTCAGGCCAATCTAGAGGACGTGGTTCCTATTCCCGAGCTCATCAGACTAGTGCCATTGATCCACTTGATTCTAATTCTGCTTCTGTTGGCCTAACTTCTGATACTGAGTTGGAGGATGCTTTACGCCAATTGTTGGACCGCCGATCTTCTTCTGCTCTCAGTACAGCTTCCTCGTCCTTTGCCCGCTCAGGTAACTTAGCCTCTTCTCCTTGTGTTTTCCTGTGTCATAAGTCTTTGCCTTGGATCATTGATTCTGGTGCCTCAGATCATATGTCTGGCTCCTCTGATCTTTTCTCTGTCTATAAGCCCTCTTCAGGTCAAGACAAAGTTAGGATTGCCGATGGTACTGTTTCTTCCATTTCTGGAAAAGGTTTAGTCCACGTCACTCCTACCATACATCTGTCTTCTGTTCTCCATGTTTCCAATTTTTCTGTTAATCTGTTATCCTTGAGTCGTCTCACCCAGGATTTGAATTGTAGTGTGACATTTTTTCCTGATCATTGTCTTTTTCAGGACCTTGTCACGAGGAGGACGATTGGCAGTGGTAGTGCAGAAAATGGTCTCTACTTCCTAGATCAACCGGACAAACTTGCTTATTCTTCCACCACATCTTCTACTAACCCCGCTGATTTTGGCTGTGGCATCGGCGTCTTGGGCATCCTTCATTTCATTTACTTAAGCATTTATTTCCTTCTGGTTTCGCCAATCATCATGTGTCTGACCTTCTTTGTGAGTCTTGTCAACTCGGAAAACAGCACAGAGCTTCTTTTGCTCCCAGTTTGAATAAAAGTTTAGTTCCTTTTTCCTTAATACATTCTGATGTTTGGGGTCCCTCTCGTGTCATGTCTGTGAAAGGTCATCGATGGTTTGTTACATTTATTGATGATTTTTCTCGTACTACTTGGGTGTATCTCATGAAAGATAAGAGTGAGGTTTTCTTTGTGTTTCGCACTTTTCATAAGATGATTTGTACTCAGTTTGGGGCCACTGTCAAACTCTTTCGTTCTAATAATGGCGGGGAATACATAGATTCTGGGTTAGGACAATATTTCTCTACTCATGGCATTATCCATCAGACCTCTTGCACCAATACCCCTCAACAAAATGGGGTGGCGGAACGCAAGAATCAGCATCTTCTTGACATGGCTCGGTGCATGTGTTTTTTTATGAATGTGCCTCGACCCTATTGGGGCGACGCTGTTCTCACCGCTGCCCATCTTATTAATCGTCTCCCTACCCAGGTCTTGCAAAAACGGGCTCCTCTTCACGTCCTCCTAGGTTCTCAGTCCTTGTTTTCTATTCCCCCCAAAATTTTTGGTTGTGTCTGTTTTGTTCATAATCACTCTCCCTCTCATGGTAAGTTGGACCCTCGCTCCCTCAAGTGTGTTTTCCTTGGTTACTCTCCTACTCAAAAGGGGTATAAATGTTACCACCCTTCTTCTCGCAAGTGGTTTGTATCCATGGATGTTACTTTCTTTGAGTCCCAGTCCTATTTTTTGTCCTCTCCGGTATCACCGTCCTCATTTCGAGGGGAGCCTTGGTGTGAAGTGAGTCCTGTGCTTCCTATGGTGGGCCCAATTGCTCTTGCACCACCCTCTTCTACTGTGCTCCCTATGGTGGAACCAGCTGTTCTTGCACCACCCTCTTCTACTAGGCCTATAGAACCTACTGCCACCAAGGATAAGGTCAGGCATGTTTTTGTCCGGGACATAGACAAACAACACTTGATACAAGGGACCACTTCTGCTACTCCACTACCATCTCCTGCTTCTGATGAGAGTCTAAGTAACTTTGAATCTCTTGAATCCATTGATCTTGATGTTCCTATTGCCAAAAGAAAGGGTGTGAGATCTTGTACTCAACATCCTATCTCACAGTTTGTGTCATACTCTCATTTGTCATCCTCATATAGAGCGTTTGTGTCCAATATTTCCTCTGTTAGCATTCCTAACCATTTTCAGGATGCTCTTGCTACCTCTGAGTGGAAACTAGCCATGATTGAGGAAATGAAAGCACTTAAGAAGAATGGCACTTGGGAATTGACTGAGTTACCTACGGGCAAACGACCTGTGGGATGTAAATGGGTATATACTGTGAAACACAAAGCAGATGGGTCTATTGAGCGTTACAAGGCAAGACTTGTGGCAAAAGGGTTTACTCAGACATATGGCATTGATTATCAGGAGACCTTCGCACCCGTGGCTAAGATGAATTCAGTCAGAGTACTTCTCTCTCTAGCAGCTAATCTTGATTGGCCGCTTTATCAGTTTGATGTCAAGAATGCCTTTCTCCATGGTGACCTCGAAGAAGAGGTATATATGGACATTCCTTCTAGTTTTGAGAATCATCAGACAAAAGGCAAAGTATGCAAGCTTCGGAAGTCATTATATGGTCTCAAACAGTCTCCAAGGGCTTGGTTTGAGAGATTCACTCAGGCTATGTTTAAATATGGCTTCAAACAAAGTCAGGCAGATCACACATTGTTTGTGAAACATTCCTCACGTGGTAAGACTACATCACTTATTGTTTATGTAGATGACATAGTTCTTACAAGCAATGATAGTGAGGAAATACCTCTGTTGAAGAAATATTTAGCTAATGAGTTTGAAATCAAAGACTTGGGAAGCTTTAAGTATTTTCTGGGAATTGAAGTTGCTCGCTCTAAGGATGGGATATTTATCTCACAGAGAAAATATGTTCTTGACCTGTTGAAGGAAACTGGGATGCTTGGCTGCAAGGTATGTGCCACTCCACTGGAACCTAATCAGAAATTGGGGGATGATGAAGGAGGAGAAGTTGTTGATAGGAGGAGCTATCAGCGATTAGTGGGAAAACTCATTTACCTATCTCACTCTCGTCCTGATATTGCTGTTGCTGGCAGTGTGGTTAGTCAGTTTATGCATGCTCCTCATCAGATTCACCTTGAGGCTGTCATGAGAATCTTGAGGTACTTGAAGTCTGCCCCTGGTAAGGGTCTTTATTTTTCAAAGTATGATCATCTTCGTGTGGAAGCCTATACAGATGCTGACTGGGCTGGATCAGTAACTGATAGGAGATCGACTTCAGGGTATTGCACATTTGTTGGAGGCAACCTAGTTACTTGGAGGAGTAAGAAACAGAATGTGATTGCCAGGTCAAGCGCAGAAGCTAAGTTTAGAGCTATGGCACAAGGTGTGTGTGAACTTTTATGGATCAAGTTATTGTTGAGTGATCTAGGTATCGATCAGAAGGACTCCATGCGGTTATACTGTGATAATAAGGCCGCCATCAACATCGCTCACAATCCAGTTCAACATGACAGGACAAAACATGTTGAGATTGATCGCCACTTCATTAAGGAGAAACTCACTAGTGGTACCATTTGTACTCCTTTTGTCCAGTCTGGTGAACAACTTGCTGACATTCTCACCAAGGGGGTTGGGAATAAACCATTTCATGACATATTAGGCAAGCTGGGCATGAGAGATATCTTCGCACCAGCTTGAGGGGGAGTGTTAGCATATAATAGATTAGCAGCCGAAAGTGTTCATTTTCTTTAATCACCGAAAGTAGCATTATAGTAGTGATTGTATTATTTTATGCCCTCAGGGCCCTTCTGGTCTCTCTTGTAAACCCTAATTTCATCTATAAATAAGGGATGATGTTATATCATACCCTAAGCTGGTTACGAAAGCTTCATAGGCCAATTCACAATTGCCTCTATTTTCTAAGTCCACTGAAATTCCCTCCCTGTTAATCACATGCCCTAAGAAAACAACTTCATCCAACAAAAACTCACATTTCTTTAGTTTAACAAATAATTTCCTTTCCCTAAGTATTTGCAGGACAGTTCTCAAATGATGTTTATGTTCAAGTCTATTCTTGGAGTATATCAAAATGTCATTAATAAAAACCACAACAAATTCATCAAGGTAGGTTTTAAAAATTCGGTTCATTAAGTCCATAAATGCTACCGGAGCATTAGTCACTCCAAATGGCATGACAATAAATTCAAAATGACCATACCTCGTTCTGAACGCGGTTTCTCAACATCTTCTGCCTTTACTTTCAACTGATGATACCCGGATCTCAAATCAATCTTGGAAAACACTTGTGATCCCTGCAACTGGTCAAACAGGTCATCAATACGAGGTAGGAGATATTTATTCTTTATTGTTACCTTGTTCAGTTCTCGATAGTTAATACACAAACGTAGGGTTCCATCTTTCTTTTTGAAAAACAATATAGGTACACCCCATGGCGAAGTGCTAAGTCAGATAAACCCTTTGTTAAGCAAGTCCTGCAACTGTTCTTTCAATTCTTTCATTTCGGTAGCAGCCATTCTGTAGGGGGTTTTAGAAATAGGTTGGGTGCCGGACATAGTCTCAATTGTAAACTCTATCTCCCTGTCCACCAATTCCCCTGGTAGTTCATTTGGAAACACATCTGGAAATTCAATGGTGGCACAATATTTAGTTAGCCAATCCATGCCTAAAATTACATCAAAGTGCCTAAAGTTCAAGGGTATCAAATCCACATATAGAATTGCATTCCCAACACGCATGTCACAAAAACGATATACAGATTCACACAATACAGATTCCCCGAATGGAGCAGATACACATAGCAGATATGGCAATAATTCTAGAGGTCTACTTAGTCTAGATGCAAATGCACATGTCACAAAAGAGTGTGTTGATCCGGAGTCAATTAACACGAAGGCATCCTGATTACATATAGAAATAGTACCTAAGACGACTGCGTTGGCATTCCGCGTATCGCCCAAAACAAGCGAAAAAACTCTCCCTTGTCTCACGATGTCCCCGGTGGTAGCAGGTCTCATGGTATTTCCCGGCTTCGGAATCGATGCAGTGGAACTAGTAGCTATTTTCCCACTGTTTTGTTTACAATCTCGGGCCATATGCCCTTGTTTCCCACATTTAAAACAGGCTCCCGACACACGGTAACAAACCCCACGGTGCCTTTTACTACAAATGTTGCACATGGGAGATTTATCTCGGGAAGAATTCGAAGTACTTGAGGAGCCCGTATTTTGCTTTTTCAAAAAAAATTTCTTTGAGAAGAAACCTTGCCTTTTGTTGCCTTTCCAGTCAGTCGTCGACTTAGTCTGTCTAGCTATGTTAGCTTCTGATATTATGGCCCTGTCTAGCACCCCAATGTAGGTTTCCAGCTTCAAGACATTCACCCTTTCCAAAATGTCGCTTCGAAGCCCATCTTGAAAGTGCCTCGCTTTCTTATAGTCAGTATCAATCACATGCGATGCAAACCTAGCCAACTCAGTGAATTCGGCTTCATACTCGACTACAGTCATACTGTCCTGCCTAAGTTCTATGAACTCTGACACTTTCCTATCCCGAACACATTGTGGGAAGTACTTGTCATAGAAAATCTCTAGAAATTTCACCCAGTCAACATCTTTATGATTTTCTCGCATTAACATCCACCATCTCCTTGCTTCATCCTCTAGCATAAAAGTGGCTAGAAGTACTTTCTGTGTCTCCGAACACGGGAACACTTCAAACGATTTTTCGATGCTGAGAACCCATGCTTCGGCCTTCAACGGATCTAATCCACCATGGAACTGTGGTGGTTTCATTTTCTTGAATTCTTTGGTGAGAGCTATTATCCGATCATCGTTTTGATTATCTGGCACGGGTGGTGCCGGAGGTGGAGGTGGAGGATGTGGCTGCTGCCACTGTTGTTGCCACTCTTGTTGTTGTCTCAATGTCTCTGCCATTTCCTGAATCAATCTTTCCATTCTATCTATTCTGGCAGTAGAAGACTCCTCTATCTCATCATCTCTTATTCTCACCATCTGATTAAACTTACATTATACTTCATACAAAAGATTCACAAGTATGCATATACTAGAGAGCATACATATTCAAATAATTTGCAATGCAAGCAAATCACAACTTATGGCACATAATTGTTCATATCAAAACATTTAAGCATATTCTCGATGCTTCCAAATTCATACTTAACACATGAATGCATCCTAGATCTTTTCTAGACGCTTACTGCTCTTTTGGACAAGTGTGTGAGTTATTAACTCGTGCTCTGATACCACTCTGTCATGACCCAAACCTGCCCCCAAGGGTTAAGGACATAACCGGCCAGTAATCATGAGATGACCTACGACCTCAAACCAAACCGAACATAACTCGTCAGAGTAAAGGGGCCAAACGGAAGCAAAATGTAAAACTTTGTCCATAGAGCTGTGCTTACATGGCACGTCATAACAAACCATACACATACATGTTAATAACTCACTTCAGAAAATATAGTAGCATAAGGTTCTGTACAAACAGGATCATTTAAGTCTAAGTCAACCCATGAAAACTATAAACAACAGATTCAAAGTCTTCGCCAACATGACAAAATATAAACACATAACAAAAGGCGAAGACGAGTCTCGTGCGTGAGATGCAAGGGTTGACTCTTCAAAACCTTGGTTGTTCCACAAAGACTTCACTGAGGCTGGGTCTGGACCTCTCGTGGCTCACCTACAAACACATGAATGAGCATGAGTAAAAGCCCAGTAAATAATATCAATCGAAGAAGATGCATTGGAACAATATACATCAGACGGCCTCGGGCCCAATCCATTCAGGTCAAACTGGCCTTTGGCCCATTTGTCTTTCATTCATGTCAGACTGGCCTCTGGCCCATTCATTCTCTCATTCAGATCATACTGGCCTTTGGCCCATTCATTCTATCATTCAGATCGTATTGGCCTCTGGCCCATTCATTTTATCGTTCAAATCATACTGGCCTCTAGCCCATTCATTCATTTATGTCAGCAAGGTTAATTTACAAATAAACCGTCTTATGAATTGCATTTTACCTAGAAAGCCCCGCACCTCCTTTTCAGTCCTTGGTGGTGGCATTTCTAAGATGACCATGATTTTGGACGAATCTACTTCGATGCCCTTCTGTGTGATCAAAAAGCCCAACATTTTCCCTGCTGTTACACCGAAAGTACACTTCTGGGGATTCAACCCCAGTCTGTATTCTCTAATCCGTTGAAAGAATTTCTTCAAGGTGGTGTAATGGCCCTTTCTTTCTTTGGACTTGACAATTATGTCGTCCATGTACACCTCGACTTCTTTGTGGATCATGTCGTGCAGAATGGTGGTCGCAGCCCTCTGATAGGTAGCCCCGGCATTCTTTAGCCCAAACGGCATAACCCAATATCAGTAGCTACCCCACGGCGTTGTCCTTGGGCGCCATTAGAATCTGGTTATACCCGAAAAACCCGTCCATGAAGGATAGCAATGCATGACCAGCAATGAAGTCCACTAATTCATCGATGTGCGACAAAGGGAAGTCGTCCTTCGAACTGGCTCTGTTTAGATCCCGGAAGTCCATACACACCCGGATTCTACCATCCTTTTTCGGCACTGGGACGATGTTGGCCAACCAGGTTAGATATTCAAATACTAACAAGAAACTTGCCTCGATTTGCTTGGTGACCCTGCTTGGTGACCCTGCTTGGTGACCCCTTCTTTGATTTTTAACACCCAATCTGGATGGATTCTACGCAACTTCTGCTCGATGGGTCGGGCCTCGAGGTCAAGAGGGATTTGATGCTGTGCAATCTCAAGATCGATTCCAGGCATGTCTTTGTAAGACCATGCGAAAACATCTTTGAAATCTTTTAATAAAGCGACTAAGCGCTCGCGCTCTTCCAAAGACAACGTGGACCTGATCTGGACTAGACGTGGATCCTTCTCAGTATCCACATTAATAGCAATGATTTCATCAACATAGGGTTTTGCAAACCTCTCCTCCTCTCAATTAATCAAGTTTTTCAAAACCAGAGGAATTTCTTCCTCTTCGTTTTCATTAAAATTCTAAAAATCTTGGTCAACGCAATAAACAAGCAGCATAGAGAAATACTCAGAATCAGCAACGACATTCTCATTCATAAGGTTCAGCTCTTCCAGCTCTTCGGTTACAACCGACTCAAAAGCAAAAGAAAAAGAGGACCTAGACAAGACCTTAGCATCCGGGTTTCACCCCCAAGAATACCAGACTTGGACTCAGAAGAATCGGAATCTGATTCCAACTCCATAGACTTTGTGGAATCAGATTTTGGCTCATCACCTGACTCGGAACTAGACAGGTAGCCCTCCTCCAGCTACCAGACAAGAGATGGTGCTTCAAATGCATCCAAAATGCTGCTGGACGAGTTCACACCCGGTTGGTCCCCAATCATGGAGATGGTAAGGTTATCCCCCAAGTTCTTTGAGTCGGCTGGAGGATCTGTAAGGAGACATGCCAGTGCTGCCCCTACTCTAAGCTCGCTATTGTTTGAGTCACTTTCCATGCTCTTTTCAGCTTCAGTACTTGGTTCAGCGTTTTCCTCAGCTTCACTTTCTTGCAACGGTAGATTGAAGAAGATTTCGAAGCCAAGAACACGCTGCTTCGTTGAAGTCGTCCAGGGTTCGAGAAAGCCGCAAAAGGGGAAATCTTCTCCCTCCCAAACAAAGTGGCCATTCAACGTTCCCCAGATTGGCCTGTGAACGAGCTCATAGTGTCTCCCAGCCTGCTTGGCTCTGGCTCTGCCTGTCGTCTCTTCTCTTTTCCTGACCCAATCCTCTTTGGTGGGTACATATCCCAGACCAAAGGCATACAGATTATGTGGCACATCAGCCAATGTTGTGACACCCTTCCGGCCACTTCTTCCAAGTCCCATCCCTGGCATATGTTGCAGCTTATTCATGAAATAAACAGACTAGGCGCTAACATACATGCCCTCATCTGCTGCCAAGATGGTCTGCACTACTCGGGCCTTAGCCAAAGTAAACCCTGAAAGGAAAACATCCTTCTCGCCATGTGATCTCCAACATCGGCATAGTTACCTCTAGCAGTGGGTGGATAGATGAATTCCCAAAAACAATCGCCACCCCTTTCCCGTGAGGGTATTTCGGCATTTGGTGGAGGGAAGAAGAAACTGCTTTCACCAGATGCAACCAAGGTCTCCCTAGCAGTAAGTTAAAGGTGGCCGGGACATCCAGGACATGGAACTTAGCATCCTGCTAAGCTGGGCCCACTTGAACTCTGATTTGCACCATGCCCATGACCTCCCTGCTTGTATTATCATATGCCCACATTACTTGGGCTGTAGGTACAAAGTTTGCCGGTCTAAGGCTGATGGCATAAGCTGTGTAGGAAGGACAGACGTTGATAGCTGAACCAGTGTCGACCAACACCACCGGTACCCATTTTTCTCTACACTCAACAAACATGTACAAAGGTTTGATGTGAGCTGAGCCTGTCGGTGGCAATTCTTTATCAAAAAAGGTTAGGGTTGGCCTAGCACCACCTGGGAAGACCAATCCCACAAGTTATTCAGGGGTAGTGTCAATGGACTATTTGGTTTTGTCCATTATTGATAGTACAGCGTGTCGATGCACCCGGGATGACATAAGAAGACCCCAAATTGAGGTGTCAGCTTGAATTTTCTTAAGTTGTTTCAACACTGCCTCTTCCTCCAGCTACTTCTCTTTCTGTTTCTCAACCTCTCTATCTTTCCCAGAGGCCTCAGCTTGGTCTAAGTGCGGTGGCTTGAAATACCGCCCACTTCTTGTCACGTGGTCTATCTCTTCAGCGTACCACGTGTTATCTGGAAGGCACTCACCCCAGTCTTCGTCGGTGTGAGCTAAATGTAGATCTTTATCCTCCTACCATATACCTCCGGCAGCCGACAAACAGTTGTCCAACTCTGTTTGGATTACTTTCTCATAACAAGCATCCCCCGTAGGGTGTTGGGCCATTATAGCTTTCTGGTTGTCTTCAACCCTCTCTTGTGCAAACTGCTTCAGCGCAGTTTCCTGTTATGTGTCCATAGTACTCACAGTGCCCAGTTCCTGAGCTGAATTGTTCATACCGGTGTTCTCCGGCAGTTTCCCCTTTTCATTGGCCGTTCCGGCCACTGTAGCAATTCTTGCTCCATTTTCCTCTGGTTTTGTTTCAGTTCTTTCCTCTCTATCCGGTTCATCACTCAACCACCTAGAGTTGCCCGCTGATCCATTCAAATTGAACCAGTCAATCTGTACATCCCTTTGATCTTGTTCGTCGAAGAACTGCAGGTTGTCTAGGTCCTCCTCAAGCTCTGCCAGATCATCTAAACCTTGGCTCGGGCCATTCTCCCTAACCACATCGACCTCCACTACAGTTGGCAATACCACTTTTGGCTTGACTTGACCAATCGGCACAATGTAGCAACTCGGATCATACTCCCCATCAAACAAGTCCTCAGAGCACTCAGGTAGCAAACTCGTACTCTCTTTTAAGGCCAGCCTCCCTTTTACGCCTATTATCACCACCACAGGTTTAGGTTGCAGTGTAGACGTGTCCATCATGCACAAATCTGTGCTTTTAGGAATGAACACAGACGATCTGCGTTGGTGGGAAGGGGTAATACATACGCTGGGGTCGTAGGGGATAGCCAGTATATGAATTAGGTTTAGGTTCTAAGGCAGGGGAACTTGATTGTGGGCCGGGAGAGGGTTTGTGGTCACATTTGGTTTCTGTGGTGGTGCAAATACCTTATTGTCAATGAGGTCTTGAATCTCATGACCCAGTTTGAAGCATTGGTCGGTGTCGTGACTGTGCTACTGGTGGAAAGCACAGTACTTGGCTGGGTTGTGTTTAGGTGGGAGAGGATCGGGTAGTGGGCGTGGCTTTAATGGCTTGAGGTGTCCCTCTTTGATCAACACCTTCAAGGCTTGAGATAAAGGCATGTAGAGTAAGGTAAAGGTTCTCTGGGATCGGGCAGGGTTGTTTGAAGTTTGTGGTGCTATATTGGCAAAGGGATTGGCGGTCTTGGTTGTGGTGGTGACAACACTCACATCAGACGGCCGTGCAACTGTGCTACCACGAGTGGTTGCATTAGAAATGCGCACAAAAGGCCTCTTGACCTGCTCTTTCTCATCAGTAATCAGCCCTTGTTTTATGGCGTCTTCAATCTGAACCCCTATCTCGTGGAGCTCGGTGAATATGAACAAAGGTAGGACTACAACAATTTCTCGTGCAGATTACGGACTACCATCCTTATCTGATCTTTCTCTGAAGGTCGTATAGTCATCATTGAAGCCTTGGCCCTCCACCTCGTCACGAATTCCGAGAACCCTCCTTCGGCTTAGCGAAAATTTGAAACAACGTAGAAATTATCCATTGAGCTGTGCAAGCATGAGGAGAACTAATATAATAAGCAAAGTTTTAAATTTAAAAGTACATTTATCACAATCGTTCAAAATTCATATCTTGCAAATATACAACCCCAACTATAAACAGATACAAAACCAATGAAATACACAAAAAGGGGTTCAACTAGCACGGCTCCTCAAAAGGGCTGACCCAAGTCGACTCGAGGCTTTCTAACTTTGATGTTCAGCTTGCCCATCTACATATATATAAATAACTAGTGAGCTAGAGCCCAGCGAGTAATAACAGAATAAAGAGGTTACGTGAATGAAGTTCGATAACATGCTCGTCAAAAATTCTTGTTTCAAATCTTTATATCCAATAAATTTCATAATCGACATCATTCAATATCAAATATGTGGTATACCCATGAACAATAACATTCCGATCACAATGGAGCAAAACAAAGGACGACGAAGGGTCAAACACTAGAGATCTCTATGTAATCCAATAGCCTTGGTATTGTTACCCCCAGGCAAGGGCCTACAACCAATAGCCGTGGTATTGTTACCCCAGGCATGGGCCTATGTCCTATGGATGCCACAATTACATTTCGAAAATGAACTTCAGTTATCATTACAAAATAACTTGTCGATAAACCATTCAATCAGTCACATATTGATTCCAAAGCAATAACAATTTTGAAAATAATATTACTTGAACATATCTTTATAAAGTTACTACTCACAGTGGTTTGAGTTGTCACTAAGCCTCGGACGTCCACCTAAACAAAACACATAACAGAAGCACAGTTGAAGCACCAATTCATTTTGATTCAATTCTACCCATGTGCTTCTAACTCACTCTATGATTATATGAGTTGAAATGGTGCCTAAGAATACTTGGAGTGGCATGAGGATGCAAATATGCACTTAAAAGAGTTTTTTCAAAATTTGCTGAAAACAGAGTCTTCGCTCGAGCGCCACTTCCTACAATCGAGCAGGGGCTCAAAAACAAAGGTGGTCACTCGAGCGTAACTTCTGTCGCTTGAGCGGTCTACAAAGGTACTAGTTACATGAAATTTCCGCTCGACGGACGCTCGAGTGGAAGACTAAGTAAAAAGGGTCCTCGCTCGAGCGCCACTTTGGTCGCTCGAGCGACCTATAAATTTCAGAAAACTTCTGGGAGCTCGATTTTCACGCTCAAGCGGGGATTCCCTCGCTCGAGCGGACAACACCAATTCTGAAATTTCCAAAACTATGTTTGAAGTTCAAACATGGTATTCAAAGCCTCAAATCTTGGGTTTTTGGTACAAAAACATGGAGAATCATTATTTAACATGAAAATACTTCTGATTTGAACCCATTTATTCAAAACCATGGCAAATTCTTAACCAAAAACTTCAATTTCAAATTATAAAATAAGTTTAATTCAAATTGGGCATATATTTCTCCAAAACATAATCAAGTGACATGAGGAGCATGAAAACATGAAGGATTCTCCAAATTGAGGTATAATTGTGCAAAGCATGTATGAATTTCATGAATTCTAACTCAAATTATGCATGCATGTACATGTTTAACCCTTAACTTCCAAATTCAAGGTGATTGAAGCTTCTATTTAACAATTCCATGCAAATGAACTCAAAACCTTGGTGAATACAACTTCTACATGACTTGATTCCAAGAATTTGGGTTGAATTCATACTTAATGTGTGAATGCAAGTGTTGTATAGCTTAATTCTTCAATTTTCCTTCACAATTCTTCTCCTCCCTCTCTAAGTGTTGAGTTCTTGGCTTCCTTTCTTCAAAATCTCAGCTAAGAGTTATAAAAATGAGCCTATAAGCTATTTAAAGCTATTTATATGGTGTGATTAAGTTAGCCTAATCACATATGATTAAGGTTAATCAACTCGGCTTAATTCTAATTAATTCAATCAGTTTATTCTAATTATTTTGATCCAAATCAATTTTCAATTAAAGTTACCATGAAACTCTAAATATTCTAATTAGCCTATTGGGCTAGTCAATTTCAGTTTCTGAAGTCATCTAAGCTCTCAATTTTTGTATCTAAGTTGTCAATTTAAACAGATATTCCATGTAATGATAGACAATCACAAAATTAAGCATGTATTCGCATAAATAAACACACAATCATGCGATCAGACTTAGTAAAATATCATTATACACTAGTTCGGAGGTCGGGGTCATCACACTTATATAGCATCGAGGCATTTTCCCAAGTGGTGAAATCCCTAGCAGAACTCCCCAGTTAAGCGTGTTTATGCTAGAGTAGTTCTGGGATGGGTGACCCACTAGGAAGAACAAATCCGTGCGGGCGTGGCCCAAAGCGGACAATATTGATGACATGTGAGGGGTTGGGGCATATTACACACTGTTAGGGAGACATTGAGGGAGCAATTCTTGCAGCTCAAACAGTTGAACATGCCGGTGGCCGAGTTTGAGGCTACGTTCGCTAGTTTGTTGAGATTTGCACCGAAGTTGGTAGCGACGGAGGAATGCCATTGCTTGGAGTTTGAGAAGAGGCTGATGACCAGACTCCTTTTTAAGGTAGCTGTGTCCATGATTAGGGATTACGGTCACCTTGTGGAGGCGACAACTCACTTGGAAACCGTGATCCAGACGGAGGAGGAACGGATAAGGGGCTCCAGGCAGAGGAGTCAGGAGGTTCAGGGAGAGACTCGGGGCAGTAAGAGGTAGAAAGGTTCCAACCCACAGCAGTCCCAAGGAGCAAAATCTATATCCACTTTTCCTATACCGGGTTCCGGGTTAGGGAAGGGTGGTTAAAGAGGGATCACCTATTTCAAGTGTCCCCAGCTGGGTCACAAGTCTATTGTTTGCCCAAAGAAGGAAGGAGAGCAGCAGTCTGCACCATTAGCGGCTCGTTTTCAGAGCCAGAGTCAGGGGTGGTGGCAACCGCCTACCTATTACCAGTGTGGGTAGTCGACGCACGTGAGGAGGTTTTGCCCTCAGACGAGTGACACATCTGGTGCGTCTGGCCAAAGGTAGACACAGAGACTTCAGTCGGCAAAGTCAGTACAGGCGTTAAGGGCCAATCAGAGAGCCTCTTCGGCTCAATTTGTGCATTGTGGTGAAATGGATTTAGAAATACTCTTTCGTCCAAACAGAACCTCTGAATCCTCTCTCTATTACTTTTTTCTCGATCCCTTCTCCTTGAGCATGGCTCTTCCTTTTATAATGATTCCTCTAGGGACCATCCATGGGCCCACTACTTTCTGGGCTTTAATCCTATCCCTAGGCCTTCCGAATATGAAACGGTATAGACGGCTTCTACGGCATTCATAACTTATTCATACTCGGCTTCTCTACTTGCCTGACCCGGCATGGCCAACTTGTATTCGGCCATCTGACAAGCACTTAATCATAAATAATAAAAAATAATAATCCATTTACTCGACCACCACAATTGCCACCCGAACATCCGATTAACATTCGTTATTCGGCATGGTCAGTGTCTACTGTTTCGGCTTACAGACTTGACGGACCTCGATAGTCGGGAATACGACACTCGCATGCTTTTTAGTGCTTATACGTCAGAACAAACGCGATACGATATCATCATTGCTTCCTGCCCCTTCGTGTTTTGACATTCATTTAATGCGATTTAAAAACTGTCCCTCCGTATGTGCTGAACCTTGGCTCTTTGACATTCCTCATTCCGTTCTTCTTTCTTCACAAGACTCCTACGATTTGCAACTCTTGCTTCCTATCGCTCTTTCACTCTAACCTATAAGTCCCTCCTCTCTCTCTCTTTTGTTCGCATTCTAGTCCCTTTTTGTAATTTGTTTATTTGTGTATCTTCCCTTCCATCTGGAATGGTGACTCATCTGAAAGCTCTCCTCTCTGAGGAATGAATCACCGCTTTTCACCGTCACTTTTCCATTCCAGATGGCGTCCAACTATCCCTCGTTGTAGACAGTGTGGTTGATATGGAGAGAACGGATGCAAAAACCATTATTTTTCCTCTTCTGTCAATTGCTGAGGGTGGGGTCCGTTTCCCCTTACACCCATTCCTCAGGACTGTCCTACGCTATTGGGGTCTCTTGCCTTCTCAACCCAATGTGAACTGCTATCGTATAATCATGAGTTTGGTAGAACTGAACCGCCTACTTGGGCTCAACCTGGGGATTCCGTCTATTTGGCACTGCTATGTCATGGCGATGTCAATTGGTCGTCAAGGCCGTTATTTTCTCAGAGCCAAGGATATAGATCATCACTTGGTGACTATGCTTGCCAGCTCTGGAAAAAGAGTTGACGATGTTATGGTCACCGTTCAAGGCAGTTGAAAATTCGGCGAGGGAGAGGATCGCCAAGACCCTGTGCCAAGACGAAAAGGCGAGCCAGGTGGCTGAATAGTTGGTTTAAAATAAGATCTATTCGGCTTGAAAATATGGTGTTGACCCAGTTATGTGCAGGTAACGACTTAAAAAGAGCCCTCCCTTCAGCAGACGAAGCCGTTCTGAGTCAGGTGAAGACGGTCCTTAAATACTAAGGGCGTTCAAATCTTTAAGGACAAGGGCGCGCATATGATCCCACCTACTCAATGTTTTCGGCCACCAACCATATTTCTGTGCCGAGGAGAGAACAGCAACTAACGGCACTTGTTTTCCCTAATTTCAAAAGCTTTAGGGATATTGTCCTCGAAGGTTCAGACGCCGAAGAGGCTAGACCCGAAGACCGTCTAGAAGAAAAGGGTGTAGACGGTGAAGAGTTTGGACCAGAAGCCTATTTGGAAGACCAAGATTTAAACAGGGAGCTTGAGTTAGCCTTTGAGCAGTTTATTGCAGAGGGTGGCGGCCAATCCTCTACTTCCGGCTGAGCTGTAGTTGCCTCACCTGAAGACAATATTTTCACCAAATTAGGAGATTTTCCTGGGGCAGAGTTTGAAGAGATGGGCGGAGAGTCACTTGCCCAATTCTCCAGATGAAGGAATGCCGAAAAAAAGTAGCAAAGAGGAGAGCCAGTACTGGGGGTGGTCTAGAAACTCCCCCTCCAACGGCTATTCCAGAAACTACACAGCTGATTGTGGATGTAATTTTCGAAGTACCTAGTCGGCAACAAACAGAAACTTTAGGCTCTGATTAGACTGAGCAAAAAGGCGAAAAATGGCCCACCAAAACCCTTACTAAATCATTAGACGAACCAATTGACAAACGGCAAAGGATGAAGGCATTTTCTCTGGACTCAGCTGAGCCATTCATCATCCAGCCCAGGATGAAGAGTTCGCTAGTTCTGGCCAGCGAATCGGCCATCAAAGATCTTGTTGTCGCATTAAGTGTTACGTCGGCGCTTTCACTTCAGTCTGACAGATCCACCTTTCGTGCCGAGCCAGATGTCATTTCCATTGCTTTGGCAGCACAATTAGCAATATTGGTAAGTCACTTTGGATTGTATACATCGTTCTTATGCTGAATACTAACTTTGTTATATCATGTTTAGTAGGCGGCGGGGAGAATCGTAAAAATCGGCTGTTGACACTATGACGCCGTGGAGAGACTCGGCGTTCTGGAAGGCGAACTTGTAGAAAAAAAATGCAAGGCCAAAACTCCTATGGCCGACTTCCTAATGGCGACACAGAAGGTGGAAGCCGAATCCAAAAGAGCTGATGAAGAACAGATGAGGGCGGATGTCGAACATGAGAGAACGAAGCACGCCGATCTACTCTTTCGGGCCGCCGAAGAAAGGGCAAATAGTATAGACCGCGAATTGAAGTTAGCTAAGGAAGAAAATGCCAAATTAAAGGCCGAGTTAAAGAAATCGAAAGAGGCGCAGGCACGTACGGAGGCCGATGCGACTAAAGCATACGAAGCCGGAGAAATGTCAAGAAAAGAGCTATATGCAAACGAGGTGCTGAAGTTTGAGAACCACGGCTTCAAGCACGCTTGGCTGAAGGCTCTGGCGGCTACCAACGTAATGCTTGAGCAACCAATTCCTTATGAGCAGTTGGAGGTGGAGCCCCTAGAGTCCGATCCAGAGGAGTTTGAAAATAATTAATTTAGCTTTGTTTGTACTTTTGTTTTGTTTTGTTTTGTTCTTCTATAAGGATGCCGTTTGGATATTGTTTTTGAAGCTTTCTTTGTACTTGTACACTTCTTATTGTAGAAGTCGGTCATTTTCATTGATAAAGTGGCGCATGTTTGAAGTATAGTTTATGAATGAAAATGCTTGTTTTCATAACGAGTTGTTTGAATCTTAATGAATGTTTAAATGATGAATAAAAAAGGCTACCCAGTACAAGTTAACCTTGGTAGCTAATTCGGCCATGTTAGATAATGTAGGGAGTGCCTAATGCACTTAATGTCGAATAAGCGCAAGACTAGCAGCTTTAACAGTTAAGTGGGGTAGTGGAGAAATTCGGCGAATGAAGAAGAGGCCAAATAGATTTACATATTTGCCCCTGCCCCAGTTGAACATGGGTTTCCACTGCCGTTGATGACGCACGTGGTGCCGAATAAATGGAAGATCAGTGAACATTAATGAAGGAAGAGGCCGAATAGATTCACATATCTGCCCCTACCCCAGTTGAACATGGGTTTCCACCACCGTTGATGACTCACGTAGTGCCGAATAAATGAAAGATTGGTGGACGTTCAAGTTGGGCAGTGGAGAAATTCGGTGAATGAAGGAAGAGGCCGAATAGATTCACATATCTGCCCTTGCCCCAGTTGAACATGGGTTTCCACAGCCGTTGATGATGCACGTAGTGCCGAATAAATATATGATCAGTGGACGTTCAAGTGGGTCAGTGGAGAAATTCAGCGAATGAACGAATAGGCCGAATAGATTCACATATCTGCCCTTACCCCAGTTGAACATGGGTTGCCACTACCGTTGTGGCTCACCTAATGCCGAAGTAACGGCGAGGTGTGCATTTCGGCACCGTGGGTGCATCATAAAGGCTGCACTATCATTAATGTAAGGGGCGTCATTAAATAGACGATGTGCAACCCCAAAAATGTTGTACTATCAAACCACAAAGTGTCCAGCAAACAAAGTAGAGGCAGAAGCCTTGTGCAATGAACAGTGTATACATATGTCTAGCAGGTTATTCTTTAACAGCAAAGGTGAAGAAAAAAGTTTGCCAGAATTGAAGGCAGAGATGAATCGCGAAGAGGGTGGCAATGCTGCCAGAGCGAGTACAGTAGCTTCAGAAGAGCGGGAGAGACGTCGTCGCCTCGTCGTCGAAGTAGATCGCCAAGGAAGGGTAAGGTAGAGAAAGCGCACAGGGGCGAGACGCAGCAAAAAAGTAGCAAAAGGCTTGGCCGACACGAGCCGGGTAGACCTCCATGCCCTCTAAGCTTCACTGTCTTTATTGGCAACAAACCCATGACTGAGGCAAACTCGATCATTTATGATCAGAATGTAGCAGTGGATTTTGCTAGGAAAATATTTCCACCCGAAGTTCAACAATCCATGATTGGGCGAAGCGACTACGAAGTGTTCAAAGAGGGTGTCCATGGGACCCTCAAAGGGCTCTACTGTGCATACGAGACCGGCATGCACCTACGGACTGCTTAGAAAGAGATAGCGCAGAAGGACAGTCAAATTCATGATTTAGAACGTCATGTAGAAAAGGCTGAGAGTGAATAGCGAAAAGTCAGGGCCGCCGAAAAGCAGCCTTTGGTATCGACGACGACGGTTGTTACCGATAAAGTGAACCAACGGCTGATTGATCACGATATTGCTGATCGAGACACGGCGGCTGTGTTTGCCAAAGAGGCCATATGATCGCGTGCCTATAAGGAAGGTTTCTTTAATGGGCGGAAAATCGGTATTACAAAGACGAAGGAAAAGCTGGCCGATGATTTATGTCAATGTGAGAACCGCGGGTTCAAACACAGATAGATCAAGGCACTTCAAGCTGCGGGTATTGACTTGGCGTCATCCCTTAACCAAAATTAAAAATTTTCGTTAAAGGCCTATGACGCCAAGAAAACGGATGATGAAGAAGAGGCTGATGACGGGGAGGCTACAACGACTTTTGAGAGAGCTTAAGTAGCTTAATGGATTTAGACCTTTGTATTTCTTTTGCTTTTACTTTAATAAATTGTGTGTAATGGACTTTAGTGCATATCGTGTTTGTTTCTTTGGCCCAATATGATGTATGGCACTTGCAAGAGCACTTTATAGAATGAAAAACGAAAAAAAATTAATTACTTGTTATTTCGTCGATTTCATCATGCCAGTTTATGAAAGGTTAATAATTACACCGAATTCGGAGTATCTAATCAACGGCCAATTATGCTAAGCACAAAGGGCGCTCCGAATTTGGAAACTTGTTCGGCCAATCTTGCCAAGCACAAGGGGCGCTCCGAATTCGGAGTCTTTAATTGATGGCTAATTCTGCTATACATAAAAGGCGGTAAGAATTGGGAGGTTTGTTCAATCGATTGTGCCAAGCACAAAAGGCGCTCCGAATTCGGAGTCTTATTTGGCCGATCGTGCCAGGCACGAGGGCACTCTGAATTCAGAGTCTTTAATTGATGGCCAATTGTGCAAGCACAAAGGGCTCTCCAAATTCGGAGGCTTGTTTAGTCGATCGTGCCAAGAACGATGGGCACTCTGAATTCGGAGGCTTGTTCGGCCGATCGTGCCAAGCACAAAGGGAGCTCCGAATTCGGAGTCCTATTCGGCCGATTGTGCCACACATGTGGGGCGCTCCGAATTCGGAGTCTTTCATTGATGGCCAATTGTGCAAGCATAAAGGGCACTCCGAATTCAGAAGCTTGTTCGGCCAATCATGCTAGGCACGAGGGGAGCTCTGAATTCGGAGTCTTCTTTACCATTCGTATAAGATCCAAGCGAATAAAAGCCAAGCAAAAGTCATTAATGAACTGAATAAATATATATATATATTTGCGGAAACAGAAGATAAACACGTGATTGCTACATACTTCAAAAAGCCAAAAAGCATGAATAGTTCCCATGTCGGTTAAATTTGCATAAGTGGGTGGCATTCCATGGTTGGGGAAGCTTTTTGCTAGCCATGTCCGAGAGCCGATATGCCCCTGCCCCAGCAATTGAGTCAATTTGATATAGGCTGTGCCAATTGGAGCCCAGCTTGCCATCGGCCGGATTTTTAGTGCCAAAAAGCACTTTCTTAAGAACCAACTTTCTAGGGACGTAACAGCATGACTGTACGCGTTGATTATATGATTTGGCGAGCTGTTGCCGATAGCGCGCCATATTCACAAGAGCCTGATCACGGCATTCCTCAATCAAATTCAAATCCAAAGCCAACATCATGTTATTTTGTCCTGTGTCAAATGCTTTTGATCTTAGAGTGGGCAGGCCGATTTCAAGGGGAATAATAGCTTCGGTCCCAAAACATAAGGTGAACAGTGTTTCGCTGGTCGGTCGCCTTGGAGTAGTGTGGTGGGCCCAAAGTACACTAAGCAACTCTTCAATCCACTTGCCCTTGGCCTTTTCTAACCGTTTCTTGACTCTATCCAAGATTACTTTATTGGAGGCGTTGGCTTGGCCATTGCTCTGTCGATAGGCTGGTGAGGAGAAGTATGGTCTTATGTCGTATGTGTCGCACAACTCACGAGAGACACCGCAGTCAAATTGGGGGCCGTTGTCGGATATGAGCGCTCATAGTATGCCGAATCTAGTTATAATGTTCTTCCAGACAAAACGTTTGACATTTACGTCTTAGATGTGCGCCAATGGTTTCGCCTCGACCTATTTCATGAAGAAATCCATTGCAACAATCAGGAATTGTTTTTTTTCTGGAGCTCTTAGCAGTGGTCCGACGATGTCCGAACCCCATTGAGCAAAAGGCCAAGGACTAGTGACAGAGTTCAGTTCTTCCGCAGGTAGATAAGTCAAGGGAGAGAATTTTTGGCATTGCTCACACTTCTTTACGTAGTTCTCTGCATCACTCCACATGGTAGAACAGTAATACCCCTGGGTTACGACTCGGTGGGCTAGCGAACGCCCTCTAAAATGGGCACCGTAACTGCCTTCATATATTTTAGCTAACAAATCCTCTACCAAGTTTGGGTGCACACATTCCTAATATGGCCCTGAGATAGATTTTTTGTAGAGCTTTCCGTGGGGGTCCAAATAATAGCATAGGGCCTTATTCCGTAGCTTATGGGCCTTTTTCTTGTCCGTGGGCAGTTGTTCTGAAGATAAAAATGCGGTAATGGGATCTATCCAACTCGGTCCTAAGTCAATAACATTGATGCAAACAGAATCCGAGAGACCAATACTCGGCTCACTAACGAATCCCATCTCAATGGTCTGCTTAACCTCCGAATTGATGGCAGAAGCCAAGCAAGCAAGAGCATCCGCATGGGTATTTTGGTCATGGGTAATTTGATTCAGCTCATGGTGGTCAAACTTCACGAGTAATGAGTTTGCCGTCTTCATGTACACTGCCATTCGATCATTCCTAGCTGCATACTCTCCCTTCAGTTGATTGATAACCAACTTTGAATCGCAGAAAACCTGTAACCGCTTAGCAACAAGTCGAAGCGCATTACGACGGCCGATAAGTAAAGCCTCATATTCAGCTTCGTTATTTGATGCGTCGAAGCTGAGCTTGACCGCTTGCTCGATTACAGCACCCTCAGGAGTTATAATCACTACTCCGGCCCCGCAACCACGCTGGTTGGATGAACCATCGTAGTAAATCTGCCAAATATCTCTAACATACATCCTCCACTCTTGTTGGGGTTGGAAGGCCAGTTGCTTTGGCTTTAAGTCGACATGACAACCAGTAAATTCGGCAACAAAGTCGGTCAATACCTGCCCCTTGATAGATGTACTGGGAGTGAATTGAATGTCATATTGGCCGAGTTCTAACGCCTATTTGGAAACGCGCCGTGATGATTCCACACTGCACAGTACTGTTCGGAGAGGGTAGTCCGTCAACACGGTTATTGTGTGGGCCTGAAAATAGTGCATTAATTTCTTGGCGGCCACCACCAAGGCCAAAATCAACTTTTCCAGTGGTAGGTATCGCGTCTTGGCATCCACCATTGCCTTACTAACGTAGAAAATGGGTCGTTTCTCTCCTAGCTCTTCTTTGAGCAGTACGGCGCTGACCGCACGATCTGAGACCGCAAGGTAAAAGATGAGTGTGTCGCCCGGTGACGAAGTTGTCAAGAGCGGTGTTGAACGGAGATAAGCTTTTAAGCCTTCTAGGGCAGTTTGGCACTCGGGGGTCCAAAGGAATGCTTTCCCTTGTCGAAAGGTGTGAGAAAACGGTTGGCAACGATCCAAAGAACGGCTAATGAATCTGTTGAGGGTCGCGGCCATCCCTATCAACTTCTGTACTTCTTTGACTGATTGAGGGGAGCCAAGTTCCAAGATTGCTGTAATTTGTTTCAGGTTGGCCTCTATTCCGCGATAGTTCACAATATAGCCGAGGAATGTGCCAGATCCGATACCGAACGCACACTTTGAGGCGTTAAGTTTTATCCTGTATTTTCGGAGGATGTCGAAGGTTGCAGTCAAGTAAGCTAAGTGGACATGCTTTTCTATGGACTTTACCACCATATCATCGATGTACACCTCCATGGTACGGTCGAGTTGCTCCTTAAATATGGCGGTGACAAAGCCTTTGATAAGTTGTCTCGGCATTCTTCAGGCCAAAGGGCATGACTTTATAACAATAAGTGCCCCTCGGGGTGAGGAATGCCGTTTTTTCCTGATTCTCAGAATGCATGGCTATTTCATGGTATCCCCTGTATGCATCCAAGAAGCTCATACGTTGATGATGCGCAGTTGCGTCCACTAGTTGGTCGATTCAGGGGAGAGGGAAGCAATCCTTGGGACAGGCCTTATTCAGGTCTGTGAAGTCCACGCAGACACGCCAAGACCCATTTTTCTTCTTTATAACAACATTGTTGGACAACCAGGTGGGGTAATTTACTTTGCGGATTGCGCCGGCCTCTAGGAGCTTGTCAACTTCTTCGACAACGGCCGAAGTATGCTCGGTTGCCGATTGGTGACTCTTCTGGATGATGGGCTTAACCTTTGGGTCCACATTTGAACGGTGTTGTGCTATGCTGGGGTCCACTCCTGACATTTCATAAGGCGTCCAGACAAAGACACCACTATTGCCGATTAGGAATGAAATTAACTCCTGCCATTCGTCGACATTCAAATAGGCGCCGATTAGGAAGAATTTATTTGGTTCATGCGCGAGTTCAATCCACATGAGATCCTCGATTGCCTTATTGGTGGGGGGTTTTCCAATATCCTCGAGGTTCTCCCAATCCAGAGTTTCAATTGAATTGACCTCCAGCTCCCTTGGCTTTTTGTCGGAAGCAGTAAGGTAGCAATCCTTTGCCGACTTCTGAGAGCCTCGAATCTGCTCAATGCCATGTTGTGTTGGGAAGCGGAGTAGCTGGTGATAGGTGCTTGGTACGGATTGCATTGCATGCAGCAAAGTTCTTCCCATAATGATGTTGTACGGCGATAGTAGTTTAACGACCAGAAACTCCACGTCGAGTGTCCTGGTGCCTGCATATGCCGCAACCGTGACCTTGCCCAGAGGGTATTTTGGATTCACGTTGAAGGCAAACAAGGGGTATGCTACAAGTAGTAGATCTGAATTCGTGAAGCAGATTTTTATAAACGTCTTGTAGTACATTATCTCTTATGTGCTCCCCTGGTCAACCAGAATGTGTTCAACAGCGAATTTGTTTACTTGCAACTCGATAATAAGAGCATCGTCGTAGGGGAGGATCAGCCCCTCCAGATCTGCGTCGTCGAAGCTAATCTTGCCGGTCTGATGGGGCCATTTGGCTGGCGTGGACGGTTTGGATGGGCATGGTTGAGATGCTTGTGACTAGATCGTATGGATACTTGCGACAACTTTCTCATTTTGGCCTGCCTTGTAGCTTAGGGCTTCTTTCTGGTGGGGTTATTCTTATCGGCTGTATGAAGACAGGCGCAGCTATCTCCACGACCTTCTGTTCGGCTTTGACATGGAGGGCGTCATCCTCCATTTTGCAATACTCCTCAAACTTCTTCATTAAGCCCACACTGTTTTAGGAGGTCGTCTAGTTAACGAGCTCCAGAGCAGACTGTCAAGATGCAAGCCCATCTGAAGGCAGTAATGGCCATGGAGTCGTTACAAGCATCGTCAACCAGATTGAAACATTCCTAGTAATGCGCCGAATATTCACAAAGTGTTTCTTTTGGCTTAATTTGCATTGCCCAAAGTGAGTCGGCTTACATAGGCTAGACCTCGTTGGTGATAAATCTTGTCCGGAAAGATTTTTGGAGCTGATGAAAACTCTTGACTGAGGCTGGTTCAAGTTTGTAATACCACCAAATTGCCAGCGGACCTAAGCTACTTGGAAACATGCGACACATAAGTGCTTCATCATCGGCGTGCAACGTCATTGCTTATTTATAATGGCAAATGTGGTCCGTCGGGTCAGATTTACCATATACAACGTAAATGTCAGGGCTTTAATTTTTCCGGCAAGACGGCCCTGGCGATTCGTCGTGAAGGATCATGCCTGTCTTCCCTGTCTGAACCATCTTCCTTTCCTTGTCTATGCCACACATATGGACTTCCCTCAGATGAGTTGCATACACCAACACCCCCATTTTTCATAGGTTCTTGAGCTTATGAGTCGGAGGTTCTGCTACCATCGTGTTTTCGATGCCGATGCCGACGTCGTTGAGTTCCCTTCTGCTGTTCGGGCAACTGGCCCTGCTTGTGATGTGGTGCGGTCTGTTGAGATTTGGCTAACTCTAGAGCCAGCTCTTTACGTAAGCGCTCATTGTTAGTCGCCATCCCTTCCAAACGCTATTTGTTTCATTTTTCTTGATCCATGATTGTTTGCATGGTTTCCTGCATGGAGGTTGAGGGTGAAGATTGAACCACTGGATCAAAATTCAAGGCACTTCGAGCGGTGATATTCTCCGGACCAACCATGGTTCTTGGTGTAACATCGTCAGCTATGGACAGAGGATCGTCGGTAACGTCTGTCATGAACATGCTTGAGTATTCCCAAAGACGATGTCAATTGTGGTGAATTGGATTTAGAAATACTCTTTCGTCCAAACAGAACCTTTTAATCCTCTCTTTATTACTTTTTTCTCGATCCCTCCTCCTTGAGCATGGCTCTTCCTTTTATAATGATTCCTCCAGGGGCCATCCACGGGCCCATTACTTCCTGGGCTTGGATCCTATCCCTGGGCCTTTCGTATATGAAAGGGTATAGTCGGCTCCTACGACATTCATAACTTGTTCGTACTCGGCTTCTCCACTTGCCTGACCCGGCATGGCCGACTTGTATTCAGCCATCTGATGAGCACTTAATCATAAATAATAAAAAATAATAATCCATTTACTCGGCCACCACATGCATCAGATGTATGCTCCGAGGGGTGAGCAGGTGGAGCAGAGGCCTACAGAGCTTGTGTGTGTTGTTACCATGCCAAATTTAGTGCCAATACCTTCAGTAGTTAGGAGTAACTTCTTGTTATATAATTCTATTGCCAATGTGTTGATTGATACGGGTGCATCCCACTCTTTTGTCTCGTCTGCATTTACATTGGTATTGGGCTTAGAAGTGGCTCGGTTAGCATCCCCACTCATGGTAGAGTCACCAGTTGGTGGTGAGGTTGTATTAGACCAGGGGTATCGGGGTTGTGAGATAGAGACTACCGGTCACCGACTTCCTTTTGCATTTGTTTTGTTTGATATGTTGAGCATTGACATCATATTGGGCAATTATAGACTGTTACCATCAGAGGGTTACTGTATGTACCTCGAGTGGTGATTGTTTTTATTTCTTGGGAGACAAAGTTGATAGAGCCTTATTGCCAGTGTGTGATCCGTCTGGTCAAGGCGAGCTTAGTCTCCTACTTGCTACATTCTTAGATGTTAAGAGTGATGCAGTTTTAGTTGAGTTACTGAGGGTAGTTTGTGAATACCCAGAGGATCTCACTAGTTTACCACATTTCCATGAGATTGAGTTCTCTATCGACTTAGTGCCTGGCATGGCGCCGATTTCCATGGCACCGTATAGATTTGCACCGGCCGAGTTGAGTGAGTTGAAGATTCAACTCCAGGAATTGTTAGACAAGGGCTTTATCTGCCCTACGGGGAGCACCGGTTCTCTTTGCCAAGAAAAAGGATGACATATTGCGACTTTGTATTGACTATCAAAAATTGAAATGAGTAACTGTTAATAACAAATATCCCCTCATATAGATGATTTGTTTGACCAGTTGAAGGGGTGTTGTTGCTTCTCTAAGATAGACCTGAGATCGGGTTATCACCAATTGAGAGTGAAGGAGGAAGATATCTAGAAGACAGCATTCTATATGCGGTATGGCCATTATGAGTTCCTAGTGATGCATTTCCGGTTGACCAACGCACCGGCCGTGTTTATGGATTTGATGAATCGAATCTTCCATGAGTTTTTAGATCGCTTTGTAGTTGTCTTTGTTGATGACATCTTGATTTACTCACCGTCTGAGGAGGAGCACGAGGAACACTTACGAGTTGTGCTTGAGTTGCTTAGAGCCCACAAATTGCATGCTAAGTTCGGGAAGTGTGAGTTCTAGTTGACAGAAGTGAAGTTCTTAGGCCATGTGGTATATGGGAAAGGAGTGATGATAGATTCTTCCAAAATAGAAGCAGTCCAAGATTGGGAATAACCTAAAAATGCCTTTGAAATTCGTAGTTTCTTGGTGTTAGTCGGGTATTACTTTCGGTTTGTGAAAGATTTCTATAGGTTGGCCTCACCTTTGACCAAACTAACGAGGAAGGAAATCAAATTTGTATGGAGTGAGACTTGTGCAAAGTAGTTCCAAGAGCTTAAGGTTAGACTTACCACTGTTCTAGTGTTGATTATTCTAGAGAGGGGTTTGGGCTATTTTGTATATTGTGACGCATCTCGGGAAGGTTTGAGTTGTGTCTTGATGTAGGAAGGGAAGGTAGTAGCTTATGGTTCGCGGCAGTTGAAAACACACAAGAGAAACTATCCTACACTTGACCTAGAGCCAGCAGCTGTGATCTTTGCCTTTAAAATTTGGAGACATTACTTGTATGGTGAGATATTTGATGTCTTTTCCGATCATAAGAGTTTGAAGTATCTGTTTTCACAGAAAGATTAGAATCTGAGGCAGAAAAGGTGGATGGAATTTATGGAAGATTATGATTTTAGGTTATACTATCATCCGAGAAACGCCAATGTAGTGGCCGATGCCTTGAGTAGAAAGACCATTAGTAGTGTAGTGAGTATTGCCATCTGGGAATGGAAGATGTTAGGTGCCATTGGTAAGTTTGACTTGTATCTTGGCAAGTCCATTAAGTCGGCTGCTTTGTTTACGGTGGTTATACAACCTACACTTATAAGCCGAGTTATAGAAAAACAGAGGGGTGATCTTGAGGTAGATAGCTAGTGGAAAGGTAGAGAAGGGCTTGAACGTGTATTCTAACTCGTGTGTTAGATACCTTGACCGTCTCTTTGTGCCATAGTCTTGTACAGAGGAGGTACTCCGAGAGTTTCATCATTCGTGCCTTGTGGTGCACCCAGGAGGCACGAAAATGTACTGCGACCTTAGTCACCAATTTTGATTGAAGGGGATCAAGAAGGATGTAGCTATGTTTGTATCAAGGTGTCTCATTAGTCAACAAGTGAAGCCCGAACATCAGAGACCAGTGGGTTTGTTACAACCCTTGCCCATAGCCGGTTAGAAGTGGGAGCATATTAAAATGGATTTTGTTGTGGGTCTTCCGAGGACTCAATGGGGCAATGATACCATTTGGGTGATAGTTGATCGGTTGACTAAGTCAGCACACTTTGTACCTATGCACACGAGTGATTTGGTAGATTGCCTTGCTGACCTTTATGTTAAAGACATAGTTGGACTTCACTGGGTCCTTGTGACAATTATTTCAGATAAAGATCTGTGTTTACGGCTCAGTTGTGGTAGAGCCTACAGAATGCCTTGGGCACTAAGTTGACTTTTAGCATCACTTATCATCCTCAGATTGACGGGTAGTCAGAGCGTACCATTCAAATCCTTGAGAATATGCTTCGAGGTTGTGTTCTCGACTTTAAGGGATCGTGGGAGAGACACTTGCCTTTAGTGAAGTTTTCTTATAACAATAACTTCTAGTAGAATATTGGTATGGAACTTTTTGAGGCCTTGTATGGCCGACCGTGTAGATCTCCTGCGTGTTGGGCCGAGGTGGGTGATGCACCTATGTTAGGTCTTGAGTTAGTCTAGGAAACGACGGAGAAAGTCGCGCTTATCCATAAGAGGTTGGTTACGGCTCAAAATTGTCAGAAGAACTATGCCAACCGTAGGAGGAGACCATTATCCTTTAAGGTAGAAGATCATGTCTTCTTGAAGATATCACCTAGGCGAGGTTTGATAAGGTTTGGGAAGAGTGGGAAGTTGTCTCCTAGGTTTATTGGACCTTTTGAGATCTTAGAGCGGATTGGAGAGGCAGCGTATTGTTTGGCCTTGCCACCACAAATTTCTGGGGTTTGTGACGTGTTTTATATCTGTATGTTCCGGAAGTATGAACCAGATCCATCACACGTGTTAGACTAGACTGAACTAAAGGTAGATGAGGATGCCTTGTATGAGGAGAGACCAGTTAGAGTTTTAGACACTCGAGACCAAGTCTTGCGTGGCAAGACAATTCCTTTGGTAAAAGTGTTGTGGAAACATCACGGGGTTGAGGAAGAAACTTGGGAACATGAGACAGAAGTCCGCGAGAAGTATCTAGATCTATTTGTCAATGTTTAAACTTAAATTGAAAATTGTGCCATGTTAATGTAATATAAACATAGTATATGTTTTGGAAACGTGAATTGTATATTCCGTAATGAGAACATGTTTATCATGGTGATGAAATTGAATTGCTGTAATTGTTGTAATTGGTTCAAAAATGGTTTTGTTGTTGATTAAAATTTTAGGGACGAAATTCCTTAAGAGAGGAGGTTATAGCGATCCGAGCTTAGACCCGATCCACTTTTTGCTTTCAAATCCGGAAAACAATATTCGTAGCTGTCGTTTTTTTTTTTTTTCCTCGTTGGATTATGGCTTGAGAGTCGACACCATCCTTGGTGGTGTCGACACTGCCTTCTTTTCTTTGTTTTGTTTTTCTCCGGGGGTCAACACCAGCCTTGGTGTTGTCGACACCACCTTGTTGCTGTGCTCTTAGTGTAGCTACTGAAATTTGGGGTCGACACCAGTCTGGGTGTTGTCGACACTTATCCTGTTATTGGCCTCTGGGGTCAACACCAACCTTGGTGGGGTTAACCCTTCCATCGCTGCTTTGTCCAGGGTAACATACTGAAATATTGGGTCGACACCTCAAGTTCTTAAGGTCGACCATCTCCTTGCTGTTTTGTTCTGGATTGTATTCTGAAATATACGGTCGACACCATTGTCTCCTAGGGTCGACCCTCATTGGCTGCAACAACATTAGTGTCTCAGCTTGTCTTCCTGAGAGTCGACACCACTGTCGTGAGAGTCGACCCGTGTGAATTATTTCTAGATTTTTGGTTCAGTTTTGGGCCTTACTTTTTGGGGGTTTGACTTATCCTTTCCTTTGGCTTTAGGGCTATTATTCTACCACTATAAATAGACCCCAAACACACTTTTTTCACTCTCTCTCTCTCTCTCTCTCTTTCTCTCTCTTTCTCTCTCTCTCTCTCTCTCTCTGTGTGTGTGTGTGTGTAAACCGTGACTTCTCTCTTTTCTCTTAAAACTCAACTTTTCTTATCTAAATCTTCATATCTACTCACTTAGAGGTACTTTCTCATCTTGGTCCTTTGAAATAGATTATAGACCATCTCAAGGGCTTCCTTTTGATCCGAGTGGCTCGCGATTTCGTTGACGTTGAGTTTTTATGAGTTCTTCTCTTCCATCTTATGAACTTGAGGTAGGAATTCTCCACACTTTCTGATGAGTTTTAACTTAGTTATTTCTTTTTATAAAACCACTTTGTGAAAGAAATGGATTTTTGAACAAATCTTGGGTTTTGGTTCGAAATCAAAAGGAGGGGTTTTCAAATAGTTGATTGGGAAGGATTGCGGATTGATGTGTATAAATGAGATATGTTGATGATGGATTTTACCTTAAAAAATGATTTATAAAGGCAAGAGGGTTTTTGCCCTAGAAATCTCAAATGTTGATTTTCTATTGATAAATGGAAGTGATGTTAAAATTGTAAAATTGGGCTAATATTGATGAGGATGGTGGAGTTGAGTATGTTTTAACACTAACATCTTGGAATTTAGAAAGTTTATCTTTATAGAAATTATTTATTGTCTAATGATATCTATTTTCGGCTATCGGTGGAAGATAGCTATGATTGTTGTAGAAATTGCGTAAGAACTAAGTAAATTGAAACTATTTTCTCATCCATTTGCATTGGGCATTGTTGCATCTTATCACATTGAAAATGTACATTGTTTTGAGAAAAATGGTGAATACTTGGTGAATCTAGGTAGGGGGTGTGGTTACAATGTTAAGTTGGCCTGTGTATCCTTGGTGAAAGACCAGAAACTTGTGATAGGTGTTGAGTCTTGCGGTTAATACCAGTAAAAAAAACAAATTGGTAGTACTTATATAGTCTACTTGCAAACACGTACCTAGAGATTTATATAGTTGTATTCACAGTCTGGTTTTCTATTAAGAAAGGAAATGTTTCATGGATAGTGATATAAACCTGACATTACATGATTTGAAAGAGTTATAAAATGTTTTTATCACAAGCATTATATATGCATTTTACCCTTATATCTTTATTAAGATTCATATACTGCGTTGGATTATTTCTACTGAGTTTTAGCTCACCCTATGTAGGAAAACCATTTTCAGGTGCCAATGATATGCCTCTGCCAAGGCAATAGTTTGGGAGGACTTGAAAGCAAGTACTTCATTTTGTTTATTTTGTTATATTTACTTGTACAAACCTAGGGCTTTAGCTGTATTGGATTTAAATCCAATTTGTTGTAACCAAGTACTGTCTTGGAAAACTGTAAGTTCGTAGGGCATTTCTTATTTTCTTGATGTTCCTTCTATTATGTAACATATGTTATAGATTCAGGGTTAGGCTTGTGAATGTATATCTGCATATGTTACCCTATTGTAAACTTAATTGGAAACTAATGAAATATAATTACTTTATCATTTGTTGTTATTTATTAACGTTACAGATGGGTTATTGTATTTATGTCAGAGCGTTACAAGTGTCAAACAGGTAGGGCTTAGGGCCAAGCTTTGAGTGGGCCGATGGGTCGAGCCATAGGTCATTTGGCTGGGCCGAGCTTCTAAATGACGGCCCAGGCCCATCCTAGGCCGCCCACGGGTCGGGAGCCTTTTTTGCACCCCTAGTCCCAAGGCCTTCTCTATGCAATTAATTTCCCCATCTTCAGAATAATTATAAATTAATGAAACATATAATTTAAGCATATAAATATAATATATAAAGCCCAGAGATTATATTTCTCAAATCTCAAATTGAATTGAGTACTTAGTGTATGCAAACGAAGACAATCAATCACATAAATTTTTTTACCCTAATTCTTGTTATGTTATAATTATTTAAGATATTTCGGCCCTTTAATACAATTTTCCCAGTGATTATTTAAGATATTTCGATGCCGATGCCGACGTCATTGAGTTCCCTTCTGCTGTTCAGGTAACCGGCCCCGCTTGTGATGTGGTGCGGTCTGTTGAGATTTGGCTAACTCTAGAGCCAGCTCTTTACGTAAGCGCTCATTGTTAGTCGCCATCTCTTCCAAACGCTATTTGTTTCATTTTGCTTGATCCATGATTGTCTGCATGGTTTCCTGCATGGAGGTTGAGGGTGAAGATTGAACCACTGGATCAAAATTCAAGGCTCTTCGAGCGGTGATATTCTCCGGACCAAGCATGGTTCTTGGTGTAACATCGTCAGCTATGGACGGAGGATCGTCGGTAACGTCTGTCATGAACATGCTTGAGTATTCCCAAAGACGATGTCAATTGTGGTGAATTGGATTCAGAAATACTCTTTCGTCCAAACAGAACCTTTTAATCCTCTCTTTATTACTTTTTCCTCAATCCCTCCTCCTTGAGCATGCCTCTTCCCTTTATAATGATTCCTCCAGGGGCCATCCATGGGCCCACTACTTCCTGGGCTTGGATCCTATCCGTAGGCCTTTCATATATGAAAGGGTATAGTCGGCTCCTACGACATTCATAACTTGTTCGTACTCGGCTTCTCCACTTGCCTGACTCGGCATGGCCAACTTGTATTCAGCCATCTGATGAGCACTTAATCATAAATAATAAAAAATAATAATCCATTTACTCGGCCAACACATGCATCAGATGTATGCTCCGAGGGGTGAGTAGGTGAAGCAGAGGCCTACAGAGCTTGTGTGTGTTGTTACCATGCCAAATTTAGTACCAATACCTTCAATAGTTAGGAGTAACTTCTTGTTATATAATTCTATTGCCAATGTGTTAATTGATACGGGTGCATCCCACTCTTTTGTCTCGTCTGCATTTACATTGGCATTGGGGTTAGAAGTGGCTCGGTTAGCATCCCTACTCATAATAGAGTCACTAGCTAGTGGTGAGGTTGTATTAGACCAGGGGTATCGGGGTTGTGAGATAGAGACTACCGGTCGCTGACTTTCTTTTGCATTTGTTTTGTTTGATATGTTGAGCTTTGACATCATATTGGGCAGTTATAGACTGTTACCGTCAGAGGATTACTGTATGTACCTCGAGTGGTGATTGTTTTTATTTCTTAGGAGACAGAGTTGATAGAGCCTTGTTGCTAGTGTGTGATTCGTCTGGTCAAGGCGAGCTTAGTCTCCTACTTACTACATTCTTAGATGTTAAGAGTGATGCAGTTCTAGTTGAGTTGCTGAGGGTAGTTTGTGAATACCCAGAGGATCTCACTAGTTTACCACATTTCCATGAGATTGAGTTCTCTATCGACTTAGTGCCTGGCATGGCGCCGATTTCCATGGCACCGTATAGATTTGCACCAGTCGAGTTGAGTGAGTTGAAGATTCAACTCCAGGAATTGTTAGACAAGGGCTTTATCTGCCCTACGGGGAGCATCGGTTCTCTTTGCCAAGAAAAAGGATGACACATTGCGACTTTGTATTGACTATCAAAAATTGAAACGCGTAATTGTTAATAACAAATACCCAAATGCCTCATATAGATGATTTATTTGACCAGTTGAAGGGGTGTTGTTGCTTCTCTAAGATAGACCTGAGATCAGATTATCACCAATTGAGAGTGAAGGAGGAAGATATCTAGAAGACAGCATTCTGTATACGGTATGGCCATCATGAGTTCCTAGTGATGCATTTCCGGTTGACCAACGCACCGGCCGTGTTTATGGATTTGATGAATCGAATCTTCCGTGAGTTTTTAGATCGCTTTGTAGTTGTCTTTGTTGATGACATCTTGATTTACTCACCCTCTGAGGAGGAGCACGAGGAACACTTGCGAGTTGTGCTTGAGTTGCTTAGAGCCCACAAATTGCATGCTAAGTTTGGGAAGTGTGAGTTCTAGTTAGAAGACGTGAAGTTCTTAGGCCATGTGGTATCTGAGAAATGAGTGATGATAGATTCTTCCAAAATAGAAGCAGTCCAAGATTGGGAATAACCTAAAAAAGCCTTTGAAATTCGTAGTTTCTTGGTATTAGTCGGGTATTACTTTCGGTTTGTGAAAGATTTCTATAGGTTGGCCTCACCTTTGACCAAACTAATGAGGAAGGAAATCAAATTTGTGTGGAGTGAGACTTGTGCAAAGTAGTCCCAAGAGCTTAAGGTTAGACTTACCACTGCTCTAGTGTTGATTATTCTGGAGAGGGGTTTGGGCTATTTTGTATATTGTGATGCATCTCGGGAAGGTTTGGGTTGTGTCTTGATGTAGGAGGGGAAGGTAGTAGCTTATGGTTCACGGCAGTTGAAAACACACAAGAGAAACTATCCTATACTTGACCTAGAGTTAGCAGCTGTGATCTTTGCCTTTAAAATTTGGAAACATTACTTGTATGGTGAGATATTTGATGTTTTTTCCGATCATAAGAGTTTGAAGTATTTGTTTCCACAGAAAGATTTGACTCTGAGGCAGAAAAGGTGGATGGAATTTATGGAAGATTATGATATTGGGTTATACTATCATCCGAGAAACGCCAATGTAGTGGCCGATGCCTTGAGTAGAAAGACCATCAGTAGTGTAGCGAGTATTGCCATCTGGGAATGGAAGATGTTGGGTGCCATTGGTGAGTTTGACTTGTATCTTGGCAAGTCCGTTGAGTCAACTGCTTTGTTTACGGTGGTTATACAACCTACACTTATAAGCCGAGTTATAGAAAAATAAAGGGGTGATCTTGAGGTAGATAGCTAGTGGAAAGGTAGATAAGGGCTTAAACGTGTATTCTAACTCATGTGTTAGATACCTTGACCGTCTCTTTGTGCCATAGTCTTGTAGAGAGGAGGTACTCCGAGAGTTTCATCATTCGTTCCTTGCGGTGCACCTAGGAGGCATGGAAATGTACCACGACCTTAGTCACCAATTTTGATTGAAGGCGATGAAGAAGGATGTAGCTATGTTTGTATCAAGGTGTCTCATTAGTCAACAAGTGAAGCCCGAGCATTAGAGACCAGTGGGTTTGTTACAACCCTTGCCCATAGCCAACTGGAAGTGGGAGCATATTAAAATGGATTTTGTTGTGGGTCTTCCGAGGACTCAATGGGGCAATGATACCATTTGGGTGATAGTTGGTCGGTTGACTAAGTCAGCACACTTTGTACCTATGCACACGAGTGATTTGGTAGATTACCTTGCTGACCTTTATGTTAAGGACATAGTTGGACTTCATAGGGTCCCTGTGACAATTATTTCAAATAAAGATCTGTGTTTACGGCTCATTGTGGTAGAGCCTACAGAATGCCTTGGGCACTAAGTTGATTTTTGGCATCGCTTATCATCCTCAGATTGACGGGTAGTCAGAGCGTACCATTCAAATCCTTGAGAATATGCTTCGAGGTTGTGTTCTCGACTTTAAGGGATCGTGAGAGAAACACTTGCCTTTATTGAAGTTTTCTTATAACAATAGCTTCCAGTAGAATATTGGTATGGAACTTTTTGAGGCCTTGTATGGCCGACCATGTAGATCTCCTGTGTATTGGGCCGAGGTGGGTGATGCACCTATGTTAGGTCCTGAGTTAGTCTGGGAAACGACGGAGAAAGTCGCGCTTATCCATAAGAGGTTGGTTACAGCTAAAAGTTGTCAGAAGAACTATGCCAACCGTAGGAGGAGACCATTATCCTTTAAGGTAGGAGATCATGTCTTCTTGAAGATATCACCTATACGAGGTTTGATAAGGTTTGGGAAGAGTGGGAAGTTGTCTCCTAGGTTTATTGGACCTTTTGAGATCTTAGAGCGGATTGGAGAGGTAGCGTATTGTTTGGCCTTACCACCACAAATTTCTGGGGTTAGTGATGTGTTTTATATCTGTATGCTTAGACTGGACTAAACTAAAGGTAGATGAGGATGCCTCATATGAGGAGAGACCAGTTAGAGTTTTAGACACTCGAGACCAAGTCTTGTGTGGCAAGACAATTCCTTTGGTAAAAGTGTTGTGGAAACATCACGGGGTTGAGGAAGAAATTTGGGAACATGAGGCAGAAGTCCGTGAGAAGTATCTAGATCTATTTGTCGATGTTTAAACTTAAATTGAAAATTGTGTCATGTTAATGTAATATAAACATAGTATATGTTTTGGAAACGTGAATTGTATATTCTGTAATGAGAACATGTTTATCATGGTGATGAAATTGAACTAATGTCATTGTTGTAATTGGTTTAAACATGGTTTTGTTGTTGATTAAAATTTTAGGGACGAAATTCCTTAAGAGAGGAGGTTATAGCGATCCGAGCTTAGACCCAATCCATTTTTTGCTTTCAAATCCGGAAAACAATATTCGTAGCTGTCGTTTTTTTTTTTTTTTTTTTTTTCTCGTTGGATTATGGCTTGAGAGTCGACACCATCCTTGGCGGTGTCGACACTGCCTTCTTTTCTTTGTTTTGTTTTTGTCTGGGGGTCAACACCAGCCTTGGTGTTGTCGACACCACCTTGTTGCTGTGCTCTTAGTGTAGCTACTGAAATTTGGGGTCGACACCAGTCTGGGTGTTGTCGACACTTATCCTGTTATTGGCCTCTGGGGTCAACACCAGCCTTGGTGGGGTTAACCCTTCCATCGCTGCTTTGTCCAGGGTAACATACTGAAATATAGGGTCGACACCTGAAGTTCTTAAGGTCGACCATCTCTTTGCTGTTTTGTTATGGGTTGTATTCTGAAATATACGGTCTACACCATTGTCTCCTAGGGTCGACCCTCATTGGCTGCAAAACATTAGTGTCTAGCTTGTCTTCCTGAAAGTCGACACCACTGTCGCGAGAGTCGACCCGTGTGAATTATTTCTAGATTTTTGGTTCGGTTTTGGGCCCTACTTTTTGGGGGTTTGACTTATCCTTTCCTTTGGCTTTAGGGCTATTATTCTACCACTATAAATAGACCCCAAACACACTTTTTTTCACACACACACTCTCTCTCTCTCTCTCTCTCTCTCTCTCTCTCTCTCTCTCTCTCTCTGTGTAAATCGTGACTTCTCCCTTTTCTCTTAAAACTCAAATTTTCTCATCTAAATTTTCATATCTACTCACTTAGAGGTACTTTCTCATCTTGGTCCTTTGAAATAGATTATAGACCATCTCAAGGGCTTCCTTTTGATCCGAGTGGCTCACGATTTCGTTGACGTTGAGTTTTTATGAGTTCTTCTCTTCCATCTTATGAACTTGAGGTAGGAATTCTCCACACTTTCTGATGAGTTTTAACTTAGTTATTTCTTTTTATAAAACCACTTTGTGAAAGAAATGGATTTTTGAACAAATCTTGGGTTTTGGTTCGAAATCAAAAGGAGGGGTTTTCAAATAGTTGATTGGGAAGGATTGCGGATTGATGTGTATAAATGAGATATGTTGATGATGGATTTTACCTTAAAAAATGATTTATAAAGGCAAGAGGGTTTTTGCCCTAGAAATCTCAAATGTTGATTTTCTATTGATAAATGGAAGTGATGTTAAAATTGTAAAATTGGGCTAATATTGATGATGATGGTGGAGTTGAGTATGTTTTAACACTAACATCTTGGAATTTAGAAAGTTTATCTTTATAGAAATTATTTATTGTCTAATGATATCTATTTTCGGCTATCGGTGGAAGATAGCTATGATTGTTGTAGAAATTGCGTAAGAACTAAGTAAATTGAAACTATTTTCTCATCCATTTGCATTGGGCATTGTTGCATCTTATCACATTGAAAATGTACATTGTTTTGAGAAAAATGGTGAATACTTGGTGAATCTAGGTAGGGGGTGTGGTTACAATGTTAAGTTGGCCTGTGTATCCTTGGTGAAAGACCAGAAACTTGTGATAGGTGTTGAGTCTTGCGGTTAATACCAGTAAAAAAAACAAATTGGTAGTACTTATATAGTCTACTTGCAAACACGTACCTAGAGATTTATATAGTTGTATTCACAGTCTGGTTTTCTATTAAGAAAGGAAATGTTTCATGGATAGTGATATAAACCTGACATTACATGATTTGAAAGAGTTATAAAATGTTTTTATCACAAGCATTATATATGCATTTTACCCTTATATCTTTATTAAGATTCATATACTGCGTTGGATTATTTCTACTGAGTTTTAGCTCACCCTATGTAGGAAAACCATTTTCAGGTGCCAATGATATGCCTCTGCCAAGGCAATAGTTTGGGAGGACTTGAAAGCAAGTACTTCATTTTGTTTATTTTGTTATATTTACTTGTACAAACCTAGGGCTTTAGCTGTATTGGATTTAAATCCAATTTGTTGTAACCAAGTACTGTCTTGGAAAACTGTAAGTTCGTAGGGCATTTCTTATTTTCTTGATGTTCCTTCTATTATGTAACATATGTTATAGATTCAGGGTTAGGCTTGTGAATGTATATCTGCATATGTTACCCTATTGTAAACTTAATTGGAAACTAATGAAATATAATTACTTTATCATTTGTTGTTATTTATTAACGTTACAGATGGGTTATTGTATTTATGTCAGAGCGTTACAAGTGTCAAACAGGTAGGGCTTAGGGCCAAGCTTTGAGTGGGCCGATGGGTCGAGCCATAGGTCATTTGGCTGGGCCGAGCTTCTAAATGACGGCCCAGGCCCATCCTAGGCCGCCCACGGGTCGGGAGCCTTTTTTGCACCCCTAGTCCCAAGGCCTTCTCTATGCAATTAATTTCCCTATCTTCAGAATAATTATAAATTAATGAAACATATAATTTAAGCATATAAATATAATATATAAAGCCCAGAGATTATATTTCTCAAATCTCAAATTGAATTGAGTACTTAGTGTATGCAAACGAAGACAATCAATCACATAAATTTTTTTACCCTAATTCTTGTTATGTTATAATTATTTAAGATATTTCGGCCCTTTAATACAATTTTCCCAGTGATTATATACAAGATGAAGAAATTTTACAATATCCACATTACAAAGACACCAAACATTTTTCCAAACAAAATATCAACTTGCAATATTCTTGAAGAGAATGTATGCACCATGCTGAGGTTGCAAGGTTATGTACTGAATTGGGGCATGAGCATATGAAGGCGATACCACGAAGGAATACCATCTTATAATCACAGCTAAAACAATTTTGGCTTCTGCCATAGCCACATTTTGGCCTACACAAATTCTGGCACCCAAACCAAATGGAACAAATGCACCGATATGCTTTCGAACCTTAGTGAATCTCATTGGATTGAACTCATTAGCATATGCCCCCAATATCTCATTTTCATGATAAACAACCGCCAAGGCCATGTAGATTTGGGTGTCAGCTGGAGCGTCGAGCTCGCGTAGTCTCACATTTTTGGTTGCTTTTCTCATCAATATCACTATGAGGGGGTAAAGTCGTTGTGTTCCATTTAATATCATGCTTACCTGCCATACAAGTACATAACCAAATCAAATCAAACTAAATCTTGTGTCACAATCAAATAAGGTTAAATATTTAAATAAATACTGATAATTAAGTAATATTAATGGTGGCTATTGTAATGTGTGGCCAAATAGTGAACAATGGTTAAAGATGTTAAGCTGGTTAGAAAAACTTATACTAATACATGTAGTCGTTTTATTTTTAAATTCTTTATTTTCGACGATTCTTTCTCTTGGCCTATTCATTGGCAAGATTTTACTAATGCATTTAGTCATTCTATTTTTGAATTCTTTATTTTCAACGGTTCTTTCTCTTGCCCTATTCATGGGCAACCTTCTTATAGAATGTGGGTTCTGCAATCTTACTTTAATTTTAACGGAGACAAATGATAATGTGACTATCATGTAATTGAATGCTGTCATTTGAGTAGGAAGTGGTGAAGTTCACTATTAAGCTAATATGATAAAATTTGTTAACAACTTCTTTGGTTGTGTTATGTTTTCTGTTAACACAAAATATTTCTTTGGAAAATTGTTTTTAGAAACTGTTTTGGGAACACATTTATCAAAACTGTTTTGGGAACACTGTTTTTAGAAACGTTCATTTTCATCTATCATGTTCTCCAGCCTTTGTTCATTCTACTTTGCTTGTTCCATGATCGCTTGCATTGTCTCTTGCGCTAAAGTCGTTGGTGAGTCGAAGTTCAAGGCGCGTCTTGCAGCGATGGTTTCCTTTCCGAGCATATTTGCTGGAGTGAGGTCATCTCCCTGTGTGGTCTCGTCAGTGGCTATCGGAGGATCTTCAGTCACGCCTGCCATGGATGTATTTGAGTATTCCCACAGACGGCGCCAATTGTAGAGAAGTGGTTTGGAAATACTCTTCAGATCCTGGGAGGCACTAATGATCCTCAGCTAGTCACCTGAAAAGATACAAACACTCCGGTCGGGGGTGCCGGAATTAGCACTCCGACGGACAAGTCAGTTCAGACCCTCAAGATAGCTTGTTTACTAAGTTAAGTGAAGTGATTCTTACATACCTTTCTCAATCCATTGTTCCTGTACTTATACCTGTTCCTTTTGATCCTCGGGGCCAGGGCCTACTTTTTAATCATTGTCCTTTCTCTTATTCGGCTCTATGGATCTACACTTATTCAGCACATATATTATATTCGGCTTCCCATTCTCGTAGGATATAGCCGATTAATATTAGTCTTCTAAGGTACGCACCTTCTGATTTTGCCATTTATTCGGCTCCCACAAGAGTGTACCATTCAAATCCTTGAGAATATGCTTCGGGGTTGTGTTCTCGACTTTAAAGGATCGTGGGAGAGACACTTACCTTTAATGAAGTTTTCTTATAACAATAGTTTCCAATCGAACATTAGTATGGCACTTTTTGAGACCTTGCATGGCCGACCCTGTAGATCTCCTTTGTGTTGGGCCAAGGTGGGTGATGCACCTATGTTAGGTCCTGAGTTAGTCTGGGAAACGATGGAGAAAGTCGCACTTATCTGTAAGAGGTTGGTTACAGCTCAAAGTTGTCAGAAGAACTATGCCGACCGTAGGAGGAGACCATTATCCTTTAAGGTAGGAGATCACGTCTTCTTGAAGATATCTCCTAGACAAGGTTTGATGAGGTTTAGGAAGAGTGGGAAGTTGTCTCTTAGGTTTATTGGACCTTTTGAGATCCTAGAGCGGATTGGAGAGGTAGCGTATCGTTTGGCCTTGCCACCATAACTTTCTGGGGTTCATAACATGTTTCATATCTATATGCTCCGAAAGTATGAACCAGATCCATCACACGTGTTAGACTGGGCTGAGCTAAAGGTAGATGACAATGCCTCATATGAGGAGAGACCAGTTAGAGTTTTAGACACTCGAGACCAAGTCTTGCATGGCAAGATAATTCTTTTGGTAAAAGTGTTGTGGAAACATCACGGGGTTGAGGAAGAAACTTGGGAACGTGAGGCGGAAGTCCGTGAAAAGTATCCAGACTTATTTGTCGATGTTTAAACTTGTATTGAAATTTTTTTTCATTTTAATGTAATATAAACATTGTATATGCTTTGGAAACGTGAATTGTATATTCCGTAATGAGAACATGTTTATCATGGTAATGAAATTGAATTGCAATCATTGTTGTAATTGGTTTAAACATGGTTTTGTTTTTGATTTAAAATTTCAGGGACGAAATTCCTTAAGGGGGGACGTTATAGTGATCCGAGCTTAGACCCGATCCATTTTTTGCTTTCAAATCCGGAAAACAATATTTGCAGCGATCGTTCTTTTTTTTTTTTTTTTTCTTGTTGGATTATGGCATGGGGGTCGACACCATCCTTGGTGGTGTCGGCACTTCCTTTTTTTCTTTGTTTTGTTCTGCTCTGGGGGTTGACACCAGCCTTGGTGTTGTCGACACCACCTTGTTGCTGTACTCTTAGTGTAGGTACTGAAATTTGGGATTGACACCAATCTTGGTGGTGTCGACACTTATCCTATTATTGGCCTCTGAGATCGACACCAGCCTTGGTGGGGTTGACCCTTCCATCGTTGCTTTGTTCGGGGTAACATACTGAAATATAGGGTCGACACCTCGAGTTCTTAAGGTCGACCATCTCCTTGCTATTTTGTTCTGGGTTGTATTCTGAAATATACGGTCGACACCACTGTCTCCTAGGGTCAACCCTCATTGGTTGCAAAACATTACTGTCTCAGCTTTTCTTCCTGAGGGTCGACAACACTGTCGCGAGGGTCGACCCGTGTGAATTATTTCCCGATTTTTTGTTCGGTTTTGGGCCCTACTTTTTGGGGGTTTGACTTATCATTTCCTTTGGCTTTAGGGCTATTATTTTACCACTATAAACAGACTCCAAACACACTTTTCCCACTCACTTTTCCTTTCTCTCTCTCTCTCTCTCTCTCTCTCTCTCTCTCTCTTCCTTCTGTAAACCGTGACTTCTCTCTTTTCTCTCAAAACTCAACTTTTCTTATCTAGATCTTCATATCTACTCACTTAGAGGTACCTTCTCATCTTGGTCCTTTGAAATAGATTGTAGATCGTCCCAAGGACTTCTTTTTGATCCGAGTGGCTAGTGATTTCGTTAACGTTGAGTTTTTCTAAGTTCTTTTCTTTCACCTTCTAAACTTGAGGTAAGGATTCTCCGCACTTTCTGATGAGTTTTAACTTAGTTATTTGTTTTTATAAAACCATTTTGTGAAAGAAATGGATTTTTGAACAAATCTTGGGCTTTGGTTCGAAATCAAAAGGAGGGTTTTCAAATAGCTTATTGGGAAGGGTTGCGGATTGATGTGTATAAATGAGATATGTTGATGATGGGTTTCACCTTAAAAAATGATTTATAAAGGCAAGAGGGTTTTTGTCCTGGAAATCTCAAATGTTAATTTTGTATTGATAAATGGAAATGATGTTAAAATTGTGAAATTTGGCTGATATTGATGAGGATGGTGGAGTTGAGTATGTATCACCACTCACATCTTGAAATTTAGAAAGTTTATCTTTATAGAAATTATTTGTTGTCTAGTGATATTTGTTTTGGGCTATCGGTGAAGGATAGTTATGATTGTTGTAGAAATTGCATGAGAACTAAGTAAATTGAAACTATTTTCTCATCCATTTGCATTTGGCATTGTTGCATCTTATCACATTGAAAATATACATTGTTTTGAGAAAAATGGTGAATACTTGGTGAATCTGGGTAGGAAGTGTGGTTACAATGTTAAGTTGGCCTGTGTATCCTTGGTGAAAGACTAGAAACCCCCGATAGGTGTCAAGTCTTCCGGTTAATACCAGTAAAAATGATAAATTGGTAGTACTTATATAGTCTACTTGCAAACACGTACCTAGAGATTCACAAAGTTGTATTCATAGTCCGGTTTTCTATTAAGAAAGGAAATGTTTCATGGATAGTGATATAAACCTGGCAAGAGTTATAAAATGTTTTTATCACGAGCATTACATATGCATTTTACTCTTATATCTTTGTTAAGATTCATATACTGTGTTGGATTATTTTTACTGGGCTTTAGCTCAACCTATGTGGGAAAACCATTTTCAGGTGCCGATGATATGCCTCCGCCAAGGCAATAGTTTGGGAGGACTTGGAAGCAAGGGCTTCATTTTGTTTATTTTGTTGTATTTATTTGTACAAGTCTAAGGCTTTAGCTATATTGGATTTAAATCCAATTTGTTGTAACCAAGTACTGTCTTGGAAAACTGTAAGCCCGTGGGGCATTTCTTATTTGCTTAATGTTCCTTCTATTATGTAACATATGTTATAGACTCAGGGTTAGGCTTGTGAATGTATATCTACATATGTTACCCTGTTGTAAACTTAATTGGAAACTAATAAAAGATAATTACTTTATCATTTGTTGTTATTTATTAACGTTACAGACGGGTTATTGTATTTATGTCAGGGTGTTACAAGCGTCAAGCAAGTAGGGCTTAGGGCCAGGCATTGAGTGGGCCGATGGGTCGGGCCACAGGCCATTTGGCCGGGCCGAGCTTCAAAATGAAGGCCCAGGCCCATATCAGGCAACCCACGGGCCAAGAGCCCCAAGGCCTTCTCTATGCAATTAATTTCCCTATCTCCAGAATAATTATAAATTAATGAAACATATAATTTAAGCATATAAATATAATATATAAAGCCTGGAAATATTTCTCAAATCTCAAATTGAATTGAGTACTTAGTGTATGCGCATAAATTTTTTTACCCCGATTCTTGTTATGTTATAATTATTTAAGATATTTCGGGCCTTTAATACAAATTTCCCAGTGATTATATACAAGATGAAGAAATTTTACAATATCCACATTACAAAGACACCAAACATTTTTCCAAACAAAATATCAACTTGCAATATTCTTTTTTTTTTTTTGATCAACAAAGAATCTTTATTGATGAAGAGTAATCTATGCGAAAACTTACATCAACAAAGAGGGGAGAGCAAACAGCATCAACCCAACGATTGGTGAGAAACCAATCCAACAAGAGGAACCAAAAAAAAAAAAAAAAAAAAGGAAAAGCATAAGAAAACAGAACAACAAACACAACAGAGCATACACCAACAGCATATACTAGAAGCAAGACCAGTAGCACAAGACCCATGTACCAGCAGAACCATGTAGCACAGGCCCTGCACTCCTCAAAGACCAGCAACAACATACTCCAGCAGCAAAACCAGAACATGCCCAGCAGCATACACATAGACCCTTCACTCTTCAAAAACCAAATCAGACTAAGAACATAGATTCACATCCTTCCTTACCAGCCAGCAAAACAGCAGCAACATACACTAATCAGCAACCATCACTAATACAAACAGCAGCAAAACTGAAGCAGAAACTGATGAGATAGTTCAATCCACATGAGGTCCAGAACTCCAGCAAAAAGGGGAGCAAAAATAAAAACACACTGCAGCCTTAATCCTACTCCTATAGCCCCCAATCTCACAGCAGCTGCCAGAAGAGGATGGGGAGACCACCATTCCATTTAGAGCAAATCAGTAGGACATCTGACTTCAAACCAGAGCCAAATACTCCTCCAATACAGCAGCAGACCACCTACTGCAGACCAAACACAAAACCCTCCTAATCACCACCTCCTTCACTGCTAGCTCAACCAGGATCTTAGCAAAAACAGAACAAACACTCCTTCACTGCTACACTCACACAGCAGCAGCACCAGGAGATTAGCCCAAAACTAATAGCCCACTGCTAATCCTATCATAACAGATCAGCCATACAGAGCAGAGAATAATCCCTTAATACAGCAGAAACTCCAGCCAACAAACTCTTATAAGCACTTAACCCTTCTTCTGCAGCATCCAATCAGTCAAAACAGAGCCAATATATTGCATTTGTTAACAAATCAGCCATAAGTTGAATATAATATCATGCACAGAATAAGGAAAGTTCTTTAACTTAGACTTTGCCCAGATAGCCACTCTGAGTTTCACCAAATCTTCTAAGTCCATAAAATTAGGACGAGCATTATTAAACAGACACTCATTTCGAAGTTTCCATACTGACCACAGCACAGCCAAAGGAACAATTTTCCAAATTTCCATCACAATCTTATTTACCTTAACCCCATCCCACCAACTAAGCAAAGACTGCACAGACCTCGGAATGACCCAACAGAAACCCCACCAACCAACAATCCCAGACCACACTTTCCAAATGCAACTACAATGCAATAATACATGATTTTGAGACTCCACCTCAGTTTTGCAAAATACGCAAAGAATGTTTGCACCAGGCTTCAACACCCCAATCCTTTGCATAAAAGCAGCAGATTTCATCCTCCCTCTCCAAGCTAACCATGTCATGAATTGGACCTTGGGAGGAGCACTATTATTCCAAATGGTCTTAGCAATTTTGAGATTAGGCCCTTTACTTGAAACCGACCAACTCCAAACTGAAGCTACAGAGAAAGCTCCAGATGGATGAGCCAACCATGTGCAAGAATCCTCTACTTGAGTTCTTAAACTGGGTACCCCCTGTAGATACACATACAAGTTTTGAAGCTCATCCTCTTCCCAAGCAAAAAGCTGTCTTCGGAATCTGAGATTCCAATCATGTCCCCCACCTTTCCTTTGGTAAACGTCAAACAATGAATCATCCTTCTCAACTGATAGTGAAAACAATCTAGGATAAACAAGGGATAAACTCTAATCATTAAGCCATACATCCCGCCAAAATTTTATTCTAAAACCATTCCCAATCACAATCTTGAAATTAGACACAAAGAAGTCCCTCAAAGTTGGATTATTGGACAATAAGGAGATAATATCCTGCCATATAACAGACAACATCCTGGACTCCACTACCAAAATACTCCATCTTCCACCACATTGACCATACTTACTGCACACTACTTGTTTCCATAGTGCTTTTTCTTCCAAGCCATACTTCCACCACCATTTTATTAACAAGCAGTCATTAACCTCACTAAGCTTCCTCACCCCAAGTCCACCTTGATTTTTATTTAGACACACCTCCTCCCACTTAACAAGATGAACTTTTCTCCTCACCTCATTGCCTCCCCAAAGAAAATTTGACTGAATTCTATCTAACAGCTTAGCAATACCAACTGGCATCTTAAACAAGGATAAAAAGAACACAGGCAAACCAGACAACACAGACTTAATCAATGTTAATCTACCTGCAAATGATAAACAATTCCTCTTCCACAATGCTAACTTCTTTTTGAATTTATCAACTACCGACTGCCAAGTTCTTCTCCTCCTTGGGTTTGAACCTAAAGGCATACCCAGATAATTTAGTGGCAATTTCTGAGTTAAGTAATTCAACTTTTTGGCATATGCTTTAACCAGATCATCCTCTACACCAATCCCACAAACTTTACTTTTATGAAAATTGATCTTTAACCCAGACATTATTTCAAAACACCTCAAAATTCTTTTTATTGCAATGATTTCCTCCCAATTAGCCTCGCAAAAAATAATTGTATCATCAGCAAACTGGAGATGAGACAGCTTGAGTTCTGTATGACCCACCACGACTCCTTTGATCAACCCCAAATCTTTTGCTCTCTCCATTAAAATATTTAACCCTTCTGCCACTAAGTTGAACAGAAAAGGTGAGAGGGGATCACCTTGCCTCAGCCCTTTTTGAGGAGAAAACTCTGAAGTAGGTGACCCATTAACTAACACAGAAATTCTAGCTGTGGAAACACAAGTCTTTATCCAACCCACCCACTTATCACCAAAACCAAAATTGTACATCATGGAAAACAAGAATCCCCAGTTTACCGAATCATACGCCTTTTCGAAATCCAATTTAAGAATAACACCTTTGCTCTTTGTCCTCCTCCACCAGTCCACTACCTCATTAGCTATTAAGATTCCATCAAAAATGCATCGACCACTCAAAAAACCAGACTGAACTTCACTAATAAGCCTAGGAAGAACTTGCCTCAGTCTTTGGGATAGAACTTTTGCTAAAATCTTATACACTGAACTTACCAAACTTATTGGCCTAAAATCCATCAACCCAATGGGACACTCCTTTTTTGGTATAAGTGTTATGAATGAACTATTAACACCTTTAGCCAACTTTCCGTTCAAATGAAATTCCTTCATCATTTGTACAATCTCAGTTTTCATAACACTCCAACACCTTTGGTAGCAAGCTAAATTAAATCCATCAGGCCCGGGAGCCTTATTCCCTTCACATTCCTTCACAGCAGCCCAAATCTCTTCCTCTGTGAATTCTGCCTCCAACATACTCGCTGATTCTGAGCTTAATTTAGCACACACACCAGCTAGCGTAGGTCTGTCCAGCCAAGCCTCTGAAAACAACTTTTTAAAAAAACTCACTACTGCTTGTTTAATCAAATCTGGCTGCTCAAGCAAAATCCCATTCTCTACCACAGAATCCAACATATTCTTCCTTTGTCGTCTACTGGCCATAATATGAAAAAACCTTGTGTTCTTGTCCCCATTGTCAGCCCATAACAATCTGGATTTTTGTTGCCACATACTCTCTTTTTTCTTGTTCAAATCCCAAACTAAACTCTGACACATTCTTCTTTGGTGTTTTTCAAACTCCTGCAGGTCTCTGACTTCAGCCTTTAAATCCCATTCATGTAATTCATCCTCAGCTTTTTTCAATTTTTCATCTACATTTCCGAACACTTCACTATTCCATCTTCTTAACTGACCTCGCAGATGCCCCAATTTTTTCATAATCCTATAACTGGCCCATCCACTTACCTGAAAATTGTCCCAAGCATTTTTAACTGCTTCCATAAAATTTGGATGAGTGCTCCATGCATTGATGTACCTAAATGGTTTAGGCCCCCAGTCCCTCTCATCATTCATTATGAGTACTGGGCAATGATCAGAGATGCTTCTGTTCAAACCCCACTGTTTAAAAGAGAATTTCTCAAGCCATCCAGTATCAAACAAAAATCTATCTAATCTGCTCCACCTTTCCCCTTCCAGACCACTACACCATGTCTATGACCTCCCCAGCATTGGTATATCATGCAACTCCATGCTATCAATGAAAGCATTAAATTCAATCATCCCCCTATCCTTCCTAACACACCCTTTCCTTTCACTCATAAACCTGATTTCATTGAAATCACCTCCAATACACCAGGGACTTGAGAAAACTGGTTTTAGCTTCGCTAATGACTCCCATAATAACCCACAACCTATAACATCATTCGGAGCATATATATTTACCATAACACACTCAAAAGTTCGATTAATTATACCTGCCATTAAGATGAAACTTCTGTTGCTGCAACACTCCTTAAGCTCAAATACCTCAGGGTTCCATAAACACAAAAGACCACCTGCACTTCCTTCAGCACCCACCTCCAAAAAATTCACATCCTCACCTGGCCATAAAGACTTGACAAACAACTCATCAATACTGCTTCTCTTTGTTTCCTGCAACAATAGTACCTCAATTTTTCTTTCTCTAACAAAATTCTTAATACTCCTCCTCTTTTCTGGCCTTCTGAGACCCCTTATATTCCATGTTACAATCTTCATCTAAAAACATACGACACTCCTCCGAACCCCTATAACTACCAAACAATTAGGCAGCCACATTAGCTTCTTCCACCCTTTCCCTATCCTGCAATTCCAACTGGACAATTTTGCTAACAACCTCCTCCTCCTTACCTTGACAATCCAGACCAAGTGCCCTCCCAACTTGAAGTGTAGCTTGAGCTTCAGATCGCAGCTTCCTCCTCCTCCTGGAATTATTACTTTGCGAAATTGACAGTGAAATTGCCGCCGCGGCAGCTCTGAAAATTGCTCCATTTCTGAACCAATTGTTGGTCAGAACCCCTTTTTGATTTAGATGACTACGACTGAGCTTAGCCCTTTTTCTCTTCTCAGAACCTACCCGCTTACCCATATTCACTGTTGCAGCAGCTCCCCTCCTTGGACCCGATGAATTACCTTTCTCATTTCTTTGTACCTGGGTTGACTGCAAAATAAATGGGCCATTCGGTGAGTGGGCAACACAATCACTTAAGTTTGAATCTTCCATATTGGGCCGATTTGCTACTGCCCCAGACTGGTTCCCCTTTAACACTACTTGTAAATTGATATTAGGCCCAACACAATCTGACCCAGAAATGCTTCGCATAAATCCAGGAGTACACACATGGCCCTCTACATTTTGAATTTCATCTGACGCCTCATTTCTTAGCCAATCCAACTGCTCCAAACCTTTACCGTTGCCTTCTTCATTATCTTTTATATTTCCCAGACCACACTCTGCTTCATCAACCACCCTGTCTGACAACCCGTCATTATATCCACCTTCATTCGGATATTCACTTTCCACTTTGTCCTCATCATTGTTTGACACCATAGCATTATTTGGCACGGCAACCACTTGCTTCGCCATCTCATCAGTACTGTCACTCCCAGCATTCTCACCTTTCTGTCTTCCACCACTAATTTTGGACTGCAGCACCGAACCAGTACTTTGTAAACTTGCATCAAAGAGCACATCACTCACCTCCCCTGTGCACTGGTTAGATGTATGAACCAGCGGACAATCTTCGCAGACTCTAATTGGATACAAAGTTCCATTACAATCCAATGATACTACAGTATTGATAACCTCCATGCTGGATGTAGCAATTCGAACCTTGCCATATTGAAAAGAATAGGGATTGTTAATGGCTTCCTCCAGCTGCACCACTTCACCCCATAAGCTGCCAATGGCTCTAAATGTATTAACACTCCACACATTAAGTGGAACTCCCATACAATTAATCCAAACGCAACGTTCACTTCCAATAAACTTCCCTTTCCCCCACTCAGTTATGGAATCACTCCACTCAAATATCCATTCATCCATGCGTGCTCTTTCATCATTCGTCTACTGCTTTGAGTTGAAGGTTAGCACTGCTAACCTACCACCCCCACTTCGAACTCTGACTCCTTTCATCCTTGCTTTAACCTCATCTTTAAACTCATTGAATGCCAAAGGGGATTTGAGAACTACCAACAGACTATCATATAACCACCCATTTCCAGCCTCTGTTACTTTAACTTTCAATCTTTCATTTTCAGAGCTCGTACCACTCTGTACAACTTCTGCATAGGATCTCCTTCCTTGATTCTTCACTCCTATTTGAGGAAGTACCTGCTGACCAGTTACTTTCCTCATCGTCCGAGTCTTCTCTCTATATACATCCCTCTCCACCTTCCATTCCCCTTTTTGATACTCTGCTTTCTTCACCCTTAATGCCTTATTGTCACACCACAATCCATCTGTCTTCTAAATCGCCATATCTGCTGCTACACTACAAGTATACCTCACAAATCCAAAGCGAGTCCCGGTGCCTTTTCTCCTCTTTGCCGGTATGAAGACGTCCTTTACTACCCCGAACTTACTGAACAAAGAAAACAACCTCTTTGGATCCATAGAATTGGGGATATCATCCACAAATAATGTGAGTACTCCCTCAGCCGAAGATCGATTTCCTAACATACCTCCTCTTCTTCGAATCACTGGAATCCACCCTCCTCTCTCCTTAGTTGGCAAACACATGTTTTAACCCTTGAGTTCAGCAACTTTTTTGGTTAACTTGCAATATTCTTGAAGAGAATGTATGCACCATGCTGAGGTTTCAAGGTTATGTACTGAATTGGGGCATGAGCATATGAAGGCAATGCCATGAAGGAATACCGTCTTACAATCATAGCTAAAACAATTTTGGCTTCCACCATAGCCACATTTTGGCCAACACAAATTCTGGCACCCAAACCAAATGGAACAAATGCACCGATATGCTTTCAAGCCTCATTGAATCTCATTGGATTGAACTCATTAGCATACGCACCCTATATCTCATTTTCATGATAAACAACAGCCAAGGCCCTGTAGATTTGGGTGTCAGTTGGAACGTCGAGCGAGTGTAGTCTCACATTTTTTATTGCTTTTCTCATCAATATCACTATGAGAGGGTAAAGTCGTAGTGTTTCATTTAATATCATGTTTACCTGCCATACAAATACATAACCAAATCAAATCAAACTAAATCTTGTGTCACAATCAAATAAGGTTAAATACTTAAATAAATACTGATAATTAAGTAATATTAATGGTGGCTATTGTATTGTGTGGCCAAATAGTGATCAATGGTTAAATATGTTAAGCTGGTTAGAAAACTTACACTAATACATGTAGTCGTTCTATTTTTAAATTCTTTATTTTCGACGATTCTTTCTCTTGGCCTATTCATTGGCAAGATTTTACTAATGCATTTAGTCATTCTATTTTTAAATTCTTTATTTTCGACGATTCTTTCTCTTGGCCTATTCATTGGCAAGATTTTACTAATGGATTTGGTCATTCTATTTTTAAATTCTTTATTTTCAACGGTTCTTTCTCTTGCCCTATTCATGGGCAACCTTCTTATAGAATGTGGGTTCTGCAATCTTACTTTAATTTTAACGGAGACAAATGATAATGTGACTATCATGTAATTGAATGCTGTCATTTGAGTAGGAAGTGGTGAAGTTCACTATTAAGCTAATATGATAAAATTTGTTAACAACTTCTTTGGTTGTGTTATGTTTTCTGTTAACACAAAATATTTCTTTGGAAAATTGTTTTTAGAAACTGTTTTGGGAACACATTTATCAAAACAACCCCATTTTAGCAAAACAGCAAAAGTTGTTTCGAAATTTTTTGTACAAAAAAGTGAAATCGATGCGAAAATTATGAGTATTTTCAGAAATGAGAACAAAACCCAACATGCCATAAAAGGGTGACACAAAAAACTTGGCAAATTATTTTTGAAAAAAAAAATTGATAAAAATAAATATTTTTAATATTTAATTTTTTTCAAAAAATGAAAAAAGAAAAATAAAATTAATTGGTAAAATATTTTTAGTATGTATAAAAATTTTGTTTATGGGTAATTTAGATTATGTAGAAATCTTTCAAATATTAAATTTTAGAAACAATTTTGGTAAGGGTATATATTGATCTGGAATTTTAATATATAAAAAAATTAAAAAATAAATAAAAAAGAACAAAGAACAAAGAAAAAGCGGAATATGCGCTACATAGGAGAAAGAAAAAAAGCTAAACATTAGTTTTTTATAAAAGTAAATGCGCTTCATGTCATTTTATAAAAGTTTTATTTAAATCAACACATAATAATTTGAAGTAAATTATTTGTGTATACTTTAATAATTTTAACTCCATTTAAGGGTGGAAATTTGTGACATAACACGATAATACGACTCGAACCATATATGAAATTAGTGACTTATGATTGACCATTTCCTGACATGAACATGTATATGACACGACCCGATAATACGAATATTAAACACGTCAGGCTAGTGTCAAATTTGTATAATACGAAATTGACACAAATAACCCGTATGATGAAGAATTAGTTACATATTTTAATATTATTTCCACTGAAGAGTATCATGACATTTTTTAATCTCTACGTAATTACATCCAATTTATTAAAAAAATATGTAAAATATGATTTTAAGTTTAATATAGATTTTGCTTTTGCTCTTAATTGAACTTTGTATTTTGTGTCTTTTATTTGAGTTAATCTAGTAAAAAATATAATAATAAAATATAATTTTTATAAATAAAGAAAATAAAATTAAGTTGAGATCAAATATTTTTTATAAATAACTTCATTTAATAGAGATTAGTTTCATTAAATTTAACTTGTGAAGAAACTTTCAAATATTTTTCATATATTTGATATTTTTAATTAATAGTGAAATTTTTTGATATGATATGTTGACATGACACGAACCAGATACAAATCGAAAATGACACGACACGATATATGAAGTAATAAACGGATTAGGTTAGGGTTAAGATAATTCTGAAATGAACCCGAAATGACACGATACAAACACGACTCAACACTAAACAACGCCCACCCCTTCATACTATAAAAATATGAATTAAATATATATATATATAATAATGTTAAATTATAACCCAAAAAAAAAAAGAAAAAGAAACATTCATTTGATAATTTTAATCTTTACTGAAAATAATTAAAAAGTAAATTGATATGGTGAATTATTTGTAATTAATCGATAATTATTACTCAAATGTATGGATTGTGTATAGAATATGATTAATTATATCAGTTGTTTCTAGAGAATGAAGCTTTTAAAATTGTTTAGATTTTACCTAGGTCAATTATGTTACAAGCAAAATTGATTGGATTAATAATTGTTTCCATTGAAAAAAAATTAGTTAATAATTTAGATTATGCGAATTTGATTAGCAGTTTTGTAATTAAAAAAGCGAGAAATGCGATGTTTAAGTGATATTTTGTCAATCTAAAAAAATAAAAATAAAAAAAAGTAATATTTTGTTACAATTTAGTTTTTATTTGACACTTTCATTTGGATTATTTTGATCATTTTTTTTTTTTATAAATTTAAGTAAATTTTCTGTCAAATACAAAAAATTGGATACAGATTCCATTCATCACATTCATGAAAAATAAATAAAAAAAAATAATTATTAAAAAAAATTAAAAAAAAAAAACCCTTAATGTATGAAACGTCCATATTGGGAGCTCGCTTTGGGCCCAAAAATTGTTTCAGCCAGGCTTGAATTATTGTTCTACTCTTTGTCTATCCACTACAACATGTAAGAATTTTAGAAATCAAATGTTTTGGTTTCTAAAAGTGAAAATTTTGTTACAAAAGACATTTAGGGATCAATTTTTATCATAATGAGGATAATCGCTAAAAGGTCGTCCTGAAAAGTTAAAAATAGGGCTTTTAGCAAGAAAATTTTGAAAGTGTCACTAATAAATAGACTTTTAGAGACAAAATAATTTGATCTGAAAATGGTTTATTTTTTGAGAGAAAAAATTTGGTCGCAAAAAGATAATAATCCATCACTAATGTCTAATTTGCATTGGTAAAAGTATAATAACGACACTTTTCGCAACAAAAATATTTGGTTCCTAAAAAATAATTTTATCTTTAAATTTTGGTCACTAAAATCTTTATTTTTTGTAGTGATCCTCCTTTGTTTGATTTGTTTGTTACTTTATGTTGGTCCTTTTAGTATTTCTAATTCCTTTATTTAGGCAGATCCTTGAGGGAAGACAGATATATATAATCACCGACGAATTCAGAATTATTACTATAGAAGTGTAAAAGTATGTTTAAGGGTACAAGCCTTTATAATTTTAAATTATTTTAAAATTTTGAATTCAGAATTATTACTATAGAAATGTAAAAGTATGTTTAAGGGTACAAGCCTTTATAATTTTAAATTATTTTAAAATTTTTAATATATTATATGATATTTTTAAAATTTTTTGGGGTACAGTCGCTCCCTTTGCACCCTCTTAGATCCATAAAATACAACAGTATGTACTGAGTTCTTCTACGTTTTCCTGTTTTTTGTTGGGCTTTTGTTTGAAAAAGTAGAGCCAACTACAGATTTTTTTTCATTATTTAAAATATTTATTTTGTAAGGTCTTATATATATATATATATTATCTATGAAATTAAATCGATTATATAATTGTAACTTTTTCATTTTATTATATTTATCTCAAAAAGATAGATTTAATTCTTATATGATGTTATATATAGAGTATTTACTTCCACATCGATATCTTATACTTTGATGTGGAAGAGCATCTCGAACATACTCTTTAAGAGAGGCCCATTAGCTATTATAATATTAATATCTTCTTATTTTACTTCCTCCAATAGACTAAGAGACTCTTTAAACTATTTGTATGGATAAATAAGTAAAGTAAAAGTATCATTGGAGAACATAGATAAAAAAAGTAATTAGGTAAAATAAAATTTTCTGTTATTTTTTTTTTTTTTTTTTTTTTTTTTTTGTGTACTATAATTAATGAAAAGTAAAGAGTAATGTTGAAATTGCTCTGAGAATGAAATATCATTTTTTATTAGCTTAAAACACTGGGGTTCACAATTTTGGGTGAGGGTAACACACATTTTGGATATGGAATCCACTATTTGGGGGAAAAAAAACTATGGTGCACACCTCCTCAAAGAGTGTGCATTATATACATCTTATAATAAAAGAAAAAAATTATATAATTTTATATTTTTTGAGTTATAACTTTATAAAAAAATAAATAAATAAATCATAACCAAATACTACATGAGGTATAATCAAAGATCTCAAAATAATGTCATAATTAAAGAAGAAAATTGATCATAACTAAAGATGAAAAATGACAGAACTAAATGTGCATATGGTATGGGGTGTGTATGATAAAATTCTCCCCATTGTTTTAGACTAATTAAATGTTGTGTTTTGTTCAGGAGTGTTTTGTCTATTTTGGCCTAATAAGGGAACTTGGTAGCCAATTTTTAGTTTTCAACCTATTTTGAGCCACATCACCTCTCTATTTTTTTACATAATTTTTTTTATAAAAAAAAAAAAGACAAAAAATCAACTTTTAATAAACTTTCCAAACAACCCTTTGGGAATTCATTTATGTTATCATGTATTATATCATGATCTTCGTCATTATATAATAGTAATCTATTATGTTTTATTAAAATATCATATATGAGTCAAATAGAAAAAATATGTTTATTTTCTCATAAACTATTTTGATGAAACCAACTTTGATGGTGATATTTATCTTTCGATTTTTTAAAATTAATAATGTTAAGATAATAATTTTATTTATTTATTATATTTTATTCACTGTCTTATGTTTTATTGTTTTAAGTAGTGAAATTTATTAAATCAATAAAATTATGCAATATGAAATAATAAATTAAGCATTATAAATAAATTAATCATCTTAACATTATTGAATTTTTGCAAACAATACCACGCAGTCTTTTTGAATAATGTCATAACACATATTGGTACATTAATTGATATACTAATTGATGCACGTAGCATTACCGTTTGTTTTTTGAGTTAATGTAAAGTTCTACATTTTGTAAACCCGAACTACTATATTCAAACTCATATTAATTGTTCCATCAAAAATAAAAAATAAAAAAACTCAAATGAATTGTCCATTTCTAAAAAAAAAGGGAGGGGGGTTGGGGATTTTTTTTTTTTTTTAGGCTCCTGGTATTAAGACTTTATAGCATAAAAGACATCCAATATTTTCATAATGTCTAAGGTTTCTCAATATCGATCCACAGAAAATTCGATCTAGAGAAAATTGAAACTTCTCTAAGTTCAAATCCAATTCCTTGAAAAGTACAAATCCAAACTCCAATTTTTTCTGATTTCAATTTGATTTGACTTTCTTTGATTTTAATGGCGATGGAAGACAGAAATTCATTCCTCCTAATTCCCTCCTATTTGGTTTCCCTAAAAAAGACTACAAAATTAAAATATCTGGATTACCTTATCGTGTTCACGATTTCGATGCTTTCAAATCAAATCACGCAGGTTTATTTCAAATTGATTTAATCATAATCCTCTGCATTTGGGTGACAAGTTGGATTGGTGATATGTAGATATGCATTGGATGTGAATGTGGAAAGGGCTGAAGATGTGCTCATGCACAGGAGAGTACTTCATCTCACAGAAGACCCTGTTGCTCAACCTGTATTTGAAGTTCGTCTCGTGCAAGTACTTAGAGTTTTCAGTGGGACTCATTTTGGGTGGGTGAGATATATGAGGATGGATGGGGGACCGTAGACATCACAAAATAATATTATAAATCTCTCTCATTATTAAAAATGAGAGAGGAACCTTAGATTAATTTTCTCAAAAAAGAACCCCAATTGAATGATATAAGTGGAAGTCAATGATTACAACCATGCAATAACAATTATAATAATCACAATAAATTCATTTGAGATTTTTATGGAAAAAGTCATATGCATTACATATTTCCTATTTTCAAAGCATGTTATGAGGTAATGCAAAACTAAATAAATATTCAAATTAAATGCGTTAAAGGCTTATATATTATAAGTATTAGAATCTTGTTACAAAAAGATAGGTCTCTATCCCATACAAAAATAAACTCAGAGCTAATACAAAACAATGGACAATCTTCAACTTCAATCTCTTGTTCCATAATTTGGTTATCAACAGCAGCTATGCTGTGATTATTTCTGTCAAGAGCAGCTATAATCTTCACCTTCCAAATTGCAATATCACCCTTTGGCCACCCCATCCAAAAAAAACTGTGTCACTCACTACATTAAACCCTAAAAACTAATTTGACTATTGGATGACTCTTGAGAAGCATACCCATTAATTCACTAGCTTGATGTGTCACTCACTACATTATCGCCTTATTTGAACTATGAACCTTTCATTTTCGAACATTATTATTGGCTAAAACAACTTTTTAACTTATATTATGCTAAGAATGAAATAATCTCACTTATATGCCTTAACCAAAAGGGTCCAAATTAATACCTATGAACTTTTTAGAGAAGTGAGGCAAAAAAAAAAAAAAAAAAAAAAAAAAAAAAAAAACTCTTTAGAGAAGGTAAGGAATTTGAGTGTACCAGAGCAGTTCCCTTGATGATGTCCTGGCTCTTGTGTCCAAACACCAACCCATCACCATCCTCAGGGAAGTAAGACAACAACACATCCATGAAGTCTCTTTCATCTTTCTTCACCTTCCCTTCTCTCCTTCTCTGCACATGTTCTTCAAGCAACATACTCAAGAAATAATCCATCTCTTTACCATTCCTCTTCATAGCCTTCACATTACCTTGCAAATCCAACCATTCAATCCCGGGAATCACATCCAAACACTCAGAAACACCACTCAAATACATGAACTCGTCCATCGTTCTCGCGAACTGCCTTGCCTCCTTGTCTCTCTCGCTGTCACTGAAGTTGTATCTCTTCCTCGCAATCACCCGTAGCATCAAGTTCAGCGTCACTTGCCTACAACCGATCAACATGGACAAAGTTAAACTTTTTTATCCTTGAGAGGCTCGCTGGGCCGAAAATCCGAAAGGGCGACCCAGGCAAAAGTTAGAGCAGAGAAAAATAAGAAAAAGAAAAAATAAAAAAATGAAAAGAAAAAGAAAATGAAAAGAAGAAAAGAAAAACAGAGCTCGCAATGTTAAAAACCTGAAATGGCGGCCTTGGCAAAAGTTAGAGCGCAAAAGGAGAGTGTCAACACTAAGTGAACCTCAACCCGGAACTACATACAGCCTGATTCCCATCCTTGGGATACGTAGGCAACTTCATCCTAAAGTCCGGCCCCAACCATTTTCAACCTGCTTGGCTCATCCATGTTGATTGCCTTATCCTTGTTCAACTCGGCTTCTACCTATGTGAAGTGGCTCATCTTCATGATCATCTTCGTTCAGACTCGGTTGTCCTACTCTGTTACAAGATTCAGCTGTAAGACAATTCAAGTTCAGATCTAAGGTTGTGCATCTCAAGAGTAAATTCCATTTTGTTTAAGCAGTAGCCATTTGCAAAAACAGTTGCTGAGGATTTTTAATGAGGTTGACTAGTTTTCTTGAAAATTTTTCCATTTTTCCAAAACTGGACCATTTCTTGGACCCAAAGAAAGGAAAATTTTCAGTGCTCACAACCTGACTTGCATGATTTCAAATCAGAAAATCGAACAAGTATGTTAATCTAACTCTCATGTTGGTCAAAATTGTTTTAGCAGAAGCCAAAAGCAAAAAATGGTCAAAATGATGAACTAGGGGCACAGTTGAGTCAGGTTTTCTGTCTTTTTTCCGTTCTCAACATACTTGCCAAAAAGGGCATCATATTTGCTGGAAAGGGCACCATATTCGCTAGAAAGGGCACAACTAAAGCTAACAGCAAAGGGCTGAAAGCTCTCACGTCCTCCAAGCAGCGAGGTATCAAGCCAAGTGTGAAGCACGAACTAGAAATGGAGCTGGATATTCGACCCCCTCATCTAGACAGGTTTGATCACACCCAAATTGGCGTCTGACCCAGAATGGAGATGTAGAAAATGCAATGTGTGAGACCAATCAATTATATGCCTAGCCGATAGGACATGCTGTAATTCATCTCAGTCAAGCTAAGCCAAGGGCATCGTCAACCAATGTCAGTTGCAGATCTGCTGCACATCCAGTCGCATCACAAATACTCTGTGGGAAAGCTCACTGTTGTGAGCGAAAGAATGAGAATCTAGTAGAATACTAGGGGCACGAGCCCACAACTTCCTATTTATCCGTCAACCACCCAGGGAAAGGATAAAAAATAAGAGAATCTGAAGAATAGAGAGATGCGCGTTGAGAGGAAAAAATGAGAAAAGGGCTTTTTCAGAAAACTAGAGATTGAGTGCCATAGTGATGTGAGAATCACAAATGAGAAAGGGTGGGAAATAATACCCGAAGAAACTGGCTCCACGTGAACCAAAAGGTCTCTCGCCTTCGTAACACATCTGAGTGTTGTGTGTGTGTGTGTGTGTGTGTGTGTGTTTTTTTTTTTTTTTTGTCTCGATTCTTATTTTGAGTCGTTTCGAGTGTCAATAGATGTGTTTAGGTTGTTTACCTTTGTTTTCCTATGTTGAGTCGTGGTGTGTTGTGGTCAGTCGTAGGCTCAATAGCCAGTCGAGAACTCGTTTCTCAATTTTAATTTCAAAAACAAATTGTTTTGTACTCAGAGTGCTGTGTCGTTCTCCACATATATGCAAAACAGGATTTGTTCTTTCATAAAACTGCAGGGTTCAACCCAGGTCATATGTGAACAATCAAACCAGGACCTATTTGAAGCTATATAGGTTCCGAACTGCAAAACAAAAAAGAAAAGAGAGAAAATTTGGAGCATCTAAGTTTGTTTCACCTTCAGAAAATTCTGAGATTGCATTCAAGATGTACCTTTTCAAGCCTTGTCAATGCTCTGAAGTATGAGTGTACCTCTACCTCAAGCTCAAGCTCAAGCCTACTTCAAGCCAGAATGGCGATCAGAAGTGCTCTCCTTGAGTACCATTCCCTGCCAGAGGCATCTTGGCTGTGTTTGCAATGAGTTTCTAGGAGACCAACTGCGACGGTGGAAACTAGAGTTCGAATGGCGATGCCTAAAACACAAAGGTTTGGAATTTCTGAGACTAAAGTCTGGTTTGAATACTCAGGGGTGTATCCCAAGCTTGAAATATGTATGGCAGCCCCATAGATATAGATAGAATGTGTGTGCCTCAATTCTGGATACTGAACCAACCTAGTCTATCACCCCATTGGAGAATAGGAAAAGTTGTGAATATGATCAAGAGGAAATGCGGCATCCATGGCTTCTACATGCAGAGGTTACCCCGTGTCAGCATTTAAGGGCCTTTAAACTGAAAAGCTGAAGGTAAGAGTTCGAAGAAGACAAGGTAAGAGTTCAAAGAACACAAGGGGAGATCCCCGTCAGAGTAGAGTGGTTCGTCGCCACTCACCCCATGAGGTGCTTTTTAAAGTGTCGCTTTGTTTGTTTATTGCATTCCCTAAACGTCATGGACTATATTGCTTATAACATGTATCGTATGATCGCACTTATTGCATTTATTTGCATCTTGTGTTATCTTGTATCATTTATCTTTTTACGCTAAGTAGCGTTTAGGATCATTGTCCCCCGGGACTTTATCTCAGGTTGCGTGGAACGCGCTCCTGATTGGTTGTTTCTGAACCTCTTCTCACGATTTCAACGTGGTTAGAGTGCTCCTTTCCTCACACGATTTCTGCATGTTTGGAATTTATCTCAGGTTGCGTGGAATGCGCTCCTGATTGGTCGTTTTCGAACCACTTCTCACAATTTCAGTGTGGTTAGAGTGCTTTTTTCCTCACACGATTTTAGTGTGTTTGGAATTTATCTCAGGCTGCATGAAATGGGCTCCTGATTTCTTTTCTTCGAACCTCTTATCACAATTTCAGTGTGGTTAGAGTGTTCTTTTCCTCACACGATTTCAGCGTGTTTGGAATTTATCTCAGGTTGCGTAGAACGCACTCCTGATTGGTTGTTTTCAAACCTCTTCTCACGATTTTAGTGTGGTTAGAGTGCTCCTTTCCTCATACAATTTCAGCGTGTTTGGAATTTATCTCAGGTTGCATGGAATACACTCCTGATTGCTTTTCTTCGAACCTTTTATCACGATTTCAACGTGGTTAGAGTGTTCTTTTCCTTACACGATTTCAGCGTGTTTGGAATTTATCTCAGGTTGCGTGGAACGCGCTCCTGATTGGTTATTTTCGAACCCGTTCTCACGATTTCAACGTGGTTAAAGTGTTCTTTTCCTCACACGATTTCAGCGTGTTTGGAATTTATCTCAGGTTGCGTGGAACGCGGTCTTGATTGGTTTTTTTCGAACCTCTTCTCACGATTTTAGCATGGTTAGAGTGTTCTTTTCCTCACACGATTTTAGCGTGTTTGGAATTTATCTCAAGTTGCGTGGAATGCGCTCCTGATTGCTTTTCTTCGAACCTCTTAGCACGATTTCAGTGTGATTAGAGTGTCCTTTTCCTCACACGATTTCAGCATTTTTGGAATTTATCTCAGGTTGTGTGGAATGCGCTCCTAATTGATTGTTTTCGAACCTCTTCTCATGATTTCAGCGTGGTTAGGGTGCTTCTTTTCTCACATGATTTCAGCGTGTTTGGAATTTATCTCAGGTTGCGTGGAATGCGCTCCTGATTGCTTTTCTTCGAACCTCTTATCACGATTTCAACGTGATTAGAGTGTCCTTTTCCTCACACAATTTCAGCGTGTTTGGAATTTATCTCAGGTTACATGGAACGCGCTCCTGATTGGTTGTTTTCGAACCTCTTCTCATGATTTCAACGTGGTTAGAGTTCTTCTTTCCTCACACGATTTCAGCGTGTTTGGAATTTATCTCAGGTTGCACGAAATGCACTCCTGATTGCTTTTCTTCGAACCTCTTATCACGATTTCAGCGTGATTAGAGTATCCCTTTCCTCACACAATTTCAGCGCGTTTGGAATTTTTCCTCGGGTTGCGTGGAACGCGCCATTGAGTGGTTGTTTTCAGATCTCTTCTTACGATTTCATCGTGATTAGAGTGCTCCTTTCCTCACACGATTTCACCGTGTTTGGAATTTATCTCAGGTTGCGCGGAACGCGCTCCTGATTGCTTTTCTTCGAACCTCTTCTCACGATTTCAGCATGATTAGAGTGTCCCTTTCCTCACACGATTTTAGCGTGTTTGGAATTTATCTCAAGACGCGTGGAACACGCCCCTGATTGGTTGTCTTAGAACCTCTTCTCACGATTTCAGCGTGATTAGAGTGTCCCTTTCCTCACACGATTTCAGTGTGTTTGGAATTTATCTTAGGACGCATGGAACGTGTCCCTGAGTCGTTGTCTTAGGACCTCTTCTCACGATTTTGGTGTGGTTTGAGTGTTCCTTTTCTCACATGATTTCGACGTATTTGGGATTTATTCTTCCTTCTCTATAATTCCAGCGTGGTTGGAGTATATCACCCTTTGCATCTACTATACTATCTGTTACATCTATCGCATTATATCCATTTTATCGCTTACATCCTTTCCATGTTAAGCTTAGTTTGGCATGTGCTCACACATTTCCTTTGTTGAAACATGGTTCTGTGATAATGTGTACACGCCAATTCCACTAAGAGAATTGTGGTCTGAGGGTGTCGGCACCTTTTCTGTGTTAGATGGGGCTCTGTTTTGTGTCCATACCTTTTCTAGGTAAAATGTGGTTTGGCCGCATGCCTTAGTCACTGCATCCATTGCATCCAGTGCATTGTACTTTGTTTTGTTACATTCAGCACGTAGGACCACGATCTTTCCTCAGCAGATCACTCATCACTTATATCATGCCACCCAATTACTTGTATTCTTTCTGCGAAACACATAGTTCTGCATGTGCACACGCCTATTCCACTAAGAGAATTGTGGTTTGAGGATTCCGGCACCTTTTCTGTGTTAAATGTAGTTTGATTTTGCATCTCCATCCCTTTATGATATTTGTGTGGTTTGCACTGCTTGTGGTTTGATTATTTCAATTACATTGCATGTCATTTGCATTGTTTCGTTACATTGTATATCATTTACACTGTTTTGTTATACTGTGTATCATTTTGCATCCTACCCGTGAACTACGCTGGTCTGATTCCTTGCAATGGGATACGTAGGCAACCCTCGGGTTCAACCAACACATTTGCATTTTGTTTATTTGTCCAAGTCTTCGGCCTTGTCAAAAATGGGTCGTCTCTAAGCTTTCACATTCACTCACATCACTTCATGACTTCGAGCTCTATCAAAGAGGGGCAACTGTAGACACCCCATTTTTGACCGCCCTTAAGACTTGGGCGCCACTGATTGTTTACTCAATGGTGCAGGCTATGCAGTGCAAAGGTTCATTTTCTTTGGCAAGGATAGCGTCAAATCCCAACCTCACACCCCATTTTTGGACCAAGCCTTTTGACCAAAATGATTTTAGACCTTAAAACCCTCTCTTTCAAAACATTTTTGAGAAAAATGTTTCTACAATGTTCCGAGGCTCGTATTTCGTTAAATGTTGCGCTTTTCGGTAAATCGAGAAAGGAAAAAGTGGAATAAATGAGAGAGAGGTGAACTCTTTTAAAAAAATCTTTAAAACATCTTATTTAGAGGTTTGGAGTTGAAGAAAAGAAGAGGAGAGGGAAGAAACCAAGTTGGGGAAGAAGATGGGCATGAATCGTTGAGAGAGAGTCGAGCAGCCCTCGCTAAAATGCGCCTATCCATTTGTACACCTGGATTTCAGCTTTGAAACCACCACCGTTGGAAATTGAACTTCCAGGGCTTCATTTTACATTCAAGAATCTCCTCAAGCCGAGGACAGATGAGAGAGATATGGCTGGTTGAAATTAGGCATCAATCCGGTTGGACTGAAACTGAGCAGTCTTCACTAAAAGATGGATATCTCTTAGCACACTTGGAATTTTGATGTGAGGCTATCACCATTCGAAATCTTACTTCCGAGGCTTCAATTTAGACACAAGAATGACTTGAAAAGGAGTCCAGATAAAGGAGATATGCCCATTTGAAGTTGGACCTGGAGAGCAGATTTTTGCTGTCGGCCACAAATGTGAGTTGTCGGCCACCAGGGGTGGCCGGTTGGGCAAAAAAGTGGCCGGTCGGCCAGTTGAAGTGGCCGGTTAGCCACTAATGTCCCAAACTCATATATTTTGCAGATATTTACCTCCAGTTGTCTTCCACAAGCTCCAACTGTCTCTAAATCAGATATTTCGACCTGAGGCTAGTATATTCCTATATATGGAGGCTATATCTCTCATTTTTTGAGGGTTAGAAAGTTTGGGAGTCTCTCTCTCTCTAAAATCTCTCTCTCTCTCTCTATAAACCTCTCTCTCAAATTTTCTCTCTCTTCCTATTTTGTGCTTGAAAGTGGGAATTCTCTATACATTTGCATACAACCCTTTAACCAAATTGGACCACCTTGGGGCTGAGGCATCTTGGGACCTATTTTGGGCTGTTGAAGGGTTATTTGAGCCAAGAAAGTGGTTGTTTAAGTGCTGTGCTTCAAAGGTATAAGTCTTACCTCTTTTAAGCTCTTTGCACATAGTTGTTTTGCCATCTTTTTGTGCTGTTTTGAGCCTAGTTTTCAACCACAAAAAGTTCTAATTTTTGGGCCAAAATAATGTTGGTTAAAAGCCATTTTGTGCTAAGGGGTTGTATCGCCCTTCTTGTTGCCTATTTGTATGTGCCTTTGCATCATCTCTTAGCATGTAAAAGTCAAACTTTTTGGGCCTTTAAACTACTGAAATTCAGAGTTATTTTAGTGGTAAAAAGTGTGTTTTGAAGTCCAAAAATAGAGAGGTTAGCCTCCCCTCCTTGTCTCTCTCTTCCATGCCTAGTTAGCATTACAAAGTAGTATATTTTTGTGGCTTGTGTTAGCGTATTTCAAGCATGTTTTAGGCTCTATTTTGACCTGTCTCAACTCTATTTTTGGTTGGTTGGAGCACTTGTTGCTTGCTTCTTGCACTTGTAGTGCAATTATGCTTACTAGTCTAGCATGTCTAATGTGTTAGCCTATTATTCTAGCTTGTGTTAGCTTGACTCCGGCACATTTTAGCTACTATTCTAACATGCTTTAAATTTGTTTTGGGTTGTTTTGGTCCTTTGAGGCTTAGTTTGCATGGCTATATGTAACATGCTCGGGGGGTACCCGCGCGCGTTAAACAGTTCAGACTCCCGAGATCTCTTTGATCTCAAATGTCTCACGAGTGCAATGTGAAACGTAGACGAGAGTCCAGATTTAGCAACTTTTATTGAAAATCCATTTTATTGCAATTTTGTCAAAAATGGACTGCGTCATCAGATCTCAGAGTCGCCACCTAATATTTTGGGAAATTAGGAAACCCATGACTCGGTGCCAAGGCCACTGTTCGTCGTAACCAAGGATGCTTGGCTCGGAACCTTAGGTATGAGAGGGGAAGGTCAATAATGAGCACCCCCGCTCACCCGATCAAAAGATCGGCCTCTACTAGACCATGATATGACTTTTATTTTCTTTATATGTTTATGTTCTGATTATTTTAGTAAATCCTAAAATTTACTATGTGAAGCATACAAGTATAGACTATTTTGCTCAAATTGGAACAATTCAACTTCATATTTGTTTTGAAAAGGGTTTGAATTTGCCACCATCAAGTGGGCTTAAAGTTTGTGAATTGGCCACTACAAAGTGGGCCAAAACATACAGTCGTTGAATCATTCCAATTCAGGCAACAAGCCTTCATCCACAGGCATTCAAACAGTTATATCAAGTAAGCAAATAGCCACATGGTAGGATGCTAAACATAATAAGAAAATCACACACAAATGGGATGCTAAAGCATAAAAAACTCACAGAGATATCGACGTCCCTCGAACAGCTACAAAACAAAAGTTAGTAAAATATGCATGATCTTATATACAGAATCCTAATGCAATTCACTCATGAGATGCAACTAAAGATTCGGCTTCTAAAATATGGCATGTGAATCATCTCAAAACATATCATGGGATAATCAATTGAAGCATAAAGATACAAATTTAGCCAAATCTTATGCATGGAGCATGGATGTAAAGCAGGGATATGCATGACATGTCAAGATATATACATACACACAGTTAGGGAAAGCAATAAAAGAATGGGATAGAGAGAAGCGGGATGGGGGAATTATTACAACACTGAATTATTACATATCCGAATGAGGGAGAGAGGAGGGAAATAAATATTACAACAAAATATAAAAATCCTCACAAACTCTCAAAATAAAATAAAATAAATGAAAAATAAAAAATAAAAAATAAAATGAACACACCCTGTATAACTAAACACCTGCTGATAAAACCCATATTAAGCCCACAAATTGAGCCCACTTGAAGCCCAAGCAAAACCAACTCAAGCTTTGAAGTCCATGCAAATCAGTCCAGATCAGTCCAGTTCAGCAAATCAGAAACCATTAGAATAGGCCCCCAGCCATTAGAACAGATCAAGAAGAGCCATAGAACCAACCCAGCAAATCATTCAGCACCAGAGCAGCCTTCACAAACCAACCCTGTGTCTGTTTCTCTTTGGTGTGTCATCTCCTTAGCTCTCCGTGTACCTAGCCTTTTTTTTCTCTCAAAAATCCCTCCCCCAGAGAGAGAGCTTCATTCGTGGTGCTGCCGTGTGTGTTTTGTGTCTCTTGGGTCTGTGTGCATGTTCCACCCGAGAGAGAGAGAGAGAGAGAGAGTTTGAGTGGGTGTGTGCATGGCTATCCCCTTGTGTGTGTATATGCTGTGAGGGAGGGACCCCGTGGGTTTGTGATGAGTGTGCATGGGTCTCAGTTGAGAGAGGTGGAGAGAGGCATTGAAAATGAGAGAGAGAGAGAGAGACCGAGAGATCTCTTCTCCTCCTCCCGTGGGCTTTGCTCTCCGTGTGTCGTGTGTGTATGAGTGTTCAGTGTGTTAATGGTGTTGTGTGTGATGGTCTCCTCTCCTCAACCCATTCTCTCTCTAAACAATATCACTCATGATCACTCATATGAACACCACCGAGAGAAGTCTGGGTCTCTCTCCCGTGGGTGTGTGTTGTAGTGTGTATGATCAGTGTGAGGTACCGTGTGGTGAGGTGAGTGCAGTGAATGGTGTGGGTGAGGTGTGAGCTGTGTGTGTGTGTGTGTGCTGATCAATCTCCTTCCCTCACCCGTGTAGTGTCTCTCTCCTCAGTGCTCTTCTCTCTGAAAAATAGTGTGTCTTTTTTTTCATTCATGGAGAGATGTATATTTTGTGTGCTCTTTAGTTTATCCACCCCATGTGAGCTGGGTTTGCCGACAGAGAGAAGAGAGAGATCAGTGCCTCTCCCCCCTTATTTTTTATTCCCCCACTCACTCCACTCTTTTTTGAAAATCTTCTCCCCACAGCTATCCTTTTTTTTTCTTTTTGTTAAACAAAACAAAACATCCCCATGTGCCACTCTCACCTGCTCCTTTTTTCCTTTTTTTCAATCTTCACCTGCCCCTTTCTCTTTTTGAAAATATTCCTTCTAACAACATTTTAATCACCTACCTCCTCAAATGATTTGGCATCCATCGTTTTTGAAACTAACCCACGCCCCTTTCTTCTTTTTTTTTGTTTTCTTTTCTTTACAAGTGTTCTCTTTTTTTTATTTTGGTTTTTTTATTATTTTCTATTTTTTTGTATTTTGTTTTTATTATTTTATTATTTATAAAATACACCACCCTCAAAATATATACACACATCAAATTATATAAAAACATATAAAATTATAAAATACAACAAAATAATAAACTATATGATATAAACTAATTTGGCCACAATAAGTGAGGTTTGGGATTAAAATTTCAATTTGATTTTTTTTGGTGAGGATGGTCAAAACAAAGTGCCCAAGTCTTAGGGGCTGGTCAAAATGGGGTGTGTCTACAGTTGCCCCTCTTTGACAGAGCTTGAAGTCATGAAGTGATGTGAGTGAATGTCAAAACCCGAAGACGACCCCTTTTGACAAGGCCATAAGACTTGGGCAATCAAACAAGATGTAATGCAAGTGGTTGAACCCGAAGGTTGCCTACGTATCCTTTTGCAAGGAATCAAACCAGCGTAGTTCAGGGGCAGAATGCAAGTGATATGCTCAAAATGCAGTTTGAAAGTTGGACTTACACGCTTCGCGAAGCCAATTATTTTTGAAAAAACTTATGATCATGTAAGAGAGGGAAGACCTCAACCAAGAGAAATCAACATCCTAACATGTGTCACGCGAAAGGAGGAAAGATGGTGTAAACAACAGGCGCACCTGATGTTTTTAACCGAGTGAATCAAAGACCTAACACGTCTCACGCAAAAGGAGGGAAAGATAGTGTAAACAACAGGCGCACCTGATGTTTTTAACCGAGAAATCAACAACCTAACGCGTTTCACGCAAAAGGAGGAAGGATGGTGTAAACAGACAGGCGCACCTGACTGTATTTTAACCGGGGTGAATCAACAACCTAACGCGTTTCACGCGAAAGGAGGAAGGATGGTGTAAAACAGACAGGCGCACTCTGACTGTATTTTAAACCGGGGTGGTGTAAACAGACAGGCGCACCTGACTGTTTTTAACCGATTTGCAATCCAAACGCGTTTCACGCAAAGAGGAGGAATAGTGGTGTAAACAGACAGGCGCACCTGACTGTATTTTAACCGATTTACAATCCAAAACGCGTTTCACGCGAGAGGAGGAATGGTAGGTGTAAACAGACAGGCGCACCTGACTGTATTTTTAACCGATTTGCAATCCAAACGCGTTCACGCAGAGAGGAGGAAGGGTGGTGTAAACAGACAGGCGTACCTGACTGTATTTTAACCGGGAGTGGTGTAAACAGACAGGCGCACCTGACTGTATTTTAACCGGGGTGGTGTATAACAGACAGGAGCACCTGACTGTATTTTAACTGGGGTGGTGTAAACAGACAGGTGCACCTGACTGTATTTTTAACCGGGGTGGTGTAAACAGACAGGCGCACCTGACTGTATTTTAACCGAGGGTGGTGTAAACAGACAGGCGCACCTGACTGTATTTTAACCGAGGTGGTGGTAAACAGACAGGCGCACCTGACTGTATTTTAACCGAGGGTGGTGTAAACAGACAGGCGCACTTGACTGTATTTTAACCGAGGGTGGTGTAAACAGACAGGCGCACTTGACTGTATTTTAACCGAGGGTGGTGTAAACAGACAGGCGCACCTGACTGTATTTTAACCGGGGTGGTGGTGTAAACAGACAGGCGCACCTGACTGTATTTTAACCTGAGGTGGTGTAAACAGACAGGCGCACCTGACTGTATTTTAACCGAGGGTGGTGTAAAACAGACAGGCGCACTTGACTGTATTTTAACCGAGGGTGGTGTAAACACAGACAGGCGCACTTGACTGTATTTTAACCGAGGTGGTGTAAACAGACAGGCGCACCTGACTGTATTTTAACCGGGGGTGGTGTAAACAGACAGGCGCACCTGACTGTATTTTAACCGGGAGGTGGTGTAAACAGACAGGCGCACCTGACTGTATTTTAACCGAGTGAATCAACGACCTAACACGTTTATCACGCGAAAGGAGAGAAGGATGGTGTAAACATCAGGCGCACCTGATATTTTTAACCGATTGAATCAACGACCTAACGCGTTTCACGCGAAAGGAGGAAGGATGGTGTAAAATATCAGGCACACCTGATATTTTTAACCGATTTGGGATGGTGTAAACAGACAGGCGCACCTACTGTTTTTAACCGAGTGAAATCAACATCCTAACGCACCGCACGCGAGAGGCGAAGGGGTGGTGTAAATAGACAGGCGCACCTGCTGTTTTTAACCGATTTTGACAATTGGACTTATAACGCTACGCGATGCCGGTTTGAAAGATTGAGACTTATACGCTTACGCGAAGCCGGTTTAAAGATTGGACTTATACGCTACGCGAAGCCGGTTTGAAATTTGGACTTATACGCTACACGAAGCCGTTTAGATTGGTTCATGATTTGTGCAATGACAATGCAATGTCATGGAGTGCTGGCTATGTATTGCAACTTTTCCCTATTCTCCAACAGGGTGATAGACTAGGTTGGTTCAGTTTCCAGAGTTGAGACGCATACAAGCTATCTCAACCTATGGTGCTGCCATACAGATTTCAAGTCGGTGGATATACCCCTGGGTATTTAAACCAGACTTTAGTCTCGAAAATTCCGAACCTTTTGTGTTCTAGGCCTTGGCCATTTCGAACTCTAGTTTTCCACCGTCGCAGTTGGTCTCCTAGGAACTTATTGCAAACACAGGCAAGTGGCTATATCAGACCGCCTGAAGTCGTTCGGGGCACGACAAACACCAAAGGAATTGCACCTTTAGAGGATTTAAGGTCTCCTAGACCACCAAAGTCGTTTAGGCACGACCAACACCAAAGGACTTGCACCTTCAGAGGGATTTAAGGTCTCCTAGACCCAGGAAGTGTACAAGATAGTGCGATGCGCAAGGTAGCGCGATTGAAATTGATGCACAAAAGCAGTGCGGTACCCAAACCAGGGGAGATTGAAAATTGATGCACAAAGCAGTGCGATGCCCAAAGTAGGGCGATTGAAATTGATGCACAAAGCAGTGCGGTGCCCTAAAGCAGGGCAGTGCCCAAAGCAGGGCGATTGAAATTGACGCACAATAGCAGTGCGGTGCCCAAAGCAGGGTGGTTGAAATTGATGCACAAAGCAGTGCGGTGCCCAAAGCAGGGCGATTGAAATTGAGATTTATGTGGTAGTGTGCATGAAGTGAGATTATTATGCGATAGATGCATAGGATGAAAGAAGGAATTGTAATGTTCAGAAACCAAATAGCATATACATATACCATGTATAGACACCAAATACATACAAAAACGACAATATACACAGACATGCATATACGGTATACATATGTTCATACACAGACAAAAATACACACAGATATATACATACGGTATACATATATACATATAAAGACAACATACAGACAGATATATACACACAGACATATACAGTATATATATAGGTTATATACGACACAGACATATACGGACTTATACATAAACATATACGGATATATACACAGATGGAGAATATTCCGTTTGTGCAACCGTCAGCGGGAAGATGCCGTTACTGAGAAGGCACTATTCCGTTTACTGACGTCAGCACACGTACGCAAAATACGCAAAAAAAAGAAAGGGAAAATGCAAAATGCATGGACATGGGATACGGGGTGTCGAACCCCTGACCTCAAGCTCGGCCTCCGAGTCCTTAGCCACTGAGCCACGTCATTCTTGTGACAAAATATACAAACAAATATATATATATATACTATACAAGACATATAATATATATACATAAAACCAAAACAAAACCAAAAGAAACACTCAATGTGGGGTTCGAACCCCTGACCTCAGGCTCAGCTTCTCACTCTACAACCACTGGGCCAAACCCATTGAACCCAAGCCACTCGTGTGACAGAAACGATTCAAACAAATATATATATATATATAGTTACACAAGACATATATACATCAAAACCAAAATGAAAAACAAAACAAAGAAAAACTCGATGTGGGGTTCGAACCCCTAACCTCGAGCTCAGCCTTTCAGGTTTCAACCATTGAGCCACACCACTGAACCCAAGCCACTCATATGACCAAAATGTTCAAAACAAATATCTATATTACATAGCTATACAATACATATACATATATATATATATATACAACTTTCCGCCTCTCTTTTTGTTTTTTGTCTCACTCTCTTCTTCCTATTTGTTGTCTCACTCTCTCTTCCTTCATCTTCTGTCGAGCGTCGTGGTCTATCTGCGCGATTTCAACAATCGCGGCGCCTGACCGACAGGCTATTCCAATCCTGCCCCGATTGTCAATGATCGTCTTCGAGATCCTTCCTCCTCTTTGTGTCTTCTGTCTGTGGCTTCATCCTCTTCTTAAGTTGAGGCCTGCGATAGAGAGAGGCAGAGCGAAAGCCTGCAAACTTTCTCCGCCAACCACTCCTGCAACCTCTTTCTTTTGCATTACTCTTCTCTACCATGGCTTCTTCACATGGTTCTCTCAATCTTTTTCTCCAGACCTGAATGAGTCCACAATAGAGATGACCAATGTCTGACTCCTCTGGACCTCAACCACGAGCTCCTCCTCCTTCTCCTGTTTTTAACTTTCCAGCGATGTCAGTCGAACAAATCATGGCTGCACAGTCTGATATCGAAGCAAACTCGTATAACGCTGAGGTCATGTGTGGAGACCGTGACAGCGGTCTCCCAACTTGTCTCCCGTCGACTGCAGAACAGAACATGTGAGGTGCATCGATTGAATGCACAACTTTCTTTACTTCAGCATATGTACAAAGATTCTCGAGGGGAAGTTAGCGGATTGAAGAAACAAATCAAGGAGTTGAAACGACAGGTGACCGTCGCAACTCATCATGTGGACCACCTTTGACGGCCAGCGAGGGATAATCTCCTTCGGAAGCTCTGCCAATGCCGAGGCAGAGTCTTCAAGAGCTTCGAAGAAGTAAAGATGAAGAGAGGCAGCTGATGGTAAAGTCAGCAACGAAGATGTGTGCAAATGAAACCAGTTGTAATCTTCGCCATCGCCGGCTGCTGCCGAAAAACTGAGAAAATGCTACTCTCTCTTTTTACTTTTTTTTTGTTTTTGTTTTTTTGTTTTTGTTTTTGTTTTTGTTTTTGTTTTTTTTGTTTTTTTTTTTTTTTTTGTTTTTTGTTTTTTTGTTTTTTTTTTGGAGTTTCTGTAAATCGGGGATGTCCTCCCCTGACTTCAATAAAATCAGTTTCTTTTTTTTTGCTCATCACGGCATGACTGGCATATCACTTTGAGTTTGAAAACAATTTGTTTGATTGAATTTGAGAATGATTGAATTTTTGAAGTCTGAATTAGACATTGACTCTTTACTGACCTGAATCAACAAATGACCTAACGAACTGAAAAAAGAAGCAAATTAATTCAAACACACTTGTATACACTGACTAGTATAAATACACTGACTGGTATAAATATACTGACTGGTATGAAAGGAACACACTTATATACACTGACTGGTATGAATACACACTTATATACACTGAATAGTTGACTCGATCGATGGAGAAGACAGAATCTCTAACTCGACTATGCCCCTAGTTCATTGCCTTGACCCTTTTTTGTCTCTTGATTTTTTGAAAATATGTTTTGATCAACATGAGAGTTAGATTAGCATACTTATTCCATTTTCTGTTTCAAATCATGTAAGCTAAACTGTGAGCATTGAAAATTTTCCCTTTTCAGATCCAAAGAATGGTCCAAGTTTTGCGAAAATGGAACAATTTTCGAAAAAAATTAGTCAGCTTCATTCAAATTAATCAAAACCTATTTTTGCAAATGGCCACTACTCAACTAACATGGAATCAACCATTGAGGTGCATAGTCCCAAACCAGATAATCAAAGGTGATATCTAAACCAAGCCAACCGAACCAAGCCAATCCGAACCAAATGAAGTTGAGCAAAACTGGACCGGACTGAACCGAACCGCCAAACCGAATCGAACCGAACTGAACCAAGTTAAATCAAACCAATTGAACTGAGCAGAATGAAGATACACCAATCAAACACGGATAGGACAACCAAGTCGACTAAAGATACACCAATCAAACATGGACAAAATGAATGAGTTGAAAAATTATTGGGGCCGAACTTCGAGATGAAGCTACCTACGTATCCCAAAGATAGGAATCAGGCCATCGTAGTTCCGGCTAAGGTTCACTCGGGTATTGACACTCTCCTTTTGTGCTCTAACTTTTGCCAAAATCGCCCTTTCGGGTTTTCAACCTTGCGAGCTTTTCATTTTTCATTTTTTTTCATTTTCATCATTTTTTTTATTTTCATTTTTTTTTTCATCATCATTTTTTTTTTTTCATGTTTTTCTGCTCTAACTTTTGCCTGGGTCGTCCTTCTGGGTTTTTCCGCCCAGCGAGCCTCTCAAGGGTTTCAGTTTAGCTTGTCCATGTTGATTGGGTGTGAGATCTCTAGGCCATCAAAATCTATAATAATGACTGCTACACTTGACCAGGAGATATGATGATGTAGGGACTAGGCTACTTGGGTTTGAATTTGCCCCTAGTGTTGCCCCTAGTGTAGTGGATAGAAACTCAACTGTCCTTCAATAATAAAATCCATTCTCTCAAATTCTGAGTTTTGTCTTTCTAGGCGGTCTTCATTGGGAAACGATTCAATTTTAACTCTTTGATTATATCCAACCTTTTGCCCCTAGTTCAAGGGTTGCTTCAAATCTAAATCATATCCGACCTTCTTGCCCCTAGTTCAAGGGCTGTTTCCAAGCTGAATCACAGGCCCTACATAGTTTTGGCTAAGGTTCACTCGGGTATTGACACTCTCCTTTTACGCTCTAGCTTTTACCAAAGCCGCCCTTTCGGGTTTTCAACATTGCGAGCTTTTCATTTTTTCATTTTATTTTTCTTTTTTATTTATTTATTTTTATTTTTATTTATTTTTTTTTTTTTGTGCTCTAACTTTTGCCTGGGTTGCCCTTCTGGGTTTTCAACCCAGCGAGCCTCTCAAGGGTGGTACCTTATTGCTCCTAGTTCAAGGGCTACCTCCATTTCAGCTATGCAAGCCTTATACTTTTGCCCCTAGTTCAAGGGCTGTTTCAAATCTGAATCACATTATCTGCCCTGAGTTCAAGGTCTGTTTCCAATCTGGATCACATCATTACCCCTAGTTCAAGGGCTATTTCCAATCTAAATCATATTCGACCTTATTGCCCCTAGTTAAAGGGCTGTCTCCATTTGAATCACATCATGGCCCCTAGTTCAAGGGCGATTTCCAATTCGGCTATGCAAGCCTTACACTTTGAATGATCATTGAATACTTCGAATCAAGGTTTGAAAACTAAGGAGCTAAGGAGGTCGGACCTCGAGTCAAGAGGGATCCTATGCTGTATAACTAATTCCAGGCATGTTTTCGTAGGACCACGCAAAAACAGTTTTTGAAATCTTTTCACAAAGTGACTAATCACTCGTACTCTTACGAAAATAAGATAGAACCAATTTGGACCAAGCCAGGATCCTTCTCAGTACCCATATTAACAAAAATGATTTTATTCATCAAAGGCTTAGCACACCTCTCTTTCTCTCAGTTGATCAAAATCTGCAAATCCCGAGGAAATTCTTCCTCTTTGTTTTTATCAAAGTTTTGGAAAAAGTTTTGAAAAACTTTGGTCAATGCTATGATTTAAAGGCACGGAGAAATAGGCAGACTCTATGGCATTTTTTTTTTTTTTTTTATTGAAATGAGACTATGACTCAGCAATGACAACAGACTTTTGACAACATACTCAAAAGAAAATGACAAAGAGGACCTAGACAGGACAGAAATGTCTAGGTTAGCACTATTGAAATCAACAGACTCTGACTCATTAGGCTGACTCGAGCCTGACTCTAACTCTACAAATTTGGTGGAGTCACACTTAGACTCAATACTCAATTCAGAACTCAGAATAAAACCATTCTCAAATTGCCAGTCAAAGTGTGGGCCATCGACAACATTCAAAATAAAGCCCGTGCAATCAATAGGTGGTCACTCTCCAATTACAGAAACAAAATAGAACTTCCAATTATGCCCTCACTAAAAACACACTGAACCCCACAAACTAAAATGCCTGAACCACTCACTTGAATTTGAGAACCCCTGTATAGATCCAATATATTGCACATAACACATAGCATGAAAGAGAACAAACACCCCTATGGAGGGTAAGGTTATCCTGTCCTAGCTTTTGAAATGATCTAGGGTTTCACTATTCAAACAAGCGGTATCATACATCCTAGAAATGGGAAAGCATCCTGTCCTAATTTGAAAGGTACTATAGCTCACTATATGTACAAGGTTAGCTCTACCCTAGAGGTTGAAGTCAAGGTGACGTTACTAAAGAGTCCTTTGGGTCATAACCAATAAAGATCCCAGGAAATCAGAAGAGTCAAATAGCCTCTCTTCGGAGTCTGAGAACCTTAGATAGCAGAGCTAGATAGCAAAGCTATCCTTTTGACAAATCTCAAAAGGTTAAAACACAAGGCCTCTACAGTAACGTAGAGATAGGTGTAGTGTCACAAAAAGTATGCATGTGCTCCCATCAGTATCAAGGCAACACAGGAACTTTAAGTGCACCAATGCATGCAATGCAATAAACATATAATTGAAAATAAAAGTCATATCATGGAGTTCGAGTCAGGGTTTCATAAAAATCCCCAGCAGAGTCGCCAGAAACTGTAACATGCTCGGGGGGTACCCGCGCGCGTTAAACAGTTCAGACTCCCGAGATCTCTTTGATCTCAAATGTCTCACGAGTGCAATGTGAAACGTAGACGAGAGTCCAGATTTAGCAACTTTTATTGAAAATCCATTTTATTGCAATTTTGTCAAAAATGGACTGCGTCATCAGATCTCAGAGTCGCCACCTAATATTTTGGGAAATTAGGAAACCCATGACTCGGTGCCAAGGCCACTGTTCGTCGTAACCAAGGATGCTTGGCTCGGAACCTTAGGTATGAGAGGGGAAGGTCAATAATGAGCACCCCCGCTCACCCGATCAAAAGATCGGCCTCTACTAGACCATGATATGACTTTTATTTTCTTTATATGTTTATGTTCTGATTATTTTAGTAAATCCTAAAATTTACTATGTGAAGCATACAAGTATAGACTATTTTGCTCAAATTGGAACAATTCAACTTCATATTTGTTTTGAAAAGGGTTTGAATTTGCCACCATCAAGTGGGCTTAAAGTTTGTGAATTGGCCACTACAAAGTGGGCCAAAACATACAGTCGTTGAATCATTCCAATTCAGGCAACAAGCCTTCATCCACAGGCATTCAAACAGTTATATCAAGTAAGCAAATAGCCACATGGTAGGATGCTAAACATAATAAGAAAATCACACACAAATGGGATGCTAAAGCATAAAAAACTCACAGAGATATCGACGTCCCTCGAACAGCTACAAAACAAAAGTTAGTAAAATATGCATGATCTTATATACAGAATCCTAATGCAATTCACTCATGAGATGCAACTAAAGATTCGGCTTCTAAAATATGGCATGTGAATCATCTCAAAACATATCATGGGATAATCAATTGAAGCATAAAGATACAAATTTAGCCAAATCTTATGCATGGAGCATGGATGTAAAGCAGGGATATGCATGACATGTCAAGATATATACATACACACAGTTAGGGAAAGCAATAAAAGAATGGGATAGAGAGAAGCGGGATGGGGGAATTATTACAACACTGAATTATTACATATCCGAATGAGGGAGAGAGGAGGGAAATAAATATTACAACAAAATATAAAAATCCTCACAAACTCTCAAAATAAAATAAAATAAATGAAAAATAAAAAATAAAAAATAAAATGAACACACCCTGTATAACTAAACACCTGCTGATAAAACCCATATTAAGCCCACAAATTGAGCCCACTTGAAGCCCAAGCAAAACCAACTCAAGCTTTGAAGTCCATGCAAATCAGTCCAGATCAGTCCAGTTCAGCAAATCAGAAACCATTAGAATAGGCCCCCAGCCATTAGAACAGATCAAGAAGAGCCATAGAACCAACCCAGCAAATCATTCAGCACCAGAGCAGCCTTCACAAACCAACCCTGTGTCTGTTTCTCTTTGGTGTGTCATCTCCTTAGCTCTCCGTGTACCTAGCCTTTTTTTTCTCTCAAAAATCCCTCCCCCAGAGAGAGAGCTTCATTCGTGGTGCTGCCGTGTGTGTTTTGTGTCTCTTGGGTCTGTGTGCATGTTCCACCCGAGAGAGAGAGAGAGAGAGAGAGTTTGAGTGGGTGTGTGCATGGCTATCCCCTTGTGTGTGTATATGCTGTGAGGGAGGGACCCCGTGGGTTTGTGATGAGTGTGCATGGGTCTCAGTTGAGAGAGGTGGAGAGAGGCATTGAAAATGAGAGAGAGAGAGAGAGACCGAGAGATCTCTTCTCCTCCTCCCGTGGGCTTTGCTCTCCGTGTGTCGTGTGTGTATGAGTGTTCAGTGTGTTAATGGTGTTGTGTGTGATGGGTTTTTTAGAGAGAGAGGAGAGTCAAGTGGGTGTATGCCGTGTGTGTGAAGACCCCCTCCATGTGTGTGTTTCTACCCAAACATCAAAAGAACTCTCTCCTCCTCCTCAACCCATTCTCTCTCTAAACAATATCACTCATGATCACTCATATGAACACCACCGAGAGAAGTCTGGGTCTCTCTCCCGTGGGTGTGTGTTGTGTGTATGATCAGTGTGAGGTACCGTGTGGTGAGGTGAGTGCAGTGAATGGTGTGGTGAGGTGTGAGCTGTGTGTGTGTGTGTGCTGATCAATCTCCTTCCCTCACCCGTGTAGTGTCTCTCTCCTCAGTGCTCTTCTCTCTGAAAAATAGTGTGTCTTTTTTTCATTCATGGAGAGATGTATATTTGTGTGCTCTTTAGTTTATCCCCCCATGTGAGCTGGGTTTGCCGACAGAGAGAAGAGAGAGATCAGTGCCTCTCCCCCCTTATTTTTTATTCCCCCACTCACTCCACTCTTTTTTGAAAATCTTCTCCCCACAGCTATCCTTTTTTTTTCTTTTTGTTAAACAAAACAAAACATCCCCATGTGCCACTCTCACCTGCTCCTTTTTTCCTTTTTTCAATCTTCACCTGCCCCTTTCTCTTTTTGAAAATATTCCTTCTAACAACATTTTAATCACCTACCTCCTCAAATGATTTGGCATCCATCGTTTTTGAAACTAACCCACGCCCCTTTCTTCTTTTTTTTTGTTTTCTTTTCTTTACAAGTGTTCTCTTTTTTTTATTTTGGTTTTTTTATTATTTTCTATTTTTTTGTATTTTGTTTTTATTATTTTTTATTTATAAAATACACCACCTCAAAATATATACACACATCAAATTATATAAAAACATATAAAATTATAAAATACAACAAAATAATAAACTATATGATATAAACTAATTTGGCCACAATAAGTGAGGTTTGGGATTAAAATTTCAATTTGATTTTTTTGGTGAGGATGGTCAAAACAAAGTGCCCAAGTCTTAGGGCTGGTCAAAATGGGGTGTCTACACTATAGTGTAATGGTCTTCACTAATCCAATGTTTTGAGCCTTTGAGCATGAAGTACTTGAGTTGTTTGCATAATATAGCATCATTTGACATATGATTTCAGTGCATATATCACTGTCACACTCTCACATATATCACTCTTTCATGGCTTTCGAGAGTTGTGCTTTGAGCCTTGCTTGTGAGCATGTTTTTCTTGCCATTTATGCTTCCATCTCAACATATTTTAGCCACTGTTTTGGCATGTCTTAGCTTTGTCCAAAGCTAGTTTGGTCATTTGAGCTTGATATTGCATGCCTCTAGTGTACTGCTCTTCACTAGTTTTAATGTGTTTGGCTTTTGAACTTGTTGTGCATATGTTGCTTGCATGTTGTAACACTATTTGTCATGCCATTTCAGCACTAAAAAGTCTGCAACCTCCCTTATTTCTTTATTTTTCCATTTGTTTTGAGGGTTGGTTAACCTTATGATTATGTTTAAGCTTGAGATAGAGCTTGTACTCAATGGCTTTAACTCTCTTTTAAGGGTTTCTCCTAGCCAAAGGCATGATCTCTCTCATGTCTTAAATCATCCTTTGGTTGACCCCTCTCTCATTAGAGGACAATCACCTTGGACAAATTGACTAAAGAATGGCTTGGTAATGCTAAAATGTGTAAACAAAATTGAATCAAGTAAAACATGACTAAGATAAGCATGTTGTTTGCATTGCATGTGTTCAATCGGACGTTATAAGAAGATTGGTCCATTTCATACTCAAAGTGATGAAATGAGCCAATCTCCTTTGTCTCCATCACCCTTGATCATGCATGATAGGGTGGTGGTCATTCGAGTCTTATTTGTGCATTCATTGACATTGTACAAGCTTGACTCTTTGGCCATCATGCATTGAAAATGCTTGATTAGTGGCTTGAGAGCCAAGAATTACACTCCTTTGAGCTGGAGAAATGATAAGAAGGGTAATAGTACATATATTGTGTGAGAATACACTGTTTTGCCTCTGTTTGCTCTCTATTGCAGCAAAAAGGAGAATTCCAGGGAAAGGGTGGCCGACCGGCCACCAGTGGTGGCCGACAGCCACCTATGGTAGTCGACCAGCCACCAGTGGAGAAGTTGTTCAACATGTTCTTGTGTTGGGGCAGAAGCAGTTTGGAAATTTGTGCAATGTTCAAAAATCAAGGCAAAGTGCAAACAGAGGCATCCAAAGGCAAGGCAGTGGATTTTCGAAAGAAAGCCAACCGAGCATGCATGTCTCCCTTGCCCGCGAGACCACTTATTTGCTTTATTAGCTTGTTGTAGCTGATTAATACATGTGGTGTAATTAATTAGTTAATTTTTTTTGTAATATTCTAATTAGTTTAGCATAGCTAGTTGTTCAATTTGGTTTGTAATAATTAATTAGCTAGAATAGTTAATTAGTTTCGTTTTGTAATAACTAGCTTAGCTTAGATTAGCTTAGCTTATTCATTCGAACCCTCCTTCGCGAGGGCACAAATGTTGTAATAAGGGTGCATGCGTGTGTACATGTCTTCCAACCCCACGTCTTTCTCCTTTTTATTTAACTGCTTTCGGTGGTTAGATTAGGATATGTTTCGATTAGCATACCTTATGCTCGTATGCGTGCATCATTCATTTATCTTGCATGCACCGAGACTCGGCGCATCATTCAAACTGCATCGTATTTCAATACACCTATTTGAATACGTGTTTCAAAGCATGTTATCAAAATGTTGCATTCATATGCCATCTTAGATAGCCGAGCCTATTTCGTTGCATTATTGTATGTGTTGCATTAAGCTTCTTGTATAGTTAGGATCATGCATTCTTTCTAACTAGCTTTTGTTTTAGCTTGGAGTACACTATAAGTTTTATGCTTTAGCATACTTGCATGAGTGTGAGTGTTGCCACGATCGCATGCTTGCCATGAGCCTATTTGCTTAAATGATTAACTACACGAATGCCTATGGATGAAGGCTTTGTTGCTTGAATTGGAACAATTCGATGATTGTGAGTTTTAAGCCCACCTTGCGAAGTGGCAAATCATCATGTTTTGAGCCCACTTGAGGGTGGCAATTCCGCGCTTTAGCCCACTTGAGGGTGGCACTTTCAAACCATTTTCACAAACAAACATGAGTGGATTTGTTCCAATTATTGCGATTTAGTCTATACTTGTATGTGTGCGTCACATAGCAAAGTTAGCTAATAACCGGAACAAGAACACATGAGGTTTATAAAACAACATATCATGCTTAGTAGAGGCCGATCCTTTGATCAAGCGAGCGAGGGTGCTCATTTCAGGACGTGCCCCTCTCCTACCCAAGTTCCTGAGCCGAGACAACTTTGGTGATGACGGACACGTGGCCTTGGCACGAGTCAGGGTTTCCTAAATTTTTCAAAAATAAAATATTTAGGTAGCGACTCTGTAATCTGGAAAAGCAGTCTAATTTTGGCAATATTTGATTTAAAATCTGATTTTCCAAAATGACTTACCGGATTGGACTCTTTGGTGTTTATCAGTCTCACATTGCACTTTGTGAGATTAGATTCAGAGTCGTGACAGGAGTCTGAACTGTAGGACCAATTCAAGCCACTCCGAAAGAAGGGGCGCAAAGAAAGTCGAGCCTACAGTTATATATAGAGTACTTACTTCCACATTGATGTCTTATACTTTGATGTGTAAGAGCATCTTGAACAGACTCTTTAAGAGAGGCCCATTTGCTATTATAATATTAGTATCTTCTTATTTTACTTCCTCCAATAGACTAACTACTACACTAGTTATTTTAACAAAAAAATTCCAAGCTAGCTACATTTGAAGAGTTTTATTAAGAGACTCTTTAAGCTATTTGTATGGATAAATAAGTAAAAGTATCATTGGAGAACATAGATAAAAAAGTAATTAGGTAAAATAATTTTTTTTTTTTTTTTTTTTTTTTGGTTTTTTTTTTTTTGGTACTATAATTAGTGAAAAGTAAAGAGTAGTGTTGGAATTGCTCTAAAAATAAAATATCATTTTTTATTAGTTTAAAATACAGGGTTCACAATTTTGGGTGAGGGCAACACACATTTTGGATATAGAATCCATTATTTGGGGGGAAAAGAACTATGGTGCACACTCCCTCAAAGAGTGTGCATTATATACACCTTAAAATGAAAGAAAAAATTGTCTAATTTCATATTTTTTGAGTTATAACTTTATAAAAAAATAAATAAATAAATTATAACCAAATATTATATGAGGCATAATCAAAAATCTCAAAATAATGTCATAATTAAATAAAAAAATTGATCATAACTAAAGACGAAAAAATGGCAGAACTAAATGTACATATGGTATGGGGTGTGTATGATAAAATTCTCCCCATTATTTTAGACTAATTAAATGTTTTGTTTTGTTCAGGAGTATTTTGTCTATTTTGGCCTAATTTGGGAAATTGGTAAATTTTTAACTTTTAACCTATTTTGAGTCACATCACCTCTCTACTTTTTTACATAATTTTTTTTAAAAAAATAAGACAAAAAATCAACTTTTAATAAACTTCCCAAACAACCCTTTGGGAATTCATTTATATTATCATGTATTATATCATGATCTTCGTCATTATATAATAGTAATCTATTATGTTTTATTAAAATATCATATATGAGTCAAATAGAAAAAATATGTTTATTTTCTCGTAAATTATTTTGATGGAACCAACTTTGATGGTGATATTTATCTTTCGATTTTTTAAAATTAATAATGTTAAGATAATAATTTTATTTATTTGTTATATTTTATTCACTGTCTTATGTTTTATTGTTTTAAGTAGTGAAATTTATTAAATCAATAAAATTATGACATATGAAATAATAAATTAAGCATGATAAATAAATTAATCATCTTAATATTATTGAATTTTGACAAACAATACCAAGTAGTCCTTTTGAATAATGTCATAACACATATTGGTACATTAGTTGATACACTAATTGATGCATGTAACACTATCGTTTATTTTTTGGGTTAATGTAAAGTTCCACATTTTGTAAACCCGAACTACTATATTTAAACTCATATTAATTGTTCCATCAAAAATAAAAAATAAAAAACTCAAATTAATTGTCCATTTCTAAAAAAAAAGGGCGCGGGGGGGGAGGGGGGATTTTTTTTTTTTAGGGTCTCTGATATTAAGATTTTATAACATAAAAGACATCTAATATTTTCATAATGTCTAAGGTTTCTTAACATCGATCCAGAGAAAATTAATAGCCATTAACAACACTTGAATCTATCAAACTACATGTAAGCAGCATAAGTGATGATACAAATTTCAGTCACTTGAATCTTAGAAATATATATGATCAAATACATTTCATGTAGTTTGAATGGGGTTATCTATTTAAGTTGCCCATGTGCACTCTGCACTATAATTGTTACCTACAGTGTAGAATGTATTTGAAGTAGGAGTGCAAGATCCAACCCTTTTTTGAGGCAAAAATTTGTTCTTATCAAATTTTATTATGCCTGATGCTTAACAATAATACAACAGGAATGATGAAACAAACAAGAAAAAAAAAATGTCATATAAATTAAAATTAAGGACAAAATTTTTAGTTCACTCTGTTTGATTGAGTTTTCAAATTTGTTTTCTAAAAATTTTTTAGAAACTCGTTAGCCAAGTTGAGAAAATTGAGATTTAAACTCGTTAGTCATTTTTCAATACGCAATTCTATCAAATATTTCAGATTTATATATTTTCGTATAACTTTAGTTGCAGTATTCATGGAATACCCCCAAAGTGAATTGCTTCTGCATATGGAAAACAAAATTCTCGAAACCTCAAATCAAACAACGAAATCCCTAATCCTAATATTTTTTAATCAAAATAAGTTTTTAGCAATACCCATTTCAATCTATAAAAATTGAAAATTTGCTTACCCAAATCAAACTGTGAAATCTTTTCGATTCTCCATCGACTTTCATTCGTCGACTATAAGACCACTCTCGTTCGTCTCTGTACTTCATGAGATGAAATGGATATAAGAGATCCGTCAGAGGGAGAATACTTACGATGGAGATGAATGAGAGGTTGAACAGAGATGTGATTGAACAGAGTAGTTCTCAGAGAGAGAGAGAGAGAGAGAAAGAAAGAGAGAGAAGGGTTTGTTTGGGTCTTTGTATATTGGGTGGGTCGTATAGGTCTGAAGTGGCAATGCCACATTATCTGTTGGCATGTTAGTTAGTAGGGTAATTGGTGCATACAACTTTACTTAAGTTTGGGATAATCCAAATAATCCAAAAAGTCAAAAAGTTACTCAAAAAGTTAAAAAGTTAACATTATTCACCAAAAGTCAACAATTACGGCTGCACAACTCCCAATTCAAATTTTCCTCTACAAACCAATTTTTACAATTTTTTATTACACAATTTTCCATAAAAAGTCAAAAAGTTAACCCAAACATCCATATTTTCAACCTCAATTTTTTAATCCAAAAAGACAAAAAGTGCACTTATTTAGTCTTCCCAAACTTGGCCTTAATAGAAAATGAACAACTTGGGAGTGGAGGTGATGAATCTGATCCTATGGGGAAGTGGCTTTTTGCTCAAAAAGTATTATAAAAGCAATTCCAATTTCCCTCCAAAAGTTCTCCAATTTACCGTGCATGAATAATATAGTTCCAAAGCCTCTTTTTTTTTTTTCTTTTCTTTTTCTTTTTCTTTTTCTTTTTTTTTTTGAGGAATAAGAAAAGCAATTATAATAAAACAAAACAAACAACATGCAAGATTAACTACAAACAACAAAAATAAATTCATCAAAAAATCAAGTACGATCTAGGAAAAATCACCAATCTTTTTATAGATGTGAGTTCCAAAGCATTTTATGTATATTCAATTTTAGAATTCTTCAGAATAATTATCTGTATAATAAAGCAGGTCTATTTTTTAAAATGTGTCAAATGTCTAAGAGATATATTTTGTATCAATGGCTGAGATTAATTTCCAAATTCATCATAAGGTCAAGATTTCTTTAATTCCCACTCACCTACCTTCTTTTCTCCTCTTTTTGTTCACTCATGCATTCTCTCTCTCTCTCTCTCTCTCTCTCTCTCTCTCTCTCTCTTGCGCGCCCACCTTCTTTCTCTCTCCATCTCTCCTGCCCACCTTCCGCCTCTTTTTTTTTTTATTTTTTTTTATTTTCTCCCCTTTTTTATTTTCATCCCTTATTTTTTTTATTTTGCTTTTTTGTTCACTTATTTTATTTACACTATGCATTTAGGCACAAACATACACTAATAAATCAATAAAACATATAATTTAAACACATGAATATAATATACAGAGCCTGGAGAGTTTATCCCTCAAATCTTATATTGAATCGGGTATTAGTGTACACAAATCGAGACAATCAATAGCCTAATTTTATTTTTTCCAACCATGGTTCTTGTTGAAGTAATATAACTTCTTAGGGTCATTTATTATAATTATTTATGATATTCGGGACCCATAATACAATACTTAAAAGTTTAAATCTGCCCAGTCATTACATACAAGATGAAGAAACTTGACAATATCCAGATAACAAAGACACCAAACGTTTTTTCAAACAAAAATTCAACTTGCAATGTTCTTGAAGAGAATGTGTGCACCATGTTGAGGTTGCAAAGTTATGCACTGAAATGGGGCATGAGCATATGAAGGCGACACTGAGAATGAATATCGTCTTACAATCATAGCTAAAACAATTTTGGCTTCCACCATAGCCAAATTTTGGCCTACACAAATTCTAGCACCCAAACCAAATGGAACGAATGCACCGAGTTGCTTTTGAACCTCAGTGAATCTCATTGGATTGAACTCATTGGCATCTACTCCCCATATCTTAGTTTCATGATAAACAGCAGTCAAGGCTAGGTAGAGTTGGGTGTCAACTGGAACGTTAAGCCCGCCTAGCCTCACATTTTTTGTTGCTTTCCACATCAACATCACTATTGGAGGGTAAAGTCGTAGTGTTTCATTGAGTATCATATTCATCTGCCATAAAGATATACGTAACCAAATCAAATCAAATCAAACTAAATCTTATATCCTAATCAAGTGAGGTCAACTGTATGAATAAATGCTAATAATTAAATAATATTAACGGTGGCTTTTGTAATGTGTGACCAAATAGTGAACAACCGTTAAAGATGTTAAGTTGGGTAGAAAAACTTATGTATGTGTCTTTCTATTTTTTAATCCTTTCTTTATAACGATTGTTTCTCTTACGCTGTGTTTGGTTGGGAGATTTGGAAAGGGAAAAGGAAAAGGTGTATGAAACTAGGTGAAATGTAAGTACATTTTATTCATATTTCACCTGTCATTTCCATTTCCCTTTTCTAAATCCCTCCTCAAATCCCTCAACCAAACACAACAATAGCCTATTCATGGGCAAGATTCTTACAGGACGTTGGTTCTACAACCTCACTTTAATTTTAATGGAGACAAATGATAATGTGACTATCATGCAATTGGATGCAGTTATTTGAGTAGGAAGCAATTAAGTTCACTATTAACCTAACATGATTAAAATTTGTTAACAACATTCTCTTTGGTTGTGCTTTTTTTTCTATTTTATTTCTTTTATTTTTCAAAAACACATTTATTTGGTAAATTGCTTTCAAAATTTGTTGTAGGAATGTGTTTATGAAAACAACCCCATTTCAGCAAAACACAAAAACTTGTTTCCAAATTTCTTGCACATAAAAGTGAAAATGATATGAAAATTATGGGTATTTTCAATACATTTCATTTTTTTTTTTAATTTCCTAAGAACACAAAAAACAAAAATAATTGTGACACAAAAACTTGGCAAATTATTTTTGGAAAAAAAAATGAAATTACCCAAATTTAGGAAGCAATTTTAATAGTTGATTTTTAGAAACTCTTATGGCAAGAAAATGAAAGCAGTGTGAAAATCTAAGTGTTTTCAAATTTTTCATTATTTTTGCATTTGAAAACATGAAAAATAATTATAAATGGGTAAATTACACTAATATCACCTAAGATTTGGTGAATAAATTACAATTAACTCCACAATTTTGATATTATTTAACTGGTATAACATTTTTCCCCATTCTATTAACGAGTCATCAATTAAGTAATCATATTTTATGATATCTGGCTGCACATTTTACTCTATGTCCAAATTACCCTCATGAACCCATATCATACATAATCACGTTTACATGAACATACCTCACATGCATACATAATCGTTTAGACATACGTACATAACTCCCAACCCTACTCTCTTCACTTACAACCCAACACTCCAAACCACAAAATGACTCTCTTTCTTCAATAAAACCCCTTTTCCCATGTTGTTGATGCTGAAACTCAGGGTGTGTTTGATTGGACGGACTGGATAGGGGGGGATTAGAATCCATCGGACTTGAGTCCTGGGACTGTGAATCCTCCGAACTATTTGGTTGGATTGAATATGCATCCTGTGTTTGTTTTTTTATGGGATCAGATGTCTGGAAAGGACTATTTTTAGTGAATCCAACGTTTGGTTGGACGGACTGGATAGGATAAATGAACAAAAAACTATTTTACCCTTTTTCAATTGTTTACTAAGTAATAGCAATGTTAAACATATCTTTAATATTTTAATTATTTTTAGCTAGATTAAATAAAAGTTTATTTTATTTTATTTTTTACACAATTAAATAAATTTATTTTTAAAAATAAATAAATAAATAAATAAAATATCAATAAAAATATATATTATTTTTTTAATTACAATTTTAAATAAATTTGTTTTTAAAAATAATAATAATCAAACAATGAAATTAAATAAAACATCTATTAAATTTAAATAATGAAATTAAATAAAATATAAACAAAATTTTAAAATAAAACATCAATAAAATATCTATAAAAAATTATTTTAAAAAATTAAATAAATAAAACATCAATAAAAAGTTAAATAAAATTATTTTATTTTTAAATTGAGACATTTAAATTTTATTAAATATAATACATAATTAAATAGTAGAGGGTCAAAATGGTCATTTTGACCCCCTAATCCCAACAGTGGATAGCCCCCCAAAAACTATCCCATACCCCCCCAGGACACAATAGTAAGGAGTCCAGCTGGACATGGAGTCCGGCGGACTAAAAAAAATCAAACGGCGGATAAGGAGCACTATTTGGATTACAATCCAAATAGTAGATAGTCCCCCCCCCCCCTAATCCGGCGAATCAAACACGCCCTCAGTGTATTGAAATAGGTATCGCGCACAAAATGTCAATCTTTCGTTGCTTCTATTTGTTGATTATGTTGATTATGCAAGTACTAGTTTTAGGATTTGATGGTGTTGGTTTTGATAAAAGATGCTTCACATGGAATGGTACAAATTGGGTCTTCTAGTTTTCTACCCAAGGTTTAGCTTGATTTGTGCTGAGCTTTTCAATCATTCACTACAAATTCAAGGTCACTGAAAAATACCCATTGTTATTGATAATGTGTTGAGTGTAAAGATCAATAGCATTGATAGCCATCATGATGATGTAGATGCTGAGGTGTTTGGTTGGCAATGGTTTTTGTGTGGTGGTGGGGGTTATACAGTGGTGAAAAGGGGAAATAAAAGGTAGGGGTAATGACATACGATGGTGGAAGGGTGTATGGGACATATGGTGGAAAGAATATGTAGGTTGTGTGGGATTTATTCCACATCTCACCAATGCGAACTGAAGCACACCCACACACATGCCAAAGAGAAAAAATAATCACACAGATTTACGTTGTTCAGCCCAAATTGCCTACATCCATGGAAGAGAGAGCTTCCATTATCAATAAAATAGAAAATACACATGAGATAACCAAAACACTCAAAATCCACACCACTACCCAAATCCTATGCTCAAGGGTAGTTAAGCCTTTGCTAACTCCGGTGCCCATGGTTTTTTTTCTCTCACCCCTTACATCTCTAATTTTCCCTCGTTACTCTCTCAATCTCTCTTAGAGAAACCTATAGTCCACATGACTATTTATAATAGTCTACCCATGAGAATGCTAGTTTCGTACAATTAGTTAATCAAATCCTACACATATTAGGTTTCCTAGTTGATTCCAGATTCTACTATCCTAACCCAAATACATGTATAAATCAACCTAATAACTATATGAGACTTGTAGACACTCCATTTTGACTAATCCTAAGACTTTGGGCACTTGTAAGCAGTCTAATGATGAAACGGTAATTATTTCATCTTTAGAATGTTTGAGATTGTTTGGAGTTACTATGCAAACCTATTTTAGCCCAGAAAAATTAAATTTTTTTATGAAAATGACCATTTTACCCCTGAACTCGTTTTTAACCAAAAACCGACCTTTTAACCCCCAAGATAAAGATGCAAGCCCAATTGTGCCTTGATTTATGACATTTTCCAAAAATTTTAACCGGATTTATCAAAAACAATGATCAATAGGTAATTCTGACCTACTTAGGCCACAAACAAGTCAATGGCATCGAACCCTGCACTTGTGCATGCATGGATGACACACATACCGAGACAGGCTATGTGCATGTACATCTATTTGTGGCAGAGCCAATTTTAAAAACTCAATTTTGGTGCAACTAAGGAGGGAAGTGACAAGGAAATGCGATGGGAAGCCTAAGGGTGCTCCCCACGCTTTCTCATTGTGTCACAACCCTAACCTGTGATTAACTGTTAAATTATGATTGAGAATGCCTAATAAGTAATTAAGGTGAAATTTTATATTAATTGCATGTGTGTTGGATTATTTGTGTTTATATCTATATGTCGTAGAAATATCTATTCATCTTCCTATTTTGTTCTGCGAATTGAAGGCCTTATCGGCATCTGATCATGAAATTGGCTTGGTTTATGTGTTATTTGGATTTTTAGAAGTTTATGATAGGTACAATTTTAATTCGATTCGGAGCGAAATAATTAGAATAAATTAATGGCCATTGCTTAGACTAATTAAAGCTTAATTAGCCAACTCTAAACCAAGCCTATATAAGGCTTCTAGATTTCAAAACATTCTCATTTTGTCATTCTTGAGAGCAAAACATGAGAGAGAGGGAGAGCTAGAGATTAAGACCAAAAAAAAGAGGAAGACCAAGGAATTGGCTTGAGCTTAAGCTAGAGACTTGAATTTTGGGAGGAATAACTATGAATTCTTGCAAATTAAGACTTATAGGTAAGACTTCAACCCTCTAGTTATGTAATTGAGATGTTAAGTATGAGAAATCAAGTGAAAGAGGTGAATTAACATGGGAATTGAGCTTAAAAGATGGAATTAAGAACCAGTTTATGCATGCATGTGCATCTCATGGCATATTGAACATGTTTTCTAAGAAATTCTGACATGCAAGTTCTTACCTTGGCTATGTTTTAAGAATTAACCATGTTTTAGTGCCAAATATCTCAATTGATCATGTTTTGGAAGAAAAGGATGCATATCACTTTATGCATGTTATATATATATATCATTCAAGGTAGCTTTGGGATAGTTCCTTTGCTTTTGGGCCTTGATTTTGTGAAACGATCCTTAATTTTTGATGTTTTACAAGTTTAGACATGTTTTCTCAAGTTTTTGGCCCAAAGGAGCAAGTTTGGAGCTTTAAACTCATGTTTTACACCTTGAACAGCAATCTGGAAATTCTAGAATTCTGCATCTCTGCTCGAGCAACAGATTTTGCGCTCGAGCAACCACTCTTAGTTTTGCATTTTCGCTTAAGCGACCAAAAGTTGGGTCGAGCGTAAAATTCATACTCCTAGAAGTTTCACAAAGTTTGCAAACCGCTCGAGCGACAATAGTTGCGCTCGAGCGAGAACCCTGTTTTTACTTATTCTTCTGCTCGGCGAAAAATTCATACAACTAGTACTTTTGTAGAGTTTACAGACTACTCGAGCGACCATCCTTATTTTTTAGCCTCCGCCTAAGCGAAGGAAGTTGCGCTCAAGCGCAACCCCTGTTTTCAACAAATCTGAGTAAGTGTTTTCAGGTGTATTTTGGCATCCTCATTGCATCCTAAGCATTCTTAAGCCCTAGTTAAGACACAGTAATGAGGACAAGATGTAGAAACATATTAAGAACGAAATGAAATAAGTTAAGTACGATCTGAGCGTGTGTTTCAATATGTATATCTGTTATGTTTGTGTAGGTCACGCGCCGTGAGCTGTTGATCCATTGGTTTGCTATCAAAGCTATCTGTGAAACTATTCGTGAGTAATAACTTAGTAAAGCTATGTTCGATATGAAGTACTTTCTGTACATTATGATATGATATGAACTATTTCCAAATGATACAAAAGGTTATTTTGTGATTACATGAATAATGATCCAATTCTTTGAAACGTCTATGTGGTATCCTTAGTAAAGGCCCTCGCCCAGAGGACATAATACTGTGGCTTATGGTTATGAGGCCCTCGCTTGAGGGAAATAATACCGTGGCTCAAGCTCTCACCCAGGGAAAACAATACCGTAGCCTACGTATGAGATATGTTACCCAATACCAGAGGTTCCATTGTGGAACTTGATATGCTTGACCAAAATGATATGTTAATGGTAATGGATGTACCATACATGATTTGAATACGAATATGAATGTGACTCTGTTTCTTATACGAACATGCTTATATTTCTGATTTGATAAGAGATTTGAAATCTATTCTGGACATCATTCATTAAAATCTTTGCTCTATTATTATTCACTGGGCTCCAACTCACTGTAATATTTATGCATGTAAGTGACCAAGTGCTTGACCATGCTTAGTGATGATTGCCTGGAGGTCAGTTTTGTCGGCCAACCACTATACCTCTCAAGGAGGTTCCAAAAAGAGTTTAGTGGTCGCATTTTGCAAACCCAGTTATAAGATTTAGACTATGTTGTTTTGTAAACAGTTCTTTTGTCTTATTTTGCGTATAATGACAATGTGGAATGGATATGTATATGACGTCATATATGGGTTTATGTATAACAGTTTTAAATTCTTGGTCTCATATATGTCTGCACAGCTTTATGGACTATGTATGTTTTATATATCGACTTCCACACCCCCTTATTATTGAGTTAATCTATTCAGAGGCCTTGGATAATCCCAGGATTACTGGCCAGTTACAATACTAAACGTATAGGGGCGGGTTTGGGTCGTGACAGAGTGGTATCAGAACACGTGTTATATCGCACACACGAGTCCATATGAGCTATAGGATGTCCTAGAAAAGGATTAGGGCATTTCATTTGCATGTGTAAGTGTGTGTTAATTTCTATAAATGTGAAACTAAATCTGAACATGAACATATGGAATTGAAAAGAATGAACTGGAACTGAATACTTCGAACATCGTGAAAAGAATTATTTTGCCTATGTTTATAAGTGCTCTGTTTACCTATAGCAAATGGAAAAATAAGCCTTGCATAAGCCGAATAGAACAAATGTTTGAAGCCCTAACAAAAACATTGAGATAGCAACAAAGACAACAATCAGTGCTCCCTCCAGCACCATCGGTGCCAGTTGAGCTGGAAAACACTAACATTATTTCACTGACCCATAAGTTCAACAAAATGAAGCCGCTAATCTTTCTGGGTGGTATTGAGCCGTTGAAAGTCGAAACATGGTTGCTAGAGATGGAAAAGATATTTGAAGTGTTCTCGTGTTCGGAAACTCAGAAAGTTCTTTTGGCCACCTACACTTTGAAGAAAGAAGCTAGACACTGGTGAATGCTTATCCGAGATCATAGCGGGGCTATGATGTGGAGCCAGTTTAAAGTGATATTTTATGAGAAGTATTTTCCCTAATGCTTTAGAGACTGTAAAGTGACAAAATTCCAAGAACTCAAGCAAGACAAGATGTCCGTAGCCGAGTATGAGGCTAAGTTCACTGAGTTAGCCAAATTTGCTCCTCATATGGTCGACAAAAACTACAAAAAGGCCCAAAAATTTGAAGGGGGCTTGGATTTGGCCTTGTTTGATCGAGTAGGCGTTTTGAATTTGCCTACGTATGTAGATGTACTTGACAGAGCGTTGATGGCAGAGGCCACTCTAGTAGCAATTAAACAAGCGAAAGCTCCAATAATTGAATGGAGAGGTAAGAGATCCAGCGTCAATTTCAAAAAGGGCCGATCATTTTCAAAGAAACAAAACACGGGATCCTCCAGCAGCTCTAGACAGAGTAGTGGATCTATACCAGTTTGTCCTGATTGTGGAAGGAAGCATAAAGGAGTGTGTTACCGTGCATTTGGTGCCTGTTATCGGTATGGCAAAGTTGTTCATATAATAAAAGATTGTCCAATTGAGTTCGAGAATACTAATCGCCCTGGAGCAAGTTTAACTAGATCTGCTTCTATAATGAAGCCAAACACAAGAACTAATGCCAGAGGTAACACTAGAAATGAAACGTTAAGGCAAGAGAGAGTGTTGGCACTAGTGCCTGGAGATGTACAGAACACCGAGTCTGTGGTGTCAGGCATAATTTCCATCTGTGCCCAAAATGCATATGTCTTTATAGATTCTAGGTCTACACACTCATTTGTGTTGCATGCCTTTTCTCGAAAATTGACTAGACCTTTAGAACCCCATGAATTATTTATTGTTTGTATCTATGCCATCTAGGGTTCTATGGTATGTGCTTATGTTTATCCGGCATGTGATATTGTGATTGGTGATGTGACATTGTATGTTGATTTTTTGCCATTCAGTATTGATCATTTTGACTGCATACTGGGTATGGACTGGTTGACGAAGCACTGTGCGACTATTGATTCTGTGAATAAATCTGGTGTGTTTCGTCCACCTGGGTTACCTGAATTTGTGTTTGCCGGGAATGGGGTAGTCCCTTCCCCATATTTAATTTTTGCCATGAAAGTTGTTAAACTGCTTAGGAAGGGATGTCAGGGTTATATGTGTTGTGTTTTGACTAAGATTTCTGATAGACCTAATGTGGAAACTATTCCTATTATTTGTGAATTTCTCGATGTGTTTCCGAATGAGTTGCCTGGGGACTTGATTGATAGAGAGATTGAATTCACCATTGATGTAATACTTGGAACACAACCAATTTTCAAAACCCCATACAGAATGTCAACTTCTAAACTAAAAGAAATTGAAAACTCAACTTTAGGAACTGTTAGACAAGAGGTTTATTCGCTCGAGCACTTCACCATGGGGTGCTCCAGTTTTGTTTGTCAAAAAGAAAGGCGGATCTTTGAGACTGTGTATAGACTATAGGGAGTTAAACAAAGTGACTGTCAAGAACAAATATCCACTACCCCAAACAGATGATCTATTTGACCAACTCCAAGGAGCACAAGTGTTCTCCAAGATAGACCTTAGATCCAAGTATCACCGGCTAAAAGTTAAAGCAGAAGACATAGAGAAAACGACATTCAGAACTAGATATGGGCACTACGAGATTTTAGTAATGCCATTTGGAGTAACTAATGCACCTGCAGCGTTTATAGACCTAATGAATAGGGTTTTCAAACAATTCCTTGATGCATTTATAGTTGTCTTTATTGATGACATTTTGATTTACTCCAAAAGCAAGGAAGAACATGAGAATCATCTAAGAACTGCCTTACAGATTCTAAGAGAAAACAAATTGTATGCAAAATTTTCCAAATGTGAATTTTGGCTTGGAAGTGTAGCATTTTTGGGACATTTAATCGACAAAGATGGCATATCAGTTGACTAGCAGAAAATTGAGGTTATTGTGAATTAGCCGAGACTAACTAATGTGTCCGAAGTTAGAAGTTTTCTGGGACTTACTGGCTACTATCGCAGATTTGTAAGAGACTTCACTAAATTTGCCATGCCATTGACATAGTTGACTCAGAAAAATGTGCCATTTGATTAGATTGATCAGCGGGAGTTAGCCTTCCAAGAATTGAAGACTAGATTCGTAATTGCACTTATTTTGACGTTGCCCAACGGTACTGATGGGTTTCAGATTTACAGTGATGCTTCATACAAAGGCTTAGGGTGTGTGTTAACACCGAGTGGAAAGGTGATTGCATATGCTTCTCGACAACTTCGGCCACATGAGAAGAATTACCCGACTCATGATCTTGAACTAGCAGCTGTAGTTTTTGCATTGAAAATTTGATGCCATTATTTGTATGAAGTGACTTGTGCAGTGTATACTGATCATAAGAGATTGAAGTACTTCTTTACTCAAAAGGAATTGAACATGAGACAGAGGTAACGACTGGAATTGATAAAGGATTATGACTTGCAAATTTTGTATAATCTAGGGAAAGCCAATACCGTTGTAGACATTTTGAGCCAAAAATTTATTGGAAATTTGTCATGTTTGCTCAAGGGACAAAAATAACTGTTATGTGATTTGGAGAAGAATACGATTAAGATTGTTTTGCGTGAACAAAGTGGAGTCTTAGCCACCATTTCTGCACAACCTACTATACTTGAAGAAATTAAAGAAAAGCAATTGCAAGATGAATAATTGAAGAAGATTGTGGATGATATTGACTCGAAACCGAGGCCAGGCTTTGTGATTGAAAATAATGTTCTAAAATTTCAGGGCAGACTTTGTGTACCGAATTGTTCTGATTTAAGAAAATGTTATGACTGAAGCTCGCAACTCTAAATTTATTATGCATCCAGGGAATACAAAGATGTATCATGATTTGAAACAAAATTTTTTATGGCATGAAATGAAGAAAAGTATTGCCGATTTTGTGGCTAGGTGCTTGCATTACTAGCAGGTAAAATCCGAACATCAATGACCCGTTGGATTACTTCAGTTGCTTCCAAAACCGAAATGGAAATGGGAGCATATCACCATGGACTTCATTGTTGGACTGTCTCGCTCCTTTTCGAGGTATGGATTTTATCTGGGTCATTGTTGATCGTTTGACTAAATCTACCCACTTTTTACCTGTCAAATCTCTGTATAATACGGATAAGTTGGCTAATTTGTATGTAAATGAGATTGTGAAATTGCATGGAGTTCCAATTTCTATAGTATCTGACAGAGATCCCAAGTTCACTTCAAGATTCTGGCAGAGTTTACAGCAAGCTTTGGAGATTGAGTTGAGACTGAGCAGTGTTTATCACCCACAGACAGATGGCCAATCTGAACGAACCATTCAAACCCTGGAAAATAGGTTCAGAATGTGTGTGTTAGATTTCCAAGGAAATTGGGAGACCTACTTACCATTACCTAAATTTGTATATAACGACAGTCATCATTCAAGTATCGGTATGGCTCCTTATGAAGCCTTATATGGTAGGAAATGTCGTTCTTCGATCTGTTGGGCCGAGGTTGGTGACAGACCTTTATTGGGACTGGAACTTGTGCAAGAAACAACTGAAAACGTGAAATTGATTTAACGAAGATTGAAAACTACACAAAGCTGCCAAAAAAGTTATGCGAATGTCTGAAGAAGAGATTGAGAATATGAAGTCGAGGATCATGTGTTTATTAAAGTAACTCCAATGAAAGGGCAAACACGGTTTGAAGTGAAAGGTAAATTGGCACTGAGATATGTTGGGCCATATGAAAGCCTTGAGAAAATCAACCCAGTGACGTATCGAGTAGCCTTACCGCCGGTCATGGAACATATACATAATGTTTTTCATGTCTCAATGCTTTAGGACTATCTACGAGATCCGTTACATGTCATTGAACCAACACATGTGCTTTTGAAGGATGACAACACCTACGAAGAGAGGCCAATTCAAATTGTAAACCGTCGAGTCAAAAGATTGAGGGACAAAGAAATTTCATTAGTTAAAGTAGATTGACAAAACCACGGAGGAACATATGCAACATGGGAGACGGAAGAGGATATGATGAAGAGATACCCTGACTTGTTCCCTTTGGATATGATATTCTTCCAAAACGACGGTAATTTGAGTTTGGAGGACCAAACTCTTTAAGGGGGGAAGACTATAACAACCCTGACCTATGATTAACTATTAAATCATGATTAAGAAAGCCTAATAAGTAATTAAGGTAAAATTTTCCATTAATTGCGTGTGTGTTGCATTATTTTTGTTTATATCTGTCTGTTATAGAAATATCTGTTTATGTTCATGTTTTGTTCTAAGAATTAAAGGCCTTATCGGCATCTGATCATGATATTGACTTGGTTTATGTGTTATTTGGGATTTTTAGAAGTTTATGATAGACATAATTTAAATTCGATTCGGAGCGAAATAATTAGAATAAATTAATTGTCATTGCTTAGACTAATTAAAGCGTAATTAGCCAACTCTAAACCAAGCCTATATAAGGCTTCTAGATTTCAAAACACTCTCATTTTGTCATTTTTAAGAGAAAAATGTGAGAGAGAAGGAGAGCTAGACATTGAGAACCAAAAAAAAAAAAGGAAGACCAAGGAATTGGCTTGAGCTTAAGCTAGAGACTTGAATTTTGGAAGGAACAACTAGGAATTCTTGCAAATTAAGACTTATAGGTAAGACTTCAACCCTCTAGTTATGTAATTGAGATGTTAAGTATGTGAAATCAAGTGAAAGAGGTGAATTAACATAGGAATTTAGCTTAAATGATGGAATTGGGAACCAATTCATGCATGCATGTACATCTCATGGCATATTGAACAAGTTTTCTAAGAAATTCTAACATGCAAGTTCTCACCTAGGCTATGTTTTAAGAATTCACCATGTTTTAGTGCCAAACATCTCAATCGATCATGTTTTGGAAGAAAAGAATACATATCACTTCATGCATGATATAAATATGTATATATATATATCATTCAAGGTAGTTTTGGGATAATTCCCTTGCTTTTGGGCCTTGATTTTGTGCAATGATCCTTAATTCTTGATGTTTTACAAGTTTAGATAAGTTTTCTCAAGTTTTTGCCCCAAATGAGTAAGTTTTTGACATCCTCATTGTATCTCAGGCATTCTTAAGCCCTAGTTAAGACACAATAATGAAGATAAGACGTAGAAACACAGTAAGAACGAAATGAAATAGGTTAAGTACAATCCAAGCGTGTGTTTTAATATGTGTATCTGTTTTATTTGTGTAGGTCACGCGCCAAAAGCTGTTGATCCATTAGTTTGCTATCAGAGCTATTTGTGAAACTATTCGTGAGTAATAACTTAGTAAAACTATATTCGATATGAAGTACCTTATGTACATTATGATATGATATGAACTGTTTCTGAATGATGCAAAAGGTTATTTTGTGATTACATAAATGATAATCCAATTCTTTGAAATGTCTATGTGGTATCCTTAGCAGAGACCCTTGCCCAGGGGACATAAATATTGTGGCTTACAGGCATGAGGCCCTCGCCCGGTGGAAATAATTCCGTGGCCCAGGTCCTCGCCCGGGAAAAACAATACAGTGGCCTACGTATGAGATATGTTACTCGGTGCCGGAGGTTCCATTGTGGAACTTGATATGCTTGACCAAAATGATATGTTAATGCTAATGGATGTACCACGCATGATTTGAATACGAATATGAATATGACTCTATTTCTTATACGAACATGCTTATATTTCTAATTTGATAAGACATTTGAAATCTATTTTGGACATCATTCATTAAAATCTTTATTTTGTTATTAGTCATTGGGCTCCAACTCACAGTAATATTTATGTATGTAGGTGACCAGGCTCAGTGATGATTGCCTGGAGGTCAGTTTTGTCGGCCAACCATTGTGCCTCTCAAGGAGGTTCCAGATTTAGACTATGTTGTTTTGTAAACAGTTCTTTTGTCTTATTTTGCGTATAATGACAATGTGGAATGGATATGTATATGACGTCATATATGGGTTCATGTATTATAGTTTTAAATTTTTGGTCCCGTGTATGTCTACACAGCTCTATGGACTATGTATGTTTTATATATCTACTTCTGCAGCCCTTTATTATTGAGTTAATCTGTTCAGAGGCCTTGGGTAATCCCAGGATTACTAGCCGATTACGATGCTAAACCTATAGAGGTGGGTTTGGGTTGTGATACATTGCCTATAAAAGGAGCCCCTTCCCCTCATTTGCAAAGGGTTAGACTTTTAAGAGATTTTTGTGAGTTTTTTAGAGCGTTTCATTACCCTCTCTCCATTCTTTGCCTTAGCTCCAAAAATACACGCCCACACAGCAACTTTAATCAACTAAAATCATCTAAGGCTTGAAGAATTTGAACTAACTCATAAACCTTTGCTTGATGGAGGCTTGCAAGTGAGAAAACTTGAGTTTTCTTGCACTCTTCTTTGCTTGCCTTCGATTTATCCGAACTAGCAAATAAAACACTTTTCTTTATCAATTTCAGTACTCTTTTAGTCTTATTTTCAATAACCTATCATTGCTGGGGTTTCAATTCATCATTCAATCATGTAGTTTGTTCATTTTACTCACTTTTTCACTTTATTTTGCATGTTACTTAATTTTCATTAAAATAGTATGTTTAGGTTTACTTAATCATGTAAAAAACATGCATTAAGTCCGATTTGATCATCATGTAGTTTAGCATATTTTTCTCTTTTTATTTTTTAGTTACTTTTCTTGCATAATTTTCATGTTAGTAGCCTTAAACTAAGCTTAGATTAATATTTTGCATATTAGGATCATATTTACTTTATGACTAGCACGTAAGACACTTGAGTAGGCATTCGAGTAAGTCTTCTATTTTGCATAACACGTGCTTGGTTCATGGCATTGTTTTTCAATAACTCAAGTTAAATGCTTTGCTTGCAAAATTGCATGTTTTGGATGTCTTTATGAACATTGTTTATTTTAGGTTGGGTTTATGGCCACAAATCATTAAGAATCTTCGTTTCATTTGAAAATCATCATTTTTAGAATACATGGCTCTATTCTCTTAATCTAAAATAAATGGTATTCGTCCTTTATTCAAATTACATAGTTTTAGGGTAGTAAAGGTTTAGGCTTAAAATGAATTGTATGGAATAATTATTCACTAAAATCATAAAATAGAGAATTAGTATAGGCCAATCTCTAAATTGGGCAAAAAGGAGTGCTTTCATTCTATGACATTTCCCTTTTGTATCTTAGCTGTCAAATCGATAATCTCTAGTTATAATGGATTAGGTCTTTAGCTTAGTTTTCATTGTTAAAGGTTTCTTAATTCCCCATAAAATTAAGTTGTGACTCTTTCGATGTGAGATTAGCAAACCGGCACAACATGGGTGGAAACGTGCCTTATACTCGAAAAAGGCATAACATCTACATGACCCACCTTTATCAAATGGGTAGACTAATCCTAACAATTACCCCCTCCATCCATGTCGGTTAAATGTTATATATGCACCCTCTACCCTTAGTGTCTTGGTTTGTAAGACACACTCCACCTTTACCTAGAAGATGTTACACCCCACTTAACCGAATGTCCATGCTATTTGCACCTCACGCAATAGTGACCAAATGTGTCCTTTGTAGCTTCCTCTGTCCTCATACTCAAGCTCATGAGAACTGCCGCATCTTCCTAGAGTGTCTCCATTGCAACAAATTAAACCTCAATAGAAAAGAGACCTAGGTCTTACCTCGGTGTACACTTTTTTGTCGCGACCTCTATCTCAATTTCTATGCCTAAAGATCTCCTTCTGTGAACAATTTGCAACCCATTGTTTTCCTCCTTGGCCAGTATCCTCTACAACTGTTGCTCACACCATTCATCCACGACTCATACTAATAGTCTGATGTTTGACAATAGCTTCCCTCTTGTCACAACATACTCCATGTGCCCGTACAAGTTGCCAATCATGATGTCCAATCAAACAAACGCCGTCTGATTGACCTCACAATGACTGGACTTCCTTGTTGATTGAATCATATTACTCCTAGACCACCCAGATCACGTGCAATCACCATTGATTGCCCTTGAATCTATTCAATCTCTTTAAATATTTTTAGAATATGAAAATTATGACTGTACCAATGAAATTGCAGCACCTGAAAACCTTAAGAACCATTATTGCCATGAATTTTTTTGATACACATACACCGATCTACAAAAAACAATTTAATCATTAGTTTTTGCAAGCATGCCCCACTAGATTACTTCTTGTTGTAACGCAAAGCCAAATCAATGTTTTGGACTTCCAATAAAGGCCACACACAATGTAACCAACTGTATATATGATCTAATGCCTTTGCCATATATATATATATTTTTTTTTTCCTTCTGTTCCACCATAATTTATTTCTTCTTTGTGTGAGTCCTCCATGTTCAGTAACACCCATATCTGCTAACCGCACTAAGGATTGACAACCATAAGCTCTAATACCATTTGTTGGAATTTATTCCACATCTCACCAACACAAACAAAAGCACACCCATGCACACGCCAAGAAGAAAAAATAATCACACAGATTTACGTGATTCAGCCCAAATTGCCTACACCCACTAGGGAGAGAGAGCTTCTACTATGAATAAAATAGAGAATACATGTGAGATGACCAAAACATTTACCACTACTCGAACCCTATGCTCAAGAGTAGTTGAACCCTTGCTAACCCCGTTGCCCATGGTATTTTTCCTCTCACCCTTTACATCTCTAATTTTTCCCTCACTATTCTCTCAATCTCTCTAAGAAAAACCCTATAGTCTATATGACTATTTATAATAGTTTACCCATAAAAATTATAGTTTCATATAATTAGTTAACCAAATCCTAGGTTTCCTAGTAGATTCTGGATTCTACTATCCTAATCCAAATACATGTATAAACCAACCTAACAATTATATGGGACCCACTTTTGTCACATGAATAGACTAAGAGTAACAAAGAAATAAAAGTAAAAATAAAAGATAAAAAAGTAACTTTACTTTTTAAGTTAGTTCCGTTTAAACTTCTATTAATGAAGGGGATGTGTGTGTAATTTACTCTATAAAAATGAAAAACAGAGACATCGAAAATTTAAAAATAAAAAATAAAAACTATTGATTGAACTTACAATCTTGAAGTCATTTAAATTCTTTGCGGTTGGGAGCTCACTATCCTTACAAATGCAAAACACTTCTTCACGAGCCTTGCTTTGCCATTCTTGATGCAATGCTAGTAGTAGAAGTGCCCATGTCAAAAGATTTGCAGTAGTTTCCTTTCCTGCAAAGTAGAATGTTTTACATTCATCTATAATTTCCTCGACTCTCAATCTCTCTTCTTTCCCATCCTGATTCTTATAGGTAGACAATAACAAAGCTAGTAGACTTTTCGAATTTTCTTTTGTTTTGTTGTTAATCTCAATTAACTTCCTTATTGATTCTCGAGTTTCTTTCTCCAACTGCTGCCTCATTCTATTCTTTTTAGTAGGTAAGAACCTGCATATAAAAATTTGTTTTCAGAAATCAAAGAAAACAAGATTAACCAAAGCAAGAAAGTCGAGACTTGAATTTGTTAAGGATTTCTAGTAAAGCAATTGTAAAATAAAACAAGCTTCACAATCCATTTGTTGTAAATGGAAACATTTCGTTTTGTTTCGTATTATCTTAAAGGTGAGGTTTTCAATATTTGTTTATTTATTTATACGAAATTCAAAATTCTCCACAAAAAAAAAAAAAACCGTATGTTGGATTTTTTCCTGTCCCAACTACTAATGCTAACAATTTATCCTTATGACTATAATACTCTTAACTATTCAACACAATTTATGTGTAATTAAGTAAGTAAAATCTAAATGGGTTACCAAAGACTTGTGCTTTTTTCTTTTTTCTTTTTTTGACTTTTTATTTCGAGGTAAAAAGACAATTTCTTAACCCTATTTTACTTTTTAAATCAATTTAGACTAAAGGACATTGAAGATTAAAAAATATTTGGAAAAGGTTTAGTAAATACGAAGAAAAAAAAAAGAGAGAGAGAAGATTTTAAAAGCTTTTTTGATAAAATAAGCTTTTTCATCTTTAGTAGACCATTTTCAAGAAATTTTCCTCTTTTTTTTTTTTACATAAAATTGAAAACTAAAAAGTAAAGAAAATTTGAAAAAGCCACAAAAAAAAAAAAAAACATATATAAATAAAATGGAAAGAAGAAGATTAGTGCTTTTACAAATGAGGCATTTGATGAGAGGTTTTTTTTTTCTTTTTCTTTTTCTTTTTCTTTTTTTTTTATACAGAAAAATCCTCACATCTTCTCGCAGGTCCAAGGTAACACTTGAATCAAGATCACTAAGGTATTCTGTTGTTCGTTTCGAACTAGAGATTATAACGTGAGAGTTTGCAACGACCTCTTAACACAAATTCCGCTTAAGTTGGGACTTGCACATTAGAGGAGAATCAAACCCATGCCAAGTGCTATATTGGTAGCAACTTGAGACCCCTTTTCTTAACCAACTACGCTGCATCCAGCGGGTTAGAGGTACCATCTTGCAAACTTCTATTAGTCTAAGTCCTTCGCAAAATAATTTAACCTATTAAGTTCCATTAAAATTTGCACTCCGAAAATACCCTGCTAAAATCATCCCCTCTGTGACTATGCCAGCTTTCTCTATTCCGCTTTAGACAGCCGACTTACTTCCATTCCCTAAAAAGGCTATTTTTACCTTGTACATGTATTATTAGGGGTGAAAATTTGACACGTAATTTGTTAACACGATTGGAATCATATGTATAATTAAGAGATTAAAGTTAATTATTTTTTGATTCGAACCCAGTTGGAATCATATGTATAATTAAGAGATTAAAGTTAATTATTTTTTGATTCGAACCCGGATATAATACGATCCGAAAGCATGAATATTAAATAGGTCACGTTTGGCTTGAGCACGCAAAACCCGAAATTAACATGTTTGACCCGCGTAAAAATTTGTATCGACACATTGACACGAACCCACTAGTATCTCGCATGTATACAATTTGAATTTAGTAACCATAAGATCTTGAGTAATTAGTTCTCATCCATTAGATTAAAACTTAAATCTCCATATAATATATACCTAATGAAGTACAATCCTAAATTAATGATAAATCAACAACAGTCAAGATTGGTAGATAAGAGAGTTTTTGAATGTGTGACAGTAGTATTTTTGTAGCAAAAGTCAATATAAAAGAATCACAACAATATTATTTTGAATGTGACATAGTTGTAACGTTATTATTATTATTAGTTTGGTATTGGATGAAACTTGTTTTGTATTAAAATTTTATTGGACATTTAAATATTAATGAGTAATAATAGTTTAGATTGGATGTGTAATGGATTAACCACATATATTTTTAATTATTTTCATATATATTGACATATATATTATCATTGTATGTCAATATTTAAAAAAATTATTTTTATGCATCTGATGTGAAATAAACTTTTTTTTTAAAAATTTATTTTTATTTTTAAATAAGCAGTACAATTTGCCTATAATCTAAAACATAAAAACTTATTAATCGTATTGTGTGTCGTGTTAGGGTTAACACGATTATAAGTATGTTAAGTTAGTATCAAAATAATTGACACATTTAATTAAATGGATTGTGTTAATGTTAAATTATTTTCAATACAAACCTAATATAATACGACACAAAAGCAACACGGCACAATTTCCACCCCTATGTGTTGTCAGTGTCAGTTTTTATGTGGTGTATATATGTATGTATATATACGGTTGTTATTGACTAAATTCGTCGCCCATAAATTTTTCATGCTTGTTTGAATAGAACCAACTTTTCATTAACAGGAGGTGTGTCTCAGACTTTCATCACTGCTATCACAGCTATTGGTAATGTAAAAATATAAACATTGTATTGAAGATATATATACATCGTCTTTGTTTAGGAAGTGAGTTGACTTTTTAAATTTTTAACTTTTTAACTATTTTAATTTAGGTTAAAAAACTTCGTTTATGATGAATTTTTTAGTTTTTTTGATTTGTATAAGAGAAAAAATGAAATAATTATACTTTAGATGTGACATTTTATCTTATTAACTTTTTAGTATATTTTTTTGTGTGACTATTTTAACCCCAACCTCACATGCCAAATGAAGCCATTGGTAGTGGGGGGAGCATCTATTTACACACACCACTCTCTCTCTATACACATCCTTCACACACAACTTTCCAACACACTCTCTCATTAAGTGTGTGGGAAGAGGGGATATGATGTGTGCAAATAGAAGCTCCCGATAGTGGGAGTCATTACACTAATATTATGTATAGGGTAAATTACACTGATATCCCTAGAGATTTATATTTATAACAGTTCCCCCTTCACCTTTTGAAAATTACATCTCCCTTCCTGAGGTTTAAAGTTTCATTACAGATTCCCCACCTCAACAATTTAATTTTTTTAAATACCAATTTTCCCCTCACTGGGTAGATTATATTGACACCCCTCACATTTTAGAAATTACAATCCCCTCCCTAAGGTTTAAAATAGCATTACCAATTGGCCCCCTCAATTAGTATTAGTTGGAAAAAAAAAATTCATTGAAAAAAAAAATTAATTGGAAAAAAAATTATTTGAAAAAAAAAATTAATTGAAAAAAAAATTTGTTAGTAAAATTTTTAAATTTCTGTTTAAAAACATACGTAAATTCATTTTTTGAATTTACGTTTTTTCCTCAAATTTACAAACTGAGATAACAATTTATAAACCAAAAAAAGTATCAAACAAGTTTTTATGACAATTTTTAAAATTTTTATAAATATAAATTGAAAACTGAAAACTGAAAACTGAAAACTGAAAACTAAAAATAAAATAGTTACCAAACAAGTCTCAAATGATAAAAATATCGTAAAATTATCAAATAATTAAATAAGTTACCAACGCAAGAAATGACCTATCAAAAGATTCTTAGGCTATATATGATTTGATTTTTAGAATTTTTTTTTTAAAAAATAAAAATTAATTTAGTTAAGAAATAAAAAATAAAAAATAATTATCATTTAAGGATAAAAAATAATTATGATTTTAACTTTTGGGCAGGTTATATACATACGTATGGCTGGTTCAATTTAATTTGTAAAAAATTATTTCTAGCCACTCGAAAGATAAAAATTATATAAAAATGATAATTATTTTTTATTTTTTATTTCTTAACCAAATTAATTTTTTATTTTCTTAAAATCAAACCATACATAGCCTAAGAATCTTTTGATAAGTCATTTCTTAAGTTAGTAACTTATTTAATTATTTGTTAATTTTACAATATTTTTACCATCTGAAACCTGTTTGGTAACCATTTCATTTTTAATTTTCAATTTATATTTACAAAAAATTTAAAAACTGTCATAAAACTTGTTTGATAATTTTTTTGGTTTATAAATGATTATCTCAGTTTGTAAATTTGAGAAAAAAAAAACGTAAATTCAAAAAATAAGTTTATATTGGTTTTTAAACTGAAATTTAAAAATTTTACTAATAAATTTTTTTTTTCAAATAATTTCTTTTCCAATTAATTTTTTTTTAATGAATTTTTTTTCCAACTAATACTAACTGAGGGGGCAATTGGTAATGCCACTTTAAACCTTAGGGAGAGGATTTTAATTTCTGAAATGTGAGGAGTGTCAATGTAATTTACCCAGTGAGGGCAAAATTGGTATTTAAAAAAATTAAATTGCTGATGGGGAAATCTGTAATGAAACTTTAAATCTCAGAAAGGGAAATGTAATTTTCAAAAGATGAAGGGGGAACTGTAATAAATATAAACCTTAGAGGATGTCAATATAAGTTACCCTTATGTATAATAATGGTATAAAAATATGATAAATGTGGCATCATTATTATTGAAATTAGTATTGGCTATAGAACTATTACGGTAGTTGATTATGAGTCAATGTAACGGTGCGACTTACAAATTATTAAATTAAAGTTGTTTACATTCTAATATGATGTTTGGTTATATTTAAAAGTAGTAATGATTAAAATTCATTATGATTGAATGAAATTGAGAAATTAATCAATTTTATTAAAATAAAAAATTACAAATTTCACGATTTCTCTCTCTCTTAACACACTAGAGCAAACTAAAAAATGCTACAAAAAATTGAATAGAAATGACAAAATTTTCAATTTGTACAAAATTTCACACTTTCACAAGTTGAAATTTCTTGGCCTCGTTTGGGAACATGCTATTTTAGTAATTTTTTAACTTTTTGGCTAAAATGTGATGGAAAAAAACTAGTATGTTTGGAATATTTTTTGACTTTTTACGAAAAGATGTACAAAAAATAGAGAGAAAAAGAGAATCTTTGGCTTTTTTATATGGGTTGTTGGCTTTTTGATTTTCTTAGTAACTTTTTGACTTTTAAACCAAAACAGTCACTTGCCAAACGAGGCCTAATTTTCAATACTCCATATAGTTGCTTTACCAAAAAACTTACTATTTATTTTTTATATTTAATATTGATCTTTTTTTTCTTTTTTTAAATTTCGTTAAGTTGGATTCAAAAAATATAAATTTGAAACAAATGAATGTATAAAATAGAAATTATAATATTTTAAAAGTAAAAATATATATTAAAAAAAATATGCTTGACACGCGTGTCAACCATGCACACATCCACAAGAGGAGGCGTGGGCAACAAAACTTGCTTAAAAAGGTAAAACAGTCTACCAATTATCACTACTAGAAAATTGACTTTTTGCATCTATTTTTTTACAACTTTCTATTTAACCGTAGCGAAAAAAAATACTATTTTCCAAGTCTAGTTTATGTGTGCGCTTTATTTCTCTTATTTTCTTTTATTTATATTTGCTCTAGTCAGCCTTGCTCAAACTCTCGACATCGCTTTCTTTCTCTCGCTCGCCCAAACACCGGTGCGAATCACTCTCTCTCTCTCTCTCTCTCTCTCTCTCAATGTATATTTGCTAGGGTTTGGATCGATACATTCATCTGCCCTTTGCGATTTCTGTTCTTCAATTTATTTTCTTTGCGATTTCTTCTTATGATCGATACCTTCAATATCATTTGGAATTCTGTTCTTCGCGATTTCTTCAAAGGTACATGATTTTTGTTTTTCAATATTTCATTTCATGTAGTTTCAATTTCCAGGAGAGAATCGCTCTGTTCACACTCTCTTCTTCTCTTCGATCATTGTGTTTCCTCTTTCTATCTACTTCTTATGTTTCAATTGTTGTTCATTTAGGCCATATTTATATTTCAATTCTTGATAATTTTTATTGTGATTTCTAAGCATCAACATATGCAAAAATTGCTACATATATAGGTCAATGGTGATATATATAGAATTGTGGACCTTTGATTAATTTCATTGATATACCTATAGTTGTTGTTGTGGATTGCAATTGAATTCCTTTAGATTGTGTTTTATTGAGAGATTCTTTGAGAGCAGTGGATTTGGGCCAAGGTTTTCCCCTTCTCTCTTTCATCCTTCTTTTGATTCGAGTATAATTTGCAAAGAATCAATTATAGTTTCCGTTCTACTAAACTTTCTGATTTCAATACAATATACAACATGAATGTATGTTTTGATTTCATTATAATTTGTATATGTTGATTACAATTTCAATCTATATAGTGCTTTTCATTACAAGTTAGATTTAAATTTGATTTTCTCTGTGATTAAACATTCTCAAAGTTCTCTGTATGTTTCATAATCTTTGTGATGTTAATTGATTATGATTTAAATTGTAAGGTTAGCCTTTGGAGAAGCAACAGGAGTAGATCTGAAATATTTATGAATTTGATTTTCTCTCCTATATATGTACCTCATATATTATTGTCAGGTTTTTATTCTTGGTAATCCCGTTTGACAAAACGTCTTTCAGTTGTAATTTTATTCGATCTTTTTATTTTAGTGAGGTTATGAGTTTTAGATGCGAATCCAACCCGAATTGTGCCTATGCAGAGGAGTTTGTGAGCTTAATCCTATCATGTTTGCCACTTCGCTGACTATGTCGGGGATCAAGTTGACCGGTCAACTCGCGGGGATCCAGGGGACAACGCCCAGGCAGGGTCGAGGGGTAGCGCCCCCGAAGCAAAGGCAAAATTGCAGTCGAAATTGTTTATCCGCTCACGCGGCCATTCCTATGCTCGAGCAGAAATCGCGACCTTTCAGAAGTTTCACTCGCCTGCAAAAGTATTGAGAGTTGTTTTTTTTCCGTTTGAGTTGCCATTTCTGTGCTCGAGCGGAGATCGTGGATCTGTTTTCTATAAATATGTGTTTCAATCCGATTTTAGGGTACGACTTCCAGATCTTGTTATTAGGTATTAGGGTTTTTATCTGGAGCTTCTTTGCTTGTTTTTCTTTGATATCTGTGAGAGATTAATCACGAATTGAGTGGATCATATCAAAGGGTTTGTTTGTTTTGTTTATTCAATACAAAAAGAGAGAGTTGTTCGTTGGTAGATTCTGGGAAATTTGGGCCTGAAGATTTGGTGGATTCTGGAGTGGCTCATAGTCATGGATTCGACATCGGCGTTGTGGATTCAACGTTGTACAAGACAATTCCGAGGTGAAGACTATGGTGGAAGACGCACGTAGGGGTTGGTTCAATTTGAGCATGGATTTGCTAGGTAAGTGAGAGTACACTTGTGTAATTCTTTTACGTCTTCTTAGTAGATTGTTTTGTGACTTTTTCCCGTGATTTTTTTATCACAATTGTAGGCGCTCCAATTGTGATTTTTCCAAGTATAATCGTTATGTCAAATTGTCTTGATTGTTTGATTGGTATTATTATTTACTGTGTAAAATTGATACATAATCACAAATCAATATCTAAGGGATTTTTAGATTTTTCAATTATGTATATGTGAATTTCAAAATTGAAATTGAATTTATTCTATTGAGGTCTAAGAAAGAAACGAAGTAGCCGTCCTTAACTTCCTCAAGATCTTGAACTCTTCAACTCTGGCAATCTCATGTCTCTCTGGTTTGCAATTTTGCTTCAAATCTATACTCTCGAAATGTGTATATATGTGTGTGTGAATTAAGCATTAAATCACTGTTGATTTTAAGTAGATGAATTTGGAGATTTTTTAGTGTGTTACAAATTGATAGAAGATGAAGTAATAGTAGAGTGAGTTAGGGTTTGTTGATTGATGTTTCGTGGATTTTTCTCTCATTCGTTTTGCACGAGATCTTTGATGAGAGTTAACACTGCTCAATTCTTCATCAGAGGTAATAATAGGATCATCATCATCTCTCTTTCTCATTTTCCTTCTTAATCTTATCTTTTTTTAAAAATTTCAAACTCACTGATATAGATACAGAAACAGATACAAACAAAGGCTCCCTTTGCTTCTCCCAAAAATGTGAATTTGTAATTTTTTACTCAGTCTAATTTGTAATTTTCATTTAATTTTATGTTCATTTAGTTTGATCATGAATTGTTTATTGTTTATGTTGAATTAGTGCGTTGTTTTGTGTTTTGGATATCTAATTAGGGTCTTTTATTTGTGTTTTGAACATATTTAAGGTTCTATTATTTTTAGTGTGATTTTATTGGCAGAGGAGAATGGGATTATACACCTGATCAAACTGGAGATCATAAGATGTTCATCATGCTCTTTTTCATGTTGCAAATTATTTTTGGATACCTTTTGATTTTTTTTTTTTTTTTTATAGTAATTATATATAAGCAAATGATGATTTATATCATATGTTTGTGGCAATGCTTTGTTTGAACTTTCATATGCAAAGAATGCCTTTCTCCTATAGGGCAGAACTTTTGTCTTGTTTGAACACTTGAACATGGCACCTATGTATAATGACATCTTGTTCCTCCTAATGAGATTTCATTCCTGATTCTTCATTCTGCTGTTCTAATAGGGCTAATAATTATGACAACGAAGTGAAATTTATTTAGTCATTGCGTCTCCATGTAGATGTATCAATTTGTATTAAATTTAATTGGTGGACATCTTATTTGACCATAAAGTGAGACTATTATAGTGGATGTTATTAGACTTTTGTTGGCCACAGATTATTTTTATGTATTTCATCAAACAATTAGAAATTAGAGCTGTAATACTTTTATCATCGTTTTATGCCATCGTTGTCCAACTTGTTACTTCATTTCACTTCTTGAATGCTATTAAGTTTCAGTAAGTTTTGTGCTTATTAGAATGACAATGGAGAATCGAAGTCTGCTGAATCTGGCAAATCGCATTCTAAGGTCCATGATGAAGCTACACAAGAAGTGAGCTCTTAGGTACGGCTTTACGGCTTTTCATTAATTCTTAATGGGGTGTGCGTGAATGGGATTATACACCTGATCAAACTGGAGATCATAAGATGTTCATCATGCTCTTTTTATGTTGCAAATTATTTTTGGATACCTTTTGATTTTTTTTTTTTTTTTTATAGTAATTATATATAAGCAAATGATGATTTATATCATATGTTTGTGGCAATGCTTTGTTTGAACTTTCATATGCAAAGAATGCCTTTCTCTTATAGGGCAGAACTTTTGTCTTGTTTGAACACTTGAACATGGCACCAATGTATAATGACATCTTGTTCCTCCTAATGAGATTTCATTCCTGATTCTTCATTCTGCTGTTCTAATAGGGCTAATAATTATGACAACGAAATGAAATTTATTTAGTCATTGCGTCTCCATGTAGATGTATCAATTTGTATTAAATTTAATTGGTGGACATCTTATTTGACCATAGAGTGAGACTATTATAGTGGATGTTATTAGACTTTTGTTGGCCACAGATTATTTTTATGTATTTTGTCAAACAATTAGAAATTAGCTCTGTAATACATTTGTCATCATTTTATACCATCGTTGTCCAACTTGTTACTTCATTTCACTTCTTGAATGCTATTAAGTTTCACTAAGTTTTGTGGTTATTAGAATGACAATGGAGAATCGAAGCCTGCTGAATCTAGCAAATCGCATTCTAAGGTCCATGATGAAGCTACACAATAAGTGAGCTCTTAGGTACGGCTTTACGGCTTTTCATTAAATCTCAATGGGGTGTGTGTGAATATGTATTCTCAATTATAGCATGAAATTATCATACTGTATTTCTTTCTCTTGGAAAAACTAAACTAATGATTTAAATATATTAGCAATATAAATGATGAGAGACCCACTATATGTATTTCTTCTCTCTTTCTTCTATTTCTATATGTATATATGTTCTAAATATTGGAATGTTGCTATGGAAAAATGCAAAAAATCATATGTGGTTAGATGGCATTATAACATAAATCAGAATTTGCAGGATGTAGATTAGATAGACAGGCTGGCTTTGCAGCATGTTAATCTCTATGCAGGATGTAGATTGTTTAAAATCATGGCTCTCCTAAAAACCTTTTATCTGACCTCTTCCTAAAGATTGTTCCTCTTATTGATCACATTAGAGGTAACCCTATTTCTCTTTCCTCTTCTAGCATGGAAGAACATTTATGGCCCAATAGTTCTGATATATGCACCTTAAAAAGTAGTGAATTCATTTAGTTTTTATCAGTACCACCTATATGTATTTTATTATTCTATAATCTCAAGTCTAATTAGGACAATGAGTAATATTTTCGAACATATTTACTACTTTGGGAAAATCTTTGGTGTGCTTGATTTTATGAAAATCAATGGAATAGGGTCAGCCTTGATTAGCATTTTCAAGTCTGATAAATTTTATGGGATTATAATCTTTGCAACATGACTAGCTAGACTCTCGAAGACTTTTATTAGTCAATTTTTTTTAATATTATTGTTATTTTACATGTAATGATTTGACAGTAGGTAATAGCCAAACATAACTTCAGCATTTCTTATACAACCACCCTATGGCTAGAATAACTTTGAGAGAACATCAAAAAATTGGAGGGTAGAAAAAATAATTTCAAAATGATACTTGCACAATCTAATCCATGAATCATTTGTATTTCCATCACTTTGAAATTATTTTTCTTTCTCTTCACTTTTGTGATATTCTCCCAATAACTTTAGCAATTCTTTTGAGTGTTTACTATAACTTTAGCAATTCATATAGTTGCATTTTAAGGAAATGCATAATTTGAATACCATATAATATATTTTTGCGATACACAGGTAAACAATGTATTATTATATTGGAGGATTGGGTATTAAAATTAGATTGGAAGATCCAAGGATTTGAAGAAAGTGGGAAGGGGAGATGTGCAACTAGACTTTTTGTTGGCATGGATTTTAAATTACTCCTCACTCATATAAGTATTTCTATGGATCTTTCTTAAATTTGTATGTATGCTATATTGATTCTAAAATCAAAACTGTACTCCTCGAGTGATTAGACCTAAATATATTGGAGATAGTCTATTAAGTTGAGCCCATTGAGATGTATTATGATATCTGGATTAGTGTTTGGTGGAACAAATGAACTTTTTGTTCCTTTCGAAAAAAATTGGTGTATTACCTATGCAGATCAACGAATATCCAGGGTACAATTTTATTCGTCTAATATTTTGCTCTGCAAGTGATACTAAAAAATGGTTGGAGAAGGTAATTTTTCATATGATGACATTATGCCTCAATGCTATGTTGTTTTAGATTTTTGATTTAATCTATGGCTAATGTATGCTAAATGGAAATTTTATGTTAAATGCTGTCAGTTTTTTCATTAACTTTCATTTAAATGTTCAAATCAGGAAACGGGAGCTAAAGTTCAAGTTTATGGTACCAAAGCAGATACAAGAGAGAAGGTAATTGTTTAAAAAAAATATTTACACTGTTTTGATAGTCAGACATAAACCTCTACTTCATTTAACAACCCTCCCTCCCTCATATTCGTTTAAATATTTTTTCTCTTTTCATATGTCTTACATCTGAAATATCTACCCTGAATTGTTTACTCTGTTGTTCATATGATTTTCATAATGGTACAACCTAATGTTCACCAAGCTCGATTAACCACTTTCCATCCTTTTCCTTATTAATACCCATGGTGAAATTACACCATCAGATGGAAATGAAGCTCTTATTGCTTATGCAGAGTTATACATCCATATATTTGCTAATACATATGAGAAGGTTGATGCTTCAATTTCCCTAATTGAATTGCTTGTCACGCCAGTTTCAGTAAGTGTCAAGATTCTCAACCTAATTCATGAAATCGAAAAGTATAGATTTTCTAATCAATTTTCATTTTTGTCATATTGATGTGATTAGAGGTCAATGTTGATGAATGAAATTGATGGTTTTTATTGGAATGTATGTTTGCAGTTCACCTATCATCGTATCAAAATTCAAGGATAAAACATCTAAACAATGCTGAAAAAGGTTTAAACATAGCTTTACCTATGGCCTGAATGCAAGTTATAAACTTAATATTCTCATATATGAAAGGCATATTATGTAAATCTAGTTACATGAGTTTGTAGAGGCATGTGCTTGTATCATGACTTATGAAATACATATTATGTAAATGTGGTTATATTATCTAGATTTTTTAAAGAACTTTGTTAGGTGCTTATACTTGAAAGAAATGATGTACGATGTTTATAATAAAAAAAATTATTTGCTACAATAAAAAATTCATTGCTAACAAGCTATTATTGTACTATTTATAAATGTCATTGAAAACTATTTGCGACGGCAACAAAATGGTCGCCAAAAAACCTGTTAGAATTTTTTTATTTTTTTATTTTTTTTTATTTTATTTTTTTTTTTTTGCGACGACAAAATAACAGCTTCCATAAGTAGTTTAGGTGGTCGCAAATAATTTGCGACTGTTTTTTTTTTTTTCCATCGCAAAAAAGTATTTGCCACCCCTACATTCGCGTCTTCCATTTGCAGTCGCACGGGCCGTCGCAAAAGGACTTTTGCGACTGTATTTTTATTATTTGCGCCGGTTTGTGACGGTCACAAAAAGTACTTTTTCTAGCAGTGTATAGAGTATTGAAAAATTAGGCCTGCATGGGTAAAAAAAATACGTGAGACTTTTTTTAATTTTTTAATTTTTTTATAACCAAGTGTTCGGACCAGCATCCTTTCGGAGTGTTGCATCTCGACTAATCTCCGGCCCTAACCTGATCGACTGGGTAAAGACGAAGTGGCCCGCCAGTAGCCAGCTGGGAGTGGGATTTGAACCTGAGACCTAGTGAGGAGCATACTCCTAAGTCCCTGGTCCCTTGTCCTCAACCAACTAAACTACCCTTACGGGTTAAGTACGTGAGACTTAGCCTAGCAAAGGCTTCACAAACAAGACTTGTATGTAATTAATCCTTTAAAAAATGATGAAGATTAACCTGAATTTAGGTGAAACAACTATGATGGCAAAACAATAAAGTTGATGGCAATTGTAATAACAAGGAGATAAGTAATTAAAGGTTTCAACTTAATAGTCACCTGAATCCAGGAATGTAGACACTCCTTGCAGCCTGTAACACTAGACTTGTTTGGCGTTCTTGTAATTCAAAAATGTGCTTGCCCTCTTCAAAACTGCTCCCAAAAGCCGTTCGAGATAAGATGTCTGCAGAAAGGTTATGAATTTGTCTGTGCACCTCTAACTCAAATTCATCCCTACATCCTCTTTCTTCCTCCCACTTCTGGAGCATATTTATGGTACTAGCTACAATTTCTGGCACCCAACCCTATCATAAACAGTATCAAATTAATAATATTGATCGCAGAGCTAATGTTATGTAGCACTCTGTACTTCCTGTTGTAATGGAATTATATTTGAATATTTGATTATCTTGATTTTGGATCTTTTTAGTTGATATTTGAGCCTTGGTTGAGGTGTTACCATAGTAGTTGGGTGAGATTGAATCAAAAACTCCAAATTCGAATAGTTGTCATTGAGTAGTCTTCACTCTTTTATCATTTTCTCTCTCCATACTTTGAATCTTGATGTGAGGCTAAAACCATTGGAAAGCTTACTTCTGGGGCTTTAATTTGGATACAAGAACAACCCTAAACGGAGTTCAGACGAGAGAGATATACTTGTTTGAAATTTACGAATCTGTGCTGTGAGCATAGTGCACTCAAGCGCAATTTTCGACGCTTGAGCGTACAGTGTATAATCAGATCTTTAAAAGTCACTTTTTGGATCAAAGCACTTCACTTTTCACTTCCCTTTCTCTCTCATTCCGCTATTTTTGTTTTCCCAAGCTTTTTAGGCTTGATTTCATCTATTTCTATAAATCTTTGACCCCTAGTTCCATATACTAAAACATAGAGCACGACGAGGGCTTCCATTTAATCTCAATGGATTGTTGTTTCGTCACCGGTGATTTTGCTGACTTGTTTCCTTCTTGCTTCAAGAGGTAGGGTTCGTTTCTTAAACTCAATATGAGTTCGATAGTGTATTTGTGGTGTATTTTAAATATATAGATTCCATTGTTCTTGGATTGATTTTTGATGAATTGTTTGTAAGTTAAGGTTTGTTCAAAATGGGATTGTTGAGCTATGGTTTAGCTACAAAAGTTTATTTTTCGCTTATAAAGAATGTATATGAGTTTTTAAAAGTGAAAAGCCCTAATTTGAAGAAACCCAAAAATGTTGGTCTTTTTGGAAAATTGTTGGATCTTCAAATCAAAATGTAAAAGAGGGATTTCTAAATGTTTTCTTGAAAAAGGTTGTGATTATGAAATTGGAGTTGATATTTGTTGAAATGAGCTATTTCTTGCATTGAAATAAATTTTCAAAGAAGAAGGGAGTTATGCCCTAAAATGTAATTTTTGAGATTATAAAGAGGAAATGGAATAAATGTTGAGAAATGTGAAATTGAAATGATAATTAAGGATGATGGTGGAGTTAGATACGTATTATCACTCCCATTTGAGATTTTGAAAAAGTGTATATTTAATGGAATTTATTTATCTATTTAGATATATTTGTTTTGGGCTATCGGTGGAAGATAGCTATGATTGTTGTAGAATTTGCATGTTGACTAGGTAAACTGGACTATTTATAAATCATGCATATCATAGAGCATGCAATGGATTATGATGATTTAACTGTATGTTTTGGAAAGAGGTTTTGGAAATTCTTGTGTTATGTTTTAAGGGCATTTGTTTATTTTTGAAAATCATATTTTGGATTACATGTATTGTGCTATTTGGAGAGAGTAAATAAAATGATAAATCTGAGAAATGGTTGTTGTAGAGCATTGTATGCGGATTAGGTGAATTGAAACTAATCTCTTATCGGTTGTCATTGAATATGACTGTGTTTTAATACATTGTATATGTATGATGTTTGGGAGGAGAAAGGAACTGTACTCCATGTTTGGGAGGAGAAAGAGGATGGACTCCATTCAATTAAGTTGGTCTGTGTGTCCAGGATGAAAGTCCCGAAAAATGAGCGTATATATGAGTGTTGATCCCACGGACGAAATTTTCGTAAAATGACAATTGTAGTACTTGTATAGTCTACGTTTACATGGGTCCCATTTAACGGTTTCCCGCAGATGAAATTTCCGTAAAATGTTGTATTGGTTTAGGAGATTTACCCATTTTATTTATTATCATTTTGGTTTTGGAAAGAAATGATTTTAAACGGTTTTAGCAATGTATTTGCTGTTGGTTAACGATGTATTCATGTTAGAATTGGCAATGAAATTACTAGTTGGTATTAAGATACCTGGATTGACTTGTGGAAATGGACTTTTATATCAAACTAATGTATTGAATTCAGAAAATTTTTAAATAAACGAAAGGTTTGGAAGACTGGAAAAAAATGGTTTTATTAAGAAACAAAGTGGATTTGAGAATGCATTGAGCATATTATATATGTATGTATTACATTTATGATCATTTACACTGGTAGAGCATGTTTAGTTTTTGAAATATTTCCTATTGGGTTTTATGCTCACCCTAAGTGACTGAAAATATTTTTCAGGTATGCTTATGCGGATGTGGACTGAGACATTAAAGTTGTGTTTGGAACCGTACAGAGCGGTTCCTTTATTTGTCGGCCAAGAGCCATATATATATTTGTTAGCCGTGTGCCATTCCTGTAAGGGTTACACCCATTGTATATGATGTAAGCCTTTGGGCATTTTAATTTGATTTGTAATATCTTTGTATGTTTTTGTTACAGCGGATCCATTTGACATAGATGTTGTATCTATGAATGTATAAAATTGAAATAAGACATGTATTATGTGCTTAAATTACATACATCTGCATGAGAGTTGTTAGTGATCATTTATCGTTAAGTGATTTACTCACGTGTGTCGAATCTCGTAAATCCAGGGCGTGACATGTTAAATTTGCATTAGAATTGCATTGGACTAGTGGCAAAATATTTTTGTTTTTAGGTGTTAGTGCAAAGTGTATGGCAAAATGTTTAGCCAAGCCTACCTCTCAAGTTCATCCCATATGCTTCTAGTTATTTTTTATTATTATTATTATTATTATTTTTTAACTTTCATTTTCTAGAGTCCTTTTATTGTCTTCTAACTAAACTAGAAAATTGGCAGTCACTATATGCACATATATATTTGGTCAGTCGGTAGAAGACTAAAATTATATATATATATATATATATAAAGAGCTTAAGGTCACTGGTAAATGAATGATACATCAAAATTATTCTTATACAAATAAAATTATCTTGTTACCAAGGATTCTCTCTAAAATAAAGAAATCCGAAATAGAAATTGAATTCTCATTTTTTGTTTAGAATATTTTTAATTCTATTTTTTAAAAATTTTATAGAGCTATACCGACTCGAATGGTGGGGTATTCTTTTTTTTTTTTTTTTTTTTTTTTTCTGTCATAATATCCTCACACACAAAAATGCATTTTAGAATTATTTTTTTGGATAAATTACACTTTGTCTTTTTTATGTTTGATCATTTTTTTACTTTATTCCAAAGTTTTTTTTGGCTCCACTTTGGCCTTTCATGTTTCAAGTTTTTTCCAATTTACTCTAAAGCTAACTTATGTTCAAAATTATAAAAAAAAACATCACATTGACAATTATGTAACATAAAAATATTTTATTATTTACAACTCATAACCCTGATATAATAATATTGTTTTTATGTCATGTGGCAGTTAATGTAACATGTTTGTATAATTTTGTATAAAAGTTAGTTTTAGAAATAAATTGAAAAAAATGTGAAACATGAATGATCAAAGTAGGAAAAAAAAAAATAATTCAGAATCCAAAATGAGAAAATAACCAAACATAAGGTCAAGATTTACCCTTATTTTTTAGATGAAAAGCATCAACGAGAAACCTATAGATCTCATTTGGTTATTATTATTATTTTCTTCTTTGTATTTACAAAACAAATAATAATAAGGTCTCATTTGGTTTGTGATTTTTTGGCAAATAATAATATCAAATTATACAAATTAATCAAATATCTTTTCTCTTACAAACTATCTGTTCAATTAAAAAAATTATTTTGAACAAACTAACTTTTTTCACCACATAAAAAGTCCAAAGAGAAAAGAAACCACTAAAAAAACTAAGTTGTCGCAGTTGTTGAGATAACCTAAAATAAGTCACATTTTTTATTTTTGACTTTTTTTTATCTTTAGTGATTTAAATTTTTTATTTTTTTTGGTCCATCCTGTATGGAAAAATATAAAAAGTTAAAAAAAAAAATGGAAAAGCCAAAATAAGTAAAAAAATGTTTACTAATTTTTTTCTTTTTCGAACTTTTTTTTTCAAAAATTTTAAATTTGTGTATTCATCTCGTTGAGTATAATCTAAAAGTGTGAAGCTTTTTGAATTTTTTTTTTTTAAAAGTTCACTAAAAATGAAAATAATCTTACAAAAAAGTCATAAAAAGAACAAATTATACTTTGCCCCTTTTATGTTTAGCCACTTTCTCACTTTGACTCTTAAAATTTATTTTTTTATTTTTTTACTTTGGCCCTTCATATTCAATTTTTTTTTCTCAATTTACTCTTAAAGTTAATTTCTCTTAAAAGTTACACAAAAAATGACACATAAACAGTCACGTGGTACAAAAATATTTTATTATATATAACTTAAATTTCTAATATAAACTTAAACTCCAATATAATAATATGTATATTTTTTATTTTACATGACAGTTATTATGATATTATTTTGTCTAATTTTGAACATAAATTAACTTCATGAGTAAACTGAGAAAAATTTGAAACATAAATAGTTAAAGTAGGAAAAAAATAAACTTGAATGCCAAAGTAAGAAGTGAACAACCATAAGAGGGCAAAGTGTAATTTACCCTAAAAGGAAACCTCAAACACTTGGGCTCAATTTGTTTAAATTTTTCTATTTTTTTCTTACAAAATTTTCATCTTAATCAAATGTTTGTAAGAAAATATATTTTCTTTTCTATTTCTTTTCTTTCACTTCATTTTCTTTCACTTTCACTTTCTTCTAAATTTTCTTTTTAATCAAACGGAACCTTAAGAAAGTCTTAAAAACGTTCATAATTTTTTATAAATAGTTTTTTTTTTTTCAAAAACAATTCTCTAAAATTCAAAATGTCTTAAATGTTTATTAAAAGTAAAATATTTAGAAAATAAAAATAATTGCAATTTTATTGTTGTTGTTGTTAATAGGAGAAACAGGAAAATAAAGAAAGTTTATTTTAACGAGAAAAAAAAAAAAAAATCAAGAAACGGGCCCAGAATTTAGATGGTTTATAGACTCACTAAAAAGATACTAAACTCTTTAATGTTGGATTTTAACCCACAATTTCAAATCACAAACTAATAATACACAATCTATAAGCAAAATTTTTGAGTTTTTCTAAGAATAGTTGTTTATATATATTTTTCAATCGGATAATCGTGGACCCGTTACGGGTCTAATTCGAACCTTTTTTTATGTCACGATATTTAAATTATTTATGAAAAAAATTAATAGGTCCTACTCTTAAGACTTATTACCCATTAAGTCCTATTAATAAATTTATCAAGTGATAAATTTATCAGTCTTTTATTTTTATGAATAAATTTATAGAAATAAATTTATCAATCTCTTTGTTTTTATGAATAAATTTATAACGATAAATTTATCAGTCTCTTATTTTTATAGTGATGGGACCGGTAGATAAATAAGTTTAATTAATAGGACTAATTGATAAATACCCCGATATAATATATGTGCTTGTATTAATTTAATACATTTATTTACGATATTATTTACAAAATAAACTATATATTTTTTTGGGAGACAAAGATAAACCATATCCATGTGATTTTTTTACACAAATATCTATAAATCGTAATTTAAAAAATAAGTTATTTGAATCATTAATTTGGAATCATAATCGACTTCACTAGTGCAAAGAACACCGTCCAATTCACTTTTTAGCGGAGAGAATCTACAGTTTTATTTTTTCTTTTCTTTTTATAAATAAAAACAACATAAATTGAACTGTTCAGAGCGTAAAGTTGCAAATAAATTGAACTGTTCCCGAACAGACTCAGCTAAGCTCGTTTAATAAACGAACTGAGCTCGAACTTAAATAAAGTCAATTCATCAAGTTCGGTTCATTTACTTTTATTTAAATTATATAGTAAATATATTATTTATATATTAAATAATATAAATAATATTTTTTATTTAAATAATATGAATAATATTTAAAAAAATGTTATTAAGACCATCTCCAACGGTGAACTAAAGCCAGCATCAGACTCAAATTTTGATGAAAAAGTCACTTTTTGGTGCTCCAACCGTTGCACCAAAGTGATATCAAAATGAGAATTCAGCAAAAAAAACATCAAACTGAGACCAAGACACAGATTTTACCAAATCACTGTTACTGACCGTTGAAAGTGGTACACCGGTCAACCAGCCGGTTGCCCGGCCGGTTGACCAACCGATCGACCGATTTCCTTTAAATTAGGTAAGTTCAAACCGGTCAAAAAAGGTTCAAACAGGTTTTTGCCTTCCCGGTTGACCGGCCCGTCGACCGGCCGGTCAACCAACCGGTCGACCCTTTACTTCTCTGAGAATGAAAGCTGCAATGGTTTGAGAATGAAAGCTGCCATGGTTAAAGAGACAATTGTTTAAAGAAACAATTGCTGAGATGAATTGTTTAAAAAAATAATTGTTTAAAGAAACAATTGCTGAGGAAAAATTGTTTAACAATTGGTGGGTTTCATCATTTGAAACAATTGGTGGGTTTTCATCATTTTACATCATTTGAAAAAATATTTATGCTTACCGGCCGACCAACCGGTTGACCCACGCGATTTGATACGAGATTTGATGCATCGTTGGAGCGAGTGGTATCAGATTTAGTGAAATGGGTCATTTTTTACTCAAATTTGATGAAAAATCTGATTCATCGTTAGAGATGCTCTAAGCCAAGCCAAATCAAACTTGAACTCATATACTTATCGAGCCGCGCTTCAACTCAATAACAAACTCGATACGCTCAAATTTTTTCTCCCAAACACCCCCAAATATCACTAGAATTAGAACATACACAACTTATTAGAGAGAGAGAGAGAGAGAGATGAGGTATGACCTTAACTCTCTCCATGTTGAAGGCCTGGCTTGTAATCCTCCTATGAACAGCCCAGGTGTCACCGGTCAAGCCAAGAAGTCCTTGTCCAAAGAGCAGCTTGGACAAAGGGTTGAACTCAAGCTTCTCAAAGGACCCACTCTTATTCAGCAACACCTCCTTAATCATCTCTGGTTCGGCTATAGCCAACCGAGGCTTCGGTCCAAACCAGTACAGAAATGTCTTCCCATAAACCCTTGACCAGTTGTAGTAGTCCGGAATCGCCCTCTGAACAATGTCATGGTTGAAAGTTATCGGCCTCGATTCAGCTTCGGCAATCATGCGCCGACTGATCTCGGCCGAGTTTCCGAGGATCGGACGGTAGCTAGGCCCCCCTATGCCTTGCTTCCTGAAGTGTCGTTGAAACTTCAATGGAACCCATATGATTGAGTGTATGAATTTTATTAAGAGGACTGAGATGAGGAGTAGCAAGATCGTCATCAGAAGTAGAATAGCCATACACTTGAAGCTCTGAGAGAGAGAGAGAGAGAGAGAGAGAGAGAGGTTGTTTTGGAAGGATAGAAGTAGAGGAATTGGAACACAAATCTTGGAATGTCCCCTGCCCCATGCATTTTACTGGACAATAACGATTCTTCCCACTAATTTAGGAGTATTAATAGATCATTAATGAGGTAAAAATTAAAAAAAAAAAAAAAAAAAAAAAAAAAAAAAAAAAAGAAGAAGCAAAACATGCTATTATGTGAGACCTTCACCGCTTTAGAATTATTAGTATTCCTCTTTTTAGTGATCTCTCTTATTTTTGTTTTTTTGAGCCACTTGATCAGTATTGTTGACATGATCCTGATCAGTATTGTTGACATGATGAAATCATTAAGGCTCTGTCGGGAAAGATGGGTTGGATTGGGTTTTGAACTATTTTGAAATTTAGGTCAAGTTTGGCAATATTAAAATAATTTATCTTTTTATTTTTTTATTTTTTTTTTCATCGCATCACCTCTCTATTTTTTTACATATCTTTTCATAAAAAGATAAAAAGTGCACTTATTTAGGTCATCCCAAACAGGCTCTGTCTGAAAAGATGGGTTGGATTGGATTTTGAACTATTTTAAAATTTATTTGAGATGATTTATATAAGTGTATTTTTTGATTATTTAATTAAAAAAATTAAGAAAAAAATCAGTGTTTAGAATAATTTTTTAATTTTTTTTTTATAAAAAAATGTATATTATAATATTATAAGAAATATGCAAATGACCTGTTTGTTGGCCCTACATAATTATTTCGTTGTGACTGTGCGTCACGTTAAGCGCCAGTACGGCCTGTGCATGCAATAATGGTCCTGTTTGGTGCAGTTTAAAAGCTGTTTATTTTAATTTTCAGCTTAATTTAAGTTATTTTGATGTGTTTGGTTTAGCTTATAGCTTATAGCTTTTTGGAAGTCAGAAATCAGCTTATTCTTTGAGTGGGGCAGGAGATGTTTAATTTATAAGTCAGAAATCAGCTTATGTTCATAGTTATAAGTTATAAGCTGTTTAGGCATAAGCTATAAGCATTTTTCCACAGCTCTACCAAACAGGACCAATGTGTTATCAACTATTTATTTATTTTTTATTGTTTTGTACAGGTTGTGAGGAAAGGACAAAAACAGGGGCATTTCAGTCTTTTTGGCCCCTGACCAGTGCTGTTGTTTTCCGCAGTGCTGTGGTTTTCTGCTTAAAAAATTTGAGTAGTATAAACTTTTTGATTTTTGTTGTATTTTTTTTTTTTTTTTTTTTTTAATCTTTTTTAGGTTTGTCTAAACATTTACACAAAAAAGATAAAATAGGCTTGTTAGCTGAATAAGATAAATATCGTATTCAATATATAATTATTATATTTTTTTCTCACAAAAAGTTAAAAATTTCTTTTCAAATGAGACTTTTTAATCCCAAGTTAAAATAGCTAAGGGTCTATTTGATAACGTTTACGTTTGTAATTTATATTTACAAAAATTTTATAAACTAGTTTTTGCTTATTTTTTGTTTATTTTTAGAAAAACATAAACTACAAACGCGTTTGGTAATTAAAAAAATGTTTAAAAATTTTCAAAAATATAAAAAAGAGTGAGAAATGGCAACTGATGGCAAGTGGCGGCGGAAGACAGTGGCGAAAAGTGGTGACAGTGGGTGGTAGGTAGCGGGTGGCGGGTGGGTGGTGGTGGTGACGGTGGCGGGTGGTGGCATGTGGGTGGCGGATGGCGGGTAGTGGCGGGTGGGTGGCTGACGGTGGCAGGTGGTGGGTGGTAACGAGTGGGTGGTGGTGGTGGCGGGTGGTGGTGGCAGGTGGGTGGTGGATGGCAGGTGGTGGTGGGTGGTGGCGGGTAGGTGGCGGGTGGTGATGGTGATAGGTGGGTGGGTGACGGTGGTAGGTGGGTGGTGGTGGTGGTGGTGGTGGTGGTAGTGGTGGTGGTGGTGGGTGGTGGTGGCGGGTAGGTGGCTGGTGGCTGGTGGTGGTGGTGGTGGGTGGCTGGTGGTGGCGAGTGGTGGATGGTGGTGGCATATGGGTGGTGAGTGGTGGTGGCGGGTAGGTGGCAGGTGGTGGCGGGCGGTGGCGGTGGGCAGTAGATGGTAGTGGCGGGTGGTGGGTGGTGGCGGGTGGATGGCAGGTGGGTGGTGGTGGTGGTGGTGGTGGTGGTGATGGTAGCGGTGGTGATGGTAGCGGTGGTGGTGGCGAGGGATGGGTGGTGGTGGCGAGTAGGTGGCAGGTGGGTGGTGGTGGCGGAAGACAGTGGTGGAAAATGGTGACGGGTGGTGACTAGTGTTGGGTGGTAAAAAAAAAAAAAAAAAACTCAAAACTCAAAACGAAAATACATTTTTTGAGTTTACATTTTTTGACCAAATTTATAAACTGAGACCACTGATTTATAAATCAAAAATTTACCAAACAAGTTTTTATTTGAGTTTTTAAAATTTTTGTAAATATAAACAGAAAACTAAAAACGTAAGTGTTACCAAACGACACCTAAAAAACCAACCTACTTCCAAACGAATTCTAAGTGGTGTTTTGAAAAGTTAGTAAAAAATTAACATTTTAACTTTTTTAATTTATTTTGTCTTTTTATGAATAAAAAATATAAGAAGTGATGTGACCTAAAATAAGTAAAAAGTTAAAAACTATCTTTTTTTTTTAATTTTTTTTTACTTCTCAAAAACTAGGCGGTGTTTTATTTTATTACATTTAAAAATAATGATGTACAATCAAGAAGGCTAAAAATGTGAGAGAGAGGAGTGTGAGGAGTGAATCGTATTAAGGTTGGTTTGGGATATTTTAAAAAAGTGTACTTTTTGATTTATTGGCTTATATGGGTTGGGTTTGAGTTGGGTTTGATGTGATGTGTTAGAGAAGTGATGTGATTTAAATAAGATGATGTGATTTAAATAGGATAGTGACTTTTTAATTTTTTGTATTATTCAGTTTATGCCAAACCAATCCTTATTTTAAGTGAAATTAAAAGGTGAAATTGAAAAGACAAAAAAAAAGAAAAAGAAATAACACCGCTCTAATAATTAGTTTGTGAATCCCACCTATGCTAATCTCATATTTTGGAGATTAGTAATTCTATAAAACTTTTTGTCCCTTGCGTGTATTTTTTTTAACTAGATCAGATTTGGGTTTGGCCGAGCGATTGGATTTGGTAAATTCATTTTAAAATTAATTTGTATGATTCGAATCATTACTTTTTTTGGCTCTTTAAATAGAATATTTATGTAAAAAATTAAGATGATTTGATATCAGCAGCTATTAGGGCCGACCTTGGGCATAGGCCCATCAGGCCATGACTTAGGGCCTCTTCAAATAGACTCAAAAAATGAGCCCCTCCTACTATAGTTTAGTGTAGTATATTATATATGCTTTAAGTTCAAAAAAAAAAATTTAAAGGTCCAAATTAACTTAAAATAAATTGACCCATTAAAAAATTAAAAGATCTATTAAAAAATTAAAAGGCCTATTCAAAATTAAAAGAGGACATTCTCCAACCTTATTAATGATGTACAATCAGGAACGCTAAAAATGTGAGAGACAGGAGTGTGAGGAGTGAATTGTATCATTTTAGGTGAAATTGAAAAGACAAAAAAATAAAATAAAATAACACCACTCTAATAATTAGTTTGTGAATCCCACCTCCATATTGGGAATATGCTAATCTCACATTTTGGAGATTAGCAATTCTATGAAACTTTTAGTCCCTTATGTGTATTTTTTAACTAAATCAGATTTGGGTTTGGCTAAGCGTTTGGATTTGATAAATTCATTTTGAAATCAATTTGTGTGATTTGAATCATTACTTTTTTTTTCTCTTTAAATAGAAAATTTATGTAAAAAAATTAAGATAATTTGACATCAGTAGCTATTAGAGCCGACTTTGGACATAGACTCACCAGGCCACGACTTAGGGCCTCTCAAAATAGACCAAAAAAATAAGCCCCTCCTATTATAGTTGAGTCTAATATATTAGGTATACTTTAAGTTCAAAAAAAAAAAAAGAAATTAAAAGGCCCAAATTAAGTTAAAATAAATTGACCCATTTAAAAATTAAAAGACCTATTAAAATATTAAAAAGCCCATTCAAAATTAAAAAGGTACATTCTCTTTCCTTATTAATGATGTACAATCAAGAAGGCTAAAAATGTGAGAGAGAGGAGTGTGTGGAGTGAATCTTTTTATTTTAAGTGAAATTGAAAGGTGAAATTGAAAAAACAAAATAAAATAAAATAAAATAACACCACCCTAATAATTAGTTTGTGAATCTATAGCGACCCCGGTCTTTTCCCATTTGATTATTGTATCCGGACTTAAGTTCCGTAGATCCTGTCATTTTATAATTGTTGTTATCGTCCTTTAATTTCTTATTTCTGAGTTATGGGATACAATGGGCAGGTTTATTTCAGGTTGGTTGTGTTTGGGAGCAAAGGGTTGCTGCCCAGATTTTAGACCCTTCGCTCGAGTGAGCAGTTCTTCGCTCGAGCGAGCTCTTTGTTTTTGGTCCATCGCTCGAGCCAGGGTTTCTTCGCTCGAGCGAGCGATTGCGTCTAGTATAGACCTGAGAGCAGTGTTTCTTGGCTCGAGCGAGTTTTTCTTCGCTCGAGCGAGCTGGTTTGTTCTTCGCTCGAGCGAGCATTCCTTCGCTCGAGCGTGCGTCTGGTTGCAGACCTGAGGGTTTGAGTTATTCGCTCGAGCGAGCTTTCCTTCGCTCGAGCGAGCTTCTGGGTTGTTGGCTCGAGCGAGGGTCTTCTGTGTCTGGTCGCTCGAGCGACCAAGTCTTCGCTCGAGTGAGCCTGTCAGGTTTAAATAGGCAACAGCGGGTTTTAAATCACTTTTTCATCCTCTTTTTGATTCCAAAACCCTAGGTACGAGTTTTCTCTCCCTCTACACACCTTCTCTCTTAGGTTTGATCTACTTAGAGTGTATTTCTACCCTAGATCCTTTATTAAAAAGGTAGAGTGAGTCGATGGCTTCGTTTTAATCCGAACAATCTTGGGTTTGGAGCACTTTGGATTTTGGGTCGTCATCTCCGTCTTCTTCATTCGGGTTAATTTCTTCGAGGTAGGGATTTCCTACTCCATCTTATAGGTTTTGATCCTAAGTTTTGGTATTTCTGATATGTTGGGGTTATTTAGTAATATTGAGAAAAGCTAGGGTTTGTTTTATAATTTAAAAAGCCCTAATTGTTGTAATAAAATTAATTCGTATAATTAATTTTGGGAAAGGTATGGAAATTGGTTTAATTCATAATATTGGGAAGTTATGAGATTAAATAATGTAGTTGGATAATTTAACCACTCATCTTTGAAATTGAGATTATATGTGTTGATACATTTATTTCCTGCTTAGAAATAACTATTTTGGGCTATCGGTGGAGGATAGTCATGATTGTTGTAGACATTGCATGTGGATTAGGAAAAACTGAAACTAATCAATTGGTTAGGTCGTTGAGTATAAAGGTTGGAATAATACATTAACTTCATGTATTGATTGATTGTGTATATGACTCTGTGTTTATATGCATCACTTGTGTATGTGAGGAGATAGGGGATGTACTCCACGGTTTAAGGGGAAGATAGGGGATGTACCTCTAAACCGGTTAATGTTAAGGGAAGATAGGGGATGGACCCAGGGTCGCAGCTCATATGCTCGCCCATTACAGTTATGATACAGCTCTTATGCTTATCTACTGGAGTATTTGTTGTTTGATTTGGTACATCACTAAAATGTGTATCAATTGGGAAGTATGGAAGTGAATTTTGATTGAAGTTGATACAACACCAACATGTGTATCCGTTATGATATAAGAAAGGTTTAACTTGACTTGTTATCCCTGTTGACTTGGAAATATTGTTAATAAGAGATGAAACCTCTGTGGAGTTATTTGGCCAGGTTCTGAGCCATATTTGTATAAATGGAAAGTGAAACGTGTCATAGACATTAGTGTCATGAAATTGTATAATGATGAAATTGACTATCTTGTGTTAACCATCTATCGAATGCTACTGCTTTAGTTAATTCTTATATGTGGTTTAGTATATTTCTACTGGGCTGTGGCTCACCCTATACGGGAACATCATTTTCAGGTCCAGGTGATTCACTACCTCCAAGGACTTAGCTTGGGAGGATTTGGACTCGAAGACTTGTTTTTCGTTTATTTATTTTTATTTGAGATTACATGTAAACATTCAAGCCAAGGGCTTAATTTGTAATTGAGTTAGTACTCAATCTTTTGTGTCCAAGTGTTGGCTTGGAAAGATGTAAGCCTTTAGGGCATTTACTTTTGATGTTACATGTGATGGATAATTTAATGATTTGTTATTAATGCATGTTAATGTTATATATTATGGGTTTATTTTGAGGGCGTTACAACTTGGTATCAGAGCGTACCAGGTTTGAATACTTTGGGTACGTGGGAAGTGATTAGTATCACAATGGGTTCGTCTCGTTTGATAGAGACTTAGTGTACTGTTATATGCTTATATGAGAACATGTTTATGTGATTATGTGGGTATGGGACGTAGTTTCTAGGATGTTAATTGGACCTTTGAGTTTCTAGTAGTCTTGTTGGAAAGGCACTTGATCAATGTTGCTTCCAACCGGAACTATAGTAACGCTTCGGGACTATTATCATCCAGGAATGAGATTCGTAGGTGCTTATGTGATTATGTGCTTACGTGGAATGAATTATTGTTGTCCAATGCATTAGGACGCAAGTGTTTAGCTTCGGCACATTTATTAATGTGCTAACGTCTTTGTTTCCTTTATTAGGATGTCAGGACGAGGACGAGGACGCGGTAGGCGTGGTAGGTCGGGTAGGTAGGAGGTGCCTGTGCCAGAGGAGATTCCGGCAGTGCAGGAAAGAGTTGGCCAGGCCAATGTGGCCGAGCCAGTAGGCCAGCAGGCTATGTGCGCTCTAGCCCGAGAGATAGCAGGGGCATTCAGGGAGTTAGTAGCCATTCTCAGAGCTAAGAATCAGGCTCAGGTTGTTGTTACGGATGCAGGACCTTCCTTTCTGAAAAGGGAGTTCTTCCGGTCTAATCCAGATGAATTTGTGGGTGATCCTAAAGAGCCCCTTAAGGCAGATGAATGGCTCGAATAGACAACGAAAACGTTTGAGATGCTTGGCTCAGGTTGAGTTCACTAAGAGTCGTATAGGAGGGACTTGGAAGGCTTTTGTTGACGCTTTCCAGGAGAAGTTCCTGTCTCCAGCTGTTCAGGAGAAGTTGAGAGATCAGTTCTGCCAGCTGAAGCAGAACAGTTCATCAGTGGCCGAGTTTGAGACCTCATTTACTAGCTTGTCCAGGTTTGCACCTGAGTTGGTGGCGTCTGAGGAACGCCGTTGTATTGAGTTCGAGAAGAAGTTGAGGCGCGGCCTCAAGTTGAGAGTTGTGGGGTCTATGATCCGAGATTATGGGCGTCTGGTTGATGCTGCAGCCCATACCGAGATTATGATGCAGGAGGAGGAGGAAGGGCAGAAAGGCTCCAAGAGGAGTCAGGATGGACAGAGTGATGGTAAGAGACAGAGGGGTTTCACTCTTCAGCAGTCTCAGGGTAGCTTTTCTAGATCGACTTTTCCAGTACCGAGTGCTAGTTCTGGAAAAGGCAGCCAGGGAGACATTACCTGTTTCAAGTGTGGTCAGCTGGGCCACAAGTCTCCAGCTTGCCCACAGAAGGGAGGAGAACAGAGAGTAGCGTCATCTTCGACTCGATCTCAGAGCCAAAGTCAGGGTAGAGGCCAGCCGCTCTCGTGTTATCAGCATGGTCAGCCAGGGCACATGAAGAGCTTTTGCCCGCAGTTGAGTGGCACATCTGGTGCATCTGGTTTGAGGCAGACTCAAAGTCATCAGCCAGCTCAGTCAGTTCAGGCCTCGAGGGCCAATCAGGGGGCTTCATCGTCCCAGTCTGTGCAGCAGTCTTACACTCCTAGGGGTGAGCAGGTTGATCAGAGGTCATCTGGGCGCGTGTATGCTGTTACCGCGCAGGATTTTGTACCGACTCCATCTGTTGTGAGAGGTACTTTCTTATTTTGCAACTCGGTTGCTAATGTTTTGCTTGATACGGGTGCATCTCATTCCTTTGTGTCTGCTGCATTTGCATCTGTTTTGGAGTTGGAGTTAGCACAGTTAGCATCTCCTATTTGTGTGGTGTCACCTCTTGGGGGTGAATTGATCTTGAAACAAGGTGTTAGGGGTTGTGATATAGAGGTCAACTATCATAGACTTCCATTTCCTTTTGTAGTTATGCCCATGAAGGGCTTCGATGTTATTTTGGGTATGGACTGGTTATCGTCATACCGGGCAGTTATTGATTGCTACCGCCAGAGGGTCACTTGTTGTACCGTGAGCAGGGAGTGTTTTCGTTTTCTGGGGGACCGGGTCGGTAGTGTTTTGCCACCGGGGTATGATCCGCGAGGGCGGAGTGAGCTTAGTGGTCTACTTGCTAACTTTGAGAGTGGTTAGTGTGATGAGACCCAGATTGTGTTGCCAAGGGTGGTTTGTGAGTACTCGGACGTCTTTCCCGAGGATCTTGTTGGTTTGCCTTCGCATTGAGAGATTGAGTTCTTTATTGACCTAGTGCCTGGCACGGCGCCAATTTCTATGGCACCTTATCGTTTTGCCCCAGCTGAGTTAGTTGAGTTGAAGATCCAACTCCAGGAGTTGCTAGATAAGGGCTACATACGTCCTAGTGTTTCGCCCTGGGGAGCACCGGCCCTCTTTGTTAAAAAGAAAGGTGGTGCTTTGAGACTTTGTATAGATTACCGGAAATTGAATCAGGCTACGGTTAAGAATAAGTACCCTATTAATAAGGCTACGGAAATTAAAAAGGCACATTCTTTTGTGTGATTCAGGCTACGGAAATTAAATCACTCCTCCATATTGGGTGATTCGAATCACACAAGAATCAGGCTACGGAAATTAAAACAATTTGCGTGATTCGAATCATTACATTTTTTTGCTCTTTAAATAGAATATTAATGTAAAAAATTAAGATGATTTGACATCGGTAACTATTAGGGCCGACCTTGGGCATAGGCCGACCAGGCCATGACAGGGCCTCTCAAAATAGACACAAAAAATGAGTCCCTGCTATTATAGTTTAGTGTAATAAATTAGGTATGCTTTAAGTTAAAAAAAAAAAAACAATTTAAAAGGACCAAATTAACTTAAAATAAATTAACCTATTAAAAAACTAAAAGGGCACATTCTCTCTCCTTATTAATGATGTACAATCAGGAAGGCTAAAAATGTGAGAGAGAGGAGTGTGAGGAGTGAATCGTATTATTTTAAGTGAAATTGAAAGGTGAAATTGAAAAGACAAAAGAAATAAATTAAAATAACACCACTCTAATAATTAGTTTGTGAATCCCACCTCCATATTGGGAATATGCTAATCTCACATTTTGGAGATTAGTAATTCTATAAAACTTTTAGTCCCTTGTGTGTATTTTTTTAACTAAATCAGATTTGGGTTTAGCTGAGCGTTTGGATTTGATAAATTCATTTTGAAATCAATTTGTGTGATTCGAATCATTATTTTTTTTTTCTCTTTAAATAGAATATTTATGTAAAAAATTAAGATGATTTGACATCGGTAGCTATTAGGACCGACCTTGGCATAGGCTTACCAGGCCATGACTTTGTAGGCCCAAAAAATGAGCCCCTTCTATTATAGTTTAGTGTAATATATTAAGTATGCTTTATGTTAAAAAAAAATAAAATTAAATAGGTCAAATTAACTTAAAATAAATTGACCCATTAAAAAATTAAAAGAGCTCATTCACCCTCTTTATTAATGACGTATAATAAGAAAGGTTAAAAATGTGGGAGAGAGGACTCTGAAGAGTGAATCGTATTATTTTAAAGGTGAAATTGAAAAGACAAAAATAAAATAAAATAAAATAACACCACTCTAATAATTAGTTTGTGAATCCCCCGTCCATATTGGGAATATGCTTATCTAACATTTTGGAGATTAGTAATTCTATAAAACTTTTAGTCCCTTATGTGTATTTTTTAACTAAATCAGATTTGGGTTTGGCTGAGTGTTTGGATTTGGTAAATTTATTTTGAAATTAATTTGTGTGATTCGAATCATTACTTTTTTTTGTTTTTTAAATAGAATATTTATGTAAAAAATTAAGATGATTTGATATTGGTAGTTATTAGGGCCGACCTTGGGCATAGGCCCATCACGCCATGACTTAGGGCCTTTCAAAATATACCTAAAAAATGAGTCCGTCCTATTATAGTTTAGTGTAATATATTAGGTATGCTTTAAGTTGAAAAAAAAAAAAATTTGAAAGATCCACATTAGCTTAAAATAAATTGACCCATTAAAAAATTAAAAGACCCATTCAACGTTAAAAATGCACATTCTCTCTCCTTATTAATGATGTACAATCAACCCCAAGGCAAGTGGCCGAATGGTAAAGTCTGGAGGATAAAATCCACAGATCTCGAGTTCGAGTCACCCCTTGGGTCCACTGGAAGTTTGCCCGATTGTTAACTTTAGGGCCCTCAGGATTAGTCCTGGCGTCCCTTAAAATCAGCGAGTTGGGGATACCTGAGTTATCAAAAAAAAAAAAAAATTAATGATGTACAATCAGGAAGGCTAAAAATGTGAGAGAGAGGAGTGTGAGGAGTGAGTCGTATTATTTTAAGTGAAATTGAAAGGTGAAAATGAAAGGACAAAAAAAAAAAATAAATAAATAAAATAACACCACTCTAATAATTAGTTTGTGAATCCCACCTCCATATTGGGAATATGCTAATCTCACATTTTGGAGATTAATAATTCTACAAAACTTTTAGTCCCTTGTCTGTATTTTTTAACTAAATCAGATTTGGGTTGGGCTAAGCGTTTGGATTTGGTAAATTCATTTTGAAATCAATTTGTGTGATTCTAATCATTATTTTGTTTTGCTCTTTAAATAGAATATTTATGTAAAAAATTAAGATGATTTGACATCGGTAGATATTAGGGCCGATTTTGGGCATAGGCTCACCAGGCCCTGACTTAGGGTCTATCAAAATAGACCCAAAAAATGAGCCCCTTCTAATATAGTTTAGTGTAATATATTAGGTATTCTTTAGATTAAAAAATAAATAAATTTAAAAGGCCCAAATTAACTTAAAATAAATTGGCACATTAAAAAATTAAAAAACCCATTAAAAAATTAAAAGGCCCATTCAAAATTAAAAAGGCACATTCTCTCTCCTTATTAATGATGTACAATCAAGAAGGGTAAAAATGTGAGAGAGAGGAGTGTGAGGAGTGAATCGTATTATTTTAAGGGCTTTGATAGACATCCCCTCCAATCACCAACCCCACCACCCCACACACACGTGGCGGGTGTTGATTGGAGGAGAAAGAAAAAAAAAAGAAAAAGAAAATCCCTCCAATCAGAGGAAGAGGGGGTCCAGGGGGTGGGCGAGAAAAAAGAGGTCTGGGTCTTTTTCCATATTTTAAGTGAAATTGAAAGGTGAAATTGAAAAGACAAAAAAAATAAAATAAAATAACACCACTCTAATAATTAGTTTGTGAATCCCACCTCCATATTGGGAATATGCTAATCTCACATTTTGGAGAATAGTAATTCTATAAAACTTTTAGTCCCTTATGTGTATTTTTTAAATAAATCAGATTTGGGTTTGGCTGAGCGTTTGGATTTGGTAAATTCATTTTGAAGTCAATTTGTGTGATTCGAATCATTACTTTTTTTTGCTTTTTAAATAGAATATTTATGCAAAAAATTAAGATGATTTGACATCGGTAGCTATTAGGGCCGACCTTGGGCATAGGCCCACCAGGCCATGACAGGGTCTCTCAAAATAGACCCAAAAAATGAGCACTTCCTAATATAGTTTAGTATAATATATTAGGTATGCTTTAAGTTAAAAAAAAAAAAAAAAAAAAAAAAATTAAAAGGCCCAAATTAACTTAAAATAAATGGGTTTTTTACGGGCCAGTCCCATTTTTAAGAGTTATTACCCAACAGGTCCTGAGTAGAGACTTTTTTACCTATAAGTCCTAAACATTTTTATTTATCCCGTTTTTGCCCTGAAGTTTTCATTCTCAGATTCAGATCTGGAGATGAAAAAAAACGCTCTCTCTGCACATCTCTCTCAACCACACCATGAGTGGTCTGATCGAAGAAGAAGATCCGCCACCATCGCTGGCGCATTCAAGGAGAATGTTCACTACGAAGTCTAGATCTACAACCGCTGTAGTCCACCATCGCCGAACTACACATAGATGATTTCCAGAAGCTCGCTGACAAGACCTTCAAGGTCGCCGATTGCCCTAGCAAGCGAACCATTTCCTAATCCATTTCCTTTTCCCTTTCCTTTCATCTCTCTCTCTCTCTCTCTCTCTCTCTCTCTCTCTCTAAATCGATCTATCTCTATAGATTCACATATATATATATATGTGCGTGTGTGTTTGTGTTATATATCTGTGTAAAATATCTGATTCTGTGTTTTATGGCGCTAATGAATCTCTATGTTTTGGGTGTTTTGAAACCGTTTTGGCCTTTAATTTGATCATCAAAGTGTTTAATGTTTGTAATGTTGTTTAACTTGGTAGTTATGCTCTGTTCCTCATTTTCTATGTTCAAAAAAAAAAAAAAAGAAAAAAAAAAGTGTTTTTCAGTGATAAACCAGTGATAAATTTGTTTAAATCAGTGATTAATTTGTTTAAACCAGTGATAAATTTGTTTAAGTCAGTGATAAATTTATTTAAACTAGTGATAAGTTTGTTTTTGTGAATTTATCACTGTTTAAACCAATAATAAGTTTGTTTTTGTGAATTTATCACTGAAATTTGTCATTGTTTAAACCAGTGATAAATTTGTTTTTGTGAATTTATCACTGTTTAAACCAATAATAAGTTTGTTTTTGTGAATTTATCACTGAAATTTGTCATTGTTTAAACCAGTGATAAGTTTGTTTTTGTGAATTTATCACTGAAATTTGTCATTATTTAAACCAGTGATAAGTTTGTTTGTTGAAGATGAATGAAACAGGGCTTATAGATCGAAACGGTGGAGGAGCGTGTGAGAAGAAGCGTGTGTTTCACGCGCACATGGGAGACCTTGTGATTTGTTCTTTGCTTCATGTGTGCTTTATGACATTTAGGGGTAAAATTGGAAACTGAAATAGAGGAGGACTTGCTGGGTATTAGTTTGTTTGCATGGGACCGGCTGGTAAGTCCCCCAAAATAAATTGACCCACTAAAAAAATTAAAAGGCCCATTAAAAAATTAAAAGGGCACATTCTCTATCCTTATTAATGAGGTACAATCAGAAGGCTAAAAATGTGAGAGGGAGGAGTGTGAGGAGTGAATCGTATTATTTTAAGTGAAATTGAAAGGTTAAATTGAAAAAAAAAAAAAAAAAAAAAAAAAAAAACACCACACTAATAATTAGTTTGTGAATCCCACCTCCATATTGGGAATATGCTAATCTCACATTTTGGAGATTAGCAATTCTATAAAACTTTTAGTCCCTTGTGTGTATTTTTTAATTAAATCAGATTTGGGTTTGGCTGAGCATTTGGATTTGATAAATTCATTTTGAAATCAATTTGCGTGATTCGAATCATTATTATTATTATTTTTTGCTCTTTAAATAAAATATTTATGTAAAAAATTAAGATAATTTGACATCGGTAGCTATTAGGGCCGACCTTGGGCATAGGCTCACCAGGCCATGACTTAGGGCCTCTCAAAATAGACCCAAAAAATGATCTCCTCCTATTATAGTTTAGTGTAATATATCGGGTATGCTTCAAGTTCAAAATTTTTTTTTTTACAAGGTCCAAATTAACTTAAAATAAATTGACCCATTAAAAAATTAAAAGACCCATTAAAACATTAAAAGACCCATTCCCTCTCCTTATTAGTGATGTACAATCAAGAAGGCTAAAAATGTGAGAGGGAGGAGTGTGAGGAGTGAATCGTATTATTTTAAGTGAAATTGAAAAGACAAAAAATAAAAAATAAAAAAATAATACCACTCTAATAATTAGTTTGTGAATCCCACCACCATATTGGGAATATGCTAATCTCACATTTTGGAGATTAGTAATTCTATAAAACTTTTAGTCCCTTATGTGTATTTATTAATTAAATCAGATTTGGGTTTGGCTGGGCATTTGGATTTTGTAAATTCATTTTGAAATTAATTTGTACGATTCGAGTGATTATTTTTTTTGCTCTTTAAATAAAATATTTATGTAAAAAATTAAGATGATTTGACATCGGTAGCTATTAGGGCCGACGTTGGGCATAGGCCCACTAGGCCATGACTTGGGACCTCTCAAAATAGACCCAAAAAATGAGCCTCTCCTATTATAGTTTTGTGTAATATATTAGGTATACTTTAAGTTCCAAAAAAAAAAAAAAATAAAAAAAAATTAAAAGGCCCAAATTAACTTAAAATAAATTGACTCATTAAAAAATTAAAAGGCCCATTAAAAAATTAAAAGGGCACATTCTCCCTCCTTATTAAATTCTTAACCCTAACTCTTAATTCAATTTTTTCAAAAATTTAAGAGAAGCTGCACAACAAAACACCAACGAATTTCTCAATAATTCAAAGTAGCAGCACAACATAGGTCGGTCTTTTTTTTATTCAATTAATTAAATATTTGTCTTGTCTTTCATTTAATTGCTATTATAATATTGATATTTATACAAATCTACATCATCAAGAAGAATTAATATTTTGCTACTTGTGCTAAATTTTTCGTTGAATGAAAAAAAATGTGAAGGGCCCCAAATGATATAGTGATATTTATTAATTAATTATTGACTTTGGACCTCGAAAATCTTAGGGCCAGTCCTGGTAGCTATATATATATGAATCATATTTATTTTTAAAAAAAAAATAAACGAAAAATTTAATTTTAAGAATAATCATCCAAATTTTATAATACAAATTTGATTCAAACATATAGTTACCGTTGTTCGATTATCTTTATTTTTTATATGAAATCTTAAAATATAAACGGTTCGGATTATTGAAACAAAATATGTATTAGTTTCTATGAGCCCCGTAAATTCTCTCATGTTGAGATGTAAATATGAGAGACGCTACCTCCCATAAGTTTTATATGCTTATCCTATCCTTGGGCTACCTTAAATCTCCAGGTTTATATAACTAGTAACCCCTTAATTGAAACTAAAATAGGAATAAAACAAAATTATAAAAAGACTAAATCATACATTTTATTGATCAATTTTCACTTAAATTTTATTTTGATTGTTCGTATTCTAATTGTAATAAGTATAAAACCCATGAATAGTTTTAAATAGTTGTCTAAAAATTTATTTTGAAATTAAATAGAAAGAACGAAAAAATTGGTTAAGATCTTGCAAGTTTTAATATTTTCAACTTTTTGTGCTTGCGTGCTATCATTAATATTTTTTTTAAGTATTATATAACAAATGCATATTCATAATTTAATTGATAAATAAGTTTGTATAAATTAAAAAAATTGTAATTACAATTTTTGTATAACGTAATTACATCTCGTCTATAAAATTTTGTAATTACAATATCACAACATAACTACTTTATATTCTTTTTATTGCTATTATTTTTTTTTTCTCTCTCTCTCTCTCTTCCACCCTTTTTCTATCACTATTTTTTTTTTTGAGAAATAAAAAAAAATAAAAAACTCAAGATTTGACTCTTGCAATAAAATAAATTGTGAATTTTAATTTTATTAATTTAAACCTTAATTTTTTTTAATTTATTTTCAATTTAAATCATTCACCTATTTTCATTAAGTAAAACTGGAGGAAAAAAAATAATATTTTAATTATTAAATTCAATATAAATATAAAATATCTAAAATATTATTTTCGGATGAATTTAAAAATATTTAAACTTCTATCTATTGTTTGGTTGTGGTGGTAGATAGGGGTGTAATTTTGGCCCTGCCCGGCCCATGTCGGGCTTTGCGAGCTCCCTCCAAAAAAATCTGGCTGGGTCGGCCCACGGGCCAAAAAACTAGGCCCAAGCCCAGGCCTAGGGGTATTCGGGCTTTGGGTGGGCCAGTGGGCTGGGCCTGGGCTTGGGCTTTGGGCGGGCCTAAACAATTTTAAATTTTTTTTTTTTTTCCCAGCAAAATTTTATTATTTTCCATTAAAAATAACATTGGGCATCGGGTGGGCCGGGCGGGCTGGGCTTTTGGCCCGGCCTTGAGCTGGGCATCGGGTGGGCCGGGCGGGCTGGGCTTTTGGCCCGGCCTTGAGCGGGCCAATGGGTCCGGCCAAGCGGGCTGCGCTTCAAAACGATGGGCCAAAGCCTCGGGCTGGGCTTGGGCTCGAGCCTAAATGGGCCTTAACAGGATGGGCTCAACTCGGATCACGGGCGGGCTTCGGGCCAAAATTACACCCCTAGTGGTAGATTTGAAATCTATAAAGAATTTGGCAGGGTGGTAGTGGTGGATGTTGGGGGTGAAGGTAATGTGGCACCAAAAAAAAATTAAATGAACTATTTAATTTTTTTAATTTTTTATTTTAGCTTTCAAAAATTTTAAATAAAATTTTTATTTTTTATTTTTACAAAAAAATATAATTTTTCCTACTCTATTAACTAACTATAAAAAATATTAAAAAATATAAGAATTGTTTTATTAATATTTTGAAGTAAATATTTTTATGATTTTAATTTACATAATACTAAAATTAAATTTAGAATTTTATTTTAAAGATTTTCAAATCTCAAATTAAATTTCTCTACTTTACTCTCTATATTTAAAGATTTTTTTTTCAAAATTTCAAATCATAAATACAACTAAATCTACCAATAGTTTTATATGCCTTGTATTTCTTTGCTTTTAAAATAAATTTTTGGAACAGTTACCAACAAAAAAAAAAAGGGTAAATTACATTGACACCCCTGAGGTTTATGTTTATTACGGTTCCCCCTCTCACCTTTTGAAAATTACATCCCTCTCCATGAGGTTTAAAGTTTCATTACAGATTGCCCCATGAGGTTTAAAGTTTCATAACAGTTCCCCCTTTACCGTAATGATCATCATATATAAAATTAAATTAACAATGGGGTCAGCGTAATTTCCTAAATGTGATGGGAGGAACTGTAATAAACATAAATCTCAGGGGGTGTTAGTGTAATTTACCTTAGGGTTTCATCTTTGTAACAAAATAAACTGTAAGTTTTTAATTTTGTTAACTTGAATATAATCTTTTGATTTGTTTTCAATGTACACCATTCGCCTATTTTCGTTAAGTAAAACTCTGACGCTGCAAAAATCAAGAAGATCAAAGAATATATTTACAAGTAAATATAGGCTTTTTCTAAGGTTAAAAGTGTAGGAAATGTCACTAATGAGAAAGATCGGAGGAGTCAAAATTGTATTCCTTCTAAGTCCAATCTCTTTAGATAACAAAGCTAACTTTTTTTTTACAGATCTTAATAAGGTATTAACACAATGTTTATATAAGTTGACGAAAAAATGCGGAATAGATTACAAAGGATAATTATAGTCATATAAGTAAAATAATAGTTACAAGATCATATCTTAATTACAACAATAGTTTATATACTAACAATCCCAAAACATGATTACTAATTCCTAATTCTCCTAGGATAGCAATATGTCTTCAAATGTTTCTGCTTTGCCGTTGTCCACGTAAATTTCGTCAATACCTGGCATGAAACGCCATGAGTTTAGAATGCCCAGTAAACGCACACATACCCCGTTCCATTTTCCTAAGCCAATACACAATCACAATTATAACAAACAAGTAATGAAGTATGATATTCAAGTCAATAAACAAAGGGATTATAAAGTTAGATGTTAGTAAACTAAAAATCCCCCAAAGAGATTTTATCCTCCCAACCGCTAGAATTAGATTCGGATTATTCTGTATGCCCCCTCTTTTGCTGCTTTGCAGACTTACCCCAAAGGCGTACAACATACTGTGCAACGCCAATCGAGGACTTGAAAAGAGATGCTAAAAATAAGAGCCTTACCAATAACTTCCTCCAACTTTATCAGTCATAAATACCTAGGGTCTGAATACAATTGGTCCATTCAAGGGTTCTGATCAACCATTTGCACAAGACTTAACTTTCAATTAGGGAACACGTCCTATCAATTCATTATCATCTCATCATTATTCAAATGATTGAAAACCCAATACTATCTCATTTAGTTTCCCGTTGAGTTAGGTGATTTAAGTCAATACTAGACCAAGCTATTGAGAAAATAAATTCTATACAAGTATGAGTATCATCAAAGCACAATTGCAACAAAATATAGCCACAACATATGTATTTGCCATACTAAAGCTTAAACAAGTTATAAAAAACACATTCAAGAAATTAAGAACAAGAAATCATCAATAAAAATAAATTTCCAAATTCGATTTACTTTAAAGATCACAATCAAGGAGGCATTTTTAGATTTTTCCCAAACTCGGCCTTTCTAGGGTTTGTAGAGAATTTCATTTAGTTTCAAAATCATTTTTCATAAATGGGATAGCTTTCCTAGATTTTTTATTATTAAATAAATATTCCAGCGTCGTCCAAATTCGTCTACTGTCATGAAAATCGGATTTTCTCTTAAACCACTCTTTTTCAATAAAACTATTTTTACTTGAAAGCTAACACTTTAAGGAAAGTTTTGATATAAAAATGAGGTCAATGGGATTTTGCTACAATTTTCTAGAATTTTTGAAAGTAAACTGAAAATACTGGTCTTTCTTGTACAAAACTTGAAATAAGAGAAGTAATAGAAAAAGAAGACAACCATGAGTAATTTTTCGCTTATTTTATGATGAAAACATGCTAAATAGTAAATAAATAACTCAAATTTTTAGAATGAAGGTATGCTTTTTGAAATAATGTGACAAGTGAGTAGAAAATATAGTTTTGCTCCCATTAAGTGAAAATACAAGTAAGGAAGGAAACAAAACTCTAATTATTTTATTCAAACACAAGAATACTATGAATACAGATCTGAAAATGATACATTAAACCTCTAAGATCATGGATTTGAATGAGAAAATAAAAGAGATGGTTGTATTGTGGCTTACGTGAATGCCTAGTGAAATGTTTGCTCAAGAATTCCTTTCGTTTTCCTTCTCTACCACCAAAGCTCTATCTTCCTCTCCTCTTTCCCTCTCGATGCTGAAATATGTGTGTATGTGTGTGTGTTGGATGAGCAAAAGTGTTGGGAGAGGTGGTGTATTTATAGGAAATTTGATGTAAAAAGTCCAAAAGGCCCTTGGTTCCAATGAAATGAAAATAGGGGTTGTTTGGGATGACCTAAATAAGTGTACTTTTTGTCTTTTTACGAAAAGATGTGCAAAAAAGTAGAGAGGTGATGTGATGGAAAAAAGATAAAAAGATAAAAAGTGTGTACTTATTTTGGGTAGCCAAATGGAATATAAGATGTGTAACGCCCCGAAATAATTATAATAATCGAACTCCAAACAACTAATACCAGATTACATAATTGAAATGATAAGCTTTCATCAATCAAAGTTGATATACAAAAGGTGACACATGTGATATACATTTATGAATAGTTCATCCTGAATCTACAGTATGTATGACAAGTGGTGATAAGGAATGAAAGCTAAATAAATGTTCATATGCCACAAAGGCTTACATTTTTCCAAGCCAAGACTTGGGTACATAAAAAATGAGTAATAAGCTTAATACAAATAAAGCCCTCGGCTTGCACAAAAGTGAGAGGGTAATTTATGTGGATAAATTGGGCCGAGCTAAGTCCCATATGTTTTAGATATTTGGACCGAGCTATGGGCCGGGATTGGAACTATGATAGCCCGGTCCTGGGCCATCTAGGCATTAAGCTAGTTAAAGGTGCCTCCAGGGTCCTGATCGCACTGACTAGAGCTAAGTCCTGGGGTAGACCGAGGTGTTGGCAAAGAAGAAGGCCGAGCTGTGTGTAGTTCGGTATTGGGCCCTCTTGTTGTGATGTCTACCACGACTTTACCCAAAGTAACTCAGAACCAGGGAAGCTCGATTGATTGTAGTACCAACCAAGGTAAAAGAGCTAGTTCACTTAGCTTGCAATATTTAGGGTGTTACCAGGATAGATATTATCCTTGGGAGTGTGATTCCTAGGAGGGCTCTGCCAAAGAGAGTTAGAGTCCTACTAGGATTGTGCCAGGCGGAATTTATAAAAGCTCATAACAGGACCTATGGACAAGTATCACAATTCTTACTTTCAAATACATAGAGCTTTTGTGCCTATTGTCTATTTGTTGACTTAGGCATTGGAGAGGTTTTCGGCACACCTCGCTGGCTAGCTCACGTTTGTGTTTTCAGGTGGCAAAGCGACGACGTTTAGAGGAGTGCAAACTTGATCAGCAAGATTATATGAGAGGATTATTTTTGTGCTCGTATAATTGGCGCCATCTGTGGAAAGTCACACAAAGAACAAACCTTTTGATTAAGTTTTCTCTTTAATTAAAATCTATGGCGCACAATGAAAACTTACCACATTCTGCTATTGATGGGCAAACCCCGGAAGGGGGCGGGAGGCACAAAGGTTTACCTTTTATCCCACCTATGGTAGAATTAGATCCCTGGCAACGGAACCCACGGAGAGACACACGAGAAAGACAAGGCTCAAGTCCTCGTCGCTTCCAAAGCCCTGATAGGTAGAGGCGGAGGATGGATCCTCAGGTTCTGGAAGATCGTGTAAGGGAGCAAGATTAATTAATACGGAGAATGGCGGCTGACATGGAGACGATGAAACGCCAGATGAAAGGCGAAGGGGTGGCAGAAGAAGAGGCGGGCAAAAGCAGAGCGCACTCTCGCCATTCAGAAGATCGTGACAGATGAGTCACACCCTCTCAGACGGAAAACAGAAGCCTCAGGACAGGCGACACATGGTCAAAAACCTCTAGGACTCGTTACCCTAGGTCTGAGAGAATGAGGACTGAAAGGTTGTATACGGAGGGAAGCAATTATCAGCCCTCGCCTTCGCACCAAACAATATCTAGGCACACGGAGTTGCCTAGGTCGACAGACCTGCTTATAGTGCTAGAGGAAAGGGCTTGAAGGAGAGAAGACACTCAGGCTTACGACCCCCGTAGAGTCTCAGCGCTGCAACGGTTGGCTCCTAGAACACATAGGAGTGTCGAGGTTGGAATGCTAGAACCACTCCTTGCCTATGAACTAGTAGACAAAGCGTTAGCCAGGTTGCAGAGCTCGCCGTTCGTTTTGGCGATAGAGAACACACCATTACCCTTAGGCTTCCACCAGCTCAAATTCACTACTTATGAGGGGAAATCAGACCCCTACATGCACCTGAGCCACTTTCGCCAGGTTATGGCCATGTATCGGCGAAACGAGACTCTAATGTATATCCTGTTTCCTTCCAGCCTTGGTGACCTGGGTTTGACATGGTTTGAAAGGTTTCCAGAAGGTAGCATTGCTTCATGGGCGCAACTAACGGAGGCATTTGTGACCAGATTCAGAATGAACACCAAGACGCCAGTGGAGATTGACTAGCTTCTCTCCACAGACATGGGCGAGAAGGAAACATTGAGGTCTTATAATAATCGGTATCGGGAGACTTTTAATCAGATTGGAGATTTCCCCACAAACCTATCTATCGCACAATACAAACGAGGTTTGCCGGTTGGCAATAAATTAAGGGATTTAATGACGATGATGCCACCCCTCACAATGGAGGCCCTAATGGAAAGAGTGCATCAGTACATCTGGGTAGAAGAAGATGTCGCTCGCACCAAAGCAAAAGCTGGCACAACGGCGATGTCAGACAAAAAACCTGTGGCAAAAGTCAACATGGTCGGGTAGGAAGAACAACCGAGCAAAAATAGGTGAGGTAGACGAGCCAACAGAGAGGACCCCCAAGCAAGGAAGTTGAGAGTCCGCACTGCCATTACCATGGTATTCAATAAACCTATCTATCGGATTCTTAGCGAGATACGTGATGAACCTTTTGTTCAGCGACCAGCCAAGTTGGGAGTAGCGCAGAGGGGCTACGATGATAGGTACCGTTAGACCTTCCATGATGAAAAAGGGCACCGAATTGAAAATTGTAAGCCATTAACGCAACATCTAGAGAAGTTAGTGGCCACAGGCCACCTAGACCAATATATTAAAGGGGAAACATAGCTAGCCCCCAAGGACCGCAACAGGCCGGATGTGATGCCGATCAACTGTCCGCCCCAAGGCATAATCAATGTAATACATGGGATCATCGAACCTGAACGGGTTTGTGAACTTAAAGGGATGATCAAAAAGGCTGAGTACATAAGAAAGGTGCTAAGTGCACAACCTACCGTGAAAAGGGAAAAAACGGAGACAACGAACGTCATCACTTTTTTTGACAAAGACTTAGCAAGGTTGCAAAGTTCTCACAACGACGCACTAGTGGTTACTCTACGTGTCAAGAATTTCGACATCAAGCGAATCCTAATTGACCAAGGGAGCTCATGCGAGATAATGTACTACGAGACCTTTAAGCAACTAAAATTGGAGGATAAAGACTTGGCACCCGGAACATCTCCCCTAGTTAACTTCAACTCAATGCCAAAATGGCCGGTTGGCAAGATAATTCTACCAGTCAAGGCAGGAACGATGACAAAACAGGTGGAATTTTGGGTATTGAAAGTCCCTTCCACTTACAACATAATCTTGGGAAGAGCATGGTTGCATGCCATGCGAGCGGTAGCATCGACCTACCACCAGATATTACGGTTCCCCAACGAAATTGGAATGATTGAAGAAGTCTTAGGAGACCAAATCATGTCCAAACAGTGCTTCATTACAGTAAACGGTAGCTGGGCTGCAAAAGGGTTCGTGCAAATGGTAGAAGAGCCAGAAAGCAATGAGCTGTTCGTAGACGTTGGCAAAACAGCCGAACAGAAGGCAGTGGAAGACTTGGTAGAGGTAAGGATAGATGAGAAAAACCCAGAGAGGTTCTTTTTGCTCGACTCATCTCTGTCCAGTACCGAGAGAACAGAGATCATGGAATTTTTGACCTCTAACATCGAAGTGTTTTCCTGGACACCGTATGACATGCCTGACATTGACCCCAACTTCATCTACCATCAACTCAATGTCCGCCCAACCACCAGACCAATTATACAGCGAACTTGTCGATTAGCACTCCACTACGCAGAGATAGTGGCGGAAGAAGTAAGAAACCTGCTAGAAGTAGGGGCAATCAGAGAACTAGACTATCCTAGGTGGATTTCCAACACTGTAGTGGTACCAAAAAAGAACGGCAAATGGCGCGTTTGCGTGGACTACAAAATAGTCAACAAAGCATGCCCGAAAGACAGCTTTCCTCTACTATGAATAGACCAATTGGTGGACCTAATTGCAGGGCATAACCGACTCAACTTTCTTAATGCATATCGCGGTTACCATCAGATTGCTATGTATAAACCGGACCAGGAGATCACATCGTTTACAACTCCCAGAGGATTATGTTGTTATAAAGTCATGCCCTTTGGCTTAAAAAATACGGGGGCAATATTCCGACAGATGATCACCAAAATGTTTGAACCACTGTTAGGCTGAACAATGGAGGCTTACATAGATGATGTGGTGGTCAAAAGTAAGAATGAGGGGGACCATCTCAAGGACCTAGATGAGATGTTTCAAATTTTGAAGTCCCACAAGTTGCGACTGAATACATCCAAGTGCACATTCGGCGTGGGGTTAGGAAAATTCTTGGGCTTTCTAGTGACCAACCAGGCTATAGAAACTAATCCCTCTCAGATCAAAGCCATCCAAGATCTTGAGAGGCCCAACACAGTCAAGGAGGGGCAGCATCTCACTGGCCTAGCTGCTGCGCTAAATCGATTCATAAGTCGGTTGTCAGATAGGTATTGACCTAGCTGCCGCGCTAAATCGATTCATAAGTCGGTCGTCAGATAGGTGTCGACCGTTCTTCCAGGCACTAAAGGCCAAGTTTGAGTGGGATGATGAGTGCGACCGCGCTTTGGAAAACCTGAAAGAATACATGGCCTTTCCACTGTTGTTGGTAACCCCAGTACCAGGAGAGGAACTCTTTTTATACTTAGTGGTTTTCCAGCATGCAGTTAGCGCAGTCTTGGTACGGGCTGAAGGAATACAACACCTGCCTATTTTTCATGTTAACAAGACATTGATAGGCGTCGAAACAAGGTACCTGCCATTGGAGAAGTTGGCCTTAGCTTTGATGATGGCCTCCAGAAAATTGTCACACTATTTCCATGCCCACATTGTGATTATTTTAACAGCTTTCCCATTAAAAGCTTTGTTTGAGAGGGCGGATTTTTCTGGACGAATTTTGAAATGGGCAGTGGAGTTAGGACAGTTTGACATTAAGTTTCGACCAAGAACTACAATAAAAGCACAAGCTTTAGCAGACTTCGTGGCCGAATTTACCCTAGAAAGTCATCAGGTTTGCCCGATCGACTTAATCGGGGAAAGGGGAGAAGATGCCACAGGGATAGCGCAGCCCCCACAATAGGGCACTCAACTGCATAACAACCATTCAGCCTTTCAGAAAGAGAAGAAGGAGCAACCCACAGTACGACAAGCGAAGACTCGGCTGAAAGTCTAGTCCTAAACAGTGAGGACCAGATCATAATGACGACCAACAACTTTGAAGAAAATAGCATCGGCGGCGACGCCCTTAATCCTAAGGCATCATCAGATCCCTCAATTTGCTGGAAGTTGTTCATAGGAGAGATGTGGAAGCTTTTCGTTGATGGAACGTCCAACAGACATGGTGCAAGACTCGATATAGTTTTCATCTCACCGGAAGGCTTGACTATTGAACAAGCAATCAACCTTGGCTTTCCAGCATCTAACAATGAGGTTGAGTATGAAGCATTATTAGCGGGTTTGAAGTCGGCATTTCATATGAAGGCCACTGAGCTGATGGTATATAGTGACTCCCAACTAGCAGTTAACCAAATTTTGGGCGACTACGAAGCAAAGGATGATAGAATGGCCAAGAACCAAGAGTTGGTCAGAAAGGAGATCATGAGGTTTGAAGTAGTACAGATAGAGCAAATCCGTCGAGAGGAAAATAGTAAAGCAGATGAGCTGGCCGATTTTGTGCCAATGGCAAATATGTCTATCCCACACTCATTGTTAATTGACTTCCTACCCAAACTAAGTATTGAAGAGCCGGAAGCAGCCAAAGCATGTTGCGCCGATCTAGGCCTTTCCTGGATGGATCCCATCATAGTGTTTTTAAAAGATGGCATCTTACCTGAAGAAAAAAAAAGAAGCTAATGAAATTAGAGCAAAGTCACAACGATTTTGGCTCTCTCCATCACTAGCATTGTACAAAAAATCCTTCACAGGACCTTACTTAAAGTGTGTCCATCCCAGCAAGGTCGAGGCATTTTTGTTTGAAATACACGAAGGCGTTTGCGAAACCTACCAAGGGGGAAGATCACTGGCCTACTAAGCAATTTCACAAGGGTATTGGTGGCCGTACATGCAAGAAGACGCAGAGAAATATGTCAAGAAGTGTGAGAAATGTCAGAAGTTTGCACATCAAATACATTAACCGGCCAGAGAGCTCCTACCATTGACCAGCCCGTGGCCCTTTCCAATGTAGGGCCTGGATATAGTAGGACCACTTCCAACTGCGTCAGGCAACAGAAAGTTCTTTCTCATGGCAACAGACTACTTCACAAAATGGGTAGAAGCGGAAGCACTCGCATCCATAAAAGAAAAAGACGTCAAGAAGTTTGTTTGGCAAAACATTATAACTGTAATAACCCGACCCTCGCATATGTTTCTGGTATACTTTTAGTCCCTTATTCTGCGCCTTTAAATGCGTAATGTGAAAGTTCATGTGAGATTAAGTTTAAGCAAATGGATGTTGTGATTAGAGACCTATATCTATTTAATAAGAAAATATCTGTCACAATTAAAATGTTTGGATCAGGAATTGAGAGCCTTAGAGGCTTGATAATCTGGAATTGATCTTACATTTGGGATCAGCATGATTTTTAAGTCCTAATATGATTTTCTGTGAAATTTCAATTCGGAATGATTAACCTGATTGAGTTTTGTCCTATTCAACCTTATATATATATATGTGCCTCTTGAAGCTTTGACTTAGAGCCTAAAACAAAGAAATTCCTGGGAGAGAGAAAAGAGAAGAGTTGAGAGGAAGAGGAAAGTTCTTCAAGGAAAAAAGTGAGAAAATTTAGAGGGTTATAGGGAATTTAACTTAAGGTATGTCTAATCCTTTTTAATTGGCCCTCTCTTTGAATTAAGTAGGAATCCCTCCACATTATTGTATCAAATGATTAATAAAGTTGTTGTCTCTTGTGTTGAATTGATTTGGAATTGAATTGAAGTATCTAGTGAGAAATTAACATCAAGCTTGAGCTCATCTACATGAATAAATGGTTGTATGTGTATGTGTGTGTGTGTGTATGAGTATGTGTGAAAGATGGAAATAGTTTGAAATTAAGTTATGTGGTGAGTTTAAGATTAAAGATCTAATTCATATTTGGATTGATACATGTGTATAATTCCTATTTACATGCTTTTTGAACAATGTTTGAGCAATTAATGAGTCTATTTTGAGCCTTGTAAATGCTCCCCAAAAATTGGACTTTGTGTGAATTTCGGACTGCTCTCATAGGGGAATCGCCGCATGTGCGGGGGTTATGGCCGCACGTGCGGGAAGCCTTGCCGCACGTGTGGGGCTCACAACCGCACGTGCGGAAAACAGGGAAAAATTTGGCTAAAGACACTAAAAAAAAGGCACGTGCGGGACCCTATTGCCGCACGTGTGGGAGCCACTGCCACACGTGCGACCCATGCTGTAACATTCTGTCTACTCCGTTTTATCTGTTTAACCCTCTAGGATGGTTAAAATTGGTATTTGAAGTTTTTAAAATGCTTATTAATGTACTGGAAGTTATCGAATCAAATGTGAGTTTAAATAAAAAGGAAGTTGATTAATTTGTGGGTTGTATGTGTGCATAGGTCACATACCGGAAGGAACTGTTGTGCCATCAACACATTGTGAGTAATAGTACTGTGTAGTACGTTTGATTACTGTTAATAGCTAACGTTAACCCTCTGTTATGCATAAGTAAACTACGTCGTTTCTTAACGAACGAATGGAATATATGTTCATTCCTGAACAATGATAGCTGTGTGATTCTCAGACTATTCTGTCGTGTTACATGGTCTGGAGGCCGTCCAGAATGTATGATATGAATACAAAGGTCTGACATTGTTATGTAACCCACGTTAGAATGTGAACTGTTTTGTCCCTATTAAGCGTATTGTAATGATGCATGTGCTTCCGGTTAATGGCTGTTGTTATTATTCTATTATACGCAAGACAATTATGTCAATCTATGTTTGCCCCATCGGAGAGTCTTTGTGCACTATTGAGTAATGGTACTGTACTAGCACAATTACTTGTCGTAATAGTTATTATTATTAACGTTCTGTTCTTCGCAAGTTAATTACGTTAATATTTATAAATGACTAGAAAATCGGTGTACGTTGATACGGCTCTGGAACCACTTTGGCCTAAGGCCAATCTGTGAGATATGCGTTACTTATTGTTAATAATTATCATTAGTATTTTGTCGAACGTCGACTAACTATGTTAACTCATGTGAATGATTGGAAGAATCTGTGTGCCTCTGAATAAATCTGAGACTAGTCTGTTCTGATGATAGCTAGTATTATTCTATTCTGTTATTTGTTCCGTTTATGCTATGACCTAATGATTTCTGGAATGGAACAAAGTGCTGTACGGAACTAAGTGCTGCAATGCGAGTCACCTCTAGAATCCGTACGAGACACCTCTTGAGTCCATGCATATGTGAACTGGGCTTAAAGCCCATCTAGTCCCTTCATGGGTCATTTGGTCCATTCATGGGTCATCTGGTCCCTTCATGGGTCATCTGGTTCCTTCATGGGTTATCGGGTTTGTCAACGCTAATGGATGTACCACGTATGATTATACGTAAATTGTGAATATTGGTAGAAACAAATGATTATAAGTATGTATATGAAGTTGTTATATCTGGGCCGGGGGCCATTCTGTTAAATCTGTTAGGCATAGGGCCAATCTGTGAAATCTGTGAGCCTATGGCTAATTTGTAACTCTGTTAGACTTAAAGCCGTTTTGATTAAAGACCGGGCCCAAGGCCGTTCTGGAAACAATTACAGGATAAGATTCACTATAAGTTCTCTGCATTTATATACCTTGTGATTCAAGTTATTTATTGGATTATTACGTACTATTATTCACTGAGCTTGACTCACTTTATGTTATGTCTGTTTCTGGAGGCACTCGATCCGGAGATCAGTTTTAACCTGGATGCTTGTCCCTCTTTTGTCAGCCTCAGGGGGTCCAGGCACTTAAACGAAGCCGTGCATTTTTATGGAGCTTTGTTAAGCTTTCAACTTTGTGTTTTTAATTGTCTGTCTAAAATTATAATGCGTATAACTCCTTCCTTCCCCAATGTTTTGTTATATGCCCAACTATGGGACTGGGTCTGTAATTATATATGTATGCATAACTAATTTCTTAGATGCACGTTACTACGCGTCTATCTATCCGATGCAAAGTTTGTGATCCTGACATGATAGTAATAGCTCGATGGATATAGTTTTATGTCATTGTACGTTATTAAATGCTTTCGTTCAGGCCCCGTATGTAATGTATATCAGGTTAAGTGTCCGTTTATGAGTAGGTCATGCCCAAACTTTTAGGGGCGAGTTTGGGGTGTGACAATAACCTGGTTTGGAATACCCAAGGCTCTAATATCTGACAACAGCACTCAGTTTGATGGAAAGATCTTCAGGAGTTTTTGTGAAGAATACAAGATAGAATTCTACAACTCTACGCTGGCATACCCCCAAGCCAATGGCCAGGCTGAAGCTTCCAACAAAGTAGTCTTAGATGGCCTGAAAAAGAGGTTGGAAAAAGCAAAAGGCAAATGGTCTGAGGAACTTCCCCACGTTTTATGGGCTTAGCGAACTACACCTCGGCGATCGACTGGCGAAACACCTTTTTCCTTGGCTTATGGTATGGAGGCTGTAATCCCTTTGGAAATTGACCTCCCCACCATCAGAAGCGAAACTTTTGATCTAGACTTGAATGGCGAGGCCATATCCCTAGAACTCAACCTGGCAGAAGAAAGAAGAGAGAGAGCATTGGTGCACATTACATCGTATCAACAGGAATTGTCAAGGAAATACAATAAAGCGGTGCACCCCAGGCAATTCAAGATCGAAGATTGGGTACTGCGCAAAGTTATGGGAAACACCTTGATACCCGGAGATGGCAAATTAGGACCTAATTGGGAAGGACCATATAGAGTGATTGGTTTGGCTGGAAAAGGGACATATCACTTAGAAGATATGGATGGTAGAGCTATTCCATAGCCATGGAACACGACCAATCTAAAAGTATTTTATTTTTAGCTTTTTCTTAAACACTTGTAATTTTTTCTTTTTCAATAAAACAAGTAGACTTTTTTTCGGTAAAAAATTGTTCATTTGTTTGTAAAAGTTGATAACCCGACTGGAGGCAACTAAGAAGGTTGGCAGGTTTGACCAACACTTTTGATTCCTAAAGCTGAGATAAGGATTAAGGCTCAGGAAGGTTGGTAGGTTTGACCAACACTTAGTTCGTTCTTCAGCTGAGATAAAGATCTAGGCTTAAGAAGGTTGGCAAGTTTGACCAACACTTTTTTCTTTCTTCAACTGAGATAATGATCTATGCTCAAGAAGGTTGGCAGGTTTGACTAACACTTTTCTTTCTTCAGCCAAAATAAGGATCTAGGCTCAAGAAGGTTGGTAGGTTTGACCAACACTTAGTTGTTCTCCAGCCGTGATAAGGATCTAGGCTCAAGATGGTTGGCAAGTTTGACCAACACTTAATTCGTTCTTCAGTCGAGGTAAGGATCTAGGCTCAAGAAGGTCGGCAGGTTTGACCAACAATTTTTTATTCATAAAGCCAAGATAAAGATCACGGCTCAGGAAGGTTGGAAGGTTTGACCAACACTTAGTGCGTTCTTCAGTCGAGATAAAGATTTAGGCTCTAGAAGGTTGGCAGGTTTGACCAACACTTTTCTTTCTTCAGCCGAGATAAGGATCTAGGCTCAAGAAGGTTTTCCTTTATTCAAGATAAAAATCGAAACAAAAATCTCGGTTACAAAGGTTCAGCAGTTTCCCAAGTTGTTCCACAGCCGAGATAAATATCTCGGCTGAAAAAGATAGGCAGGATAAGGTAAGGCCGAGCTAACTAGGCTAGCTAGGCTTGCAGTAAAGATGAAACACTATAGAGAGGAAAAGTGAAGTAACCAAGCAAGAAGATGTTGAAAAAACACTGGAAAAAGGAAATAACCAAGCGAGCAGAAACAAAAAAAAAGTGTTTCATTCATTAAAAAGGTGATTACAAGAGGCGGGACTGATAGTCCGGTTACATTTTCATAAAACAAAGAAAACAAAGGGGTTTCTTGATCAAGTGAACAAGACCTCAAGGTCAGCGTCTAGGTCACCCCGGTCTTCACCGCTAGGCAGGGCAGTTTCGGTAGCAACTTACTTAGCTCGGACATAGGCACCCCGTCAACCGTGCTGGCCATAGCTTGGCCGAGCGGATCCACCCGAGCAGGCAGGGAAGGCTGAAGACTGAGGTCAGTGCTGACAGAAGGGGCATTAGCTAGATCAGGGATCTCCTCTTTCTCCTCCCCCTCTTGAAGAAACTTCTGTTGGACCGTGTTGGCATAGTCGGTCATGTAGCTCGGTATGAAATGAAGGGGAGGGTTCACAAAACTTTCAGAGTCATACCCCTGATCGAGCTTAGCAGCCGCAACCTTCCACCCGCATTTGAAGAAAATATCTTTTGCTGCTTCGCACTGCTGGATGTAAGCTTCTTCCCCCTCCTTGTAACCTCGGTCTTCTGCGTCTTCCGTCTTCTTCTTCCACTCTTGGATCTAGGCATTCTTTTTTTTTTTCCAACTTGGCCAGCTCGTACAAATACCGGTCTTTTTTCTGGGCCAAAGCCTTTTTCTTGTTAGCTTAGGTCGTATTGACTAGCTCGGCCAGTCGCTCATTCTCTGCAACTGCTGTAGCCAGTTTTTCCTTTACCTCTTTCAGCTCGGCTACCTTGGCGTTTGAATTAGCCACGACCGACCGCGCTATCTTTCTCAGTTCAAGCACATGTTTGTGCGCTACATGGTTTTTTTTCAGTGCCTGCGAGTTAAATGAAGGGGTGTTAGGCTGCAAACCGAGCAAAATTAATAGACTTAAAATAACAAGTAGAAGACTTACTAGCACCATGGACTTCGAAGCCGACCGAATTGCCTTTAGCTCGGTCAAGTGATCGTGGTTCTCCATATCAGTTGGCAGGCAGAGGCTTTTGGAAAGGTTGAACGCGAGCATATGGTCCTTATCTGTAATAACCCAACCTGTAATATACTTAATTACGCATGCGATTATGTGTTCGATATGAATTTGTATGTTTAATTATGTTAAAAGGTTTGAGAAATTATAATTATTATGAATTAAATCTATTTACGAGGTATCCAATTTGAATATGAAATTTATTGACAAGGATTTTGGATTTGATTTGAAATTGAGGGCCTTGGTGATTTACGAAACAAAAATTGATGATGATAATAAATTTAATTTAATATTTGGAACCTCCTTGTTTTATTTTGGGACATTGATTGAAGTGGTAATATAATGATAAAGTAGGAGTGAACCAAGAATTTAATTCGGATAATTTTTCCTACGAACAGCCGTCACTCTTTTGCCCTTTTCTTTTTCCACACTTTGAATTTGGGTGTGAGGCTAAAACCATTGGAAAGCTTATTTCCGGTGCTTCGATTTGGACACAAGAACGACCTAGAACGGAGTCCGGATGAGAGAGTTATACTTGTTTGAAGTTTTGGAATCTGTGCTGGAAGCAGGTACGCTCGAGCGGGAAAAGAGATGCTCGAGCGGACCACGCGAATTCAGCAAGTTTAAAGGCACTTTTCTAGACCATTTTTCACATTTCCATCTCCTCTCTTCATTCCTCTCACCCTTAGTCCGAAAACCCTAGGTTTTTGACTCCAAATATCTTCAATTCTTCTAAGTTTTGGCCAAGATCTCTTACCAAAACGTGAAGAAGGCTTGAAGCTCAACATTTTCAACCAATTGGATTTTGGATTTGCAAAGGATTCTTCTCAAAGCTTTGTTTTTTTTTTTTTCTCGATTCTTGAGGTAGGGGTCCTAGTTCTTCTTCAATACTTGCATTAATAGATAGATTTGTGGTATTTTGATTATATAAATGCAAAATCTCCACTTTTGAGCATATAGTGTTATATCATGGAATTTGGGGGTTTAGGGTTTGAAGTGTTGGGATTCAATTGTTGAGTTAAGATTATGGATTATGAACCTTGGGTGTATAATCAATGGGAAAATTGAAATAGAAAGAAGTGGTGTGAGAAGTTTTAATTTTTTTTAGAAGTCTTGATTTTTCTTGAAAACCCTAAGTTGATTCATGATAATAATTAATGATTTCGCCCAAATTGAAAGTAGAATCATGAAATTGAGAGGTTGAATTAGATATATACAAGTTTAATTGGATTTTGGAAGTGTTTGAAAATTATGTTAAAAATTAGCGATTGAATCTTTATTATGGATATTGTAAATTTACATGCATCATAGATTTCTTGAGATTGACTTTATGTTTTGATGAAATAAGAACTAAGCTTTGGAAAATTATGAATTTATGAACAAATGAGTTCAATTTTTGAATTAAAGGAGTTTTGATATAAATGATTTAAAATTGATCATAGTTTCTTGATTAATTGAGAGTTTGTGTGTGTTTAGACAAGCCATGTATGAACCCAAGTTTTGAGATTATATTTTGAAAGTTTAATTCATGTGTTAAAATTTGTGAGTTCAGAATTGGGCTTGGTATGAAGATCATGAATTAAATTTAAATTTGGACAAATGTGGAAATAAATTATAATTTATATTTGAGAATCAAAATTAGTTTGATTTTGAATTAAATTTCATGCAAATATTTTAGGAGGGACTTTATAGCTTCAAGTTATGCTTCATGAATAAATAAAAAAGATTTTTGAAACATGGAGAATTTGGCACCAAATCACACATGCATACATAATTCTATTGAGTCTCATGAATTTGAGTGTCATTTCCACAATTTGAGATTAAATTAGAGTCTACATTTCACATGCATGCACAATCCATGAAATGTAGAATTGATGTGCATGAGTTATGAAGTTATGGATATAAATTTGAAATAAATTGGGCTTATATGAATTTGAAGCCTATATTTCACATGCATGTATATTTCAAAATGACATGGACATTAATTTACATGAGCTTTGAAGTTATGAAGTGAGTTTGATATGATTCGAGTTTATGAGATGGATTTATGTAAAATTGAGATTCAAATCTTATAAAATTAGCCCTTATATTCATGTTAAAAGTTATATGGTGGAAATATGAGTCTTATGATATTAATTACATTGGTTGGAACCAAGTGTTGAAGCTCAAACATAATCTAGAAAAATCCAGAATTCGACCTGTCCGCTCGAGCGTGGAGAGTCCCGCTCGAGCGTACCCTGTTTTACTAGACTCCTCGCTCGAGCGTCAAAAGTCTCGCTCGAGCGTAATTTGCAAGCAACAAGTACTTTTCAAACCAAATCTCGAGCGGCCGAAGCTACGCTCGAGCGGAGAACCTTGTTTCAGAAATTTTAAAAAGTTGTTCTATACTTCGTTTTCCGTTCCCTTTCTTTCCAAAGCACTCTTAGGCATGCATTAACCATTGTAAATGAATTAAAGAACATGAAAGGAGCCTAAGAATGTTAAACAAGTTAAAGAACGGAATGAATTGTAATATGACCCAATATGTTATGAATTATGTAGGATCAAGTGCAGGGACAGATCAAGCACCAGAACACTGTGAGTAATAACTTAGTAAAGCTAAGTTCAAGATAAGATACTTTCCGCCTATGAAGTAAGATCTATTCAATGAGATGCTATGTTTTATTCCGTGAATAATTGTCCAACTCTGACAAGTATTTGTGACTTTATGCTATGATTCAAGTATGTTACAAGTGACAAGTATGTTACAAGTGACATTATGATATGATTTAAGTATGTTACAAGTGACATTATGATATGCTTCAAGTATGTTTCAAGTGACATTATGATATGATTTAAGTATGTTACAAGTGACATTATGATATGCTTCAAGTATGTTTCAAGTGACATTATGATATGATTCAAGTATGTTACAAATGACATTATGCTATGATTCAAGTATGTTACAAGTTCCCAGTCCGGAGGTTCCTTATGGAACTGACAAGCTATCTATACCTGGCTGGAGGTTCCTAAGTGGAACTGACAAGTTTACAAGTTCCCAGTTCGGAGGTTCCTTTATGGAACTGACAAGTTATCCTTACTCGGCTGGAGGTTCCTTTATGGAACTGACAAGTATGACCTTTAATGCTTTGTATGCGATTTGTAGCGCTAACGGATGAACCATGTCTGATCGAACATGAATTTTGATTTCTGTATATGACCTGAACAAGAATATGAATATGAACATGAATCTGTTATGAATCTAAATTATGGTTTTCTTAATCTGGTATGGACATCATTCACTAAAACCCTTTACTTTGTTATTATTCACTGGGCTCTAGCTTACTATATTATTTATGTATATAGGTGATTAAGTGCATGACCAGGCTTGGAGGCGTTTGCTTGGAATCAGTTTTTGACCTCCAACCTATGTGCCTCCCGTGGAGGTTTTAGACATGTCTAGTGGTTATGGCTAAGTGTATAAGTTGAAGTTTTGTTTTTCTGTTCAGTTAGACAAGTCTTTGTGTATTTTGTAAATATGGCTAAGTCCCTTTTTGTCTAATCTGTATATATATGATGACGTATGAATGATGTGTAAATATGTAAAAAAAAAAAAAAAAGTTTCAAAATCTTTTTTGTCTCATATAAGTCTGCACAGCTCAATGGATGATGTATATTTGTTATCTACTTTCGCTAGCCCCTAATATTATGTTAATATGTCTCAGAGGCTTTCAATAATCCTAGGATTACTGGCCGGTTACGATGCTAAACCTATAGGGGTGGGTTTGGGTCGTGACATTATCAGCAACCACCGAGTCCTTGGTGGACACAACAAGGTTCTTGTAGGACATTGCTGGAGCCTATTCCGAAGGGCTCGCTTGGTTAGATTGGGCAGGTTCTGGGTTCGGCACCACAGGATCAGGAACCACAGTCTCTTCCTCATCCACCAAATGTTGCGGCTCGGTCAACGAGGTGCGAGAACGCTTACTTGGCCGAGACGTGGTTCCCTTGGTGGTTGGAAGGGCGACAACAATCTCACGCGGTTGACCGGAGGAATCTTGTTCGGCTCGGATCTTGGCAGAAGTTTGTTCGGTGATAAGAGCTCGCATGACCCTCCTTTTTTCCATTTCTTGTTCTTCGATGAGGGGAATGAGGTTGATCTAAGGTAAGCTGGGATCCGGTTCAGGTGAAGATTCAAGCAGGAAGTCTGTGACTTTACTTTTTCTCTTGCCACTATAGTAGTACGTTGGCACTACTCCTAGAAGCTCGGTCCAATCATGGTGGTGATACCGTAAGGTAGCTCGTAGTGTGGCTTGGTTAGCGTATGTGTAGTCTATCTTCAATCGATTCAGATCTACAAAGGGAAAAAAGGAAACTCAAGTGTTAGTACGACTGTAGAATGGTGTTAATTATTACCACAAACCGAACTATGCTCACCAGGACTTCCTGTATTCCAGTTGATGTTATAGCCCGATATTTAGGGCTCCTGATCCTCAAAGTCACCAGAGACCCAGAGAAAATCGTCGTCATTCAGGTCCTTGTCTGGTGTACACTTGATGATTTTCTCTTGGCCCTTTTTGATACGTAGGTAATGGACCCAACCGTCGTCATTTTGACCGAGCGAGTATTGATGAAATAGCTTGGCCAATCCTTGGTTGAGGCCGAGCCTGTGGTTTGGCTCAGCAATTCCATTAATTACCCTGTACGTGTTTGTAGACAATTGGGTGGGACATAATCTGGTTTACCTAAGAAACTTGCATATAAGGGGCTGGACAAGGAATCTGAGCCCGGCCTCTATGATGGATATAAGTGTAAAAGGGACGAAGCCCGGTTTGCCTCAGGGCGTGGAGTTTAGTTCGGCTAACTCAAATTGTACATCGTCAGGGATGGTGTATTCCCATAAGGGTGTCTTTAGGTTGTTTATAAAAATCTGCTCGACACCTTAGCCCGGCCTTGTGGTGAATGGTGTGCTTGGATAAAACCTAATCAAAGTCTGCATAGTGAAGAAACATAGAATGTGTTATGGCCAGCTAGTGACCGGGCTAAGGCATTAGTGTAAATTAGTTTGTTCGGCTAAACAGTGAGGCTGGGTTACGGTCGTGGTTAGATGTTCTTTTAGTTCAGTGGTACACATCTAAATGAGCACAAACAAGTTTGTAGCTCGGTTCCAGTATGATTTTGGATCAAAACCAAAATTTTGGTTGGATTTCAGTTCCAGGTTGGGGGTATTTTTCTCTAAGGAATAAACTTGTGGGAGTTTAATATAGTTCTGAGTTTGTTTTTGTATACAACAAATGCAAAAACGTTACAGATGCTATTGAAGTATTATCAATGAATTTACAGTCCCAGAGCATGGAAAGTCATATAGAGTGCGAAGAAGTGCAGGCGACTTACCAGTTTTTGAATGAAGAAAGCAACAGTGATAGGTAAAAAGAGTTCCAGCAACAGTGCTTAAGCTCAATTTGTTGATGACAACGAAGGTCCCAGGGTTTGAAGAACTCAAAAATGCAGGATTAGAGTATAGGTCGCAAGAATTTTTCAGGCTTGAAGATAAAATGATAAACGATGACTGTTAGAAGGGAAGGGACTATGTATGTAATGGAGGTAAAATAGCGGGTCTTGTCAAATTTTTCTTGAGAAGTGTGAGACAACTGTTACAGTACAAAAGGGCAATTAACGCACGCCACGTGTCCCAGTAAGGACACGATGTCAAATATATGAGACGACAGGCTGCTCAACCAGCGTGGGTTTTAGAGGCCAAGCTAAACTTAGCTTGGTTGGATAAAACATTTTGGACTCTGTCAGTTGAGTATTCTGGCTCGGTTAGTTTGAGGCATTTTAGCACAGCTGAAAGACAATAATCCCAATCACGCTGCGTAGATGGAATTAAGGGGCAATTGAGAGGGTAATTTATGTGGATAAATTGGGCCGAGCTAAGTCCCTTATGTTTTAGATATTTGGACCGAGCTGTGGGCCAGGGTTGGAACTGCGATAGCCCGATCCTGGGCCATCTAGGCATTAAGCTAGTTAAAGGTGCCTCGAGGGTCTTGACCGCATTGACTAGAGCTAAGTCCTGGGGTAGACCGACATGTTGGCAAAGAAGAAGGCCGAGCTGTGTGTAGTTCAGTATTGGGCCCTCTTGTTGTGATGGCTACCGCGACTCTACCTAAAGTAACTCAGAACCAGGGAAGCTCGATTGATTGTAGTACCAACCAAGGTAAAAGAGCTAGTTCACTTAGCTTGCAATATTTAGGGTGTTGCCAAGATAGATATTATCCTTGGGAGTGTGATTCCTAGGAGGGCGCTGCTAGGGAGAGTTGGAGTCCTACTAGGATTGTGCCAGGCGGAATTTATAAAAGCTCATAACAGGACCTATGGAAAGGTATCACAATTCTTACTTTCAAATACATAGCGCTTTTGTGTCTATTGTCTATTTGCTGACTTAGGCATCGGAGTGGTTTCGGCACACCCCCGTCGGCTAGCTCACGTTTGTGCTTTCAAGTGGCAAAGCGACGACATTTAGAGGAGTGCAAAATTGATCAACAAGATTATACGAGAAGATTATTTCTGTGCTCGTACAAAAAGTTAGATACAAAATAAACAAAACTGAGCCTTCAGCTCCATAATTCTCCCAAGCTAAGTCCTTGGTGGAGGCATATCATTAAAACCAGAAAATGATTTTCCCAAGTAGGGTGAGCCAAATCCCAGTAGAAACAATCTAACACAATATATGAATCCTAACAAAGATATAAGTATAACATGCATACACAATGCCAATGAACAAATCATTTATGACTCTTTTATAAGGCCACATTACGCCAAGCTTTATATCTCAATCCGTCTAATCTCAATTCATGAGTCATTTCCATTTCATTCAGACAATCAAATTGAGGATACAATTCAATGGGTCTCTAACCAACACAACCATTATACAAACATTTCTATTTGTCATTTTACGGATATTTCTTCCACAGGAATCGGCACCCATGTATACGCGCTGTTTTTGAGACTTTCACCCTGGACACACAGGCTAACTTAATTTAATGGAGTCCATCCTTTTTTTTCTCCCAAACATGGAGTACATCCACTTTCTTCTCCCAAACATCATACATTTACAATGTATTAAATACAGCCATATTTAATGACAGCGGATAAGAGACTAGTTTCAATTTACCTAATCCTCATGCAATTTCTACAACAATACAACTATCCTCTACCGATAGGCCAAAACAGATATTTCTAAATAGATATATAAATCTCCATGATAGATAAATTATCAAAATTTTCATAGGTGAAAGATAATACACATCCAAGTCCACCATTTATATAAACATCCATCCAATTCCACATTCCCAATACCAATCTCATTTATTTATACAAAATAACTATTTGAGACATTTTAAGGCAAAACTCCCATCTCTTCCAAAATGCATCCCAAGTACCCAAATCAAAAAAATTATCACAATACAATCTCATACCTACCCTCATAACCATTTTAATACATACATTTGAAAAACCCCTCTTTCCAAATTCCAATATTGCTTACATATCACCAAATAGCCAAGTTAAAACCCATAGAAGAATGTAGAAGATCTCTAACTCGAGTTTAGAAGACCAAGGAAGTAATGGAGGAGCTTCAAAGACACCGAAACCAAGCTCTATTTGGATCAAAACGTAGCCCTTGAGGTGCTCTACCTTTTTAATAAAGGCATACGAGTAGAGAACCACCAAATCTAGGTGAAAATGTAGAGAGAGTGAGTTTTAAAGAGAGAGGCTCTAGATCTAGGGTTTTGAGAGAAAAAGATGTGAAAAAGTGATGTAGAAAGGTACTGCTGCGAACTGATATACGTACAGTCCACTCGAGCTTAAGAAGTGATGCTCGAGCGTTAGACACAATAAGTTGTTCCGCTCAAGTGCAAGAAGTCTTGCCCGAGCACAGAATACACACTCCCAGTAGTTTTGCAGACAGCAGACCAACGCTCGAGCGCAAGAAAGACCGCTCAAGCTGAGACCGCTCAAGCATAGGAAACATCGCTCAAGCGTAGAATACACTCTGCCAGTAATTTTGCAGGCCTACAAAAGTACTGAGAGTTCACAAAGCCCACTCGAGCGCAGGAAGTGTCGCTCAAGTGGAGGAGAAAAATTCTGGGCAACAAAAGTTCAAGCTACTAACCTGTTTCAAACGCAACCAATACAACCCAATAGCCCAAATCAAGGAGGGAGAAGAGGAACAAGACAAGAACAATAACACAGAGTCATGAAACCCAAGTCCAGAATATCAAATGGGTCGGGTCTAAAACCAGAATCGCTATAGGATGATTAGAAGGCTTAATTATGTCTTAAAACGTGATCTAGTTAGGGTTAGGCTTAAGTAGAGCTAGATTGATATAGAGTACAAACAAAATTCCTAGATTCTTGGTACTTTAGGTCAAAGTTCTTCCACGATTCATGAAATTTGTCTTCAAAGTACACCACATATATTTTTGCATGGGTGATTATTTAGTATTCCTGGAGTATGGACACGTGGTGCTCCATAAGGTTTTGATTGGTAGAGAGGGGTAAGGGCCCACAATTTATGTTGGGGATGGAGAAACAACATGGGGGCTAAGTAATTGGTGATTGGCTTGGAGTATGGCCACGTAGTGTTTTGGGATTATTAAATAATTTCCGTTTTTGCATAGGGTGGTTGGCCATGTGCTATGCGATTTGAGAGATTTTTCTTTTTATTTTGTGTGCAATGCACAGATATAATGTAGATATTTTGTGTACAAAAATATTTGATAAGGAAAATGTATAATTATATGTATGTGTATGTAATGGTACTTGACTTGGGGTCAAAGTGTAATTCTAATATAGTGTGAGGACTATGGCTTAATTTATGAATTAGAATACCTATCTTAAGTGTAGAATTTAATTAAATAGTGTTAGAAAAAATAATTTGGTTAAAATTATCTTGCTTTGAATTAAAAGACGTATAACCGAATGGAAATGATAAAAATTGAAAATTAGAATTTTGAGCGATCAATCTATAATTAGAGAGTTAATTAATTAATATTAGGGTATTTAGAAGTGATTTCTAAGTTATAAGGATTGATTAGGGTTTGCATGATTCTGATTGACAAGCATTGTCGATTCTAGGGTTGAAATTGCGAATAAAAAAGAAACGGAGGGCTTTTATTATAATCATCTAAAAGTAAGGGCCTTAATAGAATCTACAAAAGTCAGGGGCCTCATAACCTATCCCCCCCTTAAAGAAATTCCGTTCTTGAAATTTAAGTCATTCCTCAAGTCTCGAAAAGTTGTGGATAATTTGCTCACATTGTATCCTTACGCTTCTAGGTAAATTCTACCAATGTACTTTAATCATTTGGATTATCTCCTTATCTTAAGTTCTTATCCCTTCTGTCCAAAGCCACCATTGGTCTCGTTCTAATAGTAGCGTTTTGAATTGAATTTCTCCCTAATTAATGACGTAAGGGGGTGCGTCCATCTTCTGTGGTTCTCAAAAATTTTGAATTGATCGTCGTACAAGTAATGATGTTGCTACCTCATCATGAAGGCCCATGTTGCCAATTCCCGATGTGGTGTTCCACATACTTCTTAAGAATATATATGTTGCGAAACTCCAACATAAACAACCAAAAAATAATTTAAACAAAAAAAATAAATTTGAATATTACTACAACTAATGTAAAAAGTTTGGAGGTTCCTTTAAAAACAACAATAAAAAATGCCTTCACTACATATACACAAGTATATAGAGAAAGAAAATAAAATTCATTAAACCCTAGAATCCTACAACTGTCTGATCGATTATGGGGTTGTTGATGATTGAATGTAACTCTAGTCTTAACCGCAAAGTTTGAACAAAACTTTATACTCAATATGTGAACACTAAGAAAAACGATGGCATGTTAGAATATATAGTTGAAGTGTGAGGCATTTGAAAATAAGATAGAACTGAAATTGGAGATCATTATCAAATAGAAATGAAGTTGAAAATAATTATCAGATTAAAGTGAAATTTAAAATAAAATAATCATTTGAAAAATATGATAAAAATAAAGTTGGAGATAATGATAGGATTGCAGATACAAAATAAATAAATAAATAAATAAAATGAGGTAATAAGAAATTGGAGAATATTAAGTAAATAAATATAAAAAGAGATAAGGATTTTTAGATAATAAGGAGATTTTAAGAATTCAAATTTTAAAATAAAACAATATATGAGGAAAAAAAATAAGATACTTTTCATTAGGATCAGTTAGTTAGATAGACATAGAATACAAGAAAGTGAAAGAAAAAGAAAAAAATAATTTTTATGTGTTTGTTTAAACTGAGAATCCTAGAAAGTAATGAAAATTAAAATTTTCTGTACAACTCAAATTAGGTTAGTTAAACTTAGGATTTATTTTTTCCCACAAAACTTGACAATGCTTCTTTTATTTTCGTCTTTACACATGTTTCTCTCCACAACTCCCTGTTATGCGGTAATTATATTTTTTCCCATCATTTTCTTGCAAAATTTTTGCATCTATTCAAATGCATGAAAGAAAACAAATTTTTATTTCATTTTTCTTTCTTTCACTTCACTTTCTACCATTTTTACTTTCTATCATTATTTTCTTTCTAAACAAAAGGAGCCTTGGAGAAAAATAAGGATAAAGGAAAATTGAAGACCAAACTTTGAGAGAGAGAGAAAGAGAATCTTAACTCTCTTTTCAGAATTGGGTATTGAGACTTCAAAATTTTAGGAAATACACTACATTTCCTTGTAGATATAGCATAGATAGTATAGATAGATAGAGATAGATAATTTAGTCATTAGATTTTATCTAATGTTTTAATATGATTCTCTCTTTATCTTACCGTTTAAAATTTGAATGAAAGTTAGAAAGAAAAAAAAATGTAATTTGTTATACATATTTTTTGGTTTAATACGTTAAAATGTACTTATGTGACATTCACACAAGCACTTCCTGTCTAAATTTTAACAATAAGTGATAGGAGAATCAATTTAAAAAGTAATAAATAAATAATCATCTATAATCCAATGCCATTTCAAAGCAAGTGAACTGAATCAAGTTTGAAAAACCTAATAATAATAAAAAAAATGGTAATATTATCGCATCAAACTTTGTGTCACGACCCAAAAATTACCATCATTTTATTAGTTACAAATCTATTATTATCATTCAATTCCATAACCTTAATAAATTCCAAATAAATAAGACAATAAATTATAAATCAAAAACCCATCTATTTCTCGCAAATCCATCATCTCATGCGTTACAACAAATTATGGTACAAGAAGCTATATACAAAAAATATATATCAAATTGCCCTAGAGGCTTACACATTTCAAGGTTAAGGGCCTTGATCACAAAGAAAATAAAATTCTATCTCGGCAGGCAAGCTCGTAGTTGAAACATGAAACATCAAAAGTGCTTTAGTGCTCCATCTAGAACTCCATATACTTCTCAACAAACGAGTCACACCTTGATCACCTGGAATTTGGGAATATACAACCCATAAAACATGAGTGAGCAATGACGACCAATAGGATATAAACTTAACAGACAATAGATATATATATATATATATAAAGCTCATGTTGGTTATATTCATGCAGCACCTCATAATGTGTAAGTCTTGTAACTTTATTTGACATTTAATACTCAATGTAAACTTTAAGCCCACGATTGACTTAACACTTGGACCTTAATTCTTCTTGAAAACATTTCTTCTTTTTTTTTTTTTTCTTTTTTTTCGTGTTTATAAAATCCCCAAACACATCTCATGAAAGGGCAGTTGGACACCTTCTACATTTTCGAAAACACCTCCACGTTTACCAGCCATCAAGCATGGAGGGGCAATTGGATACCTATTACATTTTTAAAACAAATACCTCCACATTTACCGGCTATCGAGCACGGAGGGGCAATTGTACACCCAACACATTTATTCAATTGTATCCCCCACATTTACCAGTGTTATGCACGGAAGGACAATTGGGCACTTTAACCATATACCAATGACATTTCTACATTCTCTGGCCTCCGAGCACGGAAGGGCATTTGGGCACTTCAACACACACACAACACGTTCTAAATTTGCACACACCCAATTACAAAACCCAACACTTAATCCAACACTCTGCGGATACAATGCAATGCAAGAGTTCATAATGTTGTAACTTAACTAAAGTCCAATTCAATCACACACAAAAAATCATCCAATGAATACGATATGAAATATATGTATATATATATATATATTTCCGTGTTCCCATGTCATCCCTGCCATCAATTTTAATTATATACTAATTTGTAAATTGAACCTTTCAACATTTCTGGATTTTCCACCCAAAACAACTTCCTTAAATCATCCATTAACATCATCATAACACCAATCTCATTCCACATACGGATTCTCAAGAAGATTAATTGAAATTTCCACATAAAGTACAATTTTAATTCAAACCCTCATTTAAAGACAAAATCCCAAATCTAGTGTTTCAAGAAAAATTAGGGGGTTTCTTAATTTCATCATTAAATTCACCAATCATCAAATATTACTCATCAATATCTTAAAACATTTGAAGAATTTCAGAAGTTTGAGTGAAAACCCCAATTTTTGAATATAAACATCTTTTAATTAAAGATTTCAAACTCAAATCAATCCTTACTTCCTATAATACAACAAAAATCATAAATGATTAAGGTTAAGAGAACTCCCTACCTCAAGAAGGTGAGCAAACAACGAAGGCCCAAGCAAGAACTCCGACGAATTCTCAATCCAATCGGTCAAAAGAAAGATCTTCACTCCTTCACTAATCTTGCATGATCTAAGGTGGATCCTTGGTGTAATCAGGTGAAATCAAAGGTTTTATGGCTAGGGTTTTCAGACATGAAGAGATGACAGAGAGAAAAGAGAGAAAAATGAGAGAAAATGAACAAAAAGTAAGTTTTATACATGCTAATCCCGAATAGACCGCTCGAGCCACCACTCTTGCACTCGAGTGAACACAATCAACTCTCAGAATCTCAAGCCTGCAAAAAAAAGTACTGGATGCCTCGAAAGACCGCTCAAGCAAACAATCCGTCGCTCGAGCGAATAGAAGAAGGAATTTTTTTTTTTTTCCAGAGTGTTACACTTTGAATGCATATCCTAGCATTTTTTCATAGTTCAGTTATTGGAGATGGGGTGGCTGTTTGTGCGGGGCACATCAATCACTGTTGTGCGGTCATTAGGGCCTATTTTGGAGTCCGTTTCGATAATCCAAACCGTTCACTTTTTAGACTATATCGAATAGAACATACTTGTAAAAAAATCAAGTTGATCGGATATCGTTAATCATTCTATCGAATTGTATTTGTATCTACAAAAATAAATGACAAATGTGATTTGAAGTATAAAACTAAATACAAGTCTAAGTCGATGAAAGTGTTTACGATGAATATTTTTTTATGAATATTTACTTCAAGTTTTCAAAAAAATGACAAATGTGATTTGGAGTATACAACTAAATACAAATCTAAGCCGATGAAAAGGTTAATGATAATATTTTATGATGAATATTTGCTTAAAGTATAACGAAAACTAGACATAATAAATTTAAAAAATGAACAATCTAATGTAAAATTTTGTAATAAAACTTTATTATTATTTTTAGAGAAATGTTAGAAATTCACAATTTAAATTTATAAATTCATCTACAATCATGTGATAAGAGAATTGAGTTTTACATGATTAAATTTGTGACAAATAAAAAATTGACATATAATATATTATGTCGAATTATAAAAGACTTTTTACAACTCGCAAACATTTTTAATTGGATTTACACATGTATAATATTTATCTTTTTTCAAGCACTAACCACAAATTCATTCCTATTATTATAAATTATTATGAGTTTCTTTAAATGTCATCTACATGAGACATTCCATAATACACACTTGGTTTGACTTGGTTAAAAAAAAAAAAAAAACATTTGTATCATATGCCTTAATTATGACTTTTATAATTTTTTGTTTTAATCTATTGTAATATTGGTTTGACTTGGTTATGGTTCATTTCAACATTGGTTATGACTTAGTGATGATGTACTATACTTGTTATTTTAATTATGACCATTAGTTATGACTCATTATAATGTTGGTTATAACCTATTATTGTTGTTATTATGACCATAGAGATTTTTAGTTATGTTTGAAATGGTGTTTGATTTTGATTCATTGTGGTATTTTTAGTTATGATTAACAGTGACTTGGTTATGACACTTTATGGCATCAACATCACAAATTATCATTACTTGCATATGGTACACTTGTTTTGAGGGGGTGGGGTTGTATAGTAGAATAACGCCATACATAATGATTAGGATTGATTACATTTTTAGTTTTTTTAACTACACGTCTTGTGTCATTGTTTGATCTATAATATTTTAAGCGTACCAATTTGATCCCAAATATATTAATTTTGTTATTAAATAGTCCCTATCTCCATTTTTATCTACAATTGGTAATGGAAGTAAGGATATTTTCGTCAAACCACATTTAAAAAAATCAGCAAAATGAGAAGAAAAAAAAATCCCTAACATATGTTTGTTGTTTCATTTTGCTTCATGATATTTTCGATTATGGCAATTTAGTCCTCAATTTTTGTAGTGTCCCAAGTAGTTTGACCAAAATACCATTAGTCGTGTTATTAATTGTAGATAAAAATAGAGGTAAAGACCATTTAGCAACAAAATTAAAGATAAATTACCAACAAGTCTTAATAGTTGAACTTAATTCCCATCCAGTCCTATTAAAAATAAGGCCTAATAAAATCGTCGTTAAAAATAATTTTTTGTGATGATTTTTTGCATATTTCGCTAAAATTTAACAATTAGTGACTTTTTTCTATTACGGTTTTTATAAATTGTCACTAAAACTTACAATTAGTAACGTTTTTCTGGGACTAATTTTTCAAACTGTCGCTAAAAGTTGAAAATTAGTGATGCTTTTTTGTGATGATTTTTTAAACTGTTGGTAAAACTTATAATTAATGACATTTTTTGTGACAATTTCAAACTGCTGTTAAAAATTAACAATTAGTGACATTTTTTTTAATAATATTTGATGAAAAACATTATTAATTCTTATATGACCTAATGGACAATAAATTTACTTATTATGATTTACACATAAACCTTCCAAAATTAATACCTTAGGAACGAATTAATACATTTAAAATATTAAGAATTAAAAAAACACAAGATACGTTTTGGCCCAACTTGTTTATTGCTTCTGTCTCAGTCTTCACCTACCTACTAATAATTTTATGGAATTGGATTCTTAAAAATCCAACTAAAGAGATCCTGTCGAGACCTACCCACTAATAATTTTGACCAAGGATCCTCACTTTGGATCCTCTCTTCTGCTCTTTACTTGGTGGGTTATTAGGCTTAATTTTGATAATTCGAACCGTTCACATTTTAGGATTTGTCATGCATATCATATTTATAAAAAATCAAGTTGATCAAATATCGAAAACCACGTGAACTAAAAGTTTTATTAAACCATAAAATTGTTTATTAATTTTTTTTAATAAACAATTTATGGTTATTCCGATATTCAATCAATTTGATTTTTTATAGGTATTATATACATGAAAAATTCTAAAATGTGAACGGTTTTAATCATCGAAATTGGGCCCGATGACCCACCAAATAAGATCCAAGAAGAACATCCAAGGAGAGAATCCTTGCTCGATAATTTTATGGAATTGGATTCTTAAAAATCCAACTAAAGAGATCTTGTTGAGTCTAGTAGATATTATGCTATGTTGGAAGATTTGAATAATTTATTTTATAAGAATCACTAAATACATATGTAGAAAATAAAAGTAATATGATATTTGTAATTTCATAATTCAATTATTTTAAAGAATAGACAATCCGGTTAGTTCAAAAAAAGACAATCCCCATTAAATTTTTGAACACAAATTATAATATGATCATATAATTATTAATATTTGTTTAAATTTTTTTAGAAGAATATTATATTAAATAAATCTACTAGCTACTATCTACTACCTACTACTATTATAAAAGTGTGAAGAATCTATATGTTTTCTACTTTTTTCATATTTTCTAAAAGATATGAAGAGTCCTATGTAAACCATCTCTTTATTTTTAAAATTTTATATTTCTTTAGTTTTGATGATAAAAGATACTAGAATTTTCTCGTATTTTATATTTAAATTATACTTTTATATGAAAATCTAATATCTAATAATCTAAATAAAATTTAAAAGTAAAATATTGGCAAAAAAAAAACTTATAAATTCAAACATGTACTGATTTTTTTATTATATATATTTTTTGTTATTATTTTTATTTAATATTAATATTTTTTTTTTCAAAACGAATACACAAATAATTATTTTTAAGTATATTTAAATTACGTGAATCTAAATCTAAAAGTAAAATTAAAAAATAAAAAAGTATTATGAAATTAAGTGATTTTAAAAAGAACATAGAAGGGTTATTAAAAAAAAACAATGTCAAAGACAAAAAATTTGAAAATAAAAAATTCAAAATAAAAGTCTGAAAAAATAAACACTATAAATTTCTTTTTTTTTAAAATCTTTCTTCACTATTGGGTTCATTTGGCATGAAGGTTAGGTTTGGGTTGGGTTGGAGCTATTTTAGTCACAAAAAGACAAAATAAGATTTTTAGCCCAATAAGATAAAATGTCACATCCAAACTATAATTATTTCATTTTTTCTCTCACAAAAGTCAAAAAAAAGCCAAAAAGCTTATCCCAAACATAGCCAAAAGTCAACCTACATCCCAAATGAAGACATTATCTAATTTTACACAAATTATTCACAAATTCTTTGTGAATTTAGTAATTTAATTAAAAAATAGTATATACACACAAAAATGTAATACTAAACATCTACATTATGACCAACCATTTAATTATGAATAATTAACGTTTCATTGTTACCTGTATTATATTGTTACAAAAGATTTCATATATTACTTTTATGATATCTTATATATATATATATATCAATATCTACATATAAATATATATATATATATATGTAAATGTATATATTACTACATTCATACATTGTCAATTTGTAATGCTATATTACTATCAAATACTTTAAGTTTTTAACATATATCGCTTTAGTAATATGGTCATATATATTTGCTATGAAAAAATTGCGCAATTGTGTATTGTTCTCCTATGAACTTATGTTCAATACATATATACATACATGTCATACAAACAAGTGTCCACGACAAACACTTTTAATAACAAATCAAGATTGCAAAACACCATCATCACGGCAATAATTGTACTTTTTTCCCCTTACAAAAAAAAATCATATTATTGAGGGAAAATATATATTAATTCAAAAACGATATATCTGCTTCTAAGAGTCCCATATAAATATAAACAAACCGTCTTCTTATCAAAAAAAAAATCTCCCTATTTTTTACGTTGACGATGATTAAACAAAACATAATTACTCTTTCTTATTATTATATTTTTTGTTGTTGTTGTTATTATTATTACTATTATTATTTAATATTAATAATCGTTTTTCAAAAAGAATAAACAACAAATTTTTTTCTAGGTATATTTAGATTAAGTGAATATAAATTTAAAAGTAAAATTAAAAAAAAAAAAAAAATTATCCATAAATCCCATATGTGGGTATATTGATGCATTTAGTCCTAAGAGTTTTTTTTTAAAAACCAATTAGTCCTTTTTGTTTTAGAAAGTTGTATTTATTTGATTTGATGTCATTTCAGTTTAGTGAATGCCTTTTTGTAATTCATTTTTCCAATTTTTTGATTCTTTTTGGGATGGGAATGGAAAGGTAAGGTGTGGAAGATTTTTTTTGGGGGGTTTGTGGCTGAAATATTGGTCGTGGAACATGAAAATCTACATTTCCATTGTTACATTAGAGTGTTACATTAGAGTTCTTCATTTGAAAAAATGCACTAAGGAGCTTTTGTATGTTACATTGATTGAAGTGTTACGTTTGGGAAAAAATACACAAAGTATAGCAATTCCGGTTTTGACTCGACCTTTATTGTATTTCGGACTCGGATTTCGTGGCTTAATATTGTTATTCGTGTCTCTTTCCCTCTTTTTCCTTTCCTATTTGAGTACTGGAATGTCTTGGGCATGTTTGGGACAGGTTAGTTGCTAGTTGGTCTAGAATGTTGTTGCCCAGATTTTGGCTTCTTCGCTCGAGCGAGGCTTCTTGCGCTCGAGCGAGTTTTGTGAACTCCCAGCATTTTTGCAGTGCTGCAGAGATTCTGGGAGGGTAGTGTTTTTCGTTTGAGCGAGGCTTCTTGCGCTCGAGTGACAGTGTGCGTCTGTAAAACTTTTGAAGGTGTGTATTCTGTGCTCGAGCGACACTTTTTGCACTCGAGCGAGGTCACTTATTATGTCTAGTCGCTCGAGCGACAACTCCTTCGCTCGAGCGAGCCTCGCGTATATCATATCGCAGCAGCTCATTTTTACATAGAATTTTTGTATCTTTTCACTCAAAAACCCTAGATCGGCTCTTTCTCTCTCTAAAAAACGACCTCTCTCTACAAATCTCCTAGGATCTAATGGTCTCTCTATAACGATCCCGGTTTCTAACTTGACCTTTCTGGTGTATCAGACTTGGGTCTCATGGTTGTATGTTGTTGTTTATGTCTTTCCTCCTCTTACTCTTTGAATTTGAGTTTTGGAATGTCTTAGGCGTGTTTCGAACAGGTTGGTTAGTACTTAGTAGAAAATCATGTTGCCCAGATTTTGGGTGGTCCGCTCGAGCGGGTGTCAGTGCGCTCGAGCGGAGTTTGCATTCATTCAGTTTTTTGTGCGTCTGCAAAATATACTGCAGAAGTGTTTTTTTTGCTCGAGCAGATATCTTTACACTCGAGTGGGTCTGAGCTCGAGCGGCCCTCTTCGCGCTCGAGCGGGTGTCTGAAGTCTGTAAAAATACTGGAGAAGTGTATTCTATGCTCAAGCGGGTCTCTTTGCGCTCAAGCGGGTAGTGCCTTGCTGTTGTGTCTTGGCGCTCGAGCGGGCTTTATTGCGCTCGAGCAGGTATAATTTTGGTGTCTTACGCTCGAGCGTAAAACTCTCTGCTCGAGCGGACTGTGCGTATATCAGATCGCATAAGTGACATTTTAAATCACTTTTTCGGCCCTCACTCTCTCTAAAACATTTCAAAACCCTGAGTTGAGAGCTTCTCACTCTAGAATAGCCTCTCTCTCTACATTTTAGCCTTGATCTAGCGAGACCCAACTCTTGTGTCTTCATTAAAAAGCTTGAGCTCTCCAAGACCTCCATTTTCATCCGAATAGAAGTGAGTTTCATCAACTTTGGAGTTCACCTCTTGCTTGGCTCGTCTTCTCTTCTTGAGGTAGGGATAATCTACTCATTTCTATATGCTTTAACATAAATTTTGGTCATTTTGTATAAATGGTGGGATTTGGGAGTTTTGGGTGAAGTTTTGGTTTTTGATTGAATTTATAAAAGAGGGGTTTTCCATTTTTGGAGTTCCATGTATATGTGTGATCTCAAAAATGATGTTATTGTGCATAATGGGTGAGATTTGGCCTTAGGTGCAATCTTTGAGAAAAAAGGGGTAGAAAGCCCTAATGTGTCTTATGTAAATTATTTGTGAAATTGATGAAATCAAAGTAGAAATATGAAATTGGTTTGGAAAAGTATGAAATTGGGAGAATATGAGATGGAATGGTGTTGTTGGTTTGATAAACATACACCTATGGAAAATGTGATAGTTTATCTGTTTGATAAATTCATTATCTGTTTAGAAATAATTGTTTTGGGCTATCGGTGGAGGATAGTCTTGATTGTTGTAGACACTGCATGTTGATTAGGGAAAATTGAAACTAATCAATCGAATTATGTCATTGAATGTGACGGTGGAATTAACACATTGAATATGTGAATTGTTGGGTCATTGTATATGACAACTTGTTAAATACATTGTATATGTATATTGTATGGGAGGAGATAGGGGATGTACTCCATTGTGTGGGAGGAGATAGGAGATGGACTCCATTGATAACTAAGTTGACCGGAGTGTCCTGGGTGAAAGTCCCGAAACTTTATTTATTTATGGGTGCCGGTTCCCTCGAACGTAGTTCCGTAAAATGGCAATGTTATGGAAGTGATGACTGATGTTTGTTATTGAAGTGTTGTTATATGAGTTGTAGTCTCATTTTTGGATGATTGAATAATATTGAACTATGTCAATGAACTGACTTGAGTAATAAATGGAAGTGAATGGATATATGGGAACCAATGTTGTTTGACTATGGAAAAAGGTTTGTGATAGTTCCGAATTGTCAGACATTTATCAAATGCTAATGTTTTAGTTAATTCTCATATTATGTTTAGCATATCACTACTGGGCTTTGGCTCACCCTATATAGGATACCATTTTTAGGTATAGGTGACATGCCACCTCCAAGGAATTAGCTTGGGAGGTTTTGGGGCCAAAGTCTCCGTTTTGGGTTGTTTTTCTTTGTGTACACATGTTTTTATTTCCAAGCCGAGGGCTTTATATGTAAAGGGCTTCTGACCCTCTTTTGTTGCAGCCAAGTGTTGACTTGGAAAGTTGTAAGCCCGTAGGGCATTTACTTTTGTTGTCAACATGTAATATTTTTTGTAATGAACACTCTGATGAATGAAAATATAATGTTTCTTATATGACCTTGGTTATTATGAATGAATAACTTATGGCTTTATTTATAAGGGCGTGACACTCTCTACCCTACTCCCTTTGATAAAGAGTTGGAGCATCTCAAGAGCTACTATTTCATCCGATTAAAGTTTGATTTTGTCACTTTTAAAGTTCCACCATTTCTCCTTTGGACTTCTACACTTGAGGTAGGAATATTCTACAATTTGTTATGAGCTTTAACCTAGTTATTTGTTGTTATGTATTGCGCTGTTTGGGAAGTTTGGTTTTTGTTTTATATTTTTATTTTTTTTCCATTAGAAGACAAATTGGTTACAAAATCAAAAAAAACCAATCCAAACAAAATATCACATCAAACCCCATAATCATTTCACTTTTTATCTCACAAGCATCACATCTAACCACAAAAAAATCCAACTATCTTCCCAAACACAAAATTTTTTTTCTCCAATAATATCCTACAACTAAAAAAACCTACAAAAAAAAACCCACTTCCCAAACACCCACTATATATGGTGAGATTTGGGGTGTTTGGAGAAAACCTCGAGTTTGGGTTCATGATTTAGAAAGAGAGGTTTCTAAGTTGTGTTATATAATTGATCATGGGGTTTGGATGTGAGGTTGTTTTGTGTTAAAATAGATGATTTTGACCTTTGGGCCAATATTTGGAAAATGAGGAGTTTTGCCCTAAAATGTTTGGAATAATTTATTTTGTATAAATAATGGAATTGATATGAGAAACATGAAATTGGGAGGATGTATAAAAGAATGGTGTAGTTGGATTTGTTTAAATCACTCACCTATGGAAATTTGATAAATTATCTGTTATAAGGATTGTATATCTGTTTAGAAATAACTGTATTAGGCTATCGGTGAAGGATAGCTTTGATTGTTGTAGAAATTGCATGAGGATTAGGTGAATTGAAACTAATCACTTAATTATGTCATTGAATATGACTGTATGTTAAGGCATTGAATATAAATAATTGAATGTCATTGAATATGACGATACTTGTAAATACATTATACATATATAACGTTTTGGGAGGAGAAATGGGATGTACTCTATGTTTTGGGAGGAGATAGGAGATGGACTCCATTGAAAATTAAGTTTGTCGGAGTGTCCAGGGTGAAAGTCCCAAAATTTTATGTATACATGGGTGCCGATCCCGCGGACGAAATTTCCGTAAAATGGCAAGATTGAAGTGTTTATGTGATAGTTATGTTGATTGAAAACCACTGGGTTGTAGTCTCAGTTAGGTTATTCGGAAAAGTATAATTGTGGTCTATGAGTTGAAATGAAATGAACTAATCTGAAATGAATAAATGGGAATGGATCTAGATGTGAATGTCGGTATCGTGTGATCATATGAAGAATGTGCACCTGTCATAAACATGGAATATATTTGGCACTTATATCTTAGTTAAATCTCATATATTTTGTTGGACTGTTTCTATTGGGTTTTGGCTCACCCTACTTGGAAAACCAATTTCAGATACCGGTGACATGCTTCCTCCAAGGACGTAGCTTCGGAGGACTTAGGAGCTAGAGGCTCTATTTTGTTATTTTGTGTCTAAATGTTTATTCAAGCCTAGGGCTTTATTTGTACAGAGCTTATGACTCTCTCTTTTGTTATAACCAAGTAATGTCTTGGAAAGATGTAAGCCCGTAGGGCATTATTTTGTTGTTATTAACTAGTATTACATGTTATAGATTCAAGATGAACATTTATGAATGTATGATGCATGTAATATCTTTTGTAATACAAACTCTGATGAATGGAAATACCTTAACTTTATTATATTCATTTCTCTTATGAGTTGGATTATTTGTATTTTTTTTGGGCGTTACACAAAGGAGTTTTTTTGAAATATTACGTGGTTACGTTTGAAAAAATTACACTAAAGAGTTTTTTAGTGTGTTATATTGGAATATTACCTTTGAGAAAAATACACTTAAGAGTTTTTATGTGTTACATTAATTAGAGTATTACGTTTGAGAAAAGTACACTAAAGAATTTTTTTTGGAATGTTACGTTGTTACGTTTGATAAAAGTATACTAATGAATATTTTAACGTATAACATTAGAGTGTTATGTTTGAGAAAAACACACTAAGAAGTTTTTGTGTGTTACATTGATTACAATATTACGTTTGAAAAAAAAAGTACATTAAGGAATTTTTTTAAAGTGTTACGTATACGAGAAAATTTGCATTTGTCTATCAACATATAACACATGCGCGTTTATGTCTGGGCCTAATTCACACTACAATGGGACCTTTGGGTCTATAAGAAAAAAGAGAGGACCAAACAGCTCATAAGATAATTGTTTGAGATTTATTAGTGTTTCACCCACTACTATTAAATTAAGTGATTCTCAAAAGAAAATAAAAGGATAATTAAAATAAGTGTCAAAGACAAAAAATATTAAAACTAAAAAATTCAAAATAAAATTTTGAAAAAACAAACCAAACCAAATACCATAAACTTCTCTTTTTTTTAAATATATTTTTTTACTAATGTCTAATTTTACACAAATTATTCACAATTCCTTTCAATTTTTATGTAAATTTAATAATCTGATTAAAAAAATAGTGCACCAAAAAAAAAAAAAAAAAAAAAAAAAAAACAAAAACAAAAACAAAAACAAAAATATAAAAATATAACACTAAAATATCTACATTATGACCAACTATTTAATTATGAATAATTAATTTTTCATTATTACCTGTATTATATTGTTGCAAAAGGTTTCACTTGTAATATCTTATATATGTTAGTGACTACATATATAAATACATGAAAAAACATATAAATATAAATTTATATATATATATATATTACTGAATTCATAGTTTGTCAAACCGTAATGCTATATTATCATCGGATACTTTAATTTTTGTAACATGTATTGCTTTAGTAATATAATTATATGTATTGTTCTCCTATCAACTTTATGTTGAATACATATATACATACATGTCATATAATTAAGTGTCCACAATGAATACTTTTAATAACAAATCAAGACTTTGTAAAATACCTCCATCACGACAATAATTGTACTTTTTTTTCCTTCGCAGAAAAATCACATTATGGAGGAAAAATGGATTTTAAAATTCATAACAATATGATATCATCTCAAACTTTTACTCATCAAATTATTTTTATTACAATGAGTTATAGTAGCGAGCAAAAAGAAAAATAAGAAGATGGTGAAACAAAAATTATAGAAGATCTATTGTAACGTGCTCTCTAAGTAAACTTAGACAAGCTCAAGCAGGAATTGTCCTATTTGTTGTAAAGTTAAAGAAAAACAATATACCTCATGCACACATTTTAGTCAAATTATAAGGAAAAAAAATCAAATGATGCCCAAACATTATTGCAGTAACTCAATAATGCAGAAAGTAAGTACATCAAATAAAATGTTTCGATTAATTTTTGTCATATGTTGATTACTAACAGATGATATAATAAATTATGTAACTTGATAGTTTCATGAAAGTGAACTTACAAATACTTATAAGCATGGATCTATAAATATCATAAAAATAATTATGAAATTCCTATATCGATCGAAATATTAAGGTACAATATCATTCTATTTTCTAAAAAAACTATTCCACATTTTGTACAAAAATGCAAATATACTAATGACTAATATTATATTTTTTATCATGCAAAATATTCGTGGCACGGAAACGAGACTCAGCAAATCTTGATGTATAAAAATATATTACATATTGATGTTAATGCATTCTTACACTAATAGCATGCAATAGTGGGTTTAATGAATTTGTATTATGAAATGAATTATTAAACAAAATTGTGTAATTGTGCAATTAATTTCATACCTTCAATTGTATTAAAGGTACGGAATATGAAAAATTGAAATGGCAAGTTGATAGAAAAAGATATGTGAAATACTATATATTTAAAAGATTTTTATTATTTATTGTTTAAGATAAAATTGTGATATCAACAATCTAACTATAAACTAATATTTATGTTTATAAAATTTCTCATTTATCATTTAAATTCTTCAGGTGAGTATGTATTCATTTTTACTTAGTTGTATTTTAGGTACAGATTAATTTACCCATACAAGTCTCCATACTTTATATATATATATATATATTATATATCAATTTAAGAAACGTATAATTATAATACTAATAGTTGATGAAAAATTACATGTCATATACAACGCACACACCCAATCACTAGTGATATAAAATAGACAAATTAAATTATGAAAGTCACCGAACCTTTCAAAACTTCTCCAATTAGATGACCGAGTCAAGATAATCCATTTCATCATTTTGTAATATTCATCTCCACCAACACAATCTATGTCCCCATTTCTTCTTCCCAATGTGAACCTTCACAGCATGTGAATGAAGGAAGGGAAAGCCTATGGTGTACAAAACTTTTGGGGTATATTATATGCATCTTAATATAAATTGGTGTAATTTTGTTATAAAATTTCATAGTATTAATCACAAAATCCGTAATCTTACCACAAATTAACGTAATAAAATGTCTAAAATCTTATGATTCATGTAACAAAAGTTTGTGGTTTAGTTATGACATTTTTTGCTTTATCAATTTGTAGTGAGGTTATATATTTTATTAGTGAGGTTATATATTTTATGGTTGATGTTATAAAATTTTGTGGCAAAATTACGCCAATTTGTGGTGAAGTGCACACCATAGAGTTTTTTTTATGAAAGTAGGGGTAGACATCAGCCCGTTGGCTCGTCTAGCCCGCCTAGCCTAGCCTAGTCCAGTCCAGTCCAGTCCAGTCCATCCTTATTTTTCTAGGTTTGGGAAGATTGTTTCAGCTTATAGGGCCAAACTGGGCCAACATTTTCAGCTCAAAATATTAATGGGTTAGGCTTGGGATTTATACTTTTAACCCGGCCCGACATGGTTTGCTATTAAATTAATTAATTAATTATTTATTTATAATACATTAAAATATATATTTTCTTGTTGGGAATTAGACTTTTTTCTTTATTAATTTTATTGAAACTCACATTTGTGGTAAGTGTGATTGAATTTATTTAAAAAATCCTTCAATTTATTCACAAAATATTTCAATTTATAATGATATCAATATATTTATTTAAAAATATAATGTGTGATTTAATTTAATTATGCAATGATTTTTTTTTAAAAAAAATATAACCCGATGGGTGAGTTTGGGATTTATAATTATTTTTTGGATCGGGTTTGGAGAGATATAGAGGCTCGATGTTAGGGTCGGGCTAGGCTTGGGTAGACACAAAGTCCCTTATTATATAGTATCTGTCGGGCTCGAACCCGATACGACCTGATGTTTGTCCACCCCTATATGAAAGTATATATATTGTTGGAGTATTCTATCATATGCATCCCATACCATATGCACCCTTAGTTATACCAACTTTAGCTATGACATTATTTTGATTCTTTGGTTATGCTTCATTTGTGTTTGCTTATGACATCTTTTTTTCTTTTTCTTTTTTAAATTTTATTTTAATTATGACTCATAAAATATAAAATTATATTATTTTCTTATATAGCTATAATGTAACGCCCTTAAAATAAACCCATAAATCATACATTCTTGACATGCTAAGATATAAAAGAATAAAGCATAGTTATATATCATCAGAGTATTCATTACAAATTGTATTACATGTTGACAACAAAAGTAAATGCCCTACAGGCTTACAACTTTCCAAGTCAACACTTGGTTACAAAAGAGAGTACTAACTCTACACAAAATAAGTCATTGACTTGATATACATGTAATACAAAAACGTAATCACAAAAGATGTCCCAGCCACTAACCCTCTCAAGCTACGACCTTGGAGGTGGCATGCTACCTGTACCTGAAAATGATATCCCATATAGGGTGAGCCAACGCCCAGTAGAGATATGCTAAACATAATATAAGCAATAACTAAAACATTGGCCATTGATAAATATTTAACTCATATGAATCAATTCATAAACCATTTCAATTACATGACAAAAGTAACCATGTTTCATTCCATTTTCCATTTCAGATGAGATAATAACTCATATTTAACACTTCACACTTCACGACAGATACACATTTTGGTGCTGTATCAATAGCATGTAACAACACTTCCATATTTCACAAATGATACACATTTTAGTGCTGTATCAATGTCAAACAAAACACTTCCATACTTCACAAATGATACACATTTTAGTGTTGTATTAATGGAGTCCATCTCCTATCTCCTCCCAAACAATATCCGGTTTAGAGGTCCATCCCCTATCTTTCCCTAAACCGTGGAGTACATCCCCTATTTCCTCCCACACAACACAATGTATATAAACACATATCATATACATAATCAAATCAATACATAAAATTCATGTATTATATCAACCGCCATATTCGATGACATACTCAATTGATTAGTTTTAGTTTGCCTAATCATCATGCATTGTCTACAACAATCAAGACTACCCTCCGCCGGTAGCCCAAAGAAATTATTTCTAAACAGATAATAATTTCATCCAACAGATAAATTATCAACAATTTCCAAGGTGAGTGATTAATAATTCCAACTTCACCATTCTATCTCATAATGAGTCAATCTCATATTCTTCAACTCAATTTCATATTTCCATAACATTTCCAAATTAATTGTATAAATTAATTTATAACAAAAATTAGGGTTTTCTTCCCTCTTTCTCAATTTTGGCCCAAAGGCACAAATATCAACAATTAACAACAATACCATCATTTTAAGACCCAAATTACATATTTATGAGTCAAGATAATAAAACCCCTTTTCATACCTTTGAAACCCTAACACCCAAAATTACCCAAATCAAACCATTTATACAAAAAGCTCAACATCTATGTTAAAGCATATAAGAATGAGTAGGAACCCCTACCTCAAATTCGGAGCTCAAAGGAGGAAGATGAAGAAATTCGAAATGCTCCAAACCCCAATATTTTCGGATCAAAATGTAGCCCTCAACGATCCCTGCACTTTTTACAAAGGCCCAAGGATAGAAGATCACTTCTACTAGATCAAACCCTAGAGAGAAGTTATGTTTTTAGAGTGAGGTGCTCTCAAATGGAGGTTTAGAAAAGTAAGAGAGAGAAAGAAAGTGTGAAAAGTGATTTAAAATCACCCAGCTGCCAACTGATATACGACTAGTCCGCTCGAGTGGAGAATAGGACGCTCGAGTGTCAAGCACAAAAATTGGACCCCCTCGAGCGTAAAGGGTACCCGCTCGAGCGCTAAGACACAACTGCAAAACACACCCGCTCGAGCGCAAAGGGAAGGCCGCTTGAGCATAGATTTCCCCCTTCCAGTACTTTTACAGACAATGAACTACCCGCTCGAGCGCCAAGATACCCGCTCGAGCGCGACCCACTTGAGCATAAGAAAATCCGCTCAAGCGCAAGAAGACCCGCTCAAGCGGACAACCAAAAATCAAACTCCGCTCGAGCGCAAAGGAACCCGTTCGAGCGTACCACCAAAATTCTGGGCAACAAGGAATGGGACTAAAGCTCAACCAACCTGTTCGAAACACGCCCAATACATCCTAAAACTCAAACACACGGAATTAAAGGATAACAACAAGATATACAACCACCAACTCCATGGAACCTAAGTCTGGAATACAACAATCAAAGGAAGAGAAACCGGGATCGCTATATATAAGGTGCATATCGTACACACTTTTTAAGGAATGTGTACTGTGGGGGCCGAATTATGTAGATCATAAAGAGGCCGAATGGATGAACTTGGAAAGTTGGAATATAAATATAGTATTCGGCTTTGTCCCGTATATTCGCCCTCCTACCCTGTTCGGTCGAAAGGCCGGTTGGGTAAGGGGCTGAGTGAAAAGCAGTCTGCTACAAAAGAGGCCGAGTGCCGAATTGAAAATGGGCCCAACCCTGAGGCCCAAGAAAGAAAATATATAAATAGAAGAACATCAGCCAAAAAGAGGTATGTGAGAACCATTATGCTTAACTTAAAATACAAGTAACCTTGAGTGCAGAGACTGACTAGTCCGTCGGAGTGTTTATTCCTTTTCAGGTGACTAGCTGAGGATCACGAGCGTCCCCCAGGATCAAAAGAGTATTTCTAAACCACTTCTCCACAATTGGCGCCGTCTGTCGGAATACTCAAATACATCCATGGCGGGCGTAACGGAGGACCCTCCGATAGTCACTGATGAAACCGCGCAGAGAGACGACCTCACTCTAACAAACATGCATGGACCGGAGATTATCCCCGCAAGACACGCTTTGCACTTCGCCTCACCCTCGACTCCAGAGCATGAGGCAATGCAAGCAATCATGGAACAGGAAAAGCAAAACGAACAGAGATTGGAGAACATGATCGCTGAGAATGAACGTCTCCATCAGGATTTGGCCTTGGAAGTGGCGAAGTCCAAACAAGCTGTACGCCAAGATCCGGAACGACCTCTGAGGGTAGATGGTCGACATCGAGCCCGACAACAAGATACTGATAACGACTTCGACTCATTATCCCCGGAGCCTAAGAAGAAGGGACGACCCGAAACTTCCAGTTCCTCTAAAGATAGTCCACGTATAAGGCATAAGCGTAGAAGAAACAGTTCGGATGAAGAGGACCAGCATGATCCCTTTGTGCGACGGATCGCAAGGGCGATTCTGTCCAAAAAGTTCAAAGCTCCGTCGTTCACTCTCTATGATGGAAAATCAGACCCCACTGATCACATCCGTCATTACAAGCAAGCCATGACATTGCATGCAGACGACGAGGCCCTCATGTGCCAAATATTTCCCAACAGTTTGGGACCATTGGCTGTCAGGTGGTATTATAAACTGGAGCTGGCTTCGATCAAAAGCTTCCATTAATTGCAGAAATCTTTCAGGGCCAGATTCATCACCAACGAGGTCCAGCCGAAACAAGCCGACTCTCTCTGGGCAATGCAGATCCAGCCAGGAGAAACATTAAGAGCTTATTCGGCACGCTACTGGGAGTGCTTTAATCTTGTTGATGACGCTTGCAACGACTCCTTGGCCATCACCGCCTTCAAAATGGGATTACATCTAGACAGTGCCCTCCGTAGTTCCTTGACTAGAAGACTCCCTAAAACAGTCTGGGCGTTGATGAAGAAAGTTGAGGAATACTGCAAAGTGGAAGACGATGCCTTGCGGGTTAAAGCCGGACAGATGGCCAACAAAACGGCCCCTCCTGAAATTGCTCAGCCAATAAGTTTCGTACCACCCCATACCCCTAAACCACGGCAGCAGGCTAAACGAGACAAGAGACGAGATTCTTGCCGATCAAGCGATCAATGATCCCGCTGGACAAATGAACAACTGCAAGTTGACAGTAGGCGCACGAAGCGCGCCGACAAGAAATATACGAAGTTGTCAAAGCCAATCAATTCAGTTATGTCCAAAGTCCAACACCTTCCGTTCTTCAAATGGCCGTCCAAAATAGTGGGACATGAGAAGACGTGATAGGCAGTGTGAATATCACAAAGATCATGGTCATGACACTGACAGTTGCTATGCTTTGAAAGACCACCTTGAGGAGTTGGTGCAAGATGGTCGGCTCCAGCAACATGTCCGAAAGAACGCAACTAAAACAGTGGCCTTTCGGCAGGATTCACCTCCGCTCGGCGTCATTCATATGATATACAGCCTGTCAACGGCCCCAACCGTGCATGCAATTCAGTCACATCCAGTACCCCAAAAGCAACTCACGCCAGTGAAACGGCCACATGAAGCTCCGAGTATTGCCTTCGACGATTTTGATCTTATCGGCATAACAGTCCCTTACATTGATCCACTAGTCATTAAACTACGCATAAACCGATTTACCGTTGAATGCGTTCTCATAGACCAGGGAAGTACTTCAGAGGTTATGTATTACAAGACCTTCATCAAACTCGGCTTCAACGAATCAGACCTGTCTCCAACTTCTTATCCATTATTCGGCTTCAACGCAAATCCAAAATACCCATTGGGGAAAATCACACTTCCCGTTCGAGCGGGCTCCCAAACAGTGGATGTGGAATTCTTGGTCGTCAAGCTGCCTTCGCCGTATAATCTCATCATGGGTTGAACTTGGTTGCATACTATGCGAGCCGTGCCAAGCACCTATCATCAGCTGCTACGCTTCCCGACAAAACACGGCATTAAGCAAATCCGTGGCTCCCAGCAATCGGCACAAGCATGTTATCTCCTTTCTGGAAAGACGCCGAAGGAGTTGTAAGTTAATTCTATTGAGGTGTTGGATCGAGACAGCGTCGATGATGTCGGGCGGCTCCTAAATGAGAAGGCCATGGAAGACCTAGACCGAGTTAAGATTGACGGCAATCCATAGAGGTTCTTCATGGTCGGTGTCTCCCTGAGTCAAGCCGACAGACAGCAGCTAATATCCTTCATGCTCAGCAATCTTGATGTATTTGCGTCGACTCCGTATGAGATGCCGGGCGTAGACCCATTTGGTTCGCAGCACCGTTTGAATGTTGACCCTAATTGCAAGCCGATCATTCAGAAAAGCCGACAATCAGCCGCAGAGCACACTGCCACCGTCGTCGAAGAGGTTGACCGGTTGCTCGACGTCAGAGCAATCAGGGAAGTGACCTACCCCACATGGCTCTCTAATACTGTCGTTGTGAAGAAGTAGAATGGGACCTGGCGAGTCTGCGTCGATTTCACGGATCTAAACAAAGCCTATCCCAAAGACTGTTTTCCTCTCCCCAGGATAGACTAACTTGTAGATGCTACGGCGCGTCATCAGCGTATGAGCTTCCTTGATGCCTACAGAGGCTATCATCAAATCGCTATGCATCCGGAGGACCAAGACAAAACTGCATTCCTCACCCCAAGAGGGACCTATCGCTACAAGGTTATGCCTTTTGGGTTGAAGAATGCAGGGGCAACTTACCAGAGACTAGTCACCACCATGTTTAAGGAGCAACTCGGCCACACAATGGAAGTGTACATCGACGATATGGTGGTCAAGTCCAAGGAAAAGCAGAATCATATAGCCGATCTGGAAAATACATTCGGCATCCCACGCAAATATGGAATGAAGCTTAACGCTTCCAAATGTGCATTTGGTATCGGCTCTGGCAAATTCTTGGGAAAAATTGTCAACCACCGAGGAATCGAAGCCAACCCAAGAAAAATCACAGCAATCCTAGAGCTCGGCTCCCCTCGTTCAGTAAGAGAGGTTCAAAAGTTGATGGGGATGGCCGCCACACTCAACAAGTTCATCAGTCGGTCCACAGATCGCTGCCGATAATTCTTTCATACACTATAGCGGGCAAGGCTTTTGAATGGTCCGCCGAATGCGAAGCTGCTTTGAACGACCTCAAGATCTACCTCCGCTCAGTACCACTCTTGACAACACCCTCTGCTGGGGACCCGCTCATTTTGTATCTAGCAGTTTTCGACCGGGCCGTCAGTGTCGTACTGATAAAGGAAGAGCTAGGGGAGCAGTGGCCGGTGTATTATGTGAGCAAGGCAATGGTTGACACCGAAACACGCTACCTGCCATTGGAAAAACTCATCCTAGCCCTAGTCATGGCGGCAAGGAAACTGATGCATTATTTCCAGGGGCATAGCATTGGGGTGCTAACAGATTATCCCCTCCGATCAGTACTACGCAGTGCAGAAGCATCAGGACGTGTTTCAAAGTGCGCTTTCGAACTCGACCAGTATGATATTTAGTTTCTACCTAAAACCTCAATCAAGGGACAGATGCTCGCCGACTTTGTTGCCGAATTCACTGGGGGCCTTGCCGACTTCAAGTCTGATGAAATTCGACCAAAGTCGAACTGGAGAATTTATGTTGGAGACATTCGGTAGTTGTATTGTGATGGATCGTCCAACCAGTGGGGCAGTGGAGCCGGAGTTGTAATCATGGCTCCGGACTGTGCAATAATTTAGCAGGTCGTGAAGCTCGGCTTCAAAGCATCAAATAACAAAGCCGAATACGAAGCCCTTCTAGCCGATTTACGGAATGCGCATATTCTGGGTGCTTGGCATTAGCTTGTGTTTTGTGATTCAAAACTGGTGATCAATCAAATGAAGGAGGAGTACACGGCAAGAAACGACCGTATGGCGGCCTACATAAAAACGACCAATTCCTTGCTGGCAAAATTCGACCATCATAAATTGAACCAGATAACACGTGATCAGAACACACATGCAGATGCCTTGGCTTGCCTAGCCTCCGCCATTAACTCAGAGATCAAATGGACCATCGAAGTAGGTTTCATCCCGGAACCAAGCATTGGCCCTTCGGAGGAAGTCCAGATCAACGTTATAGAATCTGCACCGAGTTGGATGGATCCCATTGTTGCATTCCTGTCTTCTGAACAACTCCCAGAGGACAAGAAAGAAGCACACAAGCTGCGAAACAAAGCCATGCGATACTACTTGGATCCGCAAGGAAGGCTTTATAAAAAGTCCCTCTCTGGTCCATATTTGGAATGCGTGCACCCGGACAAAGTCGAGGAGCTCCTGACTGAGATACATGAAGGCAGTTGTGGTGCCCATTCTAGCGAGTGCTCTTTGGCCCATCGAGCTATAATGCAAGGGTATTATTGGCCGACAATGAGAGCTGACGCCGAGTGTTATGCGAAAAACTGTGAACAGCCAAAAGTTCTCCCCGTTAACCCATTTGCCTGCTGAAGAGTTGAACTCTATCACCAGTCCCTGGCCGTTTGCCCAGTGGGGGCTTGATATCGTAGGACCATTGCCGAGAGCCCCAGGGAACAAGCGATACTTGATCGTCGCGACAGATTACTTCACAAAATGGGTCAAAGCGGAGGCATTAACACACATTCGAGATACTGATGTTAAGTGCTTTGTATGGAGAAACATCATAACACGATTTGGCATTCCAAGAGCTCTTATCTCAAACAACGGCACCCAGTTTGATTGTGGCGTCTATCGAGAGCTGTGCAGCAAGTATGGTATCCGGCCTTACTTCTCTACGCCGGCTTACCCCCAGAGCAATGGTCAAGCTGAAGCCTCTAACAAATCCATCTTGGACGGCATCAAGAAGTGGCTGGAGAAAGCTAAAGGCAAATCGGTCGAAGAGTTGCCGAGTGTATTATGGGCTAATCGAACTACGCCGAGGAGATCCACTGGAGAAACGCCATTTGCCTTATGCTTTGGAACCCAGGTAATCTTATCCCTGGAGATCGGCCACCCGACCCTGAAGTCGCAAGTTTTTGATACGGGCCGAAACGACATGATGCTGGCTTTGGATTTGATTCTAATCGAAGAACGAAGAGACCGTGCCCTTGCGTCCATGGCACGGTACCAGCAGCAGCTGGCTAAGTTGTATAATCAACGCGTTCAGTTGCGCCGCTACACACCAGGAGAGTTTGTCCTGAAGAAGGTACTTCCAACTAATAGGAAACCGGCTGATGAGAAATTGGGTCCTAATTGGGATGGCCCCTATCAGATAGATTCCATCGCTGGAGCAGGGGCATATCGGCTCAAAGACATTTCGGGAAGGAGTCTTCCACGACCTTGGAATTCAACGCATTTACGCAAATTCTATCATTGACCCGACTTATGGGGCTTGATACTTGTACATATTTCACTTCTGCAATGCAAAGTTTCTCATTTCTTCATCATGCAATTGAGTTCACAAGCCCTTCGTGGATATCACGATTGGCCAATACAAGTCTCCGGATTCGGAGTCCCGTTGGTGCATGACACCTTTGGGCCGATTAAGCCTCCGGATTCGGAGCGCCCTTCGTGGATATCACGATTGGCTGATTAAGCCTCCGGATTCAGAGCGCCCTTCATGGATATCACGATTGGCCAATACAACTCTCCGGATTCGAAGCACCGCTGGTGCATGACACCTTTGGGCCGATTAAGCCTCTGGATTCGGAGCGCCCTTCGTGGATATCACGATTGGCCAATACAAGTCTTCGGATTCGGAGCCCTACTGGTGCATGACACCTTTGGGCTGATTAAGCCTCTGGATTCGGCCAATTAAAGATTCCTGTTTCGAAGCCTGAATCACAATTGGCTGAATAAATACTTAATGTACGATTGGCCAATTAAAGATTCCGGTTTCGAAGCCTGAATCTGGAGCCGAATAAATACTTAATGTAGAGTGCTCTCTTATGTAGAGCCGGCAAAATCCGTTTACACATCAAAGTAGATAAACATTCAAAACGAAATGCTTAGTTAACTCGGGCCGATCAATATTTATTCAAACACTTACACAATGAAACACAAAACATGCAAATACGTGTCGAATACAAATTACAACAAAATAGAAACACTTGAAATAGACAATATACTATTATTCAATCAATCGAAAATTACATAGATTTTGCATTACAATGCCTACAATGTCTACTCCTACACGGCTTCTCCCTCATCGTCACTCTTTTCGACTTCAAAGGTGGAGAAGGGAAAATGATCACGTTGGTACCGCGGTAACGCCGAATCAACACCCTCTGCTCGAAGAGCCTCCGCGGCCTGAAGTGCCTTAATCCAACTGTGCCTAAAGCCGCGGTTCTCGCATCGGCAGACCTCCTCTGCAAACTTCTCCTTGGTTTTGTCAATCCCAATGTTCCGGCCCGCATGAAAGCCTTGTTCATACCCCATGGTCCTTGCATTTTCCACGGCAAACATGCTTGCCGTCTCCCTATCGGCTATCGCGTGACTTAACGGCTGTTGGGTCACTCTTTCGTCCACGACCGGGTTAGAGTGACCTGTCGCGCGAGGCTCGACGGTTTGAGCCTTCCTAAGTTCCCTGAGCTCACGCTCGGCTTTTTCCGCGCGAACCTCCAAACTACATATTCGTTCATCATTTTTCTCTATTTCCCGTCGCGCGGTGCGCAGACGTATGCCAACCTCATAAGCGGTGTACAGCCCCTTCACCGCCCCATGGATGCCTTCTCAAAATACTTCAAAATCTTGTCGTCCAACCATCGACTGCTGGACCTCCGGTGGAAAGATCTGTCGAGCGAACTCGACTGCTACACTTGGATCGTTAATGATGGAATCCGCCTCCATCATCAGTTTATTTCCCACAAAAACCGCAAAACTCAACGGCCGTGGCGTCGCATCGGGCTCACTTCTCGGTCACGGTCGCAGGGAGCTTCCCCGTTGTTGTTTCTCCTTTCGGGGTGATCTGCTTCGACGACTAGGGGGCTGACGCCTTTCCCGTTCTTTGGACGCCCTTCCTCCCGTGTGCATAGGCTCGCTACTACGATTCATTGCAGCGTCTAACTCAGTCAATGTTCGTCCTTCTCCTCTGCTGTTGAAGAACAGCCTGTTTGACATTCGCACTTGTCCTAGGCTAGTTTAAATCAAGTCTGAATAAAAATAAGTGGAATCACTGGCGCGAACTCACCCCTTAATGTATGCAGCGCCCCCGAGGTGACGTCATTAATTCTAAACGCCAAAAGGCCAGATGCCGATCGGACGATTCCACGAACTAGTCCCATTCAGCTCATGAAGCTCGTGCATTGGCTGGGACAAGGGCAGATCTATTAATCTGATCGGCCAAGTACCTAGGCCTAATGCCGATCGATCTATGCCTCATCCATTCCATGAACTAGTCCCATTCGGCTTATGAAGTTCCTGCACTGGTTGGGGCAAGGGCAGATTTATTAATCTGATTGGCCAAGTACCTAGGCCCAATACCGATTGATCTATGCCTCAGCCATTCCACGAACTAGTCCCATTCGGCTTATGAAGTTCCTGCACTGGCTAGGGCAAGGGTAGATTTATTAATCTGATCGGCCGAGTATCTAGGCCCAATGCCAATTGATCTATGCCTCAGCCATTCCACGAACAAGTCCCATTCGGCTTATGAACTTCTTGTACTGGCTGGTGTAGACGTCCCCGAACGTCCCGGGAGGATGAATCCCCGTTCTGTTCATTTGGGCTCACTACAGTTCAGGACTCAAATTGTCACAGTTCTTAATCTGAACCAAAGAGTCCAAATCTAGCAAATCGTTTTGAAAAATAGATTTTTTTGAAAGAAGTGCCAAACATGGACTGCTATGCCAGATACAGAGTCGCCACCTAAATATTTTTTATGGGGGAATTTAAGAAACCTTGACTCGTTTGCCTAAGGCCACGTGTCTGTCATCACCAAAGTTGCGTCGGCTCGGGAACTTGGGTACGATTGGGGAAGGTCAGCTATGAGCACCCCCGCTCGCCCGATCTGAAGATCGGCCTCTACTAACCATGATATCTTGTTTTAAAAACATATGCATTCTTATTTCGGTTAATTAGCTAATCTTACTATGTGATGCGCACAACACAAAAGTATAGACTAGATCGCCTAATTTGGAACAAAGCATTGCATATTCGCTCATTTGAACAACAGTTTGAAATTTGCTACTCGCAAGTAGGCTAAAACACGGATTTCAACGAGTTGTTCCAACTCAAACAATCCAACCTTCACCCACAGGCATTCATGTAGTTATATCACATAAGCAATTAGCCTCATGGTAAGTATGCTATCATGGCAACACTCACACGCATGCAAGATGCTAAAGCATAAGAACGTACCTAGTACTCCAAGCCAAAACATAAACTTGTTAGTAATTAAAATGTGATCCTAGTCCATGTCAAGTGGCTAATGCAACACATGCAAAATGTAACTAGAATAGGCTCGGCTAATCCTAGGATGGCATGTGGAATGCAACAAATAATACGTATTCAATTTAGATTTGAAATACTATGTAGTTAGCATGATGCACCGAGCCTGGTGCATGCAAGACTAATGAATGAATGCACGCATGCATAGCATAAGGTATGCTAAATTAAACATGCCCTAATACTAACCATCAAAGCAGGTAAGTAAAAGGGAGAAAAAAGTGGGGGTTGGGAGACATGCACATGCGCACCCACACTTATTACAAATTCGCCCTCGCTCGGAGGGACCAAAAGAATAACACACTTTAATTAACCTACAAGTTAATTAAATATTACAGACCACCCAACTGGTTAAGCAAATTAACTAAGCTAAGGAAAGCATTAAAAGGCCTCGGAAAAAGGGATGCACGCGTGTTCGGATTGGCTTCGCTCGGAGATCCAATGCCATGCACAAGCTGCCTCTGTTTTCCCTGCTCTGCTCCTCTAAAAATGGCATAATTCCCAAAGAACACTCTCTGAACACTGTGGAACACCACCGGCCAAGGGGGAACATCACCGGCTAAAGGTAAGTGGCCATCGACCACAAATGAAGCCATCGGCTACCAATTCATGGCCGGCCGGCACTGGATGTGATCGGTCGGCCAAAGCTTCCTGCAGAACCTGTTTTGACAGCAGCAGAGGGCAAAACAAGGCATGGCAATGCATTTCAAGCAAATGTGTGCACCAACACACCCCTTATCATGTTTATGACTCAAAGAAGGATGTTCCTTGATTCTCGGACCACCAATCACGCATTTCAATACGTGATGGCCCAAGAAGGCAAGTTGTGCATCTTGATTTCAAATGAAATGCAAACCAAACAAACAAATGAGGCCTAACCTCTATCACTTGATCAAGAGGCATGGCATGCATGCCAAATGCAACCTAAGCATGCTAGCTAGATGTGCAACATGGGCATGCAAGCAAGCAATGTGCACTAGGCACTCAACCTAAGCAAACAAGCATGCGAGACATGGAATAACTATGCTAATGACAAGTATACAAGATGCAATTAGAACATGCAAGTATGCAAGACAAATGACATGTTAAGCAACTTGACCAAGGAAATGCATGCCAAATGCAAAGTGTTTCAAGCATGCCATAACATGCGATTGGCCAAATATGCGACAACACACAAGGCAAGCATGCGACCACATGTAAGGGAGGGACTTACACCAAGATGGACAGCTCTTACATAAGCCCAAAACAGTGGCCAAAAACTATGGAAATGGGGCCAAATGCACATACAAACATGCATGCATACAAGGTCCAACACTTAAGCATATAGGGACAACTTTTAAGCACACTTAAAAGAGGAACATCATGAGCATATGGCATGCATATTAAGCTCTGAAATCACACAAAGGATGATGCCAAACCAACCTAAACCAAGCAATCAAAGCATGCTAACAAGCCCAAAGCTTGAGACCAACCAAAGGGCTCAAACCATGGCCATGCCCAACCATATAGCGATCCCGGGTTTACCCTTGTTGTACAGTGATCCGGACATGTGTCTGTGGATGTTTGTAATTGGTTGTTATCTTGTTTACATCCTTTCATACTTTGTTTTTGAGTTATAGGATGTGTTGGGCAGGTTTGTTACAGGTTGGTTGTGTTGGGAACCAAGAGTTGCTACCCAGATTTTTGGACCCTCGCTCGAGCGAGGAGTTGGTCGCTCGAGCGAGCTTCTGTCTTTTGTTCTTCGCTCGAGCCAGGGTTTGGTCGATCGAGCGAAAGTTGACTTCTTGTCTCTGGTGGGTCGAGCCAGGGGGCTTCGCTCGAGCGAGCGATTGCGTCTGGCACTAGGACCTGAACACTGGAATTTTTGGCTCGAGCGAGCTTTTCTTCGCTCGAGCGATCTGGTTCGTTCTTCGCTCGAGCGAGGAGTTGGTCGCTCGAGCGAGCTTCTGGGTTGTTGGCTCGAGCAAGGCTGTCTTGGCTCGAGCGAGTGTTTCTTGTGTCTGGTCGCTCGAGCGAGCAGGCCTTCGCTCGAGCGAGCCTATCTTTATCAGCGAGGCAGCAGCGGATTTTAAACCATTTTTCATCCACTTTTTGATTTCAAACTCTAAAATCCGAGAGCCTCTCTCTCTAGACTTGTCTTCTCTCTAAGAAATCATCTACTTCTAGTGTGAATCTACCCTAAATGCTTTGTTAAAAAGATAGAGGGTGACTTGGGCTTTGATTTAATCTGAAAATCTTTGGATTTGGAGCACGTTGGTCGTTGGGTCTTCATCTCCTTTTGAGCTCAAACTTTGAGGTAGGGATATCCTACTCCTCTTTATGGATTTTGTCTTTAAATTTTAGCATTTGGATATGTTGGGAGTAGTTGTGTAATTTTGAGAAAACTTTGGGCCTTTGCGTAATTTTACAAAAAAGTTGGGGTTTGAATTACAATGAACCTAGATGCATGTTTGGCATAGGGAAATGGAATAAATGTCGAAACATTGGTGAAAATGGAACCCTAAGGGTTGTAATGTCAATTATGGAAAATGCCCTAATTACATTGACTAATTAATTGGTATAATTAATTGTGAGAAATGAGGAATTGAAATGAGAAATGTTGAGATTGAAAGTGTAGAGGATGTAAGGGTGTATTTGGGTTGTTTATCACCCACCGAATTGAAACGTTGATATATTATCCATTTTGTGCATTTATTTTCTGTTTAGAAATAACTGCTTTGGGCTATCGGTGGAGGATAGTCTTGATTGTTGTAGACAATGCATGATGATTAGGCAAACTAAAACTAATCATCGGAATGTGTCATTGAGCATGACAGTTGAAAGAATACATTAACTTTTTGTATTGATTCGTGATGTGTATAATTATTGTTTATATGCATTGTGTTGCGTTGGAGAAGATAGGGGATGTACTCCACGGTTTAGGGGATGATAGGGGATGGACCTCTAAACCGGATGTTGTTTGGGAGAAGATTTGGGATGGACTCCGTAGATAGAGCTCATATGCTTATCTAGAAATGTGTTGACAGAGCTCATATGCTTGTCTTGGAAGTGTGATATAGCTAATATGCTTATCTGTGGAAGTAATGATATAACTAATACGTTTATCTGTGATGAAATTGAAAGTGGTTAATATGAGTTATTGTCTCATATGAGTTGTTTGGCCAGGTTCTGAGCCATGAATTATGAATTATGAATTGAGAATTGAAAGAAAATGAAGAATGAATTGAACGTAGACTTGAAGGTCTTGGAATTGTAATGTGTTATGAAAGAGTGTAAAAGTGTTGACCATCTATCAACTGTTAACCTTTTAGTCATTATTCATAACTGGTTTAGTATATTTCTACTGGGCTGTGGCTCACCCTATATGGGAACATCATTTTCAGGTACAGGTAGCATGCCACCTCCAAGGACATAGCTTGGGAGGCTTGAGGCTGACAGACTCTTTGTTGTCTATTTTCTTTTGATGTATTACATGTAAATTCAAGCCAAGGGCTTAAGGTGTAATTGAGCTAGTGCTCTCTTTCTGTAACCAAGTGTTAACTTGGAAAGCTGTAAGCCCTTAGGGCATTTGCTTTTGTTGTTAACATGTAATACTTTTTGTAATGAAACTGTGATGAATAGAAGGATGTGGAACTTTTATATATATCAATGCATGTCTTTATTGTTAGGTTTAATGTTATTATTTTGAGGGTGTTACAACTTGGTATCAGAGCGTACCGGGTTCGAATACTTTGGGTACGTGGGAAGTGATTAGTATCACAATGGGTTTGTCTCACTTGACAGAGACTTAGGTGTAGTGTCATATGCCATGTGTTTAATTGATGACATGCTTATGTGATTATTTGGGTATGGGATTTAATTTCTAGGATGTTGATTGGATCCTTGGGTTTCTGGGAGTCTTGTTGGAAAAGCACTTGATCAATGCTGTTTCTAACCAAAACTCTAGTAACGCCTCGGGACTATCTTTATCCGGAAATGAAATTCGTAAGTGCTTATGTGTTTATGTGCTTACGTGGAGTGAATTACAGTTGTCCATGCATTAGGACGTGGGTGTTTAGTTTCGGCACATTTATGAATGTGCTAACGTTCTGTGTTACCTTTATTAGGATGTCAGGACGAGGAAGAGGTGCTAGGCGTGGTAGACCTGCGAGGCAGGAAGTACCTTTACCGGATGAGATTCCGGCAGTGCAGGAGGGAGTTGGCCAAGCCAATGTGGCCGAGCTAGTGGGTCAGCAGGCTATGAGTGCCTTGGCCCGGGAGATAGCAGGAGCTTTGGGTATTCTCAGAGCTGGAAATCAGGCAGCTGAGGCAGGGCCTTCCTTCTTGAAGAGGGAGTTCTTCCGATCAAATCCGGACGAGTTTATCGGGGATCCAAAGGAACCACTTAAGGCAGATGAGTGGTTGGAACAAATGAGTAAGACGTTCGAAATGCTTGGCGTTGAGGACGGGACACTGAAAGTGACCTTGGCATCCTTCTAGCTGAAGGGAGATGCGGGTCAATGGTGGAAATATGAGAAGGCTCGTGTTGGTGGTACTTGGGAGGCGTTTGTAAATGCTTTCCAGGAGAGGTTCTTATCTGCAGTTGCCAGGGAGAAGCTGAGGGATCAGTTTAGCCGGCTTAAACAGGAGGGTTTGTCTGTGGCCGAGTTAGAGGCTACATTTACTAGCTTGTCCAGGTTTGCACCTGAACTTGTGGCGACAGAGGAGCGCCGTTGCTACGAGTTTGAGCGGAAGTTGAGGCGTGGCCTCAAGTTGAGGGTTGGTGGTTCTTATATTCGAGAGTATAGACATCTGGTGGATGCTGCAGCTCATATGGAGCTTATGATGCAGGAAGAGGATGAGGAGAAACATAGAGGCTCTAAGAGGGGCCAAGAGGGCCAGGGTGATGGTAGGAGACAGAGGGGTTATAACCCTCAGCCGTCTCAGAGTGGTTTGGCAAGGTCGACTTTCCCAGTACCGAGTGCAGGCTCCGGAAGGGGCAATCAGGGAGAGTTCACCTGTTACAAGTGTGGCCAGTTGGATCACAAGGCTTCGGTTTGCCCGCTGAAGGGCGGAGGTCAAAGAGTTGCATCTTCTTCAGCCAGACCGCAGAGTCAGAGTTTGGGCAGGGGGCAGCCCTTGTCTTGCTATCAGTGCGGACAGCCTGGGCACCTAAAGAGGTTCTGCCCACAGTTGAGTGCCACTTTAGGAGCCTCTGGTTCTAGGCAGACGCAGGGATTTCAGCCAGCTCAGTCTGTGCAGGCCTCGAGGGCCAATCCGGGGGCTTCGTCGTCCCAGTCAGTACAGCAGTCGTATGCTCCTAGAGGTGAGCAGGTGGACCAGGGTCCTACAGGGCGCGTGTATGCTGTTACCGCGCAAGATCTAGTACCAGCTCCATCAGTAGTGAGAGGTACTTTTTTGTTTTGCAACTCGGTTGCTAGAGTGTTGATTGACACGGGTGCATCTCATTCTTTTGTATCTGCTGCATTTGCATCTGTGTTGGAGTTGGAGTTAGCACTGTTGGCATCTCCTATTTGTGTTGTGTCACCTATTGGGGGTGAGTTGATTTTGAAACACGGATGTAGAGGTTGTGATATAGAGGTCGACGATCATAGGCTTCCGTTTCCTTTTGTAGTTATGCCCATGAAGGGCTTTGATGTTATTTTGGGTATGGACTGGTTATCGTCATACCGGGCAGTTATTGATTGCTACCGCCAGAGGGTCACTTGTTGTACCGTGAGCGGGGAGTGTTTCCATTTCTTGGGAGACCGGGTTGGTAGTATGGTGCCACCGGGGTATGATCCGCGAGGGCGGAGTGAACTTAGTAATCTACTTGCTAGCTTTGAGAGTGGTGAGTGTGATGAGACCCAGATTGTGTTGCCGAAGGTGGTTTGTGAGTATTCGGATGTCTTTCCCGAAGATCTTGTTAGTTTGCCACCTCACCGGGAGATTGAGTTCTCTATTGACCTAGTGCCCGGCACGGCGCCGATATCTATGGCACCTTACCGTTTTGCTCCAGCAGAGTTGGTTGAGTTGAAGGCTCAACTCCAAGAATTACTAGATAAGGGCTTTGTTCGCCCTAGTGTTTCGCCGTGGGGAGCACCGGCCCTCTTTGCTAAGAAGAAAGATGGTGCCTTGAGATTGTGTATCGACTACCGGAAGTTGAATCGGGCTACGGTTAAGAATAAATACCCTATGCCCCGTATTGATGATTTGTTTGACCAGTTAAAGGGTTCCCGTTGTTTCTCTAAGATAGACTTGAGATCGGGTTACCACCAGTTGAGGGTCAGGGAGGGGGATATTCCGAAGACGGCATTCCGTACGCGGTATGGCCATTATGAGTTTTTGGTGATGCCATTTGGGCTTACCAACGCACCGGCAGTCTTTATGGACTTGATGAACCGGATCTTCCGGGAATTCTTGGATCGTTTTGTAGTCGTATTCGTGGACGACATTCTTATCTATTCACCTTCTGAGGAGGAGCACAGGGAACACTTGAGAGTGGTGCTTGAGTTGCTTAGAGCCCATAGGCTATATGCCAAGTTTGGGAAGTGTGAGTTCTGGCTAAAGGAAGTCAAGTTCTTAGGCCATGTGGTTTCCGGGGAAGGGGTGTCTGTTGATACATCCAAGACCGAGGCAGTGCAAGATTGGGCACAGCCTAAGAGTGTGTTTGAGATCCGTAGTTTTCTGGGATTAGCTGGGTATTACCGTCGGTTTGTGAAGGATTTCTCCAAGTTAGCTTCACCGTTGACTAGATTGACTCGGAAGGGAGTCAAATTTGTATGGAGTGAGACTTGTGAAAAGTCATTCCAAGAGCTGAAAGTTAGATTGACCACCGCTCTGGTTTTGATTATTCCGGAGAGAGGGTTGGGTTATGCAGTTTATTGTGATGCCTCACGAGAGGGTTTGGGTTGTGTGTTGATGCAAGAGGGGAAAGTGGTAGCTTATGGCTCACGTCAGTTGAAAATACACGAGAAGAATTACCCTACACATGACCTAGAGTTAGCGGCTGTGATCTTTGCCTTGAAAATCTGGAGGCACTACCTTTATGGTGAGAGATTCGAGGTGTTCTCGGATCATAAGAGTCTGAAATATCTGTTTTCACAAAAGGACTTGAACTTGAGGCAGCGGAGGTGGATGGAGTTTATTGAGGATTATGACTTCGAGTTGCATTATCACCCGGGGAAGGCCAATGTTGTGGCCGATGCCCTTAGCAGGAAATCCATTAGTGATGTAGCATGTGTAGCCATCCGAGAGTGGGAGATGTTGGGGGCACTTGGCGAGTTTGATTTGCTTCTGGGCGAATCCGTTGAGGCTACGGCCTTGTTTTCTGTTGTTGCGCAGCCTACACTTGTGACTCGAGTGTTAGAGGCACAGAGAGGTGACCTTGAGGTAGAATCCCTCCGAGAGAAGATCTCCAGTGGGAAGGTTGAGAAGGGTCTGACGGTGTATCCCGACCTGAGTGTGAGATACCGAGACCGTTTGTTTGTGCCGGAGTCTTGCCGAGAGGAAGTACTCCGAGAGTTCCATCATTCGCGCCTTGCGGTGCATCCGGGGGGTACTAAGATGTATCGGGATTTGGGTCGCCAGTTTTGGTGGCGAGGCATGAAGAGAGATGTGGCAGTCTTTGTGTCTAAGTGCCTTACTTGTCAGCAAGTGAAGGCCGAGCATCAGAGGCCAGCGGGTTTGTTGCAACCCTTGCCTGTTGCCGAGTGGAAGTGGGAGCATGTCACTATGGACTTCGTTGTAGGTCTTCCGAGGACTCAGCGGGGTAGTGATGCTATTTGGGTGGTTGTAGACCGGTTGACTAAGTCGGCGCACTTCATTCCTATGCGCGTGAGAGATTCGGTAGATCACCTTGCCGACTTGTATATTCGGGACATAGTGAGATTGCACGGGGTCCCAGTGACGATCGTCTCAGATAGAGATCCTCGTTTTACTGCTAGGTTGTGGCAAAGTTTGCAGAGTGCTTTGGGCACTAAGTTGACCTTTAGTACAACTTATCATCCTCAGATTGACGGGCAGTCCGAGCGTACTATTCAGATCCTTGAGGATATGCTTCGGGGTTGTGTCCTTGACTTTAGTGGGACGTGGGAGAGGCACTTACCGTTGGTGGAGTTTGCCTACAACAACAGCTTTCAGTCTAGTATCGGTATGGCACCGTTTGAGGCCTTGTATGGCCGACCTTGTAGGTCTCCGGTTTGTTGGGCCGAGGTGGGTGATACACCTTTATTGGGTCCGGAATTGGTTAGGGAGACGACGGAGAAAGTTGAGCTTATCCGTAGGAGGCTTGTTACAGCCCAGAGTCGTCAGAAATCTTATGCTGACCGTAGGAGGAGACCATTGATGTTTGAGATGGGTGATCATGTCTTTCTGAAAATATCACCTAGGCGGGGATTGATGAGATTTGGGAAGAGTGGGAAGTTATCCCCTCGGTTTATTGGCCCTTTTGAGATCCTTGAGAGGATTGGCGAGGTTGCTTACCGTTTAGCTTTGCCGCCACAGTTGTCCGGAGTTCATGACGTGTTTCATGTGAGTATGCTTCGGAAGTATGAGCCGGATCCATCACATGTGTTGGATTGGACCGACTTAGAGGTAGATGAGGATGCCTCGTATGAAGAGAGACCGGTTCGAGTCTTGGATAGGCGGGATCAAGTCTTGCGTGGAAAGACCATCCCTTTGGTGAAGGTTTTGTGGAAGCATCACAGAGTGGACGAAGCCACTTGGGAACGTGAGTTGGAGGTCCGCGAGAAATATCCGGACTTGTTTATTGATGTGTAATCTTGTACTTAGATTTTATAATCTTGCCGGACTTAAGCTTTGTTTATGTCTTAAGTTGTAAAACATAGCATATGTTTTGGTTTATGGAAGTGGATCGTAATATTGCATTTATTGGCTATATTATAGGACTGGATATGTATCATGAAACTTTATTATGATATAATTTGTGAACCATGTGTGTTGAAAATGGTTGGAAAATGGAAAGGAAATGCATGTTATAGATGCACTTTGAAATATACATATATTGAGAAATGCCTCTTGAATAAGAGATGGAATGACCGGTAATGGGTCGAATTGTTGAATGTTGTAGTATAACATTGTTTAAATGAAGGAAAAACCTATTTTGAAAACTTGTGCCTAATTTCGGGGACGAAATTCTTTAAGGGGGGGAGGTTATAGCGATCCCGGGTTTACCCTTGTTGTACAGTGATCCGGACATGTGTCTGTGGATGTTTGTAATTGGTTGTTATCTTGTTTACATCCTTTCATACTTTGTTTTTGAGTTATAGGATGTGTTGGGCAGGTTTGTTACAGGTTGGTTGTGTTGGGAACCAAGAGTTGCTGCCCAGATTTTTGGACCCTCGCTCGAGCGAGGAGTTGGTCGCTCGAGCGAGCTTCTGTCTTTTGTTCTTCGCTCGAGCCAGGGTTTGGTCGCTCGAGCGAAAGTTGACTTCTTGTCTCTGGTGGGTCGAGCCAGGGGGCTTCGCTCGAGCGAGCGATTGCGTCTGGCACTAGGACCTGAACACTGGAATTTTTGGCTCGAGCGAGCTTTTCTTCGCTCGAGCGATCTGGTTCGTTCTTCGCTCGAGCGAGGAGTTGGTCGCTCGAGCGAGCTTCTGGGTTGTTGGCTCGAGCGAGTGTTTCTTGTGTCTGGTCGCTCGAGCGAGCAGGCCTTCGCTCGAGCGAGCCTATCTTTATCAGCGAGGCAGCAGCGGATTTTAAACCATTTTTCATCCACTTTTTGATTTCAAACTCTAAAATCCGAGAGCCTCTCTCTCTAGACTTGTCTTCTCTCTAAGAAATCATCTACTTCTAGTGTGAATCTACCCTAAATGCTTTGTTAAAAAGATAGAGGGTGACTTGGGCTTTGATTTAATCTGAAAATCTTTGGATTTGGAGCACGTTGGTCGTTGGGTCTTCATCTCCTTTTGAGCTCAAACTTTGAGGTAGGGATATCCTACTCCTCTTTATGGATTTTGTCTTTAAATTTTAGCATTTGGATATGTTGGGAGTAGTTGTGTAATTTTGAGAAAACTTTGGGCCTTTGCGTAATTTTACAAAAAAGTTGGGGTTTGAATTACAATGAACCTAGATGCATGTTTGGCATAGGGAAATGGAATAAATGTCGAAACATTGGTGAAAATGGAACCCTAAGGGTTGTAATGTCAATTATGGAAAATGCCCTAATTACATTGACTAATTAATTGGTATAATTAATTGTGAGAAATGAGGAATTGAAATGAGAAATGTTGAGATTGAAAGTGTAGAGGATGTAAGGGTGTATTTGGGTTGTTTATCACCCACCGAATTGAAACGTTGATATATTATCCATTTTGTGCATTTATTTTCTGTTTAGAAATAACTGCTTTGGGCTATCGGTGGAGGATAGTCTTGATTGTTGTAGACAATGCATGATGATTAGGCAAACTAAAACTAATCATCGGAATGTGTCATTGAGCATGACAGTTGAAAGAATTGTATTGATTCGTGATGTGTATAGTTATTGTTTATATGCATTGTGTTGCGTTGGAGAAGATAGGGGATGTACTCCACGGTTTAGGGGATGATAGGGGATGGACCTCTAAACCGGATGTTGTTTGGGAGAAGATAGGGGATGGACTCCGTAGATAGAGCTCATATGCTTATCTAGAAATGTGTTGACAGAGCTCATATGCTTGTCTTGGAAGTGTGATATAGCTAATATGCTTATCTGTGGAAGTAATGATATAACTAATACGTTTATCTGTGATGAAATTGAAAGTGGTTAATATGAGTTATTGTCTCATATGAGTTGTTTGGCCAGGTTCTGAGCCATGAATTATGAATTATGAATTGAGAATTGAAAGAAAATGGAGAATGAATTGAACGTAGACTTGAAGGTCTTGGAATTGTAATGTGTTATGAAAGAGTGTAAAAGTGTTGACCATCTATCAACTGTTAACCTTTTAGTCATTATTCATAACTGGTTTAGTATATTTCTACTGGGTTGTGGCTCACCCTATTTGGGAACATCATTTTCAGGTACAGGTAGCATGCCACCTCCAAGGACATAGCTTGGGAGGCTTGAGGCTGACAGACTCTTTGTTGTCTATTTTCTTTTGATGTATTACATGTAAATTCAAGCCAAGGGCTTAAGGTGTAATTGAGCTAGTGCTCTCTTTCTGTAACCAAGTGTTAACTTGGAAAGCTGTAAGCCCTTAGGGCATTTGCTTTTGTTGTTAACATGTAATACTTTTTGTAATGAAACTGTGATGAATAGAAGGATGTGGAACTTTTATATATATCAATGCATGTCTTTATTGTTGGGTTTAATGTTATTATTTTGAGGGTGTTACAAACCAAGCCTCAAAGGGCCAAGGGGACTCCAAACAGCCCCAATGCAGGTCTAAACAAGACCAAAGACACACCTAGATGGCATCTAAATGGTCTAAACATGCAAGCATACAAAAGGGTCCAAACATGGAGCACAAGACAACAACCTTTTAACACATTAAAGGGGCATCAAATGCAAGCATACAAGCACACCACAAGGACTGAAATGGCATGGCAAGTGGTTCCAAACCACTGAAACAAAGCAAAGATGACATGCTAGAGGGGTCAATGCTCAAGGCATACAAGGGGGATTACATGGTAGCTATGCAAAGCAAAGCATGGATGACCCAAATGACCAAAAACAGACCCTTAGCATGCTAAAACAAGTATAAAAGCTTCACAAAGCTAGGCCAAAAACATGCTAGACACAAGGCTCAAAGCACAAAGCATGTTAAGGCAATTCATAGCATTGCAAGACAACTATGCAAGGCAAGTATGGTGTGTCTAAACCAACTTAAAAGAGAGGTAAAACATGGCAAAATACTACCAAATACCTACTAAGACATGGCCAACATGAACTTAAATAATGTGCTCACACATGAGGCTAAATATGACAAGTTTGAAGACAACAAGGAGAGGGGATGGCCCTCTCCTTCTTAGGACCTTAAACCACCATCCTCACCACTGAAATCCCTCAAGATTTCAGTGGTGAGGAGGCCCAAACAAGGTGGTCCCGGAGCTCACCAAAATAGCACAAAAATAGGGCCTAACAATGCCTAAGAGGGGTCAAACAACCCCAAAGCTCAAAGCAACCTTAAACAACTATTTTAAGCAAGTAAAAACAAGACTTTTATATGTTATACACTAAGCTTAAAACAGCAAGCAAGGTAGGCAAAAAGACTATGCAAAAATGGGGTAAAAAGGGCAAGAATCTTACCCTTGAAGACCTTCTTCACAAGGATCACTCTAGCAGCTTTCTTAGCTCCAAACCAGCTCAAGAACTTCAAGGAGAACCCCCTAATGCCTCAGCAACCAAGGTAAGGTGTAATGGTAGGTGTCCTAGTGCAAAACTAAGGACAAACACACACTTAGAACAAAAGAGAGGGAGAAATAGAGATAGAATAGATACACTATGCTAACCCTAGAACCAGAGCTCCCCTCAGTTTTTTTTGTAACCCTTTAGGAGGGAGGAGAGGCCCTCCCTTTATAGAAGATCACTCTTGCAAAGCTTACAAAACAAGCTAAGCAAGAGTGAAATCCCTCCATACGCGTGTATGGAGGGGGTGCAAAGTGTATGCCAGCTAGCACAGCTGGTATGAAAATATCTGCAAAAGCAGATGCATAGTGGTTGGCCAGCCAAAAATGCCAAATTGACCAAAAAAAATGGTCGGTCGGCCACAAATAGTGCCGGTCGGCCAAACAAATGGCCGGTGGCAACAAAATAATGGCCGGTGGCCTCAAGCCATGGCCGGTGGGGTGTGGGGATGGGCAACAAGCCATTCCCTATCCCACAAAGGCAAAACACAAGTTTTGGTGCAAAACCCAAGTTTTGGTGCAAAACCCAAGTTTTGGTGCAAAACCAAACACCAAACAGCCGAGTCGAGAGATCCTGAGGCAAGGCGCGTGGCCGAGACCTCCGGGAACTCAAGACGAACACAAACATGGATGATCACCGAGTGTTCAAGTGGTGATGTCCAAGTCTTGAGGACGGTCAAAAATGGGGTGTCTACAGCTGGGGTAAGGGTAGATTTATTAATCTGATCCGCCAAGTATCTAGGCCCGATTTTTGACCGTCCTCAAGACTTGGACATCTGAAATGAAAACTGCCTAATTATCATTAAAATTGCCTAATTATCTACTCGGCAAGTATACATGAACGTTTTATCCAAAATAGCAAAAAACTATATCATTCGTCAATAACACAATTTAGCACAACTAATAGCAAAGTACAAAAGGAATTTTCATTAAGTAAATTGGGCACAAATTGTAGCCATTTTATATATGAAAACTACTAAAGAAAACACTACAAGTTCGTAGGCAAATGCCTAGCAAAAACAAAAACAAAAACATCTGAAATGAAAATGACTGTAGCCATACAAAACGAAAAGCTGTAAAATACATTTGAAATCCTAAAACAAAAACAAGTGTCGCCCAAATCAGTCCTCGGAGTCAGACTCCAGCGGCTCAACATTCACTTGCTCGTATGGAATTGGCATAGCCAATGTCACATTAGTAGCAGCAAGGGCTTTGAGCCAGCCGTGTTTGAATCCCTGATTCTCAAATTTGGGGACTTCTTGCACGTAATTTTTGAGGGCAGTGCCTTCCCCGGCCTCATACGCCTTTGAAGCTTCAGCGTCGGCTACCTCCTTCGCCGCCTTTGATTCCGCCAAGTCTGCCTCAAGTTTGGTGATTGCCTCTTGGTCTAACTTGAGCGCAGCTTCGCACGTGTCCGCCCTCTGCTCGGCAGCCACTCTGAGTTGGTTCGCATTTTTGGCCCTCTCCAACTCGGCCTCAGCCCTGGCAGCTTCCATTTTCGCCCTCAGGGCCTCAAACTCAGCACGGCTCCTTTGGCCCTCAACTTCGGTTTGTAAACGGCCAATTCGTTCGATGGCGTCGTGCTAACGGTGGCCTATCTCGGCTATCCTTCCGACCATCTGCAAAACAGGAGCAGGAGGTTAAATCCAAACATATATACATAGAAAGAAAAGACAAGATCAAGATCTTTACCAGAAGAGCCGATTGAGCGGCTAACACTACAGCTAAAATGTCTGGCTCCGAGCGGAAAGTCGCCTTGTTAGACGGCAATGAAACTGATGAAGCCAGGCTCAGCGCAACGGCTGGGTCTTTTATAGCTGACGCATCAGAGGAGATCGGCATGTTTCTTACCTTTGGTTGAACCATAAAAGGCACAATTGTATCTGACTCCTCTAAACGCGGCCGTTTGTCAGCAGGCTCTTCTCCAGACCCGGCCTCAACCTCGATAGGACACTTCTCCGATCGTCGTTCAGCCTCATCATTTGCCAGCACGATCGGCTCCAACTCGGCGTCTCGTACTTGAATCGTCTCCTCCGTAACAAGCAGGGGTGGCTCAACATGTGCGACGGGTGGCACTTCGGATCGATTGGCCTCCACTCGAATGGCCTCCGCTCTCCGCCGCACAGCCATTCGTTCGGCGTTGGCCTTTTTGGCGAGTTTTGTAAGTGACAAGCCGACCATATCTTCAGGGAACGCGCTGGGAAGATCCTCTAATCCGATAAAGACGTCATCGTAACCTTCCCTTCGACCTAAGGTGGACAGAGGGTTGGCTGCATTGAGGCCGACTTCTTCAAAAGCTAGCTTTAAAGCCTCGTCTACTTCGGCCTCGGACTGGCCTAATTCATCAGCGACCTCTTCTGCGAGCTCCAAGTCGGATCCTTCCAAGCCGATTTGGCGCAAGTTTCTAAAGTTGGTCAAAATAAGAACCGTTGGAAACTCCTCGCCCCTTGGAGTCGGGATGTTTTCTGCTGCTAAGAAAGTCGTGTACGTCGACTCGTATTGAAGTAGAATATGGGCCGCCCTCCCTTGTTTCCAAAGGCTTGGACGGCCGAAGTATTTCAACACAACTTTTATCTCCGAAAGAACGGCGTCATCGGTTGTGGTCAAAACTTTCTTCAAATCATTTTCTGCACAAGCAAAACCATTAGGTCTCAAAAGTGAAGCTTTACAAATATAACAAAAGGAAAAATAAACACAACAGGCTATACGGCCACCTGGTTCGCCCCTCCGCCTAAGAATAGGATTGAAGCGATCCTCGCCTTCGCTGAATTCCCAGTTGCCTTGGACAACGACCATAATGTCATCGACTCGCTTCCCAGAGCTGGAAAGCATAGTCACTAGTTGATGGTCGGTGTCCTTGGCCTTAAGGAAGTAACGACCGTGCCGACCGGAGGACTTGGCCAAGGCATAACAATGCCGAATAACAGGAATGCCGAGGTTGATCCTAAGGCGACGGTTTAGCGCTACAATCCCCATTATGACTCTAAAGGAGTTGACATTGGGTTGGGAAGGAATTAGACCCCAATGGTAGAGCACAGCCCTAAGGAGTGGGTGAAGGGGGAATCGGACTCCACCCTCTGCGATTGATAGGAGAGGAAAGACGATCGTGGTTTCATCAGCCCTCTCCATATTGAGGCTGCCGTCTGTCACCAGAGACAGACGGACGTCATCAGGAATGGAAAAGTGGCGTCGAAAGCTAGAAATTCGATCCGAAGAGAGGAGATCTTTCAAATGTTTTGCCATTTTCTTTAGTTTATAGATATATTCTAAACCAAAAACAAACCAGGAAAAAGGATTTAGAGCAGAGAGGGAGAAAACTTACAATAGACGAAGAAGATTGTGAAACAAAGGAAGTTACAGAAATAGTTTGGAAGGAAGTCCAACAGCAAGTATCTGAAAGTGTATGTATTTGAAAGGACGTCCAAATTTTAAATCATAATAAATAGAAGTGTACGAAGGGGCGGGGAGTTGAAATGATAACTGAGAAGCGTGTGCTCAGACATCTCCATTGGAATGAGGTCAGCCGCCGAATTTCGGCCCTGACTTTTTGAGTTCGAAACCAAACACTCCGACCAACTGTCATTAGTGGGGTGTTTGGGGGGCAATTGTGGGGGCCGAATTATGTAGATCGTAAAGAGGCCGAATGGATGAACTTGGAAAGTTGGAATATAAATATAGTATTCGGCTTCGTCCCGCATATTCGCCCTCCTACCCTGTTCGGTTGAAAGGCCGGTTGGGTAAGGGGCCGAGTGAAAAGCAGTCTTCTACAAAAGAGGCCGAGTGCTGAATTGAAAATGGGCCCAACCCTGAGGCCTAAGAAAGAAAAGATAAAAATAGAAGAACATCAACTAGAAAGAGGTATGTGAGAACCATTATGCTTAACTTAAAATACAAGTAACCTTGAGTGCAAAGACTGACTAGTCCGTTAGAGCGCTAATTCCGGTACCCCTGACCGGAGTGTTTATTCCTTTTCAGGTGACTAGCTGAGGATCACGAGCGTCCCCCAGGATCAAAAGAGAATTTCCAAACCACTTCTCCACATGTACCGTAATTTATATTGTTTAATAATTTCCTGAACTCTTTGATATTGGTATGCATTATTTGGATTGCATGCCATTGTTCAACAATTATTGTTAATTAGCTAACTTAGTTCTTTAGAAATTTTTTTAAAAATTCACAAAAATAATGTAGTGATAATATTTTTATAAATAAATTAATTTTAATGTTATTTTGTTTAAAAAAAATCACATTGAATTACATTATTCTATATTAAGGGTGAGTATGATTCAGTTTGATTTTGTTTTGAAACAAACAAAAATTAAACCACTATTTACAAGGCTACAATTTCATAAAGCTTGAAACCAAAGTGAACCATGAAAATTTGAAACTAAACCAAATCTAATTTGAAAAACATGGTTCAGTTCAACTCGGAACTGCTGTTTTTATAAATCTTGACATTACTCCCAACATGATCATAACTTGCAAAAAAAAAAAAAAGAAAGTAAAATGTCATTATTTTACAAACAAATAATTATGGGAGAGCCTATGGTGTCCACCCTTAGAGGTGCATACTATAGCGTTTTTGATTTAGACCCGACCCATTTTGTATTTTGGACTCGGGTTTCCTAGCCTCGTATGGTTGTTCATGTCTTTTCCCTCTTACCCGTCCTTAAATTTGGTTATTGGATTATAGTGGTTGTGTTTGGAACAGATTGGTTGCTTAGTTTTCAAACCTTTGTTGCCCAGATTTTTGCTTCTCCGCGCAAGCGTACTTCTTGCGCTTGAGCGGGCTTTGCAAACTCTCAGTACTTTTGCAGGCCTACAAAACTACTAGAAGAGTGTATTTTACGCTCGAGCGGTGTTTCCAATGCTTGAGCAAGTGGGTGCTCGAGCGGCCATTCTTGCACTCGAGTGATGTTCATCTATCTACAAAACTACTGGATATGTGTATTCTGCGCTCAAGCGTCACTTCTTGCGCTCGAGCGGCAATGCCTTTTTTCTTTGTGTCTTGGCACTCGAGCATCACTTCTTGCGCTCCAGCGGACAGTGCGTATTTTAGTCCGTAAAAGTGACATTTTATATCACTTTTTCATCTCTCTCTCTCTCCCTCTCTCTCTCTCTCTCTCTTTCTCTCTCTACTTTTCAAAAACCCTACATCTAGAGCCTCTCTCTCTCAAACCTACATTCTCTCTACATTTTCACCTAGACCTAGTGATCTCTCTACTCATGTGCCTTTGTTAAAAAGGTAGTGCGTATCAAGAGCTCTCTTTTGGTCTGATTAAAGCTTGGTTTCAGCACCTTTGAAGTTTCTCCACCTATTCATTTGGTCTTCTAAGCTTGATGTAAGGATTTCTACACTCTTCTATGAGTTTTAACTTAAATATTTGTTGATGTGTAAGAAACATTGGGATTTGAGGTGATTTTGAACAAACCTAGGATTTTGGTTTAAAATCAAAAGAGGGATTTTTGAATGAATGTATGGGAAATGGTTATGGGAGTAAATAAGAGCTTGTGCTATGTTAAAATGATTGATTGTGATACTTAGGGTGGATTTTGAGAAAAGGGAAAAATTTGCTCTAGAATATCTTAAATAATTATTTTGTATAAATAATGGAATTGGCTTTTGGAATATGAAATTGAATGGATGTCTATATGAACGATGGATTTAGATATGTATTCCCTCTCACCTATGGAAATTTGGATAATTTATCTGTCCTTGAAATTGTATATCTGTTTAGAAATCTCTATTTTGGGTTATTGGTGGAGGATAGCTATGATTACTGCAGAAATTGCATGAGGATTAGGTGAATTGAAACTAATCTCTTATTGGTTGTCATTGAATATGACTGTGTTTTAAATACATTGTATATGTATGATGTTTGGGGGGAGAAAGGGATGTACTCCATGTTTGAAAGAAGAAAGGGGATGGACTCCATTAAATTAAGTTGGCCTGTGTGTCCAGGGTGAAAGTCCCGAAAACTACGCGTATACATGGGTGCCAATCCCGCGGACGAAATTTTTGTAAAATGGCAAATTGAAGCGTTTATATGATGGCTATATATGTTTGAGAACTACTGAGTTGTAGTCTTAGCTAGGTTGTCCGAATAATAATAAACATGACTCATGAATTGGGATGAAATGAATTGATGTGAATGGAATTGAGACAACATGGATTGGGATATAAAATTTGGCATATTATGATTTTGGAAAATATGAATGATTTTACCACAGGCATTGTATATGTACATTTTACTTATATATTTGTTAAAACTTATATATTGTGTTAAATTATTTCTACTGGGTTTTAGCTCACCCTATTTGGGAAAAACCATTTTTAGGTGTTAGTGATACGCCTCCGCGAAGATAGTAGTTTGAAGGGATTTGGAGCAAGAGCTTCTATTTTTGTTGTATCTATTTTGTATGGCTAAGGGCTTCAAATTGTGTTGAGCTAGGCTCACTTTTGTTGTAACCAAGCAGAAACTTGAAAATATGTAAGCTATTAAGGCAAATGAATATCTGCGTAACTTTTATTTCTCTTTTTATTTGTCCCTCATGTATATCAAACTCTGATGAATAAAAGCTTATTAATTAAATTATCTCTAATTTTGAGATGAGTTTGTGTATTTATTTTGGGGCGTTACACATACCATATGCATCATACCACAAATTAGTATAATTTTATCATAACAATTTGTAATATCAACCATAAAATGGATAATCTCGCTATAACTTAGCGTAATGAAATGTTCAAAATTTTGTAGTTCATGTAACAAAAGTTTGTGGTTTGGTTATGACATTTTTTGTTATGTCAATTTGTGGTGAGGTTACACATTTTATACTTGATGTTATAAAATTTTGTGATAAAATTATGGATCTTTCTTATGTGTGCCTTGCATACCATATGCAACGCACTTACACCTTTTATGTTTTTGGTTATACAAATTTATGTTACTAGTTATACAAATTTTGTTAAAACTTATACATTGGTGACCTGCTTAGCAGGTCACCTTACAGGTAAAATTAATAAAATAATATATTATATGATAAAGGCATAAGTATTGTCACAAAAAGGCATAAGTTTCACAAAAGGCGTAAACTTTCACAAAAAGACATAAGTTTTCACAAAAGGTGTAAGTAATTTCACAAAAAGGCATAAGTAATTTCACAAAAAAGCGTAAATTTTCACAAAAGGCGTAAGCTTTCATAAAGAGAGTAAGTGATTTCACAAAAAGATGTAATTTTTCACAATAGGCATAAGTACTTTCACAAGGAGGCGTAAGTTTTCACAAATAGAGTAAGTGATTTCACAAAAAAACGTAAGTTTTCATAAAAGGCGTAAATAATTTCACAAAAAGGTGTAAGTAATTTCACAAGGAGGCGTCAGTTTTCACAAAAGGCATAAGTTTTCACAAAAAGCGTGAGTAATTTCACAAAAAGGTGTAATTTCACAAAAAGGCGCAAGTAATTTCACAAAGAGAATAAGTGATTTCACAAAAAGACATAAGTTTTCACAAAAGGCGTAAGTAATTTTACAAAAATGCGTAAATTTTTGTAAAAGGTGTAAGTAATTTCACAAAAAGGATTAAGTTTTCATAAATGGCGTAGGTAATTTCACAAAAAGGCGTAAGTTTTCACAAAGAGAGTAAGTGATTACACAAAAGGCATAAGTAATTTAACTAAAAGGCGTAAGGTTTTACAAAAGGCGTAAGTTTTCACAAAGTGAGTAAGTGATTTTACAAAAAGGCATAAATAATTTTTCAAGAATACGTAAGTAATTTCACAAAAAGGTGTAAGTGATTTCACAAAAACACGTAAATTTTCACAAAAGGTGTAAGTTTTCACAAGGGGCGTAAGTGATTTCACAAAAAGGCGTAAGTAATTTCACAAAAAAGGGCGTAAGTTTTCACAAAGAGAGTAAATGATTTCACAAAAAGGCGTAAGTTTTCATAAAAAGCATAAGTAATTTCACAAAAAAGGCATAAGTTTTCACAAAAGGCGTAAATAATTTCTCAAAAAGGCTTAAGTTTTCACAAAAGCCGTAAGTGATTTCATAAAAGGCGCAAGTAATTTCACAAAAAAGGCATAAGTTTTTACAAAGAGAGTGAGCAATTTCACAAAAATGTGTAAATTTTCACAAAGTCTAGTAATTTCACAAAAAGGCATAGCTTTTCACAAAAAGCGTAAATAATTTCACAAAGAGACGTAAGTTTTCATAAAAAAACGTAAATAATTTCACAAAAAAGCGTAAATAATTTTATAAAAAGGCATAAGTATTCACAAAAAGGCGTAAGTAATTTCACAAAAGGAGTAAGTTTTCACAAAAAGGCCTAAGTTTTCAGAAAGAGAGTAAGTGATTTCATAAAAAAACGTAAATAATTTCACAAAAAGGTGTAAGTAATTTTAGAAAAAGGTGTAAGTTTTCACAACAAGCGTAAGTAATTTCACAAGGAGGCATAAGTTTTCACAATGAGGGTAAGTGATTTCACAAAAAGGCGTAAGGTTTTGGAAAATGCTTAAGTAATTTCACAAAAAGGCATAAGTTTTCACCAAAGGCGTTAGTAATTTCACAAAAAGGCGTAAATAATTTTACAAAAAGGTGTAAAAGACGTAAGTTTTCACTAAGAAAGTAAGTGATTTCAGAAAAATGCATAAGTAATTTTACAAAAGGTGTACGTTTTCACAAAAAGGGTATGTGATTTTACAAAAAGGCGTAAGTTTTCACAAAAGGCGTAAACTTTCACAAACAGAATAAGTGATTTCTCAAAAAGGTATAAGTCAACACAAAAAATGTGTAAGTTTTCATAAAAGGTGTAAATTTTAACAAAGAGAGTAAGTTTTCATAAAAGGCGTAAATGATTTCACAACTTATGTAATTGATTTCTCAAAAAATAAGTAAATACCTGTAAATCTTCGAATAACATTTTGATTTCACAAAATTGCATATTTTTCATAAAGTCACGTAAGTTGTGTCACAAAACTCAGGATAGTTTATACAAAATGATGCGTAAGTTTGTTTTTCAAAATTTTTAACAACAGAAAAATGTGTAAGTCAATACAACAAATTACATTTTAGTCACCAAAAGCTACATTTTTGGCGACTAAAAAATTTATTAGTCGGCGTTGGTTCAAGGTTTAGCTACTATGTAATTTTAGTTGATATATATATTATTTATTGGTGACTAAAAAAGAATTTAGTCACTAAATATGATGTAAATAGGAGACTAAAATTTTTTTAGTTCGTGTACGTCTATATTTTAGGCTACTAATTCTTGTTTTAGTCGTCGTATACAATTATTTGCCGACAAAAAGAAGTTTAGTCGCTATATAACATGATTATTTTTCGGTTACTCTTTGTTGACCAAATAATTTTGTCGGCAAATATAAACTTTTGGTGACTAAAAAAATTTTGTCGTTGTCTGTTCAATTTTTGCAGACGACAAAAATAAATTAGTAGCCAAATTATACTTTTGGCTATAAAAGATTAGTCATTATGGATTAATATTTGCCGACAAATAATAGTTTAGTCGCTAAAGGTTGAGAATTTTTATTGCTACCCTCAAACCCTTTTCTCTGTTTCGCATAAACACTTTCCTCTCTGTTCTCTCTCACACACACACACAAAATAGTCACCACCAAACCTCATCCCCGCTCACCACTGATGCTCACCATCCCACTGTGGCTCGCCACCGTCGCATATCGCCACTGCCACTGCAAATCTCTCTCTCTCTCTCTCTCTCGATCTCGATCTCTCTTTGTCGATCTCGGACTCTCTCTCTCTATCAATCTCGGTCTCTTTTTGTCGATCTCGGTCTCTCTCTCTCTCTCTCTCTCTCTCTCTCCCTTCCTCTATTTCCCCATTTCTGACATGTTGCACTAGAGTTTTACAGAGAATTTTTTGACATCAAAAATCATATTGAAAGAACAAGCTAATTTATTTCAGTTTTGCAAACAAAAATCATTCATAAGAATTGATTCATATGTGCATTCATAAAATTATTTTTGAAGAAAAGATTTTGTCTCTGAAGCACCATGGCAAGGGCTACACAAGCACCACCGCAAGTGTTAGCACCACCGTCGCTTTGTCTCGGGTATGTATGCACTCTATGTCTCTCGGTGTGTGTGTATGTGTGTGTGTGTGTGTGTCTCTCTCTCTGTCTCTCTCTCTATGTCTTTTCCATTCACATATATCTTCACACCCAATCCCAAATCGACCCAATAGGAACTGTTTTGTACTTGATTTTTGTATTTTCCCCTATTCCAATAGGAATTCTTCCCTCTACTTCCAGTGCTGCAACTTCAACATCACCTATTCCAATAGGAATTCTTCCCTCTACTACCAGTGCTGCAACTTCAACATCAGTTTCATAGTAGTTAGCACCAAGCATCATTGTGTCCTGCATTTACATAGCCAACTATTGTTAGGTCATATATAATATAACTCATTTTGAATGTTGATATGTACATTAAAATAAGCTGTCATGATTTTAATGCATTGTAATAGTATGTAATTATGCAATTATTTAGTGAAGAATGTAGTTATATATGAATCATAAACAATCCTTTAAGTGGACATTGGAGTTTATCCGGGATCAGATGCCAACAACGCTGTGCTCTATAAAGCAATTATTTAAGAAATTGCCATGGGATACGATTGAAGCAATGTTATTTTTAGACAAATAAATTGATCGAGAAATATGGCCAGACCTAAAAGCATAACACTAAATAATGATCCCTTTCCAAGTCCACGTGTAATAGCCAACAAATAAAAAAATAAAATTAAAAGAAGCAAGAAGTCTATTTTAAATCTTGCCCCATATCTTGTTCAATAGGAAGCTTCTACATAATCTAAAATCATATGAGATTCATTGACCTTGCTACTATCAATCTTTGATGGTGGTAAGTTTCTTATTGATGTATACATTGGCTTGTTTGCATCATAGAAACTAAATCTTGGTGGCTGAAACAAAAATGCAAAAGTAAATGTTAAAACCTAACTGTTTCACTTCGAAGCATTTTTGTTTTTGTTTGCAAATAGCATGTTTGAATGAAGTTACCAAACAAGCTACACATGACCTATTATCCCTGCTACCAAACACTTGTGGAATTTAAAAAATAAAAATAAAATTAAAAAAAGTGTAAGACTGACAAAGATGAGAAGAAAAAAAAATAGGTAGCCTATTGCAAAATATGCTTTTATATATATTTTAGATTGTTGCCCAATATGCGTATATATATGTATGAGTCTTTGTATCTGTTGGAAAATTAAATTTCAATGTTACAATTATAGAGGAACAAAATTTTGAGGGGTTAAAAAATTGTGACATGTTTAAATAAAGAGAGCATTTGGAAAAACTCTTTCTTCCATATAGCCAGAATGTGATAATCTCATTATCATTTCTTATTTTACTTTGATGAAGTTTTGGGGTAGTTTAGTATTTAGTTTCTTTTATTCAGTTGTTTATTATATTTGGTTTGGAGTAAATTTAATGGGATTACGTTTTGGCCTATCACTCTCTAGATAGGTTACACCTAAGCTAGTGGAATTAGGGATTATGTTTTGGCTTATCACTCTTTGGATCGGTTACACCTAAGCTAGTGGAATTAGGGATTATGTTTTGGCTTATCATTCTTTGGATTGGTTACACCTAAGCTAGTGGAATTATTTTACTTTGGTGAAGTTTTGAAAATTTTTGTCTTCAATTTACTATCCTAGAAATGATAAAAGGGTCTTGTTCATAATTGAAGACAAGAAATTCCAGATGGCTAGTTCTCTCATTTCCCTCTCTTTTTCTATCTCGTCTCTACAACTCTACCTTTCTGCTGCTGCATCTCTGCTGATTCTTTTTAGCATTTCCTTATTTTCCTATATTTTCTTCTTATTCTCTACTGGTTTATTCTTTCTCTGGATCAGTCTCTCTTCTCTCTTCTCCTTTTTCTGATTTGGCTGTTTCTCTGCTGCTACTCCAGTTGTCCTTTGATCTTCCGTCCTTGTTTTCTGCCACTAGTGTTACCCTTCTCAAAAGATGATATAATTTGTTGGCAAGAACAAATAACTGAATGCCAAAGTCCTAATCCTTCATCTAACATATATGTGTTGCTTTTTGTTGATTGTAAATTTTTTCATTCAGAAGATGTCGCATTATCCTTTGAACTTGAGATATTCCAAAACCAAATAACTGAAAATTTAATAGCTGGATGGATATTAGTGAAGTCAAAAATCTGAATGCAACTTTTTCCATTTTCTAATTTTTCCACATATGCTATTTTCTGATGAAAAATAGCCTTTGTATTTCATGTCAATGCCAATTGCCAATTGCCAATTGATTAATCCAACTTTAAGACAATTTTTTAGCTTCTTGTTTGAGCTAACTATCATTTCAATTATAGAATATTAATCAGGTTCAGACATGTACCTTTAGGGCCCTGCTGGGAAACCTTCTATTTTTGGGTTCGTTCAGTTCAACCAGTTGTTATAACTAGTTTTTGACGAAAGAAATTCTGATATGAGCTGGTTCTAACGATGATCATGCATTTGCCTATGTACATTCAGGTCAATGTTTCATAATCATAAAAAGACATTCAAATCAAAGAAAAAAAAACAAAAGAACAAAAAAATGATTTTTAAAGCTGTTGTGATCTGCCCACTGTTTTAGCACCTTAAGCTGCTGTGCTCAATTATCCGCTTTTACAGAGTAGAAGTCATATAGCGGAATGTCCTCAACTTGCAATCTCAAAAACTCTTTCTTCCATGTAGCCAAAATGCCTCTTGGCAGCACCACCAGTGGTCTAGCATGGGGACACTTGGCCAGAAAACTCTCCACAAAACTAATTATCATGAAAGTTTTTCCAGAGCCTAGAGCGTGGGCCATGATGCAGTCAATTGGAACTTTTGTAAATCCTATTAAGTCTCTAAATTTTGAGTTATTATAATAAAGCCCTTAGTTCTTCGTTTATTCACAAATTTAACCCTAGAATCGAAGACGCATCATGAACAAACCCGTACAAAACCAAATCAACCCCGATAGTTTAGTAATTGTTTTTACACGCTAATATTAATTATTTAACTATGAGACCCCTGACCTTTGTAATTTTATTTAGACCCTTACTTTTGAACTATTTCAATATAGACCTTGATCCCTTATTTATTTTCAATTTTAGTTGTAGAGCGGAAAATGCATGCCAACTGAAAACTCGCAAACCCTAATCGATTTCGGTAACTTAGAAATCAATTTTGATACCCTAATACTAATTAATTGACTCCCTAAATGTGGAACTACCACTTGAAAACCCTAGGTTTTCCCGGTCCTTATCATGTTCGTCAGCTGATCGCCTTTTTATTCGAAACAAGAAATCCAAACCAAATTAGATTCTCTAACCCCAATTTAAGTTAATTCTAAACTAAAATAAATGTTCCAATTCATAAATTAAACCCAAAGCCCTCATATTTTTATTAAATAACAAATTGACCCCAAACAAGTACCGTTATATGTATATACACTTGTACCCTAAAATCTATTTTATACACCATACTTTACAATTTCCAACATTTGTACAAAAAAATAAAATAAAATAAGTCCCTCAAATCACGATCTATGGCTAGCCATCACCTATATAAATATGATGAATGTACTTTTTAAGACAAGTTTGCATAAATTATGGAAAATATCTTTGACTTGGTACAAACTTATATATATATATATATAACTAGGTTGGTTTGCTTAGGAGGAAAACCCTAACTAGATCATGTTTAGGAACATAATTAAGGCCTCTAAACTTTCACTATTCCATTGGATTCAAACTAAATACAAAACATCCCATTCAATTCCAACCAAAGGGCAACCTTTCACACCAATTTTTCTATAAAAGCAACCCCTCCCTTAGCATTTTACATACAAGAATACACACACACACACACACACACACTCACACACTATATTCGGCTGAGAGAAAGAGAGAGAGGAGGGTGAGCTTGGTGGAAGATAGGAGAGGAAGAGAAGTTTGCTAGCAATTCCAACAAGCCTCAAGTAAGCCACAACACAACTCTCTCTTATTTTTCTTTCAAATAAATGCTCTTAGAAGTTTTAAACATTCATTTCATATGTGTTTTGATGGTATTCTTGTGTTAAAAATGAAAGGAGTTAAGCCTTGGTTCTACCTTTCTTGTATTTCTCTTAATTCGTATAAGATTACCTTTTTTTTGTGTCAATCTCTCAAAATTTCCAAAGGCACACCTTCACCTTAAATTTCTAAGTTTAATACATATTATTTAGCATGTTTTCATCAAGAAAAGTAGAAAATTTTCCCTAGTTGATCTCTTTTCTCACCAACTTTTTTATTTCAAGAATTGTGCCAGAAAAATCTGTTTTACAGTCAACTTTCCAAAATTATAGAAAAATGTAGAAAACTCTTATGGACCTCAATTTTATGTCCAACTCTTCCTTAAGGATTTATATTTCAAGGAAAATTGGTTTCGTTGAAAAAGAGTAAGTGGTTTGTTAGGAAAATCTGATTTTCATAATGGTCGACGAATTTGGACAGAGTTGGAGTATTTCTGCAATAAGTAAAAATATGGAAAAACTATTCCATTTTTGAAAAATGTTCTGAAAACTAGATAAAATTCTATACGAACCATAGGAAGGCTGGATTTGGGAAAAATCTGAAATTGTTCTTTTAATCTTGATCTTTAAGTGATTCTAAATATGGAAGTTCTACTTACGTTGATGTTTTATGCTCTTCACTTTATCAATGTGCTTAGTTATATATAATCATGTCTTGGTATGATATTATACATGTCATGGTTATGTATTTTTTCTCCTTTGATGATGCTTACACTTATGCAAATTTATTTTTCTTCTCGCTTGTACTAACTAATTACAACAATTAATCTAAAGGAAAACTTAATGGGGTGGATAATGGGGTTTCGATCACCCGATTATTATTATGAGAAGAATTTATTGGTTAGTGGGATGTGTTCCCTTTGGTAAGTTAAATATTGCGCAAGTGGTTGTTTCGGAACCCTTGAATAGAGCGATTGTATTCGGACCCTAAGTAGTTCGGTGTAAGGAGGGATTTGGGCAGGGCCCATCATTACCGTCTCTTTTGAGGCCCTACGATTGGCGCTACGCGGTATATAACCATTGGTAGGCATCTGAGGTAAGGTCTGCAACAAAGTAGCAAAAGAGGGGACATATTGAATAATCCGCGTCCAATTCTTGGAGTTGGGAGAACGAAATCTCTTTGGGGAATTTCTAGACTACGAACAACTAACCATATAATCTGTGCTATGAACTTAAATGCCATGATCCCTTCCTCTCTTTTTATGTAAATGCTATTGTTTATTAGATTGGGAAAAAAGGACGGGGTGTCTGTGCGTTTACTGGGCATTCAAAGCTCATTGCGTTTCATGCCAAGTATTAAAGACTATTAGACCGGTCGAAGACAAAGCTAAAGCATTGAGGACGTACGGCTACCCTAGGAGGAATAGAAACTAGTTTGTAAAAGTGTTTTAAGATTGTAAGTGATAAATCCCATGTTGTATTTAAGACATGATTTTGTAATTATTATATATCTATACATATCTTTTATACTACCTATTCCTTTTTCTTTTTTTTTTATCGTCGACTCATGTAGACCTTGTGTTAATATCTTGTTAAGATCTATCAAAAGGGTAGCTTTGCTATCTAAGGTGGTTGGACTTTGAAGGAGGGCTATATTGACTCCTCCAACCTTCTTGAGATCTTACTTGGTTATTAACCAAAGGACTCATTAGTGACATTTCCTATTTTGTAATCTTAGATAAACCCTGTATGTATTTGTTAATATATTCTCTGATGTTCCTGATTTTTGGGGCGTCACAGATTCTCTGCAACCAAGTTATTTAGTAAAAAATTGAAGCCCTCAACTTGATGGGGTTTCATCTGCTTTTTGTGCCTGGGATGAGCAACAATTTCAATGATCTTGTCCACATAATTTAACCCCATCATGAAATATTTCAGTTGCTTCCTTATAGCGACCCCGGTCTTTTCCCATTTGATTATTGTATCCGGACTTACGGTCCGTGGATTCCGCTGTTATATTTGTTGTTATTGTCCTTTAATTTCTTATTCTTGGGTTATAGGATGTGTTTAGCAGGTTGGTTGCAGATTGGTTGGGTTTAGAAACCAAGTCTGCATGTTCAGTTTTTGGCTTGGTCGCTCGAGCGAGCTTATCTTCGCTCGAGCGAGGTCTTCCTTTTTGGTTCGTCGCTCGAGCGAGCCTTTCTTGGCTCGAGCGAGGATTGCGTCCAGTACCTAGACCTGAACGCAGTGTTTGTTGGCTCGAGCGAGCTTTTCTTCGCTCGAGCGAGCTGGTTTGTCTTTGGCTCGAGCGAGCTTCTCTTCGCTCGATCGAGGTCAGTTTCTTGTGTCTGGTCGCTCGAGCGACCAGGTATTCGCTCGAGCGAGCCTGTCCAGTATTTAAACGTAAAAGCGGGATTTTTAGGGCAGTTTTTCATTCTTTTTGATCTCAAACCCTAAAGTCCGACTTTTCTTCTTCTCTAAACACCTTTTCTCCTAGGTTTGATCTAGTTAGGGTGTGTTTCTACCCTAGTTCTTTTACAAATAAGATAGAGGAGAGTGGGGGCTTCCATTTAATCTGAGCAGTTGTCGGTTTGGAGCACTCTGGAGTTTCGAGCACCTTCTTCATCATCATCTTTTTGGGTTCTTTCTTGAGGTAGGGATTTCCTACTCCATTTATGCGTTTTAATCCTAAGTGGTGGTATTTTGGTATGTGGGGGTAGTTTGGTAATTTTGGGAGAAACCTTAGGGTTTGTCATAGATTAATTTATATAATTAATTTACGGGAAAATCGTGATATTGGGTTTAATTCATGAAATTGGGGGAATTATGAGATAAATTAATGTAGTTGGATATTTAATCACTCATCTGTGAAATTGAGATTATTTGCGTTACAATATTTATTTCTTGTTTAGAAATAATTGTTTTGGGCTATCGGTGGAGGATAGCCATTGATTGTTGTAGACCTTGCATGCGGCTTAGGTATAACTGAAATTGAGTCATTCATTTAATTGTTGAGTTAATACAGAACATTCGTGTATTGATTATGTATTGTATATGGCAAATATTGATTATGTTGCATATGCATTTGGTTTTGGAGGAGATAGGGGATGAACTCCACGGTTTAGGGGAAGATAGGGGATGGACCTCTAAACCGGATTTGTTGGGAGGAGATAGGGGATGGACTCCAGTAGCATCACATATGTGTGTGCTTATTGATAATAGAAATATTTCTATTTGTTGTTGATATGATACATCACCACCATGTGTGTCAGTTGGGAAGTATGGAAGTGGATTTGATTGAGATTTGTTATAACACCAGCATGAGTGTTTAATTTGTTATAAGAAAGGTTTAACCTGATTTGTTATCCTTGTTGAGTTGTTTGGCCAGGTTCTGAGCCATGTCTGTATGAATGAAAAGTGTATTGTGTCATAGACCATGTGTCATAGACAACGTAGACATTCGTGTCATAATATTGTAAACTGAATATTTTGTGTTAACCATGTATCGGGTGCTACTGCTTTAGTTAATTCTTATACTTGGTTTAGTATTTCTCTACTGGGCTGTGGCTCACCCTATATGGGAACTTCATTTTCAGGTTCAGGTGGTTCACAACCTCCAAAGACTTAGCTTATGAGGAATTGGACTTGAAGATTTGCTTTATTTGTGTTATTTGTTTTATCTGAACTATGTAAACATTCAAGCCGAGGGCTTTATTTGTTTTGAGTTAGAACTCATGAAATTGTGTCCAAGTATTGGCTTGGCAAGATGTAAGCCCGTAGGGCATTTATTATGATGTTTTATTTCGTAATACTCTGATGATTGAAATAATATAATGTTTCTTTTAATAATGCATGTCTTGTTTTATATTCAATGGGTTAAATTTTGAGGGCGTTACAACTTGGTATCAGAGCGTACCGGGTTTGAATACTTTGGGTACGTGGGAAGTGATTAGTATCACAATGGGTTCGTCTCGTTTGATAGAGACTTAGTGTAATGATTACATGCTTATATGATAACATGTTTATGTGACTATGTGGGTATGGAATGTAGTTTCTAGGATGTTGATTGGACCCTTGAGTCTCTGAAAGTCTTGTTGGAAAGGCACTTGATCAATGTTGTTTCCAACCGGAACTTTAGTGACGCCTTGGGACTATCATTATCCAGGAATGAAATTCGTAGGTGCTTATGTGATTATGTGCTTACGTGGTGTGATTTATTGTTGTCCAATGTATTAAGACGCGAGTGTCATAGTTTTGGCATAATATTTAGAGTGCTAACGTCTTTGTTTCCTTTATTAGGATGTCAGGACGAGGACGGGGTCGTGGTAGGCGTGGTAGGCAGGCCAGGCAGGAAGTGCCTATACCGGAGGAAATTCCGGCAGTTCAGGAGGGTGTTGGCCAGGCCAATGTGGCCGAGCCAGTAGGCCAGCAGGCTATGGGCGCTTTAGCCCGAGAGATAGCAGGGGCATTCAGGGAGTCAGTAGGCATTCTCCGAGCTCAGAATCAGGCTCCGGTTGTTGTTGCGGATGCAGGACCCTCCTTTCTGAAGAGGGAATTTTTCCGGTCTAATCTGGATGAATTTGTGGGTGATCCAAAAGAGCCGCTTAAAGCAGATGAATGGCTCGAACAGACAACGAAAACGTTTTAGATGCTTGGCATCGAAGACGAGGGGTTGAAGGTGACCTTGGCATCTTTCCAGCTTAAGGGGGATGCGGGTCAGTGGTGGAAGTTCACCAAAGGTCGTATTGGGGGTACTTGGAAGGCTTTTGTTGATGCTTTTCAGGAGAAGTACCTGTCTCCAGCTGTTCAGGAGAAGTTGAGAGATCAGTTCTGCCAGCTAAAGCAGAATAGTTCATCAGTGGCTGAGTTTGAGGCTTCATTTACTAGTTTGTCCAGGTTCGCACCTGAGTTAGTGGCGTCTGAGGAGCGCCGGTGTATTGAGTTTGAGAAGAAGTTGAGGCGTGGCCTCATGCTGAGAGTTGTCGGATCTATGATTAGGGATTTTGGGCGATTGGTTGATGCAGCAGCCCATACCGAGGCTATGATGCAGGAGGAGGAGGAAGGGCAGAAAGGCTCCAAGAGGAGTCAGGATGGCCAGAGTGATGGCAGGAGGCAGAGAGGTTTCACTCCTCAGCAGCCTCAGAGTAGTTTTTCTAGATCCACTTTTCCAGTGCCGAGTGCTAGTTCTGGGAAAGGCAGTCAGGGAGACATTACCTGTTTCAAGTGTGGTCAGCTGGGCCACAAGTCTCCAGTTTGTCCTCAGAGGGGAGGAGTTCAGAGAGCAGCATCTTCTTCGGCTCGATCTCAGAGCCAGAGTCAGGGCAGAGGCCAGCCGCTCTCTTGTTTTCAGTGCGGTCAGTCGGGGCACATGAAGAGGTTTTGCCCACAGTTGGGTGGCACGTCTGGTGCATCTGGTTCGAGGCAGACTCAGAGTCAGCTGCCTGCTCCGTCAGTTCAGGCCTCGAGGGCCAATCAGGGGGCTTCTTCGTCCCAGTCTGTGCAGCAGTCTTATGCTCCGAGGGGTGAGCAGGTTGATCAGAGGTCGTCTGGGCGCGTGTATGCTGTTACCGCGCAGGATCCTGTACCGGCTCCATCTGTTGTGAGAGGTACCTTCTTGTTTTGCAATTCAGTTGCTAGTGTTTTGGTCGATACGGGTGCATCTCATTCTTTTGTGTCTGCTGCATTTGCATCCATTTTGGAGTTGGAGTTAGCTCAGTTAGCATCACCTATTTGTGTAGTGTCACCTCTTGGGAGTGAGTTGATTTTGAAACAAGGTGTTAGGGGTTGTGATATAGAGGTCGATGATCATAGAATCCCTTTTTCCTTTGTGGTTATGCCCATGAAGGGCTTCGATGTTATTTTGGGTATGGACTGGTTATCGTCATACCGGGCATTTATTGATTGCTACCGTCAGAGGGTCACTTGTTGTACTATTAACGGAGAACGTTTCCATTTTCTGGGGGACAGAGTTGGTAGTGTTTTGCCACCGGGGTATGATCCGCGAGGGCAGAGTGAGCTTAGTGGTCTACTTGCTAGCTTTGAGAGTAGTGAGTGTGATGAGACCCAGATTGTATTGCCGAGGGTGGTTTGTGAGTATTCGGATGTTTTTCCCGAGGACCTTGTTAGTTTGCCACCTCATCGAGAGATTGAGTTCTCGATTGATTTAGTGCCCGGCACGGTGCCGATTTCTATGGCACCTTACCGCTTTGCCCCAGCCGAGTTGGTTGAGTTGAAGGTTCAACTCCAGGAGTTACTAGATAAGGGCTACATTCGCCCTAGTGTTTCGCCGTGGAGAGCACCGGCCCTATTTGCTAAGAAGAAAGGTGGTGCTTTGAGACTGTGTATAGATTACCGGAAATTGAATCGGGTTACGATTAAGAATAAGTACCCTATGCCTCGTATTGATGATTTGTTTGACCAGTTGAAGGGTTCCCGTTGTTTCTCTAAGATAGATTTGAGATCGGGTTACCACCAGTTGAGGGTCAGAGAGGAGGATATTCCGAAGACGGCATTCCGTACGCGGTATGGCCACTATGAGTTCCTGGTGATGCCATTTGGGCTCACCAATGCACCGGCAGTGTTTATGGATTTGATGAACCGGATCTTCCGGGAATTCTTGGACCGTTTTGTGGTCGTCTTCGTGGACGACATTCTGATTTATTCACCTTCGAGGGAGGAGCACGAGGAACACTTGAGAGTGGTGCTTGAGTTACTTAGAGCCCATCAGCTTTATGCTAAGTTCGGAAAGTGTGAGTTCTGGCTAGAAGAGGTGAAGTTCTTAGGTCATGTAGTTTCTGGGGAAGGAGTGTCTGTTGATACATCCAAAACTGAGGCAGTGCAAGATTGGGCACGGCCTAAGAGTGTGTTTGAGATCCGCAGTTTTCTGGGATTAGCTGGGTATTACCGTCGGTTTGTGAAAGATTTCTCCAGGTTAGCTTCACCGTTGACTAGATTGACTCGGAAGGGAGTCAAATTTGTATGGAGTGAGACTTGTGAAAATTCGTTTCAGGAATTGAAGATTAGATTGACCACCGCTCCAGTCTTGATTATTCCAGAGAGAGGGTTGGGTTATGCAGTCTTTTGTGATGCCTCACGAGAGGGTCTGGGTTGTGTGTTGATGCAAGAGGGGAAAGTGGTTGCTTATGGCTCACGTCAGTTGAAAATTCACGAGAAGAACTACCCTACGCATGACTTAGAGTTAGCAGCTGTAATATTTGCCTTGAAGATTTGGAGGCATTATCTGTATGGTGAGAAATTTGAGGTATTCTCCGATCATAAGAGTCTGAAATATCTGTTCACACAGAAAGATTTGAACTTGAGGCAGAGGAGGTGGATGGAGTTTATTGAGGATTATGACTTCGAGTTGCACTATCATCCGGGAAAGGCCAATGTTGTGGCCGATGCCCTTAGCAGGAAATCTGTTGGTGACATAGCTAGTATAGCCATCCGAGAGTGGGAGATGTTGGGTGCACTTGGGGAGTTTGATTTGCTTTTGGGTGAATCTGTTGAGGCTGCGGCCTTATTTTCTGTTGTTGCACAGCCTACACTTGTGACTCGAGTGTTAGAGGCTCAGAGGGGTGATCTTGAGGTAGAATCTCTCCGAGAGAAGATTTCCAGTGGGAAGGTTGAGAAGGGTTTAGCGGTGTATCCCGACCTGAGTGTGAGATACCGAGACCGTTTGTTTGTGCCGGAGTCTTGCCGAGAGGAGGTACTCCGAGAGTTTCATCATTCGCGCCTTGCGGTGCATCCGGGAGGCACTAAGATGTATCGGGATTTGGGTCGCCAGTTTTGGTGGCGGGGTATGAAGAGAGATGTGGCAGCTTTCGTATCTAAGTGCCTTACTTGTCAGCAAGTGAAGGCCGAGCATCAGAGGCCAGCGGGTTTGTTGCAACCCTTGCCTATTGCCGAGTGGAAGTGGGAGCATGTCACTATGGACTTCGTTGTGGGTCTTCCGAGGACTCAGCGAGGTAGTGATGCTATTTGGGTGGTTGTAGACCGGTTGACGAAGTCAGCGCACTTCATTCCTATGCGTGTTAGAGATTCGGTAGATCATCTTGTCGACTTATATATCCGGGACATAGTGAGGTTGCACGGGGTCCCAGTGACGATCGTCTCAGATAGAGATCCTCGTTTTACTGCTAGGTTGTGGCAGAGTTTGCAGAGTGCTTTAGGCACTAAATTGACTTTTAGCACGGCTTATCATCCTCAGACTGACGGGCAGTCCGAGCGTACTATTCAGATCCTTGAGGATATGCTTCGGGGTTGTGTTCTCGACTTTAGTGGGTCGTGGGAGAGGCACTTACCATTAGTGGAGTTTGCCTACAACAACAGCTTTCAGTCTAGTATCGGTATGGCACCGTTTGAGGCCTTGTATGGCCGACCGTGTAGGTCTCCAGTATGTTGGGCCGAGGTGGGTGATGCACCTTTGTTGGGTCCAGAGTTAGTGAGGGAAACGACGGAGAAGGTTGAGCTTATCCGTAGGAGGCTTGTTACAGCTCAGAGTCGTCAGAAATCTTATGCCGACCGTAGGAGGAGACCTTTGGTGTTTGAAGTAGGTGATCATGTCTTTCTGAAGATATCACCTAGGCGAGGTTTAATGAGGTTTGGGAAGAGTGGGAAGTTGTCCCCTCGATTTATTGGTCCTTTTGAGATCCTTGAGAGGATTGGTGAGGCTGCATATCGCTTAGCTTTACCACCGCAGTTATCCGGAGTTCATGATGTGTTTCATGTGAGTATGCTTCGGAAGTATGAGCCGGACCCATCACATGTGTTGGATTGGACCGATTTAGTTGTTGATGAGGATGTTTCGTATGAGGAGAGACCAATTCGAGTTTTGGATAGGCGGGATCAAGTTTTGCGTGGCAAGACCATCCCTTTGGTGAAAGTTCTGTGGAAGCATCACGGAGTGGAGGAAGCCACTTGGGAACGTGAGTTGGAAGTCCGTGAGAAATATCCGGATTTGTTTATTGATTTGTAATTTTGTACTTAGATTATATAAGATTGCGGAACTTGAGAATTTTATATATGTCTTAAGTTGGAAAACATTGAGAATGTTTTGGGATTTAATGTTAGCATTTTGAACTTGCCTTTTTATGGAAGTGGAATATAACATTTATATATTGAATGTGTTGTTTATATCATGAGATTGAATATGATATGGAATTTGTTAACATTGAAAGGAATGATGCATAACATTGATGCAGGTTGAAATATATGTTGGTTTATACATATTGAGAGATGCCTCTTGATAAGAGATGAAGTGACCAATATTGGTCAAGTTGTTGATTATTGTTTTATATATCATTGGGAATTAAGAAAAACTTGTTTTTTTTACAAACTCATGCTTAATTTCGGGGATGAAATTCTTTTAAGGGGGGGAGGTTATAGCGACCCCGGTCTTTTCCCATTTGATTATTGTATCCGGACTTACGGTCCGTGGATTCCGCTGTTATATTTGTTGTTATTGTCCTTTAATTTCTTATTCTTGGGTTATAGGATGTGTTTAGCAGGTTGGTTGCAGATTGGTTGGGTTTAGAAACCAAGTCTGCATGTTCAGTTTTTGGCTTGGTCGCTCGAGCGAGCTTATCTTCGCTCGAGCGAGGTCTTCCTTTTTGGTTCGTCGCTCGAGCGAGCCTTTCTTGGCTCGAGCGAGGATTGCGTCCAGTACCTAGACCTGAACGCAGTGTTTGTTGGCTCGAGCGAGCTTTTCTTCGCTCGAGCGAGCTGGTTTGTCTTTGGCTCGAGCGAGCTTCTCTTCGCTCGATCGAGGTCAGTTTCTTGTGTCTGGTCGCTCGAGCGACCAGGTATTCGCTCGAGCGAGCCTGTCCAGTATTTAAACGTAAAAGCGGGATTTTTAGGGCAGTTTTTCATTCTTTTTGATCTCAAACCCTAAAGTCCGACTTTTCTTCTTCTCTAAACACCTTTTCTCCTAGGTTTGATCTAGTTAGGGTGTGTTTCTACCCTAGTTCTTTTACAAATAAGATAGAGGAGAGTGGGGGCTTCCATTTAATCTGAGCAGTTGTCGGTTTGGAGCACTCTGGAGTTTCGAGCACCTTCTTCATCATCATCTTTTTGGGTTCTTTCTTGAGGTAGGGATTTCCTACTCCATTTATGCGTTTTAATCCTAAGTGGTGGTATTTTGGTATGTGGGGGTAGTTTGGTAATTTTGGGAGAAACCTTAGGGTTTGTCATAGATTAATTTATATAATTAATTTACGGGAAAATCGTGATATTGGGTTTAATTCATGAAATTGGGGGAATTATGAGATAAATTAATGTAGTTGGATATTTAATCACTCATCTGTGAAATTGAGATTATTTGCGTTACAATATTTATTTCTTGTTTAGAAATAATTGTTTTGGGCTATCGGTGGAGGATAGCTATTGATTGTTGTAGACCTTGCATGCGGCTTAGGTATAACTGAAATTGAGTCATTCATTTAATTGTTGAGTTAATACAGAACATTCGTGTATTGATTATGTATTGTATATGGCAAATATTGATTATGTTGCATATGCATTTGGTTTTGGAGGAGATAGGGGATGAACTCCACGGTTTAGGGGAAGATAGGGGATGGACCTCTAAACCGGATTTGTTGGGAGGAGATAGGGGATGGACTCCAGTAGCATCACATATGTGTGTGCTTATTGATAATAGAAATATTTCTATTTGTTGTTGATATGATACATCACCACCATGTGTGTCAGTTGGGAAGTATGGAAGTGGATTTGATTGAGATTTGTTATAACACCAGCATGAGTGTTTAATTTGTTATAAGAAAGGTTTAACCTGATTTGTTATCCTTGTTGAGTTGTTTGGCCAGGTTCTGAGCCATGTCTGTATGAATGAAAAGTGTATTGTGTCATAGACCATGTGTCATAGACAACGTAGACATTCGTGTCATAATATTGTAAACTGAATATTTTGTGTTAACCATGTATCGGGTGCTACTGCTTTAGTTAATTCTTATACTTGGTTTAGTATTTCTCTACTGGGCTGTGGCTCACCCTATATGGGAACTTCATTTTCAGGTTCAGGTGGTTCACAACCTCCAAAGACTTAGCTTGTGAGGAATTGGACTTGAAGATTTGCTTTATTTGTGTTATTTGTTTTATCTGAACTATGTAAACATTCAAGCCGAGGGCTTTATTTGTTTTGAGTTAGAACTCATGAAATTGTGTCCAAGTATTGGCTTGGCAAGATGTAAGCCCGTAGGGCATTTATTATGATGTTTTATTTCGTAATACTCTGATGATTGAAATAATATAATGTTTCTTTTAATAATGCATGTCTTGTTTTATATTCAATGGGTTAAATTTTGAGGGCGTTACATTCCTCGTCCTTTATAGTCCAGCCTTCATAAAAGTATGTGCGTGTAGACCTTATGCTCTAAATCAAAAAGAAAATGGAGCAAATTAGTCAAAGAAAATCCAGTAGAGAGAAAATCAGTAGCTTCATTGCTACTTTACTTATTATGTCCTATGCACTGCAAGTTTCTCTTTCAGTTGTATGATTTATTTTCTTGGAGCTGTTTACTTAATCAAGAGTTCTTGCTTTCATGGTAGGATTTACAAATACGCCAGGGCTTATGTTGTATTTGTTGTCACTGTATAGGTCCGAACTTACTCAAAATAGGTAATAGGTGAAGAGTATGATTGGCCTCCTAAATGTTGCCTATGTCATGCTGCAATTGAAGAGGAGACCAATCCTCAAACTACTCAATTGGGTTGCTTGTGTATGTGATCCTGCACATTGTTAAACCTCATGCATGCAATTTTTATCTTGAATGAAAGCTAGATGAATTATATCAAATTACTTACATTTTTTTGGGTTCATATTAGATATTATACATACAAACTGCTTGGATTCACATATTAAGGGTTTTCCTCCACACACTACTCTAGCTGGATATACTTGTCCTGCTTGTTCCACCCCGCTATGATTTTTTTTTATGGAAGCTGACCAAAGTTTTATTTATTTCCATTCATTTCTTTTGTTTTTTAATGAACTTATTGTGGTTGTATTCCTTTATTACTCTCTTGTCTTGTACCTTTATACAGTTAGGTTCATAACTACTTTTTGTTGAAATTTCCAAAGACAAGTATGCATGCATCATATTCGTGTTTTGTTTCTATTGTATCAAAAGCTTTAGATAAGAAGGATTCATGCTAGTAGTGAACCATTGATACTTGTTGATTTACCTGTCAGAATGTATAATCACTGTGAATCTTGAAAAACTGACAATCATATCTGAAAGTAATCATGAGGGAGTATACAATTGTAGATTAACTAGGCTCCAGAATCTAAAAAGCCTTCTCCGAGGCAACTCAAGGTATCACCCTCAAGCCTCATTTTTTGGAGGCTGAATTTAAACCACTCATTGCAATAAATAATAGCAAATAATCGGATCAATTGTGATGGCTCCATTGCTGTCAATTATTTTTTCATTTACTACGAAGTTTTGAATTTTTTTTTGATATATATGACTCAAAAACTTCTTTTCAATGTCTATTTTTTCCCTTCTATTGCTTCAGATTCATACAATTGATGAAAATCAATTTTCATCTTAGATTTCCTTCTTAAATTTATCATATAGCTTTAATTGACCTGTGAACATTTTTTGAAGCCTATTACAAAATTTCAGAAAAGTAAAAGATGAGGAATGCCAATTTTTTGTTGACCAAAGTTGATGGCTCCATTGCTGTCAATTATTTTTTTCTAATTAAATTGCTCTTTAACTTTTTGTAGTTGTTTTATGTTTGTTTACTATTTGGGTTGTCTCATGAGCTTAGAGTTGCTAGAATATACTGATAGCATGTTTTTTTTTTCTCTCATTCCGCTTTCTTCCTTGATAAGGCAAAATTTATTACCATTCTTTGTTCCTATTAGAAAGAATTTAGAATGTGATGAAAGGATTTTTTTTTTTTTTTTACAAGAATTCTACTGGGTTTTCATGATTAGTATTTTTCCTTTCTATGTCTTACCTTTTTCAGAGCATCTCTATTTTTACTTTGCAATAAATTAATCCTATCATGTTGCCCATATTTTTACATCTGCAATATTCTAGACATGTAGGTTGAAAGTTAAAGTAAAATAAGCCTTAAACTTTGTCAAAAAAGAACGTTCGGGGGTGAAAATGCGAAACAACCCCTAAACCAATATAGGGATGTCACTTAGTCAAAAAGGTGCATTGGGGGGCCAAAAATGCAAAACAATCTTGAACCAGTTTGGTGATTGTGTGGGCAGCTTCCTCGTGCCTAATAGAACATATAGGGACATACGGCCTGTGAGTAGGACACATAGGTTGGGAGTTAAAGCTAAAAATGCCTTAAACTTAACTATAAAATTGCATTTCGGGAGGGGAAAACTTGGGAGAAACTTGTCCAGACATGCAACATGTCCAGACATGCAACATATGATTACATCTATAATTATACAATTTTGAAAAGATTATATACATTTGAGTTTTATTTAATTTTCTTTTATAATTTGAAATGATAATGTTATTCGATCAATACTAATGGTTAATTTTATTTTTACAGATGGTTTTTGGCGTGGAAATGTGGATATTCCTTATTTGTGTAAGGAGGACATTGGTTTTGTTTTTTTGTTTTTGTTTTTTTTTATATTTATATTTATAATCCGTTATTATGTTGTCCTTTGTTTTTTTGTGGATTATTATTTGTTAGGTTTTTGTTATTGGCAATCCCATTCGACAAAACTCCTTTCAGTTGTAATTTTAATCGATCTTTTATTTCAGTGAGGCTATAAGTTTTTAGATGCGAATTCAACTCGAATTATGCCTATGCAAAGGAGTTTGTGATCTTAATCCTTTCATGTTTGCCACTTCGCTGACTATGTCGGGGATCGAGCTACTCGGTTAGCTTGCGGAGGTCCAAGGGACAGCGCCCTATGGCGCGTCCGAGGCAGCTCGAGAGAGGCAGTGCCCCTGAAGCAAAAAGAAAAATTGCAGTCAAAGTTGTTTTGACCGCTCAAGCGAAGATGCAATCCTCATAGAAGTTTTACTCACCTGCAAAAGTACTGGGAGTTAAGATTTTATGCTCGAGCGAGCTTTTCTGTGCTCGAGCGTAGATCCGCGTTTTGAAGCACGTGTTTTAGTCAGACCACTCGAGCATCCATTTTTACGCTAAAGCGGAGATCGCAATTCTGTTTGCTGTAAATCTGCAATTAATTCAGTTTCTAGGGTACGACTTCTAGATCTTCTTTTTAGGTATTAGGGTTTTCATTTGGAGCTTCTTTGCTTGTTTCCTTTGATATATGTGACAATTTATATCATGAATTGAGTGGATTATATCAAAGGGTTGTTTATTTTGTTTTATTCAAAAGAGAGAGAGAGAGTTGTTCTTCAGTGGATTCCGTGAAATTTGGGCCTGAAGCTTTGGTGGATTCCGGAGTGGCTTATCGTCATGAATTCGACATCGACATTGTGGATTCAATGTTGGGAAAGACAATTCCGAGGTGAAGACGGTGGTGGAAGAGGCACATTGGGGTCGCTTCAATTCGGGCATGGATTCGCTCGGTAATTGAGTCTACACTTGTGTAATTCCTTTTTGTCTTCTTAGTGGATTGTTTTGTGGCTTTTGCCCATGGTTTTTTTTTTTTATCACAATTGGAGGCGATCCAATTGTGATTTTTTCACGTAAAATCGTTGTGTCGATTTGTCTTTGATTGTTTGATTGGGATTGCTATTTACTAGTTAAAATTGATACATAATCACAAATCAATATCTCGAAAATTTTTAGATTTTTCACTATTGTTAGTACAGATAACTATTGGCATGGTACAAATTACTTTTGGTATAGAAGATATTACATTTGGCATAGCATAGATTACCAATTGACATGGTATTGTGGATATTTCTTTTTTTGTGTACGGAAGGCATGGTTTTTGTATAATCCTCAGTTTTGTATAGAATTATTATTTTAAGTGTGTAAGTGTGTTTCCACGAAGTAAGTTTTCACAAAATGGATAACTTTTCACAAATCACGTAAGTGTTTCACAACAACCCGTAAGTTAACAAAAAAAATGGGTAAGTTTCCAAAACTAAGTTTTCACAAATCATGTAACATATTTCAGAAAAACGCGTAAGTGACACAAAAATTGGCAAGTGTGTTTCCAAAAAATTAAGTTTTCATAAAATGCGTAAGTTTTTACAACAACCCATAAGTAAACACAAAAAATGGGTAAGTATGTTTCCAAAAATAAGTGTTCACAAAATAGGTAAGTTTTCACAAATCACGTAAGTTATATCACAACAACCCGTAAGTTAACACAAAAAATAGATAAGTGTGTTTTCAAAAATAAGTTTTCACAAAATAAGTAAGTTTTCACAAATCACGTAAGTGTTTCACAACAACCCCTAAGTTAACACAAAAAATAGGTAAGTGTGTTTTCAAAAATAAGTTTTCACAAATCACGTAAGTGTTTCACAACAACCTGTATGTTAACATAAAAAATGGATAAGTATGTTTCCAAAATAAGTTTCCACAAAATGGGTAAGTTTTCACAAATCACGTAAGTTATTTCACAAAAACGCGTAAGTTAACATAAAAATGGTTACGTGTTAAGAAAAATTATGTAAGTGAACATAAAAAAGTGTAAAACACAAAAAATCACGTGTGTTCCCAACGTTGACAGACTATGCCTCGAAAATCCCACCAACCTAGCTATTTTATCATCAGCCACTGTCTATCTCCCACCAAATATTAATTTAGTCGCTAAGTAAAGGTAGGAAAATTTTTTTTAGAGGGAAGCGAATGAATTTGGCACCTGCGCCCCTCCTTTATTTCAAACAAACACAAAATCTCTCTCTCTCTCTCTCTCACACACACACACACACACACAGTTACCACCAAACCTCACTCCCACTCACCACCCCACCGTCGCTGGTCACTGTCACTCACCACCATCATACGTCGCCACTGCCACAACTGCAAATCACCACTGTTACTGCTGCAAATCACAGGTTTCTCTCTCTCTCTCTCTCTCTCTCTCTCTCTCTCTCTCTCTCTCACACACACAGAGTCTTTCTCCCACTCTGTAGATCTCGGTCTCTCTCTGCTGATCTAGATCGCAAATCACAGGTTTCTCTCTCGGTCTTTCTCTCTCTGTGTCGATATTGGTCTCTCTCTCTCTCTCTCTCTCTCTCTCTCTCTCTCTCTCTCCCTCCCTTCCTATTTTCCCCATTTCTCACACTTGCTAGGGTTTTATATGAATTTTTTTTTAGTTTAATTTTGTGTTGATTGAAGTGGTTTGATTTCTATAAAATTATGGGTTTGATGTCCAAAATGGGGTTTGATTTCTCTGTCATCATGGGGTTTTTAAGATATCTCCACTACCCTTATTGTTGGGTTTGGAAAGCTGTGTGCTTTCAAAGCCCTTTAGCATTGCCTACCACTGGAATTTGGTTGTCCTTTCCCAAGGTATCGTCTATTGATGATGCATGTTAAAAAAGCACTTGTAGTGATTTTATCCATGTGTTCTCTACACTACATTGTCAGGAGGTGGGAACTCTCTTGGTTGCCCTTACATGTGAATTTAATTACGCAATTAGTAAGGACAACAATAATAGGTTTAGACTTCACCATTAGTGTAATGGCTGTTAAGTTGAATGTCACCTTGGAGTCAAACAAGGTTTTTAAATAGTGGCTATTACGTAATGGTATAGGTAGAGGTTGCTCAACCCAATGTGGAAAAATGAATTTCAATATGTTATTGCCAATGCTGTTTTAAAGCAATTTTTACATAATTGATCTATGTCACTTGAACTATCTACAAGCATCACAAGCTACTATTCTGATAACATTTTCCTTATCTTGTCATTGTTTGCAGAGAAAAACCATAGTTAAATTGGAGAAAATATTTGTCCACATTGTTACCTAGTTTATATATGTCATTTTTCTATTTCTTTTGCTTTCTAATATAGATTTTTTGTTCTAGGAATTCAATAGTTATAGATCTCTTTAGTAAGCAATTTTTACCTCAATTTGCCAACAGCCTAGGCTTCAGGATACTCTTGTAGAAGCTTATGGGTTTTCATGGATCAAAAAAACAAAAAAGAAAAAAAAGAAAAGAAAAAAGGAGTAGATATTCTTGTTGTCGGAGATTAATATACAGTTGCTTCTTAGGCTAAAAGACTACTGGTGTAGTTGGACTTACTGGAATTGGATGAAGAGAGATTTATACCTTTGGTTGTTTATCTAATAGGCTTTAGGTTCTGATGGTTATATGATCACTTCATTATGCGGATGCGTTTCTAATTTAAAGAAGTATAGAGATGAATGCCAATTATAGTGGTTGGTTTGTACCTTCTCATTCACTTGTGTTTTCACTATCTGATCTGTTGTTTTTTCCTTGTATCTTTGTTTGTAAACTGTTAAAATAGTTATTCAAAAATAGATGTAGCCTTTTCAATGAAATCTAATATTGTTGTTTGACAGCCAAAGGCTTTTACATAATACAATCATTGGGATGGCACGAGTCACTATCATTATTGGTATACTGATCAGAAATTTGTTTAGCCTAAGCAAATTTAAACCATGATGATCAGTCATTTTTGTTATCATTAGCAATAGTAATGGACATAATATATTTTCTTCAAGGACTTCACACCATTAAAGGATGGGTAGGGTGTATATAATGGGTATGACAAGCGTTTTATGTGATATGGCTATTTCTTTACTTTAATTGTTGTTTATTACATGCTAGACATATCCTGTGTGGTAAATATTGTTGGGAAATTCTGATGCTTATTAAATTTGTGACGTAATTTTGTTGTCTGTGTGATCTGAAAATCTGAAAAGTATATTAATATCATATTCACTTGCCTCGTACTTTTTATTGATATAGATAGATTTCAGCTATGAAGCACGGATACTCCGAAATAGCCCCCGTATGCGTATCGGATACGGATATGCGCCCAATACGGCGGGATACGTATCAGATACGGGAAATGAAGTATCCAATTTTTTTTTTTTAATTTTTGAATTTCGGATACGCGAGGATACGGGAAGGATACGGTCGAGATACGATATGGATACGGTGGGGCAAAAAAATAATTTAAAAACTTTAAGAAGGGGTCAAATTGTAAAATTTGAAAAAAATATAAAATAAAACAGAAAAATAATAAACAAACTCTCTCTTCAGCAGCTAGGTCGAACCAAACCAAACACAAGAAAAATAATAAACAAACTCTCTCTTCAGCAGCTAGGTCGAACCAAACCAAACTCAAGAAAAATAATAAACAAACTCTCTCTTACCTAGGTCGAACAACAGCCGCGAAGGAGGAGGAGAAGGAGCTCGTCGTCGTCTCGGACAGCAGCTCGCCGATCGTTGATCAGCTTCGCGAACAGGCCTCCACGATCGTCTTTTAGGTTCGTCCCTCTCTCTCTCCCTTTCGCTCCCTCTGTCTGCCTCTTACAACACTCGATCTCACGAACTCTCTCTCTCTCCCTTTCCCTCTCGCTCGAGCTCGATCTGGAGGTCTGGTTGGAGATCGCGACTCGATCTCACCCCCCCTCCTCTCGACTCGATCTGTTTGTCTCGTCTTTATTTATTTTTATTTATTTATTTATTTTTAATTTGTTGTATGTGTTCTGCGATTTGCAAATCAAATATAAGATATTAAAAAAAAAACACTTATATGTATTATTCGGTTTAAATAAAACAAATAAATAAATAAACAAATAAGGTAAAAAAAACAAATAAATAAAACAAATAAATAAATAAATAAATAAAATAAGGTAAAAAAACTTATTAGTAAATAAATAAATAAATAAACTTATTAAAAATAAAATTTGTCAACTTATAAAATTATAAATTTTGTAAACTTATTAATAAATCAAATAAGGTAAAAAAAACTTATTAATAAATACATAAATAAACTTATTGATAAATAAATGAACTTTGTAAATTTTTTCCCCCTTAATTTGGGATTGAATTGCATTATGGTTGTTATGGGTGATGCTATATTGTTAAAATTGTTGAAATTTAATTGAATTGATGAATTTTTTGTTATGTTATGGATGATGCATTATGGTTGTTATGGGTGATGATGCTACATTAATGTTTTGTTTTATTTGTTTACCATAAATTTTAGGAAATGAGTTCAGGTACGGGAAGTTTAGGTTTAACAAGTGGTACACCAATGGAAGAAGAAGATGATCATGCTCCTCTTTGGTGTTATGTTACAAAACTAGAAAAAATGGGAGGGGGTGGTAATACTAGGTTTAAATGCAATTACTGTCAACAAGAGTACAGGGGGTCATACTTTAGGGTCAAGGCACATTTGTTAAAACTTTCTGGCAATGGGATTAGAGTGTGCCCCAAAGTGACTCTGCAACACCTTGCTGAAATGCAAAGGAAAATTGAAGAAGCTGAGAAGAGGTTAAAGATGGCTATGCCTAAAAAAGTTCCTTTACCACCTTCCACCCAATCTACTTCAACAGGTTCAGGGGTTTTAGATACTGGAGGATTTAGGATGGAGGGGTATAAGCCAAGAAAAAGAAAGGCTACTGGAACTTCTGCTCTAGAAAAGGCATTCAACCCAGTTATTTGTGAACAACTACATTCTGAGATTGCTAGCATGTTTTATTCAGCGGGGTTACCTTTTCATTTATCAAGGAACCCATATTATGTTAGTGCATTTCAATTTGCTGCCAACAATCCAATTCCTGGTTATGTACCACCCGGTTATAACTTGTTGAGGACTACATTGCTTCAAAAGGAAAGGGCTAATGTAGAGAGGTTGTTGGAGCCAACTAGAGCATCATGGAAGGAAAAAGGGTTGAGTATTGTTTCAGATGGATGGACTGATTCTCAAAGAAGGCCCCTTATTAATTTTATGGGAGCATCAGAAGCTGGGGCAGTGTTCTTGAAAGCTGTTAATTGTGAAGGCGAGCATAAAGACAAGTTTTTTATTTCCAACTTAATTAGTCAAGCAATTGAAGAAGTTGGACATCAGAATGTCATTCAAGTCATTACAGATAATGCTCCCGTGTGTAGTGCAGCTGGTTTACTCATTGAAAGTAAGTACCCGAATATCTTTTGGACACCATGTGTAGTTCACACATTGAATCTTGCTCTTAAGAACATTTGTGCTCCAAAGGAAACAGGGGGTACTGCTTTTGCTTATGATGAATGTCACTGGATCACACTTTGTGTTGATGATGTGATGTTTATCAAAAACTTCATCATGAACCATTCCATGCGGCTAGCTATTTTCAATGAATTTGTACCCTTGAAGTTGCTTGCTGTTGCAGATACACGTTTCGCATCTGCCATTATCATGCTGAAAAGGTTTAAACTTATAAAGCGTGGCCTCCAATCTATGGTTATTAGTGACCACTGGGTTTCTTACAAAGAAGACGATATTGGGAAAGCCGCATCTGTGAAGGAAAAATTATTGAATGATGTGTGGTGGGATAAGATTGATTATATTTTGTCTTTTACATTGCCTATCTATGAGATGCTTAGGTTTTGTGACACTGACAAACCATGCCTTCACTTAGTCTATGAAATGTGGGACACCATGATTGAAAAGGTGAAGGCAAGCATCTTTAGGCATGAAGGGAAGCTAGATCATGAGGAATCAATCTTTTATTCCGTTGTGCACAATATACTAGTTGAGAGGTGGTCCAAAAGTAACACTCCTCTTCATTGCCTTGCACATTCTTTGAATCCAAGGTAATGACTTAATTCATACTCTTACTAATTACATTTCTTTGTTGACATTTGTCTTTTAATATGAATAACATAATTTAATTTTAAAACTTTCTAATGTTGTAATCTAGGTATTATAGTTCAACATGGCTTGATGAAAATCCCAATCGTGTCCCTCCTCATAGGGATGAAGAAATTTCAAGTATGAGAAACAAGTGCTTCAAGAAGTACTTTCCAAATTTAGAGGAGAGAAGGGTTATAAATGTGGAATATGCCAAGTTTTCAGGAGGTTTCGATATGTTTGGAGATTTTGACTCAAAGATTGATAGAGGAGTATTGGATCCACTTATTTGGTGGTTTACACATGGGTCTCCTGCTCCTATGCTTCAATCTTTAGCATTAAAATTGCTTGGCCAGCCATGTTCCTCATCATGCTGTGAAAGGAATTGGAGCACCTACTCCTTTATTCACTCCATAAAAAGAAACAAAATGACACCACAACGTGCTGAAGATTTGGTTTTTGTGCACAACAATCTTCGTCTCCTATCAAGGAGAAGTCGACAGTACATTGAAGGAGAATCCAAGTTATGGGATGTTGGTGGAGATGCTTTTGATTCATTAGAGGGTGCAGGCTTACTTGAAATTGCAAGTCTTTCTCTTGATGAACCAGATATGGAAGCTGTGATATTCACTGATGAAGGGGAACAAGTTGAACCTATTGACGTTGAAGACTCTTAGTTCATAGGAATCTCTCTCTTTTTTATCAAGTTGAAGTTGTCTTTTGTTTTAAGTTTTATTTTTATGTATGCTACATTACTGTTGAAGTTTTATTTTATGTATGTTTTGTTACATTACTAAAAATTGTTGAAATTTTATTTTTGTGTATGCTACATTACTAAAAATTGTGAAAAAAAATATTTTTTATGAACGTATCCCCGCCGTATCAGTATCCTACTTTTTCGAATTTTGCCATATAGCCGTATCCGTGCTTCCTAGGATTTCAGCGGCCAAAGAACAAAATTTTAGACATCTTGTAAATAGAAATGACATGATACAATGTTTATGTTCATTTGTTGGGACATTATTTGAATTATTTTTAAATTTTATTTCTTAAATGAGTTTCATACTATATTTTTTTTCCTAAGCTTTTTGACACTAACATTTTGTTTTCCATTTGCCTTGGTTGGTATACTCAATTTTAGATTCAAGCCCAAGACATTTGTGTTGGTATTATCGTTTGGCTTCACGAGAATGATGAAGTGCCATGTGATCTTGTTCTAATTGGTGCCTCTGACCCACAAGGTCTTTGCTATGTAGAGGTAAATAAATGGCCTCAGAAGTTATTCTGTTTGATACTTTTATGGTATCTCTCAATGTTAAACCATTAATCAAGATATTTGGCCACTATGATTGGTTGAATGCATATGATTCACGATTGTTAGCATCATCTTGGCCACTATTGTTAATTATTAGTTATTGAAACGTGTGTGTGTGTGTGTGTGTGTGTGTGTGTGTGTGTGTGTGTGTGTGTGTGAGGGAGAGAGAGAGAGGTAACTAAAGTAGATGAAGGACGATAGTTAGGGCTTGAGGGCTTCTTAAAGGCAAAAAAGGGAGCCCCTTTGTAGCCAACAAAATTTGAAGGCTTGGGGGCTCTTGTGTGTTTTCAATGGTGTAGACCCTCTACTGTGTTTTTACTTCTCTGTTTTTTTATCAGCATTTTTACTTCTTTTTTTTAACATGTTAAAAAACATTATCACTCGTGTCTTTTGAGCCCATTAGTACTAGTTTTACTTTTTCCCAAATGCATGTTAACATGTGATCAATGAATTTAAGAATTTTAACTATTAGCAATTTCATTTCATGTGAAAGTTACATCTTAGTTGATGGGATAGTTTTTGAACAATTCCATTCCCTCTGGGAAAAGAAAAAGAAAAGGCAATCTGTATTGAATGAATTTAGCTTTTGTTTAATTGTTTGCTTGGGTTTAATTTATGCAGAATTCAAAATTGGCATATCACCTTTGTACTATCATCTAATGAACAAATAAAAGTTACTTTTATTAAGTTCAGGTGTGAAATCCTGACTCACGAGCGATGTAGAATGGAGTTTTGACCCATGAGTGCAATTTGGAGAAGCATTTATTGACCATGTGTTTTATTTATTTATTTTCCCTTTTTGTCTCATTTATTGACTCTTTATTTTTGCTTTGTTCTATTTTTTCTCATTTGATTTTTTTTCCTGACATTTCTTTTATTTAGTTAAAAAAGGAGTTATAGTGATGAGTGACCAAACCTTTGTTTTGTTTTGTTTTTTTCTTATCAAATGAATGTCTTTGAATTAGATTTTCAAAGGAAAACAAGATGAAAGGGAAAGTGGTAGTTATATATATGTCATTGTTATGCGTATGGTGAATGGAGTGAATAAAAGTTACTGGAAGTCTATAATGAATTACTTATTTTTGAAGAAAATGAATGAAGATTATAGTTCCAACAGTAAAAAATAAACAATTCATTTCATTGTTGAGTCTTCCATAGTGGCCCCAAGTTCCAATAATTAGAAAAACTCAGAACATTTACCTTGAAAAAAAGTTAGAATACTTGAATGTGTCAGGTTGATTTGTGTTAAGGAATTTACATTTGACAGAGTGATCAAAACATATCAAGCAACGGTTTAAATTTTTAATCATTGTGGGCATTGTGAAAACAGGATGAAGAGAAATGGTGTGCAAGAAGATCAGAGATTATGAATAGGAGAGGTTGTTCAAGGAGCATTAGAAGAAGCTCGCCGACATCAAATTGGGCATTAAATAAACACAAGGTGCATGTGATTTCTTAGATTTGCAAATGTAATTTTGCATGAGTACCATGTCTTCGCAAATTAACTTCATGACTTCTCAATGATGAGCTTCTAGAATGGGTTGTGATTCTTGGCAATAGTTTTCCTATAACTAGTTGTATTGTATTGACAATGTTTATGATTCGTTCAAAATGAGTTTTGACCCTTCTTTTTTTCATTTTTTGGTTGGTATTTGTAAACACCCCATTTTTGACTGACTTTAAGACTCAGACGTCATCGTCTGTGCACTCGGTGATTGTGCATGTTTGTGCTCGTTTTGAGTTTCCGGAGCCTTCGGCTGAGCGCCTTGTCTCGGGACCTCTTAACTTTCTCCTCTTGGCCTGGTTTTTGGACCATGCCTTGCTGCCTTTGCCTAGAGGGAAACAAAGGCGTGTAGGCCACTTTTTGTAGCCGTAGGCTACCTTTCCCTCTCGTAGGCCACTTGTAGTGGCCCGTAGACTAGTTTTCGGGCTTCCAGCTGAGTGCCTTGTCTTGTGGACTCTTGTCTTTCTTCCTTTTTGGTTTGTTTTTGAACCAAACCTTGTTACCCTTTTCCTAGAGGGTGGAACAGGGGTGTAGACCAGTTTTCTCCCCTGTAGACCACTTTTCTTCCCTGTGGACCACTTTTGGTGGTCAGTTAGCTAGGGTGGGTGGTCTGTAGACCACCTAAGGTGGTCGGCAGCATGCCACCACCTTCTCCTCTCTTTGTAGACCCCTTTTCTCCCTTGCCGACTAGTTTTCTCCCCTGTAGACCACTTGAGGTGGTCAGTCGACTAGGGGGGGTGGTCGGTCGATCACTTTAACTGGTCGGTGGCCTTTTTGCACTTTCTGCAGATATTTTCCTTGCCAGCTATGCCAGCTATTAGGCACATAAGGCATCCTCCATACGCGTGTATGGAGGGATTGCACCAAGCCTCTAGCTTGTTTAACAAGCTTGAGGCATGAAATTCTATATAAGGGGAGCTTCCTCCCCCTTGTTCAAGGTTCAGATTTTGGAGAAGAAAATATCTACTCTCTCTCTAGATTTCTCTCTCTCTCTCTCTCTCTCTCTCTCTATATTGTTGTGCTCTATAGTGCCTAGAATTGCATTTTCTTTGCATATTTGCACACAACCTCCTAGCCAAACACCACCATCTTTGTTGCTGAGGTTCTTGGAGGGTGTATTTGAGTTCTAAAAGCTGGTTTGAGCTCAAGAAGTTGCTGTTCTTGTTGTTCTTCAAGGGTGAGTCATATTCCCCTTTTAAGCTTTATTTTGATTGCATATTTGGCCACCTTTGCATGCTATTTTAGGCTTAGCTTTCAACTGCAAAAAGTTCTATTTTTGAGTGCTTAAAATAGTTGTTTAAGGCCTAGTTTGAGTTGGGGGTGGTTTACCCCCTTTGGTGGCTTGTTTTGCCTTGCTTTGTGCCATCTTTTAAGGCCTTTGAAACCATCTCTTTTTGGCCTTCTTACCACTTAAAATCAGAGGAATTTCAGTGGTACAAATGTGGTTTTGAAGTCCCAAATGGGTGGGGGTTGTCCCTCCTCCGCTTCTCTTGTTTGCATGTGTTGATGACCCATCAAAAGAGCATGTTTTTCTACTTGTTTGTGGCTTTGTTTAGGCTCATTTTTGTGACTTTTCAGACCTGTCATTACTCTGTTTTTGGCTGCCTTGGTCACCTCTTGCATGCTTATTGCACTTGTAGTGTAATCCTACTTGTAGCCTTGCAAAGTAGCATGTCTTTGTGCCTTGAATTTGCTTAGTTTTTTTTTTTGATCAGCAAAGAATTGAATTTGCTTAGTTAAAGCATGTTTTTAGTTCTTATTTGCCATGTTATAATTCTATTTTGGGTTGGTTTGGTTATCTCTTGCATGGTTTATGCACTTGTAGTGCAAGCTTGTTCACTAGCCTAGCTTGTTTGGTGTTTTGGCCTATTGATCTAGCATGTGTATGCTTTACTACAGTACATTTTTGGCTTTGATTTGACATGCTTTAGGTCTGATTTGAGTGGTCTTGGTCATGCATGCTTGGCTTTGCATAGCTATAGTGCATTTGGCTTTGCCAGCCTTAAGCTTTGAGACCTCTTAGCATGTCATATTTGAGCTTTTTGCATGGCATGGCATCATTTGGCATGTTATTTCAGACCATATACCTCTTCCATATTCTCGCATTTATCATCCCTTTGTTGTGTTTGAGGGTTGAGCCTTATGCTTCACTTATGAGCCAATATGTATGCATGCTTGCCTAAGCTTTTGGGGCTACCATCTCAGCATGTTTTTGGTGTTATTTTACCATGTTACAACTCTGATTTTTGTTGGTGAAGTCACCTCATGCTTGGTTTTGGTATGTGTAGTGTAATCTCACTCATTAGCCTTGCATGCGTTATGCTTTATGCCTCCCATTCTAACATGTGTTAGCTCTACTCCATGCATGTTTTGGCATTGTTTTGACCTACCTTGGGACTGTTTTGAGTCATCTTGGCCCTTTGGGGCTTGCTTGATATGGCTATGGTGCAAGTACCTAAGTTAGTCTTGAGTTTTGAGCACCCTACTATGCTATATTTGTGATGGTTGCATGTTTGGGCATCATTTAACATGTTATTTCAGAGCATGTATGTGTGTCATATTCTCACTTCTTTCATTCCTTGAGAGCTTTTGAGAGTTGTGTCTTTGTGCATTGTTAATGAGCCATCAAATGAGCATGTTCTGCTTGTGTTATATGCCTTGATCTTAACAGCCGCTGTTTTGGCATGTTTGACCTCTGTCCGGGGTTGGTTTGACCATTTGAGATTGATAGTGCATGCCTCATGTGTAATATGTTTCATTGGCTTTGATGGCTTAGCTTTTAAACATGCCACGCATGCATTGCTTACATGATAGAGTCTTGCGCATGTCACTTTAGCATTGAAGGTTGATCATCTTGTTTGCGTTGCATGTGTTTGGATTGGACGTTAATCCAAACACGAGGAATGTTGCACGTTCCATACTCAAAGGGATGAAACGTGTAGCATTTCTTGGTCGCCGACCCTCTTGATCAAGCATGATAGAGGTGGAGGCCCTTATATGTTATTTGTGCATTCATTGACATTGACTTGTGCAAACTTGGCTTCTCGGCCATTGTGCGTTGCGATGCTTGGTTGGTGGCTCGAGAGTCGAGTACCGCACTCCCTTGAGCTTGAGAAATGATAGAGAGGGTGGTTGTGCACACATATTTCGCAAATACACTGCTATGCCCCCTATTGTTCTCTGTTGCAGCAAAACTGGAGCTTGGCAAATTAACTGGTCAGCCGACCACTAGGGGTGGTCGACCGACCACTTTTTCTGGTCTACAACCAGTTTTTCTGGTCTATAGCTTCCTTTTTTGGTCGGCAGCCCACCAGGAGGTCCCCATGTTGGAGCAGAAGCAATCTGGAAGTTAGTGCACTTTTCAGAGATCAAATCAAATGCAAACAGAGGCAATTCTGGGCATAGCAATGGATTTCCGAGCGAGGCGATCGAGCATGCATGCACCCCTCGCCCCGAGGACCTCTTTTAACTGCTTTAGTTGCTTTACTTAGTTAGCTAATTCGTCAGTTTTGTACTTAATTAGTTAATGTACTTAATTAATCGATTTGTTTTGTAATAATTAGTTAACTAGGAATAGTTAATTAGTTTTGGTTTGTGATAATTAGTTTAATTAGTGTAACTAGTTAGCTTATTATTCAGACCCTCTGTCGAGAGGGCAAATGCTGTAATAAGTGTGCGTGTGTGTGTGAATGTCTTCCAACGCCACGTCTTTCTCCCTTTTATTTACTAGCTTTTGATGGTTAGTTTTAGGGCATGTTTCAATTAGCATACTTATGTTTGCATGCGTGCATCATTCATTTTGTCTTGCATGCACCGGGCTCGGCGCATTATTCAAACTGCATTGCATTTCAATACAATTTCTTGAATACGTGTTTCAAAGCATGTTATCAAGTGTTGTATTCATATGCCATTCTAGATAGCCGAGCCTATTTTAGTTGCATTTTTGCATGTGTTGCATTAGGCATCTTAACATAGCTAGGATCATGCATGATTTCTAACTAACTTTTGTTTTGGCTAGGAGTACACTGTGAGTGTTTACGCTTTAGCATCATTGCATGCGTGTAAGTGACTGCCATGATAGCATACTTGCCATGAAGCTATTTGCTTAAATGATTAACTGCATGAATACCTGTGGGTGAAGACTTTATTGCTTGAATTGGAACAATTTATCGAAATGTGAGTCTTAAGCCCACTTGAGAGTGGCAAAATCATGTTTTTCTAAGCCCACTTGAGGGTGACAAATCCGCGTTTTAGCCTACTTGCGAGTAGCACTTCCAAACCATTTTTCGAAAAATGAACATGAGATGTTTTGTTCCAAATCGAGTGATTTAGTCTATACTTGTATGCTGTGTGCATCACATAGTAAGTTAGATTAATAACCGGAATAAAAACACACGTGTTTTCAAAAACAACATATCATGTTAGTAGAGGCCGATCCTTTGATCGGGTGAGCGGGGGTGCTCATTTCAGGATCTTCCCCTCTCGTACCTAAGTTCCCGAGCCGAGGCAACTTTGGTGATGACGGACACGTGGCCTTTGGCACGAGTCAGGGTTTCCTAAATTTCCCAAAACAAAATATTTAGGTGGCGACTCTAAAATCTGGCAAAGCAGTCCATGTTTGGCACTTTTTGATTCAAAATTGATTTTTCAAAACCAATTGCCGGATTTGGACTCTTTGGTGATTTATCAGTCTTACATTGCACTTTGTGAGATTAGATTCAGAACCGTGACAGGAGTCCGAACTATAGTAGCTAGAACCCAATTCGCGCCCTCGCGCGTGGAGGGAGTTTGGGCGGTCTATAGTATTCTAAACAGCTACATGGGTTTCGATAATCTTGTTTGTATTTGTTAATGTATTTTGTGTTATCCTATATCTAGTGTTCGCACCAATTAAGTGTGAGGCTGTGTTTTGATATTGGTTAATCTCTCTGAAAATTGGTTGAGATTGTATTAGGCCAAGGAAATAATGCCAACACTATACACTATAAGGTTTTTTTTTGTGCCAACTGATTATGCATACAAGCCACAAGTCTTGGTTGAAATTGACTTTGGCAATTGAACCGATTATGCATACAAACCACAATCCAAATTTACAAGCCAATCAATTTTGCACATACCATTCGTAAAACTAAGTCCAACTAAGTGTTTTATAATTGATTATGTAATCAATTATGTAACTATTTGTCTATTTGTCATTCCAACTCATAATTGAAAGCCAATATTGTGCATAAAATCTAATTATTTTTTTAATGTTGACATAGTTGTTGCACATTACATTTGTCTCATTTCATTTGCATTTATTGTTAATAAAATGAATTCTTTTTATTTTCTTAAAAGGGACTATTGTATTATTTTGTGAAAAATAACAATTATATCTCCTCTAGAATTCTATTTTCATTTAAATATATGAAACACTCAATTAACAAGATAAAAATTGAATTGTCAATAAAACTTTATCTATTCAACAAAAAAAAAAAAAAAAAAAAAAAGATACAAAAAGAAGATTAACCCAGTAACCATGCAATACACACATTTGAGGAAAACCCAATTAGGATTTAACATCTAATGACCACCAGAATGTAGTCAGCAACCAAACAAATACAAAGTTGCAGCCAAAATTAAATTAAGAAAAAGGAAAATTTAAATCAAAATTTAAATTTTCTCACTCTTGAGAGGCAGTAGCTCCATTTGTTGTAGCATCCATAGGCTTGGCTTCTGCAGATGCCTCAACCTTGTCACCCTTTTTACCTGCAAACACGAACGATTAGGATTCATTTAAGTGTGTAGTAGTACAATTCGATTTTCATGCTTAAATGAGTTGTTCCAAAGTTTATGATCAGTCTTTCTGGGATATAATGCTAGCATACCTTTATTCTTCTTCTTCCCTCCACCTTTCTTCTTTGTTTTTGTGCCCAAAGCTAACCAGACTATAACAACCCTCATTCTTGTCTGAGTCATGCTCATATAAATCTACGTGATTTTGTCTTGTTAAGGTTGCACTTGCAGACTTTGATTTGTTTTGCCTAGTAAAGGTTCCTGTTTGGTTTTGTGCTAGTATGTTTTGCCTAAGTGTTATATGCATGTTTTGTTCCTTGCTTTGTGTGTTGAACCTAGGCTATCTATCTTTGCTATCTCACGCCTAGGTCATACCTTTGAACCTCTTACACCTAGGCCGATGTTTTGATTCATGTTTTGTATCATCTTGAAGATTATGCTTCTTAGCTTGTAGTTCATTTGTCTTGTATGTTTTGGCTTCAGAAGCCTTTTGGTCAAGATGTAAGATGTACTTATTTTATGTTGTATTCAAATTGTAAAACCATATTAAGATGTATGTCATTTCATTTGATCTATGCACAGCTCTTATGGACTACTTAGATGTAAATTTGCTTCTGCACATATAAGCCCCATATGTATACTCTGTTTGTGTAAATCTTTGTAAGTTGGCCTTTGGTAATTTCGGGTTACTGGCCATCACGGCATCATTCTACTAGGGGCGAAATGGGGTCGTGACACAAGCTTTAATTTCAGGGTCATCTATTGTTTTAGTAGGTTGGAGCTCTTGTAGAGGATGGGACCTAATGCAATCTGACCCATTTGGCATTAGCAGAATAGTGGATTTTATATGGGCAACATAATCTACACAGCAAACCAAAATTTTCAACACTAGAAAAAAATATAGATATTCCAAGATTGATAAGCCAACTTACATATAGCCAGTGTTTGAATCCTTACTAGAATTTTAGAATTTGTTGCCAAGCTTCTTATGAAGAACAGGATATGGTTGCAACAGATCATGATTGACACATTCTACCAAACCCAATGGAGCACACTTCTCTTCCAGAGCCCAGTCATTTTATACATTTTGACAATACAATTAGGCCAACAGAGAAAGGACCAATAGCCAATCTAAGTTTTTTCTAACACAAAAACTGTGATGGATGAAGGTGTGATTGTGCAATTTTTCCATCATAGTGTTTAACCATGATTATAAAAAAACAAATAAAATAAAATAAAATAAAACCTTAAAAATCTGAGATCAAATGTTAAATGTGACTAGTAGAAATAAGATCTGAAGGACCAACAAACATTGCAATGCAAAAATAATTTTGAATTTTTTTAAAAAAAAAAAAAATAGCGCACCTAGTAAAGATAAATTGTATCCACTAGATATTATTCCGCGAAACCTAAAACTGCATTAGTGACAGTACTCGATAATTCGTGAAAAGGAAAACATCATCAATATATCATTTGAGACTCAAAGAGAAAGTTAAAGTGACATACTTTGTGTTGAAGTAAAAATGTGAAATAGAATACTACACCTACAATTACACAGCACCCATTTATAATTGGTCTGCCTTGGGATGTGTAACGCCCCCAAAATATGATACCATTAAACCATTCATAAGATCTATGGACATAATGAAAATGTTATACTTTCATTCATCCAAGTTTTTATTACAAAAGGATATTACATGCGTTATACATTCATAAACATTCATTATGAATCTACAACATGTAATACGAGTTAATAACAACAAAATAAATGCCCTACGAGCTTACATCTTTCCAAGATATTACTTGGTTACAACAAAAGAGAGAGTCCTAAGCTCTATACATGTAAAGCCCTCGGCTTGAATGAACACTTAAGCACAAATAAAATCAAAATAGAGCCTTCAACCCTCAATCCTCCCAAGCTATGTCCTTGGAGGTGGCATGTCACCAGTATCTGAAAATGGTTTCCCAAGTAGGGTGAGCCAAAGCCCAGCAGAGATAATCTAACACAGTATATGAGGTTTAACTAAGATATAATTGCCAGATAAATGTTCAATATTCGTAACCAACTTATATTCTTTCCATGACCATTCAATATAAATAACTATAACTCAATCCATTTCCATTCATTCATTTCAGGTTAATCTATTAACCAAATTTATTATTATCTAATCAACCAAGATGAGACTACAACTCAATGGTTCACAATTCAATACATTCATCACTCCAACACTTCTATTTTGCCATTTTACGGAATTCTCCTCCGAGGCAATCATCACCCATATATATATACAAGATTTTGGGACTTTCACCCTGAACACTCCGGCCAACTTAATTTTAAATGGAGTTCATCTCCTATCTCCTCGCAGACAATGGAGTACATCCCCTTTTTTCTCCTAAACAATTATACATATGCAATGTATTAAAAACATTGTCATATACAATGACTATCCACAACACATAGTCAATGTTTCAATCATACCGTTATATTCGAGGACATAATTTAAATAACAGGTTTCAATTCACCTAGTCCTTATGCAATTTCTACAACAATCATCTCTATCCTCCACCGATAGCCCAACACAGATATTTCTAGATAGATAGAAAATCTTTATAACAGACAATTAATCAAATTTCCATAGGTGAGTGATTTAACAAATCTAACTACACCATTCATTCATACATCCTCCCAATTTCACATTTCCCATATTAATTTAATTATTTATACAAATTATTTATTTAACTCATTCTAGGGAAAATTTCCCTTCTTTTCAAATACCAACCCAAAGGCTAAATTTTCACCATTCTAACACTAGAGAATCTCATATACAAGCCCTATAGTCTTTTTGTAAAACCAACATGGAAAACCCCTCTTTTAATTTTTGAATCCAAACCCTAAGTTTTTCCAAACCTCCCAAATCCCACAATTTATACAAAACAACAAATACCTAGGTTAAAAACCATACTAAAGTGTAGAATATCCCTACCCTCAAGTGTAGAAGCCCAAAGGAGATGAAGAAAAACCACAAAAGTGCCCCAAATTCAACTTTACTCGGATCAAGAGGATGCCCACAACGTGCTCTAACTCTTTATCAAAGGGAGTAGGGTAGCGATATGCTTAGATCAAGGAGTATTTGTAGAGAAAGAGAGAGTTTTAGAGAAAGAGAGGGTGCCAGATTAGGGTTTTTAGCAAAAAGGAAATCAAAAAGTGATATAAAATTGCTCAGCTATGAACTGATATACGCCACCCTCACTCGAGTGAAGAAGTTGTTGCTTGAGCAACCAGACACAACAAGTGATCTCGCTCAAGTGCAAGAAGCGTCGCTCGAGCACAGAATGCAAGCTTCAGAAGTTTTACAGATGCACAAGCTCGCTCAAGCCAAGAAGCCTTGCTCGAGCGAAGAACTTCACCTTCCCAAAAATTCTGCGTCTGGGAAAGAAACTTGAGAACTCTCAAATCTCGCTCGAGCACAAGAAACCATGCTCGAGCGAAGAAGCAAATTTCACAAGGCTCGCTCGAGCAAAGAAGCCAAAATCTGGGTGACAACAATCTAGACCAACTAACAACCAACCTGTTCCAAACACGCCCAACATGTTCCAAAACTCAAATTCAAAGAGTTAAAGGAGGAATACAAGACATGGATACAATATTAAACCACGAAACCTGAGTCCGAAATGTAACAAAGGTCGGGTCAAAACCGGGATCACTATAATCTCCCCCCCCCCTTAAACAATTTTGTCTCCGAAATTTCAAATCAAGTTTCAAAACCATACTTAGCAATTTTCCAAAATGGCTATAATTCAATTCTCATTACCATGACCCACCTACCGGTCATTCCATCCCTTCACAAGAGAACAATCCGACAATATATAACTCAATATGTATTATCAATACACATCTTCCAAAATTTAACCACTTTCAAGACATACATCTCATATTTCCAAAACATATCCAATGTTTATGACAGATTTGCATTTTCAAAACTTACACAATAGACACAATGTTCAAATTAACTTACGTTCTCGAAACATATTCAACATATACAATGCTATCATAATTCAAAACATATAGAATGCTTTCCTAATTCATAAACAAAACTAAATTCTCAACATATACTCAAACATCAACAAATAAGTCTGGATATTTCTCATGGACTTCCAGTTCACGCTCCCAAGTTGCTTCCTTAACCCCGCAATGTTTCTACAATACTTTGACCAAGGGAATTGTCTTACCTCGCAAGACTTGGTCCTGCCTATCCAAACTCTCACCGGTCCCTCCTCATACGAGGCATCCTCGTCTACCTCTAGGTTAGTCCAATCCAATACATGTGATGGATCCGGCTCGTACTTCCAAAGCATACTAATATGAAACACGTCATGCACTCCGGGCAGTTGTGGCGGTAACGCCAAACGATAGGCGACCTCCCCAATCCGCTCAAGGATCTCAAAAGGGCCAATAAACCGAGGGGAAACCTTCCCACTCTTCCCAAATCTCATCAAACCCTATCAGGGTGGTATTTTCAAAAAGACATGATCACCCACCTCGAATGACAAAGGTCTCATTCTACGGTCGGCATAACTCTTTTGACGACTCTGGGCTGTAACCAACCTCTTACGAATGAGTGTCACTCTCTCCGTCGTTTCCCGCACCAACTCTGGGCCCAACAAAGGCGCATCACCCACCTTGGCCCAACACAGAGACGATCTACACGGTCGGCCATACAAGGCCTCAAACGGTGCCATGCCAATACTTGATTGGAAACTGTTATTGTAGGCAAACTCCACTAAGGGTAGGTGTCTCTCCCACGACCCCTTAAAGTCATGGACACAGCCTTGAAGCTTATCCTCAAGGATCTGAATAGTACGCTGGGACTGCCCGTCAGTCTGAGGATGGTAAGCCATGCTAAAAGTTAGTCTAGTGCCCAAGGCACTCTGCAAGGTCTGACACAGTCGAGCTGCAAAAAACGGATCTCTATCCGAAACAATCGTCACAGGGACCCTGTGCAATCTCAATATGTCCCTAATATACAAGTCGGCAAGATAATCTACCGAATCACTTACGCATATAGGAACAAAATGTGCTGACTTGGTCAACCGGTCAACTACCACCCAAATGGTATCGCTACCCCGTTGAGTCCTCATAAGGCCCATAACAAAATCTATCGTGACATGGTCCCACTTCCACTCAACTATAGGCAAGGGCAGTAACAAACCCGCTAGCCTCTGATGTTCAACTTTCACTTGTTGACAAGTAAGACACATCGATACAAACACTGGCACATCTTTCTTCATACCCCTCCACCAAAACTGGTGACTAAGGTCATGATACATCTTTGTGCCTCTCGGATGCACCGCAAGGCGTGAATGGTGAAACTCTCGGAGAACATCCTCTCGACAGGACTCCGGCACAAACAAACGATCATGGTATCTCACACTCAGGATTCACAGTCAAACCCTTCTCTACCTTCTCACTGGAGATCTTCTCCCTGAGGGATTCTACTTCAAGGTCACCGTTCTGTGATTCTAACACTCGATTCACAAGTGTAGGTTGTACGACTATAGAAAATAAGGCTATAGACTCAGCAGACTCGCTAAGACGTAAGTCAAACTCCCCAAGAGTACCCAACATCTCCTATTCCCGAATAGCAATACAAGCTACACTACTGATAGACTTTCTACAAAAGTATTTGCATCATATAACAACTTACTTTTTTTGTAATAAAAATAATGACAGCAGTAATGTTAATAATAATGATAACAACAGCAATAACAAAACCATCATAATAGTAACAAAAGAAACATAGCCTGCTCACTTCATTCCAAAAGATCATGAAGAAAATTGATACTGGTTTTGGGATCAACACTTAAAGCAATATTTTGAAACTATAACCCACTCAGTAGTTGGACAACCTAGACAATAAACAGCAAAGCTTCTAAACATTGAAAACCCCTAAGCCATTTTCTCCAAAATTTTATTTCTACTTTCCTTTCTCAATGTTATCTCAAAGAGCAAATTAATCATTATACAAACAATAGCAACCAATGAAAAAAGCTCTTTGGAAGTCTACCATTGAAAGGTGAACACTGCAATGGCAACTCTTGTCCTTTGGAAATACCTTTTTACCTTAACTAACCACCAATCTTTTAAACAAACATTTTCATTTTTAAAACCTGAATAAAGAGAAAAAGAATCAATAAATACCATGAAATCCACATATTAAAAAAGTAAGCAAAAAAATAAATTAACATCATATGCTTGTTTTAACTGATAATAATTTATAAATCTAAAAATTTGAAACGTTGTTCCTGAAGATTTATAAACTGAATCCCAAGTCAATCCCATAATGAGCATTCACCAAGCAGTGTTCAGCAAACAAAGAATGATTGACAAGACAATTTGATAAATAATTATGCAGTCCTTAGACTTGAGTCCTGAAAATCCTTTCCTCTCCATTTAATTTTCAATTTTAGAACATTTTTCCACTCACCATGGCAAACATGTTAACACTTAAATTAACAGAAATTAACATCGCAACAATTCTCATTTAAATATTTACTAAGAGCTATTTTCCATAATTGTCAACAATTAATAAAGTGATGGAAAGAAGCAAAATTCACCTAAGATATCGAATACCTATAAAGAGGACCAAAAGAGTTATCCGTTATTGTTTGTAGCTTGCTATTTGTGAATAGGACCTATCAATCAGCCATGTGATCAACCAAAGTCGCAACCAAGAGTACTAGAAGTTGCAAGCAGAGGCAATTTTGCAGAGCTAGGGCATAAACCCTTCAAATTCAAACTTTACCAAAAATTAAAATCAAATACAAATGTCAATCAACGAAAATCCCATATTTAGGTAGTGTATGACAAATTTAAAGTTAAAAGTAATGGCAAGGCCTAGAAGACATTCACCATACTGCAGAAACAAATTGTCAACTCCTCTCTCCACTTTTTGAAGTAAAACCATTCATAGAAAAATCGATAATAAAATCTTAAAATTAATGGGGAAATTGCAATTCATTGTAAATTTTCTAAAAAAAAAAAAAAAAAAAAAATTGTAAATCAATGGTAAAGCTTATCAACTCTAATAATTTAAGAGGTTAAGTTTCCCATGATTTTACAAATTTGTTTTTTGGTCTTAACACTGATTTGCAATGTCCCCAAAATTAATTTCAATAATTAAGTGTCACGGATAGAAAATATTTAATGGGTTACAATCCAAATGCAAAGAAATAAAATATAAAAAAAAAAAAAATTTAAAATGACTTACCCTGCAATTTTCATGAGCAACCTTGGTGGAAATTCTGCAAAGATACTATGATTTTTTGTCCTCAATCAGGCACAGTCATTCTCTATTTTAATTCATTTTCATATAAGACAATTAGCGAATGAACTGTGCCTAAAGACATTCCAAAAGGGGAAGAAAAAAAATATCTAAGCATGCTTTCTATCAATTCTTGGATACCCAATCTCATGAATGGTTTTCATGATTTCAAATAAATATATCAAATGGGTTATAAGTTCGAAAACAGTTATGACTAAAAATTAATAACTTATTGATTTGGAATCTAAGTTATTTTCAGCCATTTGATGCAAATATTTGGTAGTGTGGACACCCATATGTAGGTAGAGTATGACAAATAAATATAAATATAAATCACATATTTAGGTAGAGTATGACAAATTTAAAGCTAAAAGTAACGGCAACAAAATATACAAGAATAAAAAAATTTGGTAATCCAATGTCAATACTCATTTTCTAATGTCAATAAAATATACAAAAATAAAGGTTTAAACAAGAAAATTAAGTAAAAAATACCACTTCAAGAACTCCAAAAAATCAAGGGGATATGATAATGTTCTTAAGGTTACCTTGTGGTCAATAATAGTAGTACCACTTGAAGCGGCCGAAGTCGGGAAGGGCGTAGGTGAGCTGAGGTGGGAGAGAGGGTAAGAGAGAGGAAAAGTGGATCTAAGAGGAGGTCTGGTGCGAGAGGTGAGAGAGATTAGGGGTGGGAGAAAGAAAAAGCATAAGAGAAAAGACAACAATGGGCGGGAATTTGTCCAGCAAGTACTCTATAATTCTAAAAAATTAAAATTAAAATTAAAATAAAATACCAAACAATGCACGTGACAAGTTATTAGATGCAACAAACAATATGAAGGAAAAAGATGATGTCATGATCAGCATTATAATTTCTCACATGTAACAGCTTTGAGAGAGCTTCCCATTTGGCTCAAATTTTCTTTTTAGTAGAGCATATACCGAAAAAACTTGAGAGTAATACCGAAAAAACTTGATTCATCATTTTTCTGACGTCGGTGATCGCGACGACCGTCTTTGGCAGTGTGTTCAGCAACACATGCTCTGCTTATGTATGCTAGCTCATTTCCTTCTTGCCCCTAATTTTGGTGGGTCCAGCATTCGCTTGATCGAAGTGGCGCAAGGCCTGAAAGAAGTTAAGAGTTGCATTGATTTGACATTGTCCGAGACCTTGATGGGCTTAGATGCCTTCCATTGGTGAGAGACTACCAGATTTGCGGGGGGTCCACTACTTTTTCAGGTAATGTTTCCCACACTTTCTCATATATGTTTCTCACATCGCTCGGCACTCATGCTCTATTTTTCTCTCAAAGCCCTTTTCTCACTTTTCTCTCAACACATATCTCTCTATTCTTTAATCTCTCTTTTCTTTCATCCCTTCCGAGGTGTGGCTTATGGATAAGCTGAAGGTTGTGGACTCTTGCCCTGAATATTCAGCTCGTGGCTGTTTCTTTCGCCACCAACTAGTGAATTTCCTGAGTGAAGGATGGTGGTGCGAATGGATGTGCAACAGGTCTGCTACTGACATAGCTTAGCGCTACCCCTGGCTTAATCTGACCGAGATTAGCTACAATATGGCTCAGTAGTCTAGTATTCAGTTGATTGGCCTCACGCACTATGTATTCTACTTCTCGTTCAGGTTCAGACGTTAGTTTGGAGATGATTAGACCCGCCCAAATGAGGGGCTAGAGTACCCAATTTCATTCCCCATCCGAGGTTCACACTTGGCTAGGTACCTCACTGCTTGGAGGACGTGAGAGCTTCTGGCCCCTGCCCCTAGTTTCAGTTGCGCCCTTTCTGGGGAGTGCTTGGCTTGGCTTGGCTTGGCTTGAGGATGAGGCACAAATCGGGCCAACTTTGGCATTAGAAGCTTCCACAAGCACGAGCGGGGGAAGCAGGAGCACCTGACTTATCTATGCCCCTAGTTTATTGCTTTGATCTTTCTTTTCAAGTTTTTTGGATGTAATAAAAGCAACTTTGATTTGTATCGAGAGTCGAAGAACTTTGTATTGAAATCAATGAAATTAAAAATTGTGAGCACTGAAATTTTTCCCTTTTGGTCCAAAAATGGTCTAAGTTATAAAAGGCAAATTTTGAACAAAATCAACTTTTATCAAAACTTTCCAAAACCATTTTCGAAAAGGATCACCACTTGACATACACGGAATCGATCCTCGAGATGCACAACCCCAAATCAAAAGGTCACAAATCGCCCCTTGTTTGAACACCACTGCTTTACACTGTAACTAGCTCTTCTCTCAGAGTAAAGATCACAACTGAACCTAGATCACAACCGAAGCCTCAGATAATGAACAGACAAAGATGACCTGATCAGACACATGGACAGGACAGTTGATTTGGAGGTGTTTACGGTTGGACTTTAGGATGAAGTTGCCTACGTATCCCGAAGATGGGAATCGGGCCTTACGTAGTTCGATTCAGGTTCACTCGAGTATTAACTCTTTCTTTTTGTGCTCTAACTTTTGCCAAGGCCGCCCTTTAGGGTTTTCAACCTTGCGAGCTCAGTTTTTCTTTATTTCTAATTTTTTTTTGCTCTAATTTTTGCCTAGGTCGCCCTTTCAAGTTTTCAGCCTAGCGAGCCTCTCAGGGATAGTATTTCTTTAACTTGTCCATGTTGATCGGTTGGGAAAATTCCAGGCCATCCAAGTCTATAAAAATAATAGCTCCACCTGACCAGATAGTTTTGATGATGTAAGGACCAGTCCAATTAGGTCTAAACTTGCCCCTAGGGTCATGGCTAGGAGCTCAGTTGTCTTTCAGCACCAAATCCCCCCTTTGAGATTCTGAGACTTAACCTTCTTGTTAAAAGCCCTAGCAATCCTACGTTGATAACCCTGAACATGGTATAATGCTTTTAACCTTCTCTCATCAAACAACATCAGTTCTTCAAACCTGCTCTATTGTCAGTCCACCTCTGCTATTTGACATTCAGCCATAACTCGTAACGATAGGACTTCTATTTCGATTAGCAAAACAGCTTCCATCCTATAGACAAGAGAATATATAGCGACCCCGGTCTTTCCCATTTGGTTGTTGTATCCGGACTTAGGTTCTGTGGATCCCGTTACTATATATTTATTGTTGTCATCCTTTAATTTATTATTTTTGAGTTATAGGATGTGTTGGGCAGGTTTGTTACAGGTTGGTTGAACTTAGAAACCAAGGGTAGTTGCCAAGATTTTTGCCTTCACGCTCGAGCGGAACTTTTGACGCTCGAGCGGGCCCTTTGTTGTTGCTTATCCGCTCGAGCGGGAGTTTTGACGCTTGAGCGTGATTTTCCATCTTCCAGTATTTCCTCTGCAGTGTTGGACGCTCGAGCGTGAGTTTGTGTGTGACGCTCGAGCGGGGAGTATTACGCTCGAGCAAGGACATGGTTCAGCAAAAGTTCTGGGAGTGTGTATCCGCCACTCGAGCGGGATTTTTGACGCTCGAGCGGGAGTCTGTGAGTGACGCTCGAGCGGGGGTTTCCACGCTCGAGCGGGGCGACTCTTATATAAACCGAGATCCGACTTTTTGGATCACTTTTTCATCTCCCTTTTGTTTTAAAACCCTAGAACCGTCTTCTCTCTCCTTCTACACACCTTCTCTCTTAGGTTTGATCTACTTAGAGTGTATTTCTACCCTAGGTTCTTTATTAAAAATATAGAGGGTCTCGAGAGCTTTACTTTAATCTGAAAAGTTGGGGATTTGGAGCACTTTGTATTTTCATCATCTTCACCTTTGGGCTTCTATTTTTGAGGTAGGGATACCCTACTCCATTCTATATGTTTTGTCCTAAGTTTTAGTCATTTTGATATGTTGGTGTTGTTGGGTTAATTTTGGGAAAAGCTAGGGTTTGATTTATAATTCAAAAAGGGGGCTTTTCATCTTTTAAATATCATATGTTGGTGAGTCTTAAAAAATGATATTGAGAGTGTTAAATTGATAAAATTGAACCTTAGGGTTGATGTTGACAAAAAAAGGGGAAAACCCAAATTGTTGTAGTAAATTAATTTGTATAATTAATTTTGGAAAAAATGTGGAATTGAGTTTATATATATATATATATATTGATGCATTTATTCCCTGTTTAGAAATAACTGTTTTGGGCTATCGGTGGAGGATAGTCGTGATTGTTGTAGACATTGCATGTTGATTATGGAAAACTGAAACTAATCACATTGATTGAGTCATTAAATATGATGGTTGAGTTAATACAGCAAATCTGTGTAATGATTGAATATTGTGTATAACAAGTGTTTATTACATTGTATATGCATATTGGTTGGGAGGAGATAGGGGATGTACTCCATGGTTTGAGGGAAGATAGGGGATGGACTCTCAAACCTGTTTAGGAGGAGAAAGGGGATGAACTTCATTAGTACAGCAAATCTATGTACTTATTGATTTATGGAAGTGCATTGTAGTACAGCAAATATGTGTACTTATCAATTGATGGAAGTGTTTTATTATGAGCCTTAGTCTCATTTTAATTGTTGATATCAGAAGTAATATTAATTTGAGATGTAGTCTCAGTTTGTTATTTGGCCAGGTTCTGAGCCATGTCGGTATAAATGGAAATTTGGATGAATAATGGAATGTGAAACGTATCATGGACATAGTGGTCATGAAACTATATTGTGGTAAAAGTAATTTATAAGTGTAACCATCTATTGAATGCTATTGCTTTAGTCAATTCGTATATTTGGTTTAGTATATTTCTGCTGGGCTGTGGCTCACCCTACACGGGAACATCATTTTCAGGTCCAGGTGATTTGCTACCTCCAAGGACTTAGCTTGGGGAGATTTGGAGTTGAAGACTCTGTTTAGTTAGTTGTTATTTTGTTTTATTGTGATATTACATGTAAACTCAAGCCAAGGGCTTAATGTGTAACTGAGTTAGTACTCAGACTTTTGTGTCCAAGTGTTGCCTTGGAAAGCTGTAAGCCCGTAGGGCATTTATTTTTCGATGTTACATGTAATGTCTTTCAATAAGAATACTCTGATGAATGGAATAATGTTTTGTTTTCTTTTATCAATGCATGTCAATATTGTCAATATTATGGATTTATTTTGAGGGCGTGACAACTTGGTATCAGAGCGTACCGGGTTTGAATACTTGGGGTACGTGGGAAGTGATTAGTATCGCAATGGGTTTGTCTCGCTTGTTAGAGACTTATGTATGATAGTATGTGTTTATTTAATAACATGCTTATATGACTATTTGGGTATGGGATTTGATTTCTAGGATGTTGATTGGATCCTTGAGTTTCTATGAGTCTTGTTGGAAAAGCACTTGATCAATGCTGTTTCCAACCGGAACTCTAGCAATGCCTCGGGACTATCATTATCCAGGAATGAAATTCGTAGGTGCTTATGTGATTATGTGCTTACGTGGAGTGAATTACTGTTGTCCAATGCATTAGGACGTGAGTGTTATAGCTTCGGCACATTTATTAATGTGCAAACATATTAATTGTTTTATTACCTTTATTAGGATGTCAGGACGAGGACGAGAACGTGGTAGGCGTGGTAGGCAGGAAATGCCCATACCGGATGAGATTCCGTAGCAGCAGGAGGGTATTGGTCAGGCCAATGTGGCCGAACCAGCGGGTCAGCAGGCTATGGGTGCCTTAGCCTGAGAGATAATAGGGGCATTCAAGGAGTCAGTAGGTATTCTCAGGGCTGAGAATCAAGCCCAGGTTCATGTTGCAGATGCAGGGCCTGCATTTCTGAAGAGAGAGTTCTTCCGGTCTAATCCGGACGAGTTTTTGGCGATCCAAAAGAGCCGCTTAAGGCAGATGAATAGCTCGAACAGACAACGAAGACGTTTGAGATGCTTGGCATCGAGGACGGGGTTCTGAAGGTGACCTTGGCATCTTTCCAGCTTAAGGGGGATGCGGGTCAGTGGTGGAAATTCACGAGAGGCCGTATAGGAGGGACTTGGGAGGCCTTTGTTGACGTTTTCCAGGAGAAGTTCCTGTCTCCAGCGGTTAAGAAGAGGTTGAGGGAGCAGTTCTGCCAGCTTAAGCAGCTGAGTTCTTCTGTGGCCGAGTTTGAGGCCGCATTTACTAGTTTATCCAGGTTTGCACCTGAGTTGGTGGCGTCTGAGGAACGTCGTTGTCTAGAGTTTAAGAAGAAGTTGAGGCATGCCCTCAAGATGAGAGTTGGGGGTTCTATGACCTGAGAGTATAGGCGTCTGGTGGATGCTGCAGCCCATATGGAGATCATAATGCAAGAGGAGGAGGAGAGGCAGAGGGGCTCCAAGAGGAGTCAGGATGGCCAGAGTGATGGCAGGAGACAGAGGGGTTTTAACCCTCAGCAGTCTCAGAGTAGCTTTACTAGATCGACTTTTCCAGTGACGAGTGCAGTTTCTGGAAAAGGCAACCAGGGAGATATTACCTGTTTCAAGTGTGGTCAGTTGGGCCACAAGTCTCCAGCTTGCCCGCAGAAGGGAGGAGGGCAGAGAGCAGCGTCATCTTCGGCTTGATCTCAGAGCCAGAGTCAGGGCAGGGGTCTGCCACTGTTTTGTTATCAGTGTGGTCAGGCGGGGCACCTGAAGAGGTTTTGCCCGCAGTTGAGTGGCATATCTGATGCATCTGGGCAGAGGCAGAGTTCTCAGCCAGCTCAGTCAGTTCAGGTCTTGAGGGCCAATCAGGGGGCTTCATCATCCCAGTCTGTGCAGCAGTCTTATGCTCCTAGGGGTGAGCAGCTTGATCAGAGACCGTCTGGGCGCGTGTATGCTGTTACCGCGCAGGATCTTATACCGGCTCCATCTGTTGTGAGAGGTACCTTCTTGTTTTGCAACTCGATTGCTAGTGTATTGATAGATACGGGAGCATCTCATTCTTTTATATCTGCTACATTTGCATCTGTTTTGGGATTGGAGTTGGCACAGTTAGCATCTCCTATATGTGTAGTATCACCTGTTGGGGGTGAGTTGATTTTGAAACACGGTTGTAGAGGTTGTGATATAGAGGTCGCTGATCATCGGCTTCCGTTTCCTTTCGTAGTTATGCCCATGTCGGGATTTGATGTTATTTTGGGTATGGACTAGCTATCGTCATACCAAGCTGTTATTGACTGCTACCGCCAGAGGGTCACAGTTTGTACCTTGAGCAGGGAGTGTTTTTATTTTCTGGGGGATCGGGTTGGTAGTGTTTTGCCACCGGTGTATGATCCACGAGGGCAGAGTGAGTTGAGTGGTCTTCTTGCTAGCCTTTTGAGTAGTGAGTGTGATGAGACCCAGACTGTGTTGCCAAGAGTGATTTGTGAGTACTCGGACGTCTTTCCCGAGGATCTTGTTAGTTTGCCACCCCACAGAGAGATTGAGTTCTCTATTGATCTAGTGCTCGGCACGGCGCCGATTTCTATGGCACCATATCGTTTTGCCCCAGCCGAGTTAGTGGAGTTGAAGATTCAACTCCAGGAGTTGCTAGATAAGGGCTACATTCGTCCTAGTGTTTCACCGTGGGGAGCATCGGCCCTCTTTGCTAAAAAGAAAGGTGGTGCTTTGAGACTGTGTATCGATTACCGGAAGTTGAATCGGGCTACGGTCAAGAATAAGTACCCTATGCCTCGTATAGATGATTTGTTTGACCAGTTGAAGGGTTCCCGTTGTTTCTCTAAGATAGACTTGAGATCGGGTTACCACCAGTTGAGAGTCAGGGAGGAGGATATTCCAAAGACGGCATTCCGTTCGCGGTATGGCCACTATGAGTTCCTGGTGATGCCATTTGGGCTCACCAATGCACCGACAGTCTTTATGGATTTGATGAACCGGATATTCCGGGAATTCTTAGACCGTTTTGTAGTCGTTTTCGTGGACGACATTCTGATTTATTCACTTTCTGAGGAAGAGCACGAGGAGCACTTGAGAGCGGTGCTTGAGTTACTTAGAGCCCATAAGCTGTATGCCAAGTTTGGGAAGTGTGAGTTCCGGCTAGGGGAAGTCAAGTTCTTAGGCCATGTAGTTTCTGGGGAAGGGGTGTCTGTTGATACATCCAAGATTGAGGCAGTGCAAGATTGGGCACAGCCAAAAAGTGTGTTTGAGATCCGCAGTTTTCTGGGATTAGCTGGGTACTACCGACGATTTGTGAAGGATTTTTCCAGGTTAGCTTCGCCGTTGACTAGACTGACTCGGAAAGGAGTCAAATTTGTATGGAGTGAGACTTGTGAAAAGTCATTCCAAGAGCTGAAAGTTAGATTGACCACCACTCCGGTCTTGATTATTCCGGAGAGAGGGTTGGGTTATGCTGTCTATTGTGATGCCTCACGAGAGGGTTTGGGTTGTGTGTTGATGCAAGAGGGGAAAGTGGTTGCCTATGGCTCGCGTCAGTTGAAAATACACAAGAACAATTACCCTACACATGACCTAGAGTTAGCAACTGTGATCTTTGCCTTGAAAATTTGGAGGCACTATCTGTATGGTGAGAAATTCGAGGTGTTCTCGGATCATAAGAGTCTGAAATATCTGTTTACACAGAAAGACTTGAACTTGAGGCAGAGGAGGTGGATGGAGTTCATTGAGGATTATGACTTCGAGTTGCATTATCATCCGGGAAAGGCCAATGTTGTGGCCGATGCCCTTAGCAGAAAATCCATTAGTGATGTAGCTTGTATAGCCATCCGGGAGTGGAAGATGTTGGGTGCACTATGTGAGTTTGACTTGTCTTTGGACGAATCCGTTGAGGCTGCGGCCTTGTTTTCTGTTGTTGCACAGCCTACACTTGTGACTAGAGTGTTAGAGGCACAGGGAGGTGACCTTGAGGTAGAATCCCTTCGAGAGAAGATCTCAAATGGGAAGGTTGAGAAGGGTTTGTCTGTGTATCCTGACCTGAGTGTGAGATACGGAGACCGTCTGCTTGTTCCGGAGTCTTATCGAGAGGAGGTACTCCGAGAGTTTCATTATTCACGTCTTGCGGTGCATCCGGGAGGCACCAAGATGTATCGGGATTTGGGTCGCCAGTTTTGGTGGCGGGGTATGAAGAGAGATGTGGCAGTTTTCATGTCTAAGTGCCTTACTTGTCAGCAAGTGAAGGCCGAACATCAGAGGCCAGGGGGTTTGTTACAGCCCTTGCCTATTGCCGAGTGGAAGTGGGAACATGTCACTATGGACTTCGTTGTGGGTCTTCTGAAGACTCAGCGGGGTAGTGATGCTATTTGGGTGGTTGTAGATCGGTTGACTAAGTCAGCGCACTTCATTCCTATGCGCGTTAGAGATTCGGTAGATCTTCTTGCCGACTTATATATTCGGGACATAGTGAGATTGCACGGGGTCCCAGTGACGATCGTCTCAGATAGAGATCCTCGTTTTACTGCTAGATTGTGGCAGAGTTTGCAGAGTGCCTTCGGCACTAAGTTGACCTTTAGTACGGCTTATCATCCTCAGATTGACGGACAGTCCGAGCGTACCATTCAGATCCTTGAGGATATGCTTCGGGGTTGTGTTCTTGACTTTAGTGGGTCGTGGGAGAGGCACTTGCCCTTGGTGGAGTTTGCCTACAATAATAGTTTCTAGTCTAGTATCGGTATGGCACCATTTGAGGCTTTGTATGGCCGACCGTGTAGGTCTCCAGTTTGTTGGGCCGAGGTGGGTGATGCACCTTTGTTGGGTCCGGAGTTAGTGAGGGAAACGACGGAGAAAGTTGAGCTTATCCGTAGGAGGCTTGTTACAGCCCAGAGTCGTCAGAAATCTTATGCTGACCGTAGAAGGAGACCTTTGGTATTTGAGGTGGGTGATCATGTTTTTCTGAAAATATCACCTAGGCGGGGATTGATGAGGTTTGGGAAGAGTGGGAAGTTATCCCCTCGGTTTATTGGCCCTTTTGAGATCCTTGAGATGATTGGTGAGGCTACCTATCGTTTAGCTTTGCCACCGCAGTTGTCCGGAGTTCATGACGTGTTTCACGTGAGTATGCTTCAGAAGTATGAGCCAGATCCATCGCATGTATTGGATTGGACCGACTTAGAGGTAGACGAGGATGCCTCGTATGAGGAGAGGCCGGTTCGGGTCTTGGATAGGCGGGATCAAGTCTTGCGAGGCAAGACCATTCCCTTGGTAAAAGTTCTGTGGAAACATCACGGAGTGAAGGAAGCCACTTGGGAACGTGAATTGGAGGTCCGCAAGAAATATCCGGACATGTTTGTTGATGTGTAATCTTATATTTAGATTTTGTAATATTACTGAACTTAAGAGCTTTATATATGTCTTAAGTTGTGAAACATTGAAAATGTTTTGGTTTAATGGAAGAATTTTGAAACTTGCCTAGAATTGGAAGTTTATTATAACATTGCATATGTTTAACATGTTATAGAAATGGAGTTATATCATGAAATTGAATATGATACAAAATGGTGAATCTTATAGATTGATAATTGTTGAATTGGAAAGAAATATATGTTATATTGTTATTTTACATATTGTGAGATGCCTCTTGGAAAGAGATGGAATGACCGGTATTGGGTCAGATTGTTTAAATATTGAAATGTTATATTGTGGGAAATTGAGAAAAACCTATTTTTGAAAACTTATGCTTAATTTCGGGGACGAAATTCTTTAAGGGGAGGAGGTTATAGCGACCCCGGTCTTTCCCCATTTGGTAGTTGTATCCGGACTTAGGTTCCGTGGATCCCGTTACTATATATTTATTGTTGTCGTCTTTTAATTTATTATTTTTGAGTTATAGGATGTGTTGGGCAGGTTTGTTACAGGTTGGTTCAACTTAGAAACCAAGGGTAGTTGCCCAGATTTTTGCCTTCACGCTCGAGCGGAGCTTTTGACGCTCGAGCGGGCCCTTTGTTGTTGCTTATCCGCTCGAGCGGGAGTTTTGACGCTCGAGCGTGATTTTTCATCTTCCAGTATTTCCTCTGCAGTGTTGGACGCTCGAGCGTGAGTTTGTGTGTAACGCTCGAGCGGGGAGTATTACGCTCGAGCGAGGACATGGTTCAGCAAAAGTTCTGGGAGTGTGTATCCGCCGCTCGAGCGGGATTTTTGACGCTCGAGCGAAAGTCTGTGAGTGACGCTCGAGCGGGGGTTTCCACGCTCGAGCGGGGCGACTCTTATATAAACCGAGATCCGACTTTTTGGATCACTTTTTCATCTCCCTTTTGTTTTAAAACCCTAGAACCGTCTTCTCTCTCCTTCTAAACACCTTCTCTCTTAGGTTTGATCTACTTAGAGTGTATTTCTACCCTAGGTTCTTTATTAAAAATATAGAGGGTCTCGAGAGCTTTACTTTAATCTGAAAATTTGGGGATTTGGAGCACTTTGTATTTTCATCATCTTCACCTTTGGGCTTCTATTTTTGAGGTAGGGATACCCTACTCCATTCTATATGTTTTGTCCTAAGTTTTAGTCATTTTGATATGTTGGTGTTGTTGGGTTAATTTTGGGAAAAGCTAGGGTTTGATTTATAATTCAAAAAGGGGGCTTTTCATCTTTTAAATATCATATGTTGGTGAGTCTTAAAAAATGATATTGAGAGTGTTAAATTGATAAAATTGAACCTTAGGGTTGATGTTGACAAAAAAAGGGGAAAACCCAAATTGTTGTAGTAAATTAATTTGTATAATTAATTTTGGAAAAAATGTGGACTTGAGTTTATATATATATTGATGCATTTATTTCCTGTTTAGAAATAACTGTTTTGGGCTATCGGTGGAGGATAGTCGTGATTGTTGTAGACATTGCATGTTGATTAGGGAAAACTGAAACTAATCACATTGATTGAGTCATTAAATATGATGGTTGAGTTAATACAGCAAATCTGTGTAATGATTGAATATTGTGTATGACAAGTGTTTATTACATTGTATATGCATATTGGTTGGGAGGAGATAGGGGATGTACTCCATGGTTTGAGGAAAGATAGGGGATGGACTCTCAAACCTATTTAGGAGGAGAAAGGGGATGAACTCCATTAGTACAGTAAATCTGTGTACTTATTGATTTATGGAAGTGCATTGTAGTACAGCAAATATGTGCACTTATCAATTGATGGAAGTGTTTTATTATGAGCCTTAGTCTCATTTTAATTGTTGATATCAGAAGTAATATTAATTTGAGATGTAGTCTCAGTTTGTTATTTGGCCAGGTTCTGAGCCATGTCGGTATAAATGGAAATTTGGATGAATAATGGAATGTGAAACGTATCATGGACATAGTGGTCATGAAACTGTATTGTGGTAAAAGTAATTTATAAGTGTAACCATCTATTGAATGCTATTGCTTTAGTCAATTCGTATATTTGGTTTAGTATATTTCTGCTGGGCTATGGCTCGCCCTATACGGGAACATCATTTTCAGGTCCAGGTGATTTGCTACCTCCAAGGACTTAGCTTGGGGAGATTTGGAGTTGAAGACTCTGTTTAGTTAGTTGTTATTTTGTTTTATTGTGATATTACATGTAAACTCAAGCCAAGGGCTTAATGTGTAATTGAGTTAGTACTCAGACTTTTGTGTCCAAGTGTTGGCTTGGAAAGCTTAAAGCCCGTAGGGCTTTTATTTTTCGATGTTACGTGTAATGTCTTTCAATAAGAATACTCTGATGAATGGAATAATGTTTTGTTTTCTTTTATCAATGCATGTCAATATTGTCAATATTATGGGTTTATTTTGAGGGCGTGACAGAATAAGGAGTTGCCCCTGTAAACATCCGGACTGAAGTTCTGTAGCCCCAAAGTGCAAATGGCAATTTATCTAGCCAGTCCCTATAGGTCTCAACTATCTTCTGCAAAATATTCTTGATGTTCTTGTTGGCGGCCCCAACAGCTCCGTTGGTTTACGGCCGGTAAGTAGATGACTTATGAAAAACCACATTGTATTTCTTCAACAAGTCTATCACATCTTTCTTGAAATGGGAGCCATTATCTAAAATGATCTCGTTTGGGACTCCATATCGGCAAATGATGTTGTTTCGGATGAACTTAGCCACATGCGCTGCTTTCAACACTGCATAGGACTGAGCTTCCACCCATTTTGTAAAGTAATCAATTGCCACCAGAATGTATTCATGCCCATTCGACCCTTTTGGGATTCCCCAGACTGAGAAAGGCCATGGCGAAGCCATGTTGTACAGTTTTGATGGCGGAATATTCATGCGATTTGCATGAATTTGGCATTTGTGGCATCGCCGAACAAGACCAATACAATCCTCCTCCATGACCAGTAGTAACCTTGCCTGAGAATCTTCTGGGCCAACATTACTCCATTCATGTGCGCTACACACTCTCCTCTATGGATGGCCTCCATCAGGCGCTTTGACTCCTCTTCTTCGGCACACAACTTGTGCATTCCCAGATGACCTCTCTTGTATAGTTTACCTCTGCAGATGATAAATTGAACGGCTATCCGCTGTATTGCCCTCTTGTCTTTGGTATTTGCCCATGGTGGATAAACCTCCTTTTCCAAGAAGTTCCAGATATCGTAGTACCAAGGGTTTTGTCTTGCACTTCATTTATTGCGACGATAGTCTCGTAGGCTTGCATGTATCTCTAGTCAATGATAATCGAACGCATCCGGACTTCGAGCGGGATGTCTATCATAGAAGATAGAGTTGATAAAGCATTAGCGAACTTGTTCTCTCTTAGTAGATGCGTGAAAGTCAGTTTTTCAAACCTAGGAATCAGAACATCCAAGGTCTGGTAATAATTCTTCATCTTTTCTTCTTTGACCTTCCAGTCTCCATTTGCTTGAGAAACAACTAGGTTCGAGTCCCCGATGACGTCTAACCTTTTTGCCCCTAGTTCCAGGACAGCTTCCAAACCAGCGATACACGCCTCATATTCTGTTTCATTATTAGACACCTTGAACCGGAGTTTGAAGGCTAAAGGTATATGGGAGTCGTTAAGTGCTATCAGTAACACACATATCCCATAACCGTATTGATTGGATGCTCCGTCAAAGTACATAGTCTACGTCTCCTCCTCGACTTGCAAAATGGCTTCATTTGGGAACAGGTATTCCACCGCTTCATCCCCTTCCACTGGGTGATCTGCTAGGAACTCCGCTATAGCTCTCCCCTTGATCGACTTGCAGGTAATATACTTGATATCAAATTCAGAGAGAAGAAACAAACAACGGGCTACCCTACCCGTAGCGCTGGTTTCTCAAAGAGATATTTGATGGGGTCTAATCTCGAAACCAGAATTACGGAGTGAGCTAACAAGTAATGCCTGAACTTCCTGGTAGCCTATACCAAGGCCAGGCAAGCTTTCTCCAAAGGAGTGTAGCGGATCTAATAATCTAGCATTTTCTTGCTCAAATAGTAGATAGCTTTTTCCACCCTATCCTCAGATTCCTGAGCAAGCATGCATCCCATTGTGGTGTCTGTGACTGATAGATATAGAATCAAAGGCTTTCTCGGCACTGGCAGCGACAACACGGGCAGATTTCAGAAGGTATTGCTGAATCTACTCAAAAGCGAATTGACATCGATCATCCCATCGGAACTTCTTTCCTTTCTTCAGGAGACCAAATAGTGGTTCACAAGTCAAGGTTAATTTAGAAATAACCATCTTATGAATTGCACTTTACCCAGAAAGCCTCGCACCTCATTTTCAGTCCTTGGTGGTGGCATTTCCAGGATGGCCTTGATTTTGAAAGGATCTACTTCGATGCCCCTCTATGTGATAAAAAGGCCCAACACTTTCCCTACTGTTACGTCGAAAGTACACTTCTACAGATTCAACCTCAGTTTGTATTCTCTGATCTGTTGAAAGAATTTCTCCAATGCGGTGTAGTGGCCCTCTCTTTCGTTGGAATTGACAATCGTGTCATCCACATACACCTCAACTTCTTTATGGATCATATCATACAGAATTGTGATTGCAGCCCTTTGATAGGTAGCCTTGGCTTTCTTCAGCCCAAACAGTATCACCTGATAGCAGTAGGTACCCCACAACGTAGTACATGCAGTTTTCTCTCTGTCCTTGGGCGCCATTAGAATTTGGTTATATCCGAAAAATCCATCCATGAAGGAGAGCAACGCATAACCCGATGTGAAATCCACCAATTCATCAATATGTGGCAAGGGAAAATCATCCTTCGAACTAGCCTTATTCAGATCCCTGAAGTCGACATAAACTCTGATTTTGCCATCCTTCTTTGGGACTGGAAACGTGTTGGCCAACCACGTTGGATATTCATACACAAGCAAGAACCCTGCCTCAATCTATTTGGTAAGTTCTTCCTTAATCTTCAAAGCCCAATCCGGACGTATTCTCTGCAACTTTTGCTTGGCGGGTCGGGCCTTGGGGTCAAGAGGGATCCGATGCTGTATAATCTCAGGATCGATTGCAGGCATGTCTTCGTAAGACCACGTGAAAAAATCTTTGAAATCTTTTAATAAAGCGACTGCTCGCGTTCCTCAGAAAACAACGCGGACCCGATCTGGACCAAACGCGGATCCTTTTCAGTACCCACATTAAAAGCAATGATTTCATCAGCAAGGGGTTTTGCAAACCTCTCCTCCTCTTGATTAATCAAATTTTTTAAAACTAGAGGAATTCTTTCCTCTTCGTTTTCATTAAAAATTTGAAAATCATAGTCAATGCAATAAACAAGCGACACAGAGAAATACTCAGAATCAACAGCAGCATTCTCATTCATAAAGTCTAGCTCATCAAGCTCTTCGGTTACAACAGACTCAAAAGTAAAAGAAAAGGAGGACCTGGACAAGACCTTGGCATCCAGGTTATCACCCCCAGGAATACCGGACTCAGACTTAGAAGAACCGAAATCTGATTCCAACTCCACAAACTCTATGGAATCAAATTCTGGCTCACTAACCGACTCAGAACTAGACAGGTAGCCCTCCTCCAGTTGTCAAACGAGAGATGGTGCTTCAGATGCATCCAAAATGCTGCTGGATGGGTTCACACCCAGTTGCTCCCCGATTATGGAGATGGTCAAGTTATCCCCCAAGCTCTCTGAGTCGGCCGGAGGATCTGAAAGGAGACATGCCAGTGCTGCTCCTACTCTAAGCTCGTTGTTGTCCGAGTCACTTTCTATTCTCTATTCCACTTCAGCACTTGGTTCAGCCTTCTCCTCAGCATCACTTTCCTGCAACTACAGGTCGAAGAAGATTTTGAAGCCGAGAACACATTGTTTTGTATAATTCAACCAGGGCTCGGGAAAGCCGTAAAATGGGAAGTCTTCTCCCTCCCGAACAAAGTGACCATTCAGCATTCCTCGGATCGACCTATGAACAAGCTCATAGTGTTTCCCAGCCCGCTTGGCTCTAGCTTTGCTTGCCATCTCTTCCCTTTTCCTAACCCAATCCTCTTTGGTGGGCATATAGCCAAGACCAAAGGCATGCGGATTATACGGCACATCGGCCAATGCTGTGACGCCTTTCCGACCACTTCTTTCCAATCCCATGCTTGGCACATATTGGAGTTTGTTCATGAAATATATTGATTGGGCACTGAGATGCATGCCCTCATCGGCTGCCGAGATGGTTTGCACTGTCTGAGCCTCAGCTAGAGTAAACCCTAAGAAGAAAACATTCTCCTCACAATAAACGATCTCCAACACTAGTGTAGTGACCTCTGGCAGAGGATGTGTGGACGAATTCTTGAACACAATAGCCACTCCCTTCCCGTGAGGGTATTTCAACATTTGGTGGAGGGTAGAAGAGACTGCTTTCACAAGGTGCATCCAGGGTCTTCCTAGCAGTATGTTGAAAGTGGCTGGCCGTAAGGACCCCATCACATATTATGATTAGCAGTTAATTAATTAAAAAGATTTGAATTTTAATGTCCAATTCTTCTAATTTAATCTGGGATTGATGAAAATTATGGAGATTGATTCATATATGATTCTATTAAGGATTTATTTTGGAATTAGAAATTGAAAGCCTAAATGGCTCAAGAAAGTACAAATGGTGAATTGAATTATTTTAATTTCAAGTATCAGACCATATGAGAGTTTAATTAAACATTTGATTCAGATTTATAAAATTGAGATTCAATTAATTGGGTCCGAATTGGAGTTGATTAAGTTATGAAGATTGGGAATTAAGATGATTATGAATTAAATTCATTTATGAGGTGCGTAATTTGAATATGTAATTTATTAACAAAATTTTGAGTCTGATCAGAAATTGAAGGCTTAAATGATTTAAGAAACCAAAATTGAGGATGGGAATAAGTTTAATTTAATATTTGGAGCCTTTTGGGAGTTTGATTAAAAAAAATCTGATTCAGAATAATGAATTTTAATATAATTAATTGGGCTCTAAAGGAAGTCAAATTAGACAAATTAAAATATGTGGAATTTATGATTAGTTGTAATTAATTTAATTATGTGTTAATTAAGATTTATTAAGACTAAGTGTTATTCAAATAAGCTAATCTTAATCACAAATTAAATTAAGGAAGAATCTAGAAATGTGAGTGTGTGGGTGTGCAGAGAAACTTATGTGGGTGTACTAAGAAATTGATTGTGTGTGTATGTATAAGTGATGTGCTAGAAGCTTGAACGAAGGTGCACCTGTGCAATATGCGTCAACAAGAGAGGTGTGCATGTGTGCATGTGTTGAAAGATTTGAATGAAGGCTCATTTGGGTGTTCTGTTGGGGAGCAAGCCCGTGTGTGTGTGTGTGTGTGAGAGAGAGAGAGAGAGAGAGAGTATTCCATGTACTTAGTTGCTAGAGGAAAAAAAAAAAAAAAAAGGAGTTGCTCTATGTCAAGAAGAGAGAGATGGAGCTCCAGGAAGCATGGGCCTAAAGAAAGGAAAAAGGAAATTTGAAAGAAATTCATCACTCAAGAACTCTAGGTAAGGAATTTAAATTCAAATCTTGTAGAATAATCTCCTAAAAGATGAAATTAAAAAGGATTGAGGTTCAATTTCATGTAATCAAAAAGAAATGAGAAAGAAAATGAAGAAAATCAAGTTAGGTTTAGGATTATAGAAATAAATTTGAAAATTAATTAGTTTGACTTTGATTTTTTTTTTTTGTTATTCTTCATGAATTTGAGACCCATTCTTACATGCATGTTACAATTTCAAAGTTTTAGATTTAATTCATGAGTAAAAAGACTTGTGAGATTAAATTTGGTTTAATATGAAGAAAATTAATAAAAACCTAAATTAGAGCAATTCAAGAATTAAATTATGATTAGATTGTGAAAATATTAAATTAGTAGCTTTGATCTTAATTTCTTACATGCAAATATTTCTTTAAAAGAGTTTCATAATTTCAATTTCGTGAATTAAGGGAGTTTGGAACCATGTTTATGGAATTTGAAAGTTTAAACAAGTTTTGTAAGAAAATGGGCTTTGAGCAAAAAAATGGTTACATGCATGTTCTTGGAAAATAATTCGTAATTTCTTCATATTTGATTTTGGTTTTGAAGTTCTTTATACATAAGAAGTTCATGTTTTCAGAAAAAATCCATGGGTTGTATCTTCAATTTCGTGATTCATCCCTTAAAGTTAAGAAGTTTAGAAAATCTTTATATACATGAAGTTTGATTCAATTTTTGAGAAATAAAAAGAGGGTTTCAAGCATATAGTTTTCAATGGGTCATGTATAGATATTTTTTTGTAAGTGCATTCATGATTAAGCCATGCTAGACCCCAAGTATTGAAATGGAATCTGGAAGCTCAACTTTTTAGCTTTGAAAACCCAGAATTCATCCCCATCGCTCGAGCGAAGAAGTTGTCGCTTGAGAGTAGAATGCAAGCAACCAGTATTTTTGCAAACCAAGGGGTCCGCTCGAGCGACCAATGTTGCGCTCAAGCGAAGAGTCCTATTTCAGAAAATTTTTAAAAGTTGTTTCATATTTCGATTTCTGTTCTCTTTCACTTCCAAGCATTCTTAGGCAAGAATTATGACTCAACAAGATTAATAAACTACCAATCAGCATAAATTAGGTGGCTAAAGAATAAGTCATTGACTTAGTAATAATTGATTAAGAAGCCAAGTAACAAATTGGTTTATTTAGAAAAGAATAACTTAGTAATAAAAGAATATGTGACACGAGAACCCAATTCATTTAAATAAAGAAAGAATAAGCGTAGTAGACCTTCGGAATATTTAGATAGAAAAAGACAAGAAAAGTCAAGTTTGATCAAGGAATTGATATTGTGTTTCGATGTGTATATGTTATGTGTTTGTGTAGGTCACGCGCTATTGTCTGCCTGATTTATCTGATCTATCCAATCTGTCTGATTTGCTTCTATAGCTATCTGTGAGTAATAACTTAGTAAAGTTATGTTCAAATTAAATTATTTTCTATATATGGAATAAGATCTATTCTACGAATGCTACGCTTTTGCACTATGAATGATTGTCCACCTCTAACAAGTAATTGTGACGTTAATGCTGTGATTCAAGTATGCAATATGTACCCGGACCGGAGGTTCCTTTAAGGAACTGACAAGTTATCTATACTCGGCTGGAGGTTCCTTTATGGAACTGACAAGTTGTCCATTCCTAGTCCAGAGGTTCCTTTGAGGAACTAACAAGTTATCTGTACCCGGTTGGAGGTTCCTTCATGGAACTGACAAGTTATCCATTCCAAGTCCGGAGGTTCCTTTGAGGAACTGACAAGTTATCTATACCCGGCTGGAGGTTCCTTTATGGAACTGACAAGTTATCCATTCCCAGTCCGAAGGTTCCTTTGAGGAACTAACAAGTTATCTGTACTCGATTGGAGGTTCCTTTATGGAACTGACAAGTTATCCATTCCCAGTCCAAAGGTTCCTTTATGAAATTGACAAGTTATCTGTACTCGGTCGGAGGTTCCTTTATGGAACTGACAAGTAGAACCTTTGATGCTTTGCATGTGATTTGTAGCACTAACGGATGTGCTATGTAAGATTAAGCATGAGCTTTGATTTCTGTATATGATTTCAATAAGAATATGAATATGAATCTATTTTTGATTGAAATCTGAATATGCATAAGACTCTGTTTCTGATAAGAATACGTTTTTGATTAAAACTATGATTTCTGACTTTGTGATAGACATCATTCATTGAAACCCTTTACTTTGTTATTATTCACTGGGCTTCAGCTCACTATATTATTTATGTATGTAAGTGATCAGGCGCGTGACCAGGCTTAGAGACGTCTGCCTGGAATTTGTTTTTGTCAGCCAACCTATGTGCCTCCCGTGGAGGTTCCAGATATTAAGTTCAAGTTTTGTTTTCTTGTTTGGTTAAACAAGTCTTTGTTATTTTGTAAATAGGGCTAAGTCCCTTTTTGTCTAATCTATATATATATATGATGACGTAAGAATGATGTGTAAAAGTTTAAAATTTTTCTGTCTCATATAAGTCTGCACAGCTCAATGGACGTTTTATATTTGTTATTTGCTTCCGCTAGCCCCTAATATTATGTTAATCTGTCGCAGAAGCCTTCAGTAATCCTAGGATTACTAGTTGGTTACGATGCTAAACCTATAGGAGCAGCTTTGGATCGTGACACCGGCACATCTAGGACATGGACCTTAACGTCCTATTGCGCTAAGCCCACCTGAACTCAGATTTGTACTGTGCCCATCACCTTCCTGCTTGTGTCATCATATGCCTGAATCACTTGGACTGTGGGCACAAAATCTGCTAGTTTCAGACTGATGGCATAAGCTGTACTAGACGGATAGACATTGATAGCTGACCCAGTAACGGCCAACACCACTGGCACCCATTTTTCTCTACACTCAATAGATATGTACAGAGGTTTGGTGTGTGTCAAACCTTCTGGCGGCAGTTCTTTCTCAGAAAAGGTTAGGGTCGGCGCAACGCCTCCTGGAAAAACTAATCCCACAAGCTATTCAAGAGTAGTGTCAATGGACAGTTTGACTTTGTCCATTGCTGATAGTACAGCCTGTCGATGCACGCGAAAAGCCATGAGCAGCCCCCAGATTGAAACATCAGCTTGGATCTTCTTCAGTTGTTTCAACACTGCCTCTTATTCCAACTGCTTCTCTTTCTGCTTCTCAACCTCTCTATCTATCCCAGAGGCCTCAGCTTGGTCTAAATGTGGGGGCTTGAAATACCGCCCACTCCTTGTCCTATAGTCTATCTCTTCAACGTACTAGGTGTTGTCTGGGAAGGATTCACCCCAGTCTTCATCAATATGGGCCAGATGTAGATCATCATCCTCCCATCATATAACTCCGGCCAGTGACAGACAATTGTCCGGCTCCATTCTGATCATTCTTACATCAGAAATATCCCCTATAGGGTGTTGGGCTTTTCCAGCTATCTGGGTGTCTTCAACCCTTTCTTGTTTAAACTGCTTCAACGCAGCTTCCTATTTTGTATCCGCAGTACTCACAGTGCCTAATTCTTGAGCTAAATTCTCGACGCCGGTGCTTTCCAACAGTTTCCTATTTTCATCAGCCATTCCGGCCACTGCAGCTATTCTTGCTTCCTTTTCCTCTAGCTTTGTTTCAGTTCCCTCCTCTCTATCAGGTTCATCACTCAACCACCCAGAGTTGTCCGTCGACCCATTCAAATCTAACCAGTCAATCTGCACATCCCCTTGATCTTGTTCATCATAGAACTACAGATTGTCTAAGTCCTCTTCAAGCTCTGCCAGATCATCCAAACCTTGGCCGGGACCATCCTCCCTAACCACATTAACCCCCACTACTATTGGCAATACCACTTCCGACTTGGCTTGATCAACTGGCACAATGTAGTGGCATGGATCATACTCCCCCTCAGTCAAATCCTCAGAGCACTCAGCCAGCGCACTCATACTCTCCTTTAAGGCCAACCTCCCTTCTTTTGCCACTATCACCACCACGGGTTTAGACATGTCCATCATGCATAAGTCTATGCTTTTAGGAATGAACACCATCAATCTGGTTAGATGGGAAGGGGTGATATATACGTTGGGGTCATAGGGGATGGCCAGTGTATGGATTAGGTTTAGGTTCCGAGGTAGGGAACTTGATTGTGGGCCGGGAGAGGGTTGGTAGTCACATGTGGCTTTTAGGATGGTGCGATCACCTTGTTGTCAATGAGGTCTTGAATCTCATAACGCAGCCTGAAGCATTGGTCAGTGTCGTGACCGTGCTACTGGTGTAATGCACAGTACTTGGCTGGATTGTGTTTCAGTGGGAGAGGATCGGGTAGTGGGTGAGGCACTAATGGCTTGAGGTATCCCTTTTTGATCAACACCTTTATGGCTTGGGATAAAGACATGTAGAGTGGGGTAAAGGTCCTTTGGGATCGGGCCTGGATATTTGAAGTTTGCGGGGTTGTACTGGCAAAAGGATTGGCAGTCTTAGTTGTGGTGGTGACAACACTCGCATCAAATGGCCGCGCAGTTCTGCTTCCACTAGTGGTTGCATTGGAACTGCGTACAAAAGGCCTCTTGGCCTGCTCTTTCTCATCAGTTATCAACCCTTATTTCATAGCGTCTTCAATCTGAACTCCCATCTCATAGAGCTCGGTGAATGTGAATAAGGGTAGAACTATCATTTTCTGCAGCAATTTCCCGTGTAGATTACGAACTACCATTCTTATCTAGTCTTTCTCTGAAGGTCATGTAGTCATCATTGAAGCCTTGGCCCTCTACCTTGTCATGAATTCTGAGAAGCCCTCATTGGGTTCCTGGCACGTTGCTTCAAGATCACGGGTTGTGACCTCAATTTGGGTGTTGTAAGAGTACTGTGTAATAAAGGCCTCAGCCATTTCCTCCCAACTCTATTTCACTGAATCCTCGAGATTCGTATACCAGATAGATGCTATTCCAGACAAGGTCCGGCCAAAAAGAGACAACTTTTGAAGTCTGGTGAGGCCCATCGGCCGCAAGATATCGGAGAACAACTGCAAATAAACCATCGGATCTCCAGAGCCATCGAATCGATCGATGTGTGGCATTTTGAACCAATCTGCCAAGGTTACTGTAGAGTCAATATATCCATCTTCGATGTCAAGGATTGAGTTAACACCCCGTGCCTGCTTAAAAGCCTTCTCCAGCTTGTTGACCTTAAGTACAGTCGGGTCAACTTCAAATTCAAATGGAGCCTCAGTTTGGTACATTGGTGCCTTGGAGGCTTGTGGTGGGGTGGGGTCTACCGGATTGCCCTGATTCTTAACCTGGGCATTAGCAGTAATTTTGGGTGCCGGGATACCCTCAGGAGGTGCATGAGATGCAGAAGCCGCTGCTTGCTGTGGTTGTTGTTGTTGCAGCCTACTTATTACTTCGACTTGATGGGCTGTGACTTCGGCTTGGAGAGTAGCATCTTGCTGCATGGTTTCCACTGTTTGCTGGGGATGACGGATCAAGTCCTCCATACTAACTCAGGGGTACTGTGCCATCTGAATATGCGAGTGATCTCGCGCTGGCCTAGATATAGAAGACTGAGCCTGACTAGATGCAGGTGAAGTAAAGGGTGACTGCTGGACTAGTGAATCGTGCCTAACTCTTCTCCGTCTAGTAACCGGTGGGAGTGAAGCAAACACAGGTTGTCCCCTAACAAGATCTCCAGATCTATAAAGCCCCCTGACACGGGTCCAGAGTGCTTGGGAGATATCCGAACTGTTCGAAGCAATGATTTTATACTAACTTGCAAAAAGAAATAAAGCAAAAAAAAGAAAGCAGTAATCATAAACCGTACAGCACCTCAACTCAGATGTTAATAGCACACAGATGTAATCAAATCTGATAGAACTGCACTCAACACTGAATTCTGCCCCCAAAACGGATACCCAACTTGCAACTAATACGCACGTTCCTGTACAGTTTCATTGTAAAGCACATACCAGTTAAGTGACAGCCAAAACACTGCTATGAGGGAGTAAGGTTACCCTATCCTAGTTTTGTCAAGAACTAGGTTTCACTATTCAAACAAAGCGGTTTCACACAATCCTACATTTGTTTAAGCATCCTGTCCTAGTTTAGAACAATCTCTACAGCTTTCAATATGCAACTAGGCCAAATAGTCAAAAAGGGTACCTCAGCAAGACTACCTAATACACCTCTCACACCGATCACCAAGAAGTGAAAGGAGGATCAAACGGTATAGTGGTAGTCCAGATCCAAAGGTTGTGTTCCCATCATGGCAGAGCCTGTGACCAGTCAGCCTTTTGGTAAACTTTTCAAACGAGCCTCCGGCCAACCGTCTAGGAATAACAGACAGTAAACACAGTGACTTAGGCGCACCAATGTAAATGCAATGCAAAGAAACATATAACTGTAAATAAAAAAATTCATATCATGAGTTCGAGTCAAGTTCTATAAATCCCCAACAGAGTCGCCAGAAACTGTAGCTCGCCTTTTCCACACCCCCTTTCGGAAGTTTGAAATATAGCCCTACAATTCGGACTCCTGCGGTTCTGAATCTAATCTCACAAGTGCAACGTGAAATTGATAAATACCAAAGAGACCAAATTCGGCAAATCTTTTGGAAAATCGATGTTGAATCAAATTGCCAAAAATGGACTGCTTTGCCAAATACAGAGTCGCCACCTAAATATTTTGTTTTGGGGAAATTTAGGAAACCCATGACTCATGCCAAAGGCCACGTGTCTGTCATCACCGAGATTGTCTCGGCTCAGGAACTTAGGTATGAAAAGGGAAGGACATGAATACATTTGAGCACCCCTACTCGCCCGATCAAAGATCGGCCTCTACTAATCACGATATGATTTTTATGTACATTATATGTTCTTGTTCCGGTGTATTAGGCAAGCATTACTATGTGATGCACACACACAAGTATAGACTAACTTTGCGAGAATTGAAACATTTCAAGTCATGTTCGGTTTGAAAATCGTTTCGAAATATGTACCACTTGAAAAAGTGATCGCATATGAACTTTACTGAATTTATTCCAATTCAAGCAACAAGCCTTCATCCACTGGCATTCAAGCAATTTATCACTTAAGCAATTAGCCTCATGGAAAGCATGCTAAACATAGCAACATCAACATTCATGCAAGATGCTAAAGCGAGTAAAGGCTCACCTAGTACTCCAAGCCAAAAGATGATAAAGTTAGAATAATGCATGACCCTAACTATGCAATATGACTAATGCAACACATACGATATGCAATTAATAAGCTCGGCTACTAAACATGGCATATGAAACAATTTGATAACATGCGGTCTAAGCACGTATTCAAAGAAGTATTTAAAATAACATTGTAGTCAGAATGATACGCAGAGCCTCGGTGCATGCAAGACAAATGAATGAATGCAAACATGCGATATGCTAATTAAAACGTGATGCCCCTAATCTAACCATCAAAAGCGGAAAATGAAAAGGAGAAATACGTGGGGTTGGAAGACATACACATTATTACAACATTGATGCCCTCGCGCAGGAGGGTCCGAATGAATAAACTAGCTAAGCTAAACTACTTTAACTAATTTTTACGAAACTTTGAATAAATAAGCTAGCTATCTAAGCTAATTAATTATTACAACAAGTAAATAATTAATTATGCTAAGCCAATTAATTAAATAATTACAATAATGAACTAATTTAATTAACTACTTTAAGCTAATTAAATAAGTACAATACGAAGCTAATTAGCTAACTATATTAACTAATTAATTACAACATGAATTAATTAACTAAATAACTAATCTAATTAAATAAATACAACGCTTTAGTTAGCCACAACACAACTATGACTAACTAATTATTAATTAAACTAATTAATTAGTCTCGGGAACGAGGGAGGCCCAATGCATGCTCGGTTTCCACCCCGAAGAACTTCCACTGATTGCTTCCGAAAGCCTCTATTACACAACCTTTGCACTGGTTTTCCTCTTCTAGACCAACTCTACTCTACTTCACGAATACTCTGCTCAATTTTCACTGGTGGCCGGCAGGCCAGAAGTGGTGGCCGGCCGGCCACCAGTAGGGGGTTGCTGTCCAACACTGATACCCTGCAGGCCAGGAACAGTGGCCGGCCGGCCACTAATGATGCACCATTTCTTCCTATAACAGAGAGCAAACAGAGCAAAGAGAGGGTATTCTCACAGGTTGTTTGTACTGTGTATCCCTTCTTATCATCAAAACATGCTCAGAGTGATACACTTGGTTCAAAAACCATCAATCAAGCAATTTCATTGCATGATGGCTAAAGAACCAAGGTGTACAAGTTAATAAATGCACAAACAAGACTTACTACCTTCACCCTATCATGCATGATCAAGGGCAATGGAGACCTAGGAAACTTGGCACATTTCATCACTTTGAGTATGAAATGCCCCAATTTTCCTTGTGTTTAATTAACGTCCGATTGAACACACCGAAACACAAACAAATTCTTATCTTTGCACAATTATAGTTTCAACTTTTTGTTACTCATTTTAATTACCCTCCCATTCTTTAACCAATTAAGTCCATTAGTGAGTTAAGTCCTCCAAAAGAGAAGGAAGTGTTAAACAAGGGGTAGTTTAAGGCAAGAGAGAGGTGTCATGCTGTTGATAATGAACCCCCAAAACAGGATTAAACCATTAAGTATGGACCTCAATCTCGAGTTTAAAGAATCCTAAGGTTGACACAACCCTCAAAGAAAATAAATAAAAAAAAAACAAGAAATGAGGGAGGTTGCAGAGATTAAACTTGCTAAAATTAAGTGAGAAAAGCACTAAAACATGCAATCAACTCAAACAAGTGGTGTCTAAAGGCCTAAAACACCGAGCTTGTGAGGACAATTACACTAGAAGAATGCAAAACAAGACTCAAATGACTTAACTAGCCCAAAATATAGACAAAACAATCTAAAATACAACCTAAAACATGCTGGAATTAACCTATAAATGGTTGGAAAAATATGCTAACACATAGAGCTATCTAGGCTAGCAAACAAAACACTAGAATGGGAGGCAAACCCGTCCAAATTTAGACTTCAAAACATGATTTTCACCACTAAAAATACTCTGAAATTCAGTATTTAAAAGCCCAAAAAAAGATGGTTTGAAAGTGTGAAACAAAGGTGGAAAGGCTTTACAAACAAGGAAGAAAGAATGATGGACCACCCCGTAACTTTAAATGGCCCAAAACCACCAATTTCAACCCATAAAAACAAAGTTTTTTACAACCCAAAAACAGCCCAAATCAGTGGGAAAACATAAGAAAAACAAGTATTCAAAGCAAGTTAAAGAAGGCAAGTGTTATACCTCTTCAAGGGAAGACCAACTCTAGGCAGCAATTCAAGCCAAAACCACCTTCTAGAGCTCCAAGAAGGCCTCAAGGAACCTCAGCTTAAAGATGAACCACTTTGGTTAAGGAGGTTTAGGCAAAAGTGTGGTATATCCAAGCTACTATACACAAACTTGCAAGAGACAGAGAAAAATGTAGAGAGAGAGAGAGAGATAATTTTTACTCCAAAAATTCTAACCCTCAAAAATGGGGGAGAAGACCCCCTATATATAGAAAAACATGCACTTGGCTGAGATATATCCCTCAATACACGTGTAGGGAGATGCAGCCAATTGTTCCAACAGCTGGCATAGATGTCCACAAAATATCTGGAAAAAAAAGACACTGATGGCTGGCAGGCCATACCATTGGCCGGCAAGGCACAAGGGTGGCCAATAGCCCACAAAAGGTGCCCGACAGCCCACCAAAGGAGGCCTGCAGGTCCCAGGGTCTTGAGGTTTGAAGCAGTGGAGTTTTGGTCTAAAACAATGCATAGAATAGATAGGGTTTAAGGCTCAAAGACAGGGCATTCTGCCAAGGACTTGGGGCACTAAAACGAGCACATGGAGTCATAATCATCGAGTGCACACGTGATGACGCCCAAGTCTTGAGGACAGTAAAAAATGGGGTGTCTACAGCCGGCAATAGCTATAGGTCATGTGATAGTGATTATAGGGCAGTGAAAGTGTGTGAGATAGAGATTGCTAAGAGAGGGAGTCGATTTGTGAGATATTAGGGCAGAGAATAAGATCCAGAGAGAGAAAGAGAAATCAACTTACCTGGTCAGAATGAAATAGTCCAAGTTCATGATTCGGCGGTGTTGACTTTCGATTTCTGGAGGTACAGCGGTGGAATGGGAGCAACAAAATCATCCATGAGGGAGAAGGAGAAATGAGAGGAAGTAGTTGTTGTTGTGTGAGAGAGATGGAGAGAAAGTGATGTGAGAAACGTAGGAGGGGTTAGGGACAAAATTTTGAGGGTCCTAAATTTTGAGAGGGAATTTCAAATTAAGGTAAAATTTTGTGAAAAATTTTGTTCCTAATATATATATATATATATTTTTTTTTTGTAGATGTGAAAAATATGTGATGCTTGTTAAATTAATATTTTTTAATTATTATTCATTTTTTATAATTTTTATTTTATTGGAGTTTTATCACTCAGTTTGAGAAAATAATATATATATATATATATATATAATTTAGATACATTTAAAAGTATAAATTTTATTTAAAAAATTAAAATTACACCAAATATAAAATATAAAAAAATCATTTATTTTTTTAGTTTTTGTATTTATAGATTTTTTTATAAATATTTTACTTTTTAATTATATCTAGATTAATTGAATTTAAAAATTAAAATTTTTAATTAAAATATTAATAAAATTCACTTAAAACAAAAAACAATGTATTGAAAATTCAAAAATAACTTTTGCAATTCTAAATCAAACATAGTATCAGTTTTTCAAATTAAAAATAAAAAAATAAAAAAATAAAGAAGAAGATATATTATTTTTTATTGTCATAAATAAATAATTGAATATCCATAACGATTGTTCATCACCATACAAATTTTGTCTCATGACAATCCAGCACCATGCAAACTTTGTCTCATAATTGTCCATCACTATTATTACGGCAAAAAGAGTTTAGATCTACCAACACTCATTTAGATCCATCAGAAGCCTTTATTTTTATTTTTTTCTACCTTTCTCTTTATAACACTTGGGTTCTTTAATCCATTGGAGAGTGTATTTAATTCTTTTATTTTCATTTTGGGAATCTTTGGTGTTGTTGTATCTTTGTTTTAAAGGAGTACAATTCGATTTAATCTTTTTAGGATTGTTCCTTCACACTTGTTTATGTTGAAAAGTTGTTTGGGAACATGAAAATCTTGTTCTGGGGTCGACACCAATCTTGGTGGTGTCAACACTTGCCTTTTGTTGTTGGCCTCAAGGGTCGACACCAGTCTGGAAGGGTCAATCCTTGTATGTTGCTGAATCTAGAAGTTGCTTGCTGAGATTTAGTGTCGACACCAATCTGGGAGGTGTCGACACCTTGCCTGTTACACACATTGCTTTTCTTCCTGAAGGGTCAACACCTGTGCCCAAAAGGTCAACACTTGTGTGTAAATTTCAAATTTTTAGGCTGGTTTGGGCCCTACTTTTTGGAGGTTTTTGACTTGTTCTTTTCATTTGACTTTGGGACTATTGTTCTATTATTACCTTGCTACTATAAATATGCTCCAAACATATATTCATTTCACTTTTTCTCCTCTTTCCTCTCTCTCTCTCTCTCTCTACACCGTAAGCTCTCTTCTCTCTCTCTAAAATCAAACTTTGTCACCCAAGATCTTTTGAGAAAGATTGTAGATCTCGTCAAGGGCTTCCTTTTAGTCCGAATAGTTCGTGGTTTCATCGCCGGTGATTTTTGGGTCGTCATCTCTTTGCTTCAAGAGGTAGGGGTTTCTAGTTCTCCTTCAATACCCTCATTCATAGATAGATTTGCGGTATTTTCTTTATATAAATACAAAGTCTATATTTTTATGTGTATTGTGATTAATCATGAGATTGGGGGTTAGGGTTTGAAGAGTTGGGGTTTACTTGTTGGGTTATGGTTTGGGTCTTGAGTTTGGGTGTAAAAGCAATAGAAGAGTTGGAATAAAATGTGTTTTGTGAAAAGCTTTAATTTCTCTTAAAAATCCTAGTTTGGTCCATGAACATAGATGATGGTTTTGCTTAAATTGATAGTAGAATCATGAAATTGAGGTGTTAAATTACACATGTACAAGTTTAATTGAAATTTTAAAGAGTTTGAAAATTTATGTGAAAGTTGCGATTGAACTCTCAATGTTGATATTTTAAATTATGTTATGATATGAAACCAAACTTGGGGGAAAGAAATTACTAATGGAATGGATGATATGAGAATTATGATAAGATGATGAAGTGAATATTTAAGAATCTCATTGTGTTATGTTGAATTGCATTGAGTTATGTTAAATTGTGTTAAGTCTAGGTTGGGTTAAGATGAGTGTGACTAATGATAAATGAGAGATTGTGAAATATGACGGTGTTACATGAAGAGTTGTATCAAAGAAATTAATGTTAGAGATTTAATTTATAACCTCACGTAGTAATTAATAATCAATGTGCTATGAAAATTGAATTTGAAGACTTGATAATAATATGGAAGAGTAAAGAAATAGTTTGAACCCAAGAATCATGAACACTTTAAAGATTAATCTTTATGCCTCTATAGAAGTGTTTTGAACTAAGGTGTTACGGGAATAATGGACGTAATGTGTTACAGGAAAATGGATGATGTGTTGGCTTTGGCCACTAATCACAATGACAGATGACTCATGAAAATTCATGGAATGTAATCTTGTTCGGGGTCCGTTTCCTGCTGTATTTTGAGCCGGAAAAGCGTAGCACTTAAAATATGTTCCACCTTCCTTCCGGAGTAGCACCTGGTAAAGCGTGTGGTATGTTGGGATATGTAAAGGTTCCGCGTTCCTTCCATCTTGTAATAGGTAAAGCGTGAGGTTCCGCATTCCTTTCTGCTTATGACCGGTAAAGCGTGTGACTCATGAAGATGACTTGTTAATGGATCTGGTGTTTGATATGATATTATTTGAAAGAATGGAACATGAAATGGTAATTGGATTAGAGGTTGGCAATGATGGACTCACTGGGTTGCTTGTGACTATAAGGGAAAATTATTAGTTTTGTTTTGTAAATAATTGAGAAATTGTATTAAAAAAAGGTTTGTTATTCTTGTGTTATGTTTGAACTCTAATTGATAATGCAAATGTGGATGTGATGTAGTTGTGATATGTTGGATTATAATTGATAATGCAAATGTCGATGTGATGTAGTTGTGAGACAAGTAGGAGTGGAGTGTAGGATAACTGTTATTGAATATAAAGGAGATTTAGATTTCTACATTAAGGAGTTATAGCAAATATGAATAGACTGGTGGAAATGGAGTGTGTGAGGGCTGTTTTAAGTATTAAGGGAACTTGAACTTGAGGTTATGGTGTTATAATTAATGTAATTAGTAAAAAAAAAAAATGGAAATAAAATGTGAAATGTTAAGATGGAAATTAACTGAGGAATATTATGGAATGGGTTAATAAATTTAAAATGATGTTGTTCCTCAAACAAATTTGCTTTCAAAAAAGGATTCGGATTTATGGTCTCTTGATGATAAGGGAAATTTTTTATGGTAGAAAGTTTTCCTTAATTATTCAAATAAATTTTGAAAAAAAAAAAGGGTACTCTACGTATGATATTTTGAAATTACAAAACGTCACCGACAATATGGTATCACCCTGCATGCATGATCGTTTCTATCTATAGATGGTTATTGTTTGAGAACTATGAGATTCCTACTCGGCAATTGTGCTCATCCATTGTTGTTTCATTTTTCTTATAGGAAGAGAAGTCGGATTGATTGGTTGGAGGGTTAAGAAGTTCATGTACCTTTTATGTGTAATTTCATAGTACATGTGAAAGAGATGAATTTTGTATATTGATGTTTGTAATTATTTATTTGTAACACCGTAGCGGAAGCTTGGCATGTATTATTATAATTGTATTCATTGAGAGAGGGAACAAGTGTTATTCAGTGTGTTTGATTTGAGTTGTTTGGATTAAGTTTTTTGAAAATTGAGTTTTTTGGTTATCGTATTTTTTTTTATTTTTAGTGAATATTTTTAAAATATTAAATATTTTGTTTTACTTTTTTAGATGCACCTTACTTATATGTATTTAAAAAGTAAAAGATTTGTGAAAAAATATTTTAAAAAATTAATAAATACATAAAAATACAAAAAAATGTACTGAATTCTCGTTTTTTTTTTTTTTTTTTGGTGTGTTTTTGGTATTTAGTGAATTTTTAAAAGGTTTTTTTCACAAATTTTTTACTTTTTAGGTATATTTATGTTAGGTATGTCTAAAAAGTAAAAGAAATTGCTTGAAATATTAAAAAAATTCAGTAAAAACAAAAAAAAAATACAGAAAACAAGAAAGTAGAATTTTCTGAAAAGTATTTTTAGAAAAGTGAAAACAAGAAAAGTGATTATGTTTCTGTTACTCAAGGGTAATAGATATTTTAAAAAAAAAATGGACCTAAATTAAAGGCTTTTGGTAATGTTTCCAAGTAATTAAAATTCAGAGTGTAACACTCTTCGTGTCTTTTTATCTCTATTTTGTTGATAGAAAAATTAAAATTTGTAGAAGCAATTGTCAAAGGGTTCAAAACATACTTTTCTCTCATTGAACTCGTGATTCTTCTACAATTCTACGTCGTTCCAGGCCTCTCTTGTAACGCCTTCAAAATAATAACATAAATCCCAAACTCTGCCCAAACTCTGACTCTGCGGTCTAGCTGACGAAGAAGCAACTCTCTGACCCCCGCCCTTCTGCGGGCAAACTGAAGCTTTGTGACCCGGCTGGCCACACTTGAAACAGGTGAACTCTCCCTGACTGCCCCTCCCGGAGCCTGCACTCGGTACTGGGAAAGTCGACCTAGCCAAACCACCCTGGGACTGCTGAGGGTTATAACCCCTCTGCCTCCTACCATCACCCTGTCCCTCTTGGCCCCTCTTGGAGCCTCCATGTTTCTCCTCCTCTCCCTCCTGCATCATCAGCTCCATATGAGCTGCAGCATCCACCAAATGCCTGTAGTCTCGAATGTAGGGTCCACCAACTTTCAACTTGAGATCCCATCTCAACTTCCGCTCAAACTCGTAGCAACGGCGCTCCTCTGTCGCCACAAGTTCAGGTGCAAACCTGGACAAGCTAGTAAATGTAGCCTCAAACTCGGCCACAGACAAACCCTCCTGCTTAAGCCGGCTAAACTGATCCCTCAGCCTCTCTCTAGCCACTGCAGATAAAAACCTCTCCTGGAAAGCATTCACAAACGCCTCCCAAGTACCACCAACACGAGCTTTCTCATACTTCCACCATTGACCCGCATCTCCCTTCAGCTGGAAGGATGCCAAGGTCACTTTCAATGCTCCGTCCTCAATGCCTAGCATCTCGAACGTTTTACTCATCTGTTCTAGCCACTCGTCTGCCTTCAGTGGCTCCTTAGGGTCCCCAACAAACTCCTCCGGGTTAGACCGGAAGAACTCCCTCTTCAAGAAGGAAGGCCCTGCCTCAGCTGCCTGATTCCCTGCTCTAAGAATACCCAGAGCCCCTGCTATCTCCTGGGCCAAGGCACTCATGGCCTGCTGACCCGCTGGTTCGGCCACATTGGCCTGACCAACCCCCTCCTGAACTGCCGGAATCTCCTCCGGTAATGGCACTTCCTGCCTCCTAGGCCTACCACGCCTACCACCTCTTGCTCGTCCTGACATCCTAATAAAGGTAACACAGAACGTTAGCACATTCATAAACGTGCCAAAACTAAACACTCACGTCCTAATGCATGGACAACTGTAATTCATTCCACGTAAGCACATAAACACATAAGCACTTACGAATTTCATTTCCGGATAATGATAGTCCCAAGGCGTTACTAGAGTACCGGTTAGAAACAGCATTGATCAAGTGCCTTTCCAACAAGACTCCCAGAAACCCAAAGATCCAATCAACATCCTAGAAATTAAATCCCATACCCAAATAATCACATAAGCATGTTATCACGTAAGCATAACAGTACACTTAAGTCTCTATTAAGCGAGACAAACCCATTGTGATCCTAATCACTTCCCACGTACCCAAAGTATTCGAACCCGGTACGCTCTGATACCAAGTTGTAACGCCCTCAAAATAATAACATAAATCCCAACAATATAGACATGCTATGATGTATAAAAAGTTCACATCTTTCCATTCACCAGAGTCTTATTACAAGAGTATTACATGTTAACAACAAAAGCAAATGCCCTAAGGGCTTACAGCTTTCCAAGTTAACACTTGGTTACACAAAAGTAGAGTGCTAACTCATTTACACATAAAGCCCTTGGCTTGAATATACATGTAATACAACAAAAGGAAAGACAACCAAAAAGTCTGTCCGCCACTAGCCTCCCAAGCTAAGTCCTTGGAGGTGGCATGCTTCCTGTACCTGAAAATGATGTTCCCATATAGGGTGAGCCACAGCCCAGTAGAAATACACTAAACCAATTATGAACAATGACTAAAAGATTAACATTTGATAGATGGTCAACACTTTTACATTCATTCATGACATAATACAATTCCGAGACACTTAAGTCTATATTTCCTTTCATTTCCATTTCTTTCCTTTTTTTACTTGCCATTACATAACCTTGGCTCAGAACCTGGCCAAACATCACACATGAGACAAACACTCATGTCAACACCTTTCACTTCATCAAAGATAAACATAACAGTTATATCAATACTTCCAACGACAAGCATATCCGCTCTGTCAATACACTTCTAGATAGGCATACCGCTCTATCTACGGAGTTCATCCCCTATCTCCTCCCAACAACATCCGGTTTAGAGGTCCATCCCCTATCTTCCCCTAAACCGTGGAGTACATCCCCTATCTCCTCCAACACAACACAATGCATATAAACAACAATTATATACATCACAAATCAACACAATTAATTATCCAAATTAATCAATCAATGTAATTAGGGCATTCTCCATAATTAACATCACAACCCTTAGGTTCCAATTTCCTTAATGTTTCAACATTAATTCCATGTTTCTATACTAAACATGCTTCTAGGTTTCTCATAAATGAAAACCCCCAACTTTTGTAAAATTACACAATGGCCCAAAGTTTCCCAAAATCACACAACAACCCCCAACATATCAAAATGCTAAAATTTAAAGACAAAACTCATAAAGAGGAGTAGGATATCCCTACCTCAAAAGATGAGTTCCAAAGGAGATGATGCCCAACACCCAACTTGCTCCAAAACCAAATTTGTTCCGATTAAAACGAAGCCCAAGTCACCCTCTATCTTTTTAACAAAGGCCTTAGGGTAGGAAATCACCCTAGGTAGATCAAATCTTAGAGAGAAGTAAGGTTTTTGAGTGAGAAGCTCTGAAAATGGCGTTTTGGGTAAAGTAAGAGAGAGAAGACAAGTCAAAAAGTGATTTAAAATGCCCAGTCTCACTCAGATATACGATAGGTCCGCTCGAGCGCAAGACACTCCGCTCGAGCGTAAAGACACAAAACACATGGTCCGCTCGAGCGCAACATTGTCCGCTCGAGCGCCAAGACACAGACACAAAGTTCTTCCGCTCGAGCGTAGATACCAGTCCGCTCGAGCTCAGGTCTCCCCCTCCCAGAACTCTCACCAAAAATACACTGTCCGCTCGAGCTCAACATCACCGCTCGAGCGCAACCAGCTCGAGCTCACCAAACCCGCTCGAGCGTAGAAACCACACTTGCAGAAGTTTTGCAGGTGCACAAAATACTGGACGTATGCATTATCCGCTCGAGCGCCAAAACCCCCGCTCGAGCGCACAAGCAACACAACCTCTCCGCTCGAGCGTGAATATCTCCGCTCGAGCGTACCAGCCAAAACCTGGGCAACTAGACTTTGTTCCTAAGCTCAACCAACCTGTAACAAACCTGCCCAACACATCCTATAACTCAAATACAAAGCAAGAAAGGATGTAAACAAGACAATACTCAACTACCAACATCCACGGACACATGTCCGGATCACTATACAACAGGGGTAAACCCGGGATCGCTATAACCTCCCCCCCTTAAAGAATTTCGTCCCCGAAATTTAGGACAAGTTTTTGAAAATCAAGTTTTTCTCTCTTTTAAACAATGTTATACCACAACATTCCACAATTCGACCCATTCCCGGCCATTCCATCTCTTATCAAGAGGCATTCTACAACACATACATTTCGACATGCATTCTCTTTTCATTTCAACCATTTCCAACACACATGGTTCACAATTCATATCATAAGCAATAATCATGATACAATTTCATTTCTATAATATAGCCAACACATGCAATATTATAATCAACTCCCATAACAAGGCAAGTTCTACAACATTTACATTAACCAAAACATGCACCATGTTTCTCAATTTAAGACATTTTTAATACTCTTAAATTTCATTACAATTACACAATTGCAATACTTGATTACACATCAACAAACAAGTCCGGATATTTCTCGTGGACTCCCAACTCACGTTCCCAAGTGGCCTCCTCCACTCCGTGATATTTCCACAAAACCTTAACCAAAGGGATGGTCTTGCCACGCAGGACTTGATCCCGCCTATCCAAGACCCGAACCGGCCTCTCCTCATACGAGGCATCCTCATCTACCTCTAAGTCGGTCCAATCCAACACATGTGATGGATCCGGCTCATACTTCCGAAGCATACTCACATGAAACACGTCATGAACCCCGGATAACTGTGGCGGCAAAGCTAAACGATAAGCAACCTCGCCAACCCTCTCAAGAATCTCAAAGGGACCAATAAACCGAGGGGATAACTTCCCACTCTTCCCAAACCTCATCAAACCCCGTCTAGGTGATATCTTCAGAAACACATGATCACCCATCTCAAACTCCAATGGTCTTCTCCTACGGTCAGCATAAGATTTCTGACGACTCTGGGCTGTAACAAGCCTCCTACGGATAAGCTTAACTTTCTCCGTCGTCTCCTTAACCAACTCCGGACCCAACAAAGGTGTATCACCCACCTCGGCCCAACAAACTGGCGACCTACAAGGTCGGCCATACAAGGCCTCAAACGGTGCCATACCGATACTAGACTGAAAACTGTTGTTGTAGGCAAACTCTACCAATGGTAAGTGCCTCTCCCACGTCCCACTGAAATCAAGGACACAACCCCGAAGCATATCCTCGAGGATCTGAATAGTACGCTCGGACTGCCCGTCAGTCTGAGGATGATAAGCTGTACTAAAGGTCAACTTAGTACCCAAGGCACTCTGCAAACTCTGCCACAACCTAGCAGTAAAACGAGGATCTCTATCTGAGACGATCGTCACTGGGACCCCGTGCAACCTCACTATGTCCCGAATATACAAGTCGGCAAGATGATCTACTGAATCTCTCACGCGCATAGGAATGAAATGCGCCGACTTAGTCAACCGGTCTACAACCACCCAAATAGCATCACTACTCCGCTGAGTCCTCGGAAGACCTACAACGAAGTCCATAGTGACATGCTCCCACTTCCACTCGGCAATAGGCAAGGGTTGTAACAAACCCGCTGGCCTCTGATGCTCGGCCTTCACTTGCTGGCAAGTAAGGCACTTGGACACGAAAACTGCCACATCTCTCTTCATACCCCGCCACCAAAACTGGCGACCCAAATCCCGGTACATCTTAGTACCTCCCGGATGCACCGCAAGGCGCGAATGGTGAAACTCTCGGAGTACTCCCTCTCGGCAAGACTCCGGTACAAACAAACGGTCTCGGTATCTCTCTCTTCCGCTATACAAAAATGTCCCACACCCCTTGTATTATTAGGGGTGAGCATGGTCTGGATTTGGGTAAAATCAAGACCAATCCATTATCTACGGTTCCTAAAAAATTGAAACCAATCCAATTCGTTTAAATCGTGCAATCAATCTGAATCAATCCATTTAAACACGAATTGGATCGGTTTAGGACCACAGATTCACATAATTAAATAACAAAACAATATATACAACATTTTAATTTCATAAAAACATAAACATAGTATCATATTAGTTCCACAATAGCAACATGTCTTTTCATAATAGTGACATACTGTCCTAGAATTTAAACAATCATAAGAAAGCTAGTTCTACCATAAGTATTCAGATCATTACAAATTAAAACTATAAACCAATAAACAAAAATAATTAAAGAACATACTATGATGGCTTAAGCTTAGGTTTAGGTTTTATATGGAATAAGAGAAGATATTATGCGATAGGGCGTATAATATAAATATAGGCTATTTGTATACGGTCCGGATCGGTTCAGGATGAAACAGATTCGTGGACTACAGATTTTTAATTTTTTAATCAGGAACCGAACCACGGATTCAAAAAAACAATCAAAACCTACCGGATTGGACTGGACCGGATCGAATTACAAATTTTACAGATTTCTTGCTCATCCCTAGTATTATTTGACCTTCCTAAAGCTATCACAAGGTATCAATTTACTTCTCTCCATTGAAACTAGCATAAAGTCTCACTTTACCTCTTCCCCTCTGAAACTATCACGAAGTAATACTTTACTGCCTAAACTATAAAATGATACAATTAAACCCTTCAATAAATATACTAATTTACTCGTTATTCTGTCTTTGGCATTTAATTTTATAAGTTCTACTCATTTAATAGAAAGTTCACTTTGCTAATAGTTAAATTACAGCTAAACATTGAGGCTAAATTTCACCATTTGAAGAGAATGAAATTTCACTAGTTGAAGATAATGAAATAATTATTACTATCAAGTTTTAATTAAACAATATTAAAATTTTGGTAATTACACACATTATAGAATTAACTAGAGAACAAATTAATTAAGAAAATTAAATTATTGTTAGCTAATTAAAAATATAGTGACTGCCACGCCCCAATTTTTATTACTCGAAATTATAACCAAAACCTTTAATACAAGTCCACTTAATTAGCTACAATTATTATTACAAACGCCCATTACATGGTAAAAAAAAAACAACAATATTGTTCTCTCTCGAATAATACAACAATAATACATATACAAAATTCACATTAAAATACACATGAATATCTCATTAACAACAAACATCTCTCATTTACAATATAACAATATAAGAGAAAAATAAACTCTCCAATCCTCAATCCAGTGTTCCAAACTTTGCTCCTGAAAAATAGTTAAAATAATTAGGATGAACACGAAGTCCAGTAGGAATCTTCCCTGGTTCTAAACAATATGGACCCTAGATACATGAGATCATGAAATGCTATAGGATGATAATAATATAATTTCATTGTGCACTTTTTATACTCAAATTACAATACATATAGATAATACCATTCCCATAAAGAAATCCATGAAAAACTCTTACGCTGTGTTTGGTTGGGGGATTTGGGGAAGAATTTGGAAAGAGAAAGGGAAAAGGTGTGTGAAACTAGGTGAAATATAGATATGTTTTATTCACATTTCACCTACCTTTTCCACTTCCCTTTCCAAATCCCTCCTCAAATCCCCTAACCAAACACAGCATTAAAGAAAACTCTTTCTTTCAAAAATTATCCTTGTTAACATTATATAGAGGTCCAAGTATGAAAACTAGTCATTCTTCTACAAGTCACAACAAACCATCACCCTATTATAGTTCGCATAGGATGAATCAACATAATCCCATATGTTCAACTTTACACAATTAAGATTATCCATTTCCCTTTTTTTACAATCACACGTATACCTCTCATTATGTCACAACACGCTATAACCCATTATAATCCACATAACAAAGAACCCATACAATTTCATCTATTCGGTTTTACCCAATCAAGATTATTCACTTTCCATTATCTCAAACCCATGTATAATTCATATTATAATCATTCCACACAATCCAAATTGGAAACCGGCTCCATTACCAAGCCTTAACATTATACCACATGCTTTACCGGTCACAAGCCGAAAGGAATGCAGAACCTCACCCTTTACCGGTCACAAGCCGAAAGGAACGCGGAACCTCACGCTTTACCGGTCACAAGCCGAAAGGAACGCGGAACCTTTACCCCTTTCATCAACCCACACGCTTTACCGGGCGCTACTCCGGAAGGAAGGCGGAACCTTTATTAAGCGCCACGCTTTGCCAGCTCAAATACATCGGGAAACAGACCCCAAGGCAACATTACAATCCATCAATTTCTTTAGTTATTGCTCATTATGAATTGTGGGCAAAGCCAACACATTCATTCGTCATTTCCATTACTCTTTAGCTCAATAATACATACTCATTATGTTCCACAACATCCTCTAATATTCATCAAGCCATTCATTGTTACAATCCCAACAAAACCAATAATAACATTCATTATTTTTATCACACAATTCATTTATTAGCCCGTCCACTAAGAGCATTCGGTGCATTTTTGAAACATTTTCAATCCTTATATTTCAATGGCCTTTTAATTTTTCCACAAAATTATCAAATATTCATACTCAATTTCATAACATAATAATCATCATAAATTATCCCCCAATTAATTAATTTAATTACTCATCTTAATTTCTTCAAAATATCCTTTCTATGCAATAGTTATTTTCTAGCCATTACTCATCATTATTTATTCTCATCTTCTGCAAATCATGAACTCAATTTCATAATTCAAATGTCAATTGAGGCTTTCTTTATTCCCAACATAGGTTCCATAACTAGGGTTAAACATAAATTAGGGCTTTTTGCTATTTAACACAAAACCATATTCACATGACCCAAACATCATATATATTCCACTTAAATCATCAATTCAAATTCCACAAATCAAAACCCTAGCTCCCTTAACATGCCTTTTCTAAAAATCTCCTCAAAATGGGGGTTTTATGCAATAAAAGGTATCACCCATCCATCCACAAGACAATATTAAAGAGAAGCAACGAAAATCCCTACCTTAAGCAAGGAGAGAGAGAGAGACTCGAAATTTCGGCTTCAACGACCACACGATCCACTTGGATAGATTGAAAGCCCTTGGCGTGCTCTTCGTTTTCATATAAGGAACATGGGGTGGAAAGTGAAAGAAAGGAGATGAAACTCAAGCTTAAAAGCTTGAAACCCACAACAATGGTGGAAAGGAGGAAGAATGGAGAGAAAGAGCAAGAGAGAATGGAAAAAAAGGGGACCAAAAATGATTTTTAAACATGCTGAGTTCGTACCCCTCGCTCGAGCGAAGAAAAGAAGCTCACAGGTTTCTGGAAACGCACTCTTCGCTCGAGCGAAGAAAATCTCGCTCGAGCGAGCAAGCTTCCAGCACAGAAACTCAAAATTGAAATAAGCATAACTCTCTCGTTCGGACTCTGTTTTCTCGTGTCCAAATCGAAGCCCCGGAAACAAGCTTTCCAATGGTTCTAACTTCACATCCAAATTAAAAGTATGGAAAGAGAAAAGGGCAAGAAGTGAAGGCTGGTCAAAAACAAAAATTCAAACTTGGGGCTTTTGATCTAATCTTGCCTAAATATCTTGTTAAGGCTTCAATCAAGGTTCCAAACATCACCCAAGGGTCCTCAATTATAATATTTAAAGTTCATTTGCCAACCCATATGTACCAAGAGTCCGACAACCACTCAAGTTTTAAGGTGACGAGCACCAATTTACACCGATCCGATACGTATTAGAATCCGAGCCACTACAGTGACAATCAATTGTTGCTCCAACGAAACCACTGGTGACATCTCTCTTTAACTCATAAGTTTTCCATTTACTCACTAGTTCGCCATTGCCTTTAATTTTATAATTTTTACTTCTTTAGTAGAAATTTCACTTTTTTAATAATTTCACCTAAATATTAAGGTTAAATTTCACTATTTAAAGAGAATGAAATTTCACTAGTTCAAATTATGGTATGTTTTATGATAACGATGACAATCATAATGAAGGTGGTGGTAATAGCAATGGCAGTAGTGGTGGTGGCGACAGTGACAGTGACAATGACAATGACGGTGATGACGGTTGCAACAATATTAGTGATAATTGTAGCAATTATAAGGTTATAATGGTATATGTTGATACTTGTGTATAAATATTTATAAATTCAATTAGCATTAAATAAGTATGTAATTTTATGTGAGAAATTCATCATACTTTAAATGACTTTTAGCCTACAAACTCAATTATAATTGGATTCGAATGGATTGGAGAAAGGGTACCGCCTTTTACACCAACACCACCAAATTATAAAAATGACTTTTAAATAATATATACTTTGCAAAAAAAATATAAAAAACCATGTTTAGTCACCAAATAATTATCGACAGTTTTTTTGATTTTTTGTAGACAAAAACTTCAAATTTTTTGGGCCAATAAATATTTAGTTACCAAATAAAATTTATTTTTCATCTTGTTTTTTTTTTTTTTTTTTGGCTACTAACTTTTTAGTTGCCAAAAATCTTTTATTTCAATTGGCTACCAAATATTTAGTAACAAAAAAACCTTAATTTCCTTTTGGCTACCAATTGGTTAGTCTCTAACAACTTCACTTCTTTTTAGCTACTAAATGTTTAGTCGCCAAAAAAAAAAATTAGTGTTTTTTTTTTATTATTAATTTCGCCACAACCTGTATTTATTCTATGCAACCTATACCCTATACATAAACAAAATAATAACAATCCAAGAAAATTTAACTTTTAGTGTCAAACTCGAAATATAATAGAAATTCCATACAAACCAAGCATAATCCAACTTAAAATAATAATTCTATACAAAACAGAAGATTATACAAAAATCATATCTTGCGTACACAAAAAAAGAAATATCCACAATACCATGTCAAATGGTAATCTATACCATGCCAAAAGTAACATGTTCCATGCCAAAAGTAATTTGTACCATGCCAATAGTTATCTGTACAAACAATAGTAATCCACAAAAAAACAAAGGACAACATAATAACAGATTATAAAAATAAAAAATAAAAAAAACATTATCCTCAGCACACAAATAAGAAATATCCACATTTTCAAGCCAAAAACCATCTGTAAAAATAAAATTAACCATTAGCATTGATTGAATAACATTATCATTTCAAATTATAAAAGAAAATTACATAAAACTCGAATGTATATAATCTTTTCAAAATTGTATAATTATAGTCGTAATCATAAGTTGCATGTCCGGTCAAGTTTCTCCTAAGTTTCCCCTGCTTGAAATGCAATTTTTCAGTTAAGTTTAAGGTATTTTCAGCTCTAACTCTCAACCTATGTGTCCTACTCATAGGCCATATGTCCCCATATATTCTATTAGGAACAAGGAAGCTACCCACCCAATCCCTAGAGTGGTTCGAGATTGTTTTGCATTTTCGGCCCCCCAATGCACTTTTTCAACTAAGTTTAAGGCATTTTTTACTCTAACTCTCAACATACGTGTCGTAATTACATCCCATATGTCCCAACAGGTCGTACTTGTCACGAGCAAGCTGTCGGTGACATCCCCAGAGTGGTTTAGGCATTGATTTGTATTTTTACCCCCGTAACACCCATTTTCAACTAAGTTTAAGGCATTTTCAACTCTAACTCCCAACCTATGCGTCCTAATTACATGTCATCTATCCCCACAGGTCGTATTTATCCCAAGTAAGCTTCCTGTGACATCTCTAGAGTGGTTCGCAAGCTGTTTCTCATTTTTGCCCACCAGACACCCTTTTTCAATGAAGTTTTAGGCGTTTTTTACTCTAACTTCCAACCAACATGTCCTAATTACATGTCTTTTGTCCGCCACAGATCATATTTGTCACGAGCAATCTTCTCGTGACATCCCCAAAGTGGTTTAGGGGCTATTTTGGATTTTCACCCCCAAACGCCCTTTTTTAACAAAGTTTAAAGCGTATTTTACTCTAACTTTTAACCTACATGTCTTAATTACATGCCGTCTATCTCCATAGGCGTATTTTATTGTATAAGCCAACCTTAACAAAGTAAAAATATGAAATTGAATATTCTAGACCCACCCAAAATAAGAAATTTGTTCTACATTACATTGTTTACTAATTGGCTAATTGCTAACTAATTTGAAATTCCCAATAAAGTAAGGAAGCACCTTGCCTTGAATTGGCTATAGAAAAGCTAAAAGTTGTTTTATTGACACACCTCATGATTGATTTAAACACTAGAAGGTTATTCTAAATAAATATTTGAAATTCAAGTAATTACTCCATATTCTTATCAGGTACTCAACAATTGTCCTAAAGTAGGACTTCAAAATCAAGCTATAAAAAAAAACAAAAAAACTCATGCAATTTCATGACGGTCCTTTAAAGAATTCAATAAATATTTTAATAGAATGTGCAAAGTTTAGAAATAGAATCGCATTCAAATCAATTGAGCCCATTTCATTTTCTCCCCCTGTTTTATGTTCTTTAATGAACACTAAAGTGACAAAAAAATATTAGAGTTATTGTCAACATTTTAAATCATGCATTAGGATTGGAGATGCTCTATCTAATAGGGCATAAAGTTCTTTAACCAATCAATTTCTAACCACAAACAAAACCTAGCATTTATATTCAATTTAAACTAGAATTTATATACAAAACATAGCAAAACATTTTTCTTTTCAATCAAACAATGGCTTAAGTTTGGTATACATTGTGTATCATACGGTACTCTTCAATTAATTTCATATCCAAACCAGACTATTCTATCGGCTTAATGTTATACGATGTGCGCGATGCTCCTGATCAAAATGATTATGATCCAAAAGTTAGGATGTTAATATAGAACCTATCATACACTGCCGACGCATCTGATTAGAGATCTGCGGTTGGGATGACTCGTATGGCTGGCATCATGACAATCTACGGTTATGTGGATTGCACACGAGATGTGAATGGTCAGGATTGCACCACGTGCTTGTTAGGTACTACTAATTCAATGTCGTCTTCTTGTTTAGGCAAATGGGCTGGTTGGATAGCTACTCCTACTTGTGACATACAGTTTAACATGGACCCAGTTCATGATGATTGGATCAATCTACCAGAAATTAACACAAATGTGGCGATCGCCATAGCGCTGGTGACTGAGTCATCAGCTCTAGCGGATGATGGTGGTTTAGAATCTTCTAGTGGTGACAGAGGAGATGGTAATAAAGAGAGAAGTATCATATTGGTTGTTGTTGTGGTTGTGGCATTTATTCTGGTAGTTGGGGTGATCTTGGGGGTTAGATAGAGAAGGAAGAGAGCAGACAAAATAGGGAAGATGAAAATGATGGTGATGATGATGATGATGATGATGATGATGGTGATGATGATGATGATGATGGAAGAGGAGGACAAAGGGTCCAGATCCTTCTCATACGATTTAGATGTGTTGTCAGCTGCAACTGATAATTTCTCCTCTGCAAATCGGCTTTTGTCCATTTCAGAGTGCTAACCAAGATGAAACTTATATGATCTAATTGATAGATTATAACATTTGACAGGCTAAAACTTATTCTAATTCAATTACCTGCATCATTGCTATAAGCATCACAAGGAGTGCATACAAACCAATTCCACCAGTAGACACCTGTATATTTTTAGGACTCTAAAATTAGGCAAATCAAAAGGAAAAGTTTGTAGGAAAACTAATCAGAACAAGTAAATGAATTCACACCTTATTTAACTCTCTTAGTTGCAAAAAAAATTTCAAGATAAAATACAATGGCTATAATGTGGGCCACTTAGATATGGCATCCTGAAAGAGAATCACATATATATTACAAATTGCAAGAACCACATAGAAAGAACTCATGCATATCCAACGTAAGTGAGAATTTTACTATATATATGAGAAACTAATCAACTATATGTGCATAGATATACATATGTCTACATATATTACCTGTTTGAAACATATTTAAGGAGCCTTCATTCCAAAACTTATCAAAATAAGTGAAATATGAGGAGCTTATATTCTGGAGAAGCACATAAAATGACATAACTAGTTACGTGATTGCTCTTCTTTGTTGCCCATGCCCATATATGAAGAATTCTGGTGTTCTACCTAACCTATTGCATGGTTATACATTAGGTTGTTATTCATTTAAAAATAAATTAGATTGAAGCAAAATACCAAGATAGGACTAAAATACATTAGGTTGTTATTCATTGAAGAAGTGGTACTTGAATGGATTTTGCACACCCGTGCTTCATAGGCAGCTGCAGATTCAGACAAAGACAAAATGACATCTCAAATTTTAAATAAGTACAGGTTTGACTTTAAAATGTACACATTTATAATTTTGGACAAAAACATATTTGAGGTGTTAACTTTGAAATTCATTTTCTCGAAATTGCCACATTAAAAAATTATGACACTTTCCAAAAATATATTTGAGTCTAGTTTCTAACCCCGTTGATCTTGCATGAATTCATTGTGTTTCGAATGATATTTGATAGCCAAAAAAAAACAATGACAATGGGTTAGAATCTATCCGAGTAAAATAAAATAGGTAATTCTCCCTTAAATTTAAGTCAAAAGTGGCCCATTATAGACTTGCATTTTGAAAAGGTTTTGAAAAGAAAGGCCTCACAGTTCGGACTCCCGCGGTTCTGAATCTAATCTTACAAGTGCAATGTGAAATTGATAAACACCAAAGAGTCCAAATCCGGCAAATTTTTTTGGAAAATCGATTTTAGGTCAAATAATGCCAAATTTGGACTGCTTTGCCAGATACAGAGTCGCCACCTAAATATTTTATTTTCAAGGAAATTTAGAAAACCCTGACTCGTGCCACAGGCCACGCGTCCGTCATCGCCAAATTTGCCTCGACTTGGGAACTTAGGTACAAGGGGGGAAGGTCATGAATTGAGCACCCGCACTCGCCCGATCAAATATCGGCCTCTACTAATCATGATATGATATTTTATAAACATTATGCATTCTTATTCCGATTATTAGCTAACATTACTATGTGACGCGCACAAAGCAAGTATAGACTACGTCGCAAGAATTGGAACATTTCAAGTCATGTTTCTTTGCAAAAATGGTTTGAATTTGCCACCCTCAAGTGGGCTTAAAGATGCGGTTTTGCCACCAAACATAGTGGGCTTAAAACATGATTTTTCCACTCAACAAAGCGGTCTTAAAACGCACATTTGTTGAATCGGTCCAATTCAAACAACAAGCCTTCATCCACAGACATTCATGCAGTTAAGCATTTAAGCACATAGCCTCATGGCAAGCATGGTAATCATGGCACCACTCACACTCATACAAGTACGCTAAAGCATAAAAACTCACTTAGTACTTTGAGCTAGGAAAGAAAACAAAGTTAGAAAAATGCATAATTCCTAACTATGCTAAATGACTAATGCAACACATGCAATAATGCAACTAAATAGGCTCGGCTATTTATTTATGGTATTTGCAACACTTTGATAACATGCTTTGAAACACATATTCAAAGAAGTATTTGAAATGACAATGCAGTTGGAATGATGCGCCGAGCCTTGGTGCATGCAAGACAAATGAATGAATGCAAACATGCGAGCATAAGGTATGCTAATTGAAAATATCCCTAATCTAAGTATCAAAAGCGATTAAATAAAAGGGAGAAAGACGTGGGGTTGGAAGGCATACACACATGCACACACACTTATTACAACATTGCACTCTCGCGAAGGAGGGTCCGAAGAAATAAGCTAACCAACTAGCTACGCTAATTAAGCTAACTAATATAGCACAATATTTAACTAACTATTCTAAGCTAATTAAAATATTACAAATCGAATTAATTAATTAAACACTTAACTGATTAATTACAAAACGATTAAGCTAATTAACTACAACATGAACTAATTAACTACACAAGTTAAATGAACGGCCTCGGGAAACGAGGGATGCATGCATGCTCGGTTTCTCCACTCGAAAAGCCACTATTTTGCTGCTGCGAGCCTCTGCTTGCACATTTGAACACCAAAAATTCTGCCAACTTCCAGAATACCTCTACTCCAACTTAGGAACACACTGTGCAAATTTCATTGGTGGCCGACAGGGGGCCTGTCAGCTACCAATGGTGGCCGATCGGCTACTGGTGGTGTCCGGTCGGCCACTGATGACATGAACTCCTCTTTTTGCTGCAATAGAGAGTAGACAGAGCAAAACAGTGTATTCTCACAGGTTTGTGTGTACTGTCTACACTCCTTATCATCAAACAAGCTCAAAGGAGTGCAACTCTTGGCTCTCAAACCACCAATCAAGCAATTTCCATGCATGATGGCCAAAGAACCAAGTTTGTAAAAGTTTAATGAGTGAAAAACAAAACTCAAAAGACCACTACCCTATCATGCATGATCAAGGGTGATGGTGACCAAGGAAAGTGGCACATTTCATCACTTTTGAGTATGAAATGTCCCATTTTCCTTGTGTTTGAATTAACGTCCATTTCGAACACATGCAATGCAACACGACAGATGCTTATCTTGTCTCTTTTACTTGTTTCATTTTGTTTACTCATTTTACATTACCGATTAATTCTTTAATCGATTAAGTCCAAAAGTAAGTGTCCTCTAATGGAAAGATGGCTCAAACAACAAGTTGCTTTGAGCATGAAAGATGCATTACACTGTTGGTAATGAACCCCCTAAGGGATTAAACCATGAGGTGCAACACCTCAATTTCACACTTTGGCAAACAAGTGGTTTAAAACCACTTTCAAAGCAAACAAAAGAGTGAAGAATTAAGGGAGATTGCATAGATTTTAGATGCTAAAATGAAGTGTAAAACAGCACTAAAACATGCTATTGACTCAAAACAATGATGATTAAAGCATTAAAATATCAAACTAGTGAAGGAAATTGCACTACAACTACGAAATACAAGCCTCAACTGAACTAACTAGCCCAAAACAAAGCCAAAATAGGTTATTTCAGAGGCAAAAATATGCTGGACTTAAGCTAAATTAAGCTAGAAAAACATGCTAACTTATGAAGCTATCTAGGCATGCAAACAAGACACAACGAGGGGAGGCTAACCCCTCCAATTTTGGACTTCAAAAGTTGATTTTTACCACTGAAAAACCTCTGTAATTCAGTGGTTAAAAGGCCCAAAATAGTTGAATTGAAAGTGATGAAAAATGGTACAAAAGCTTAACAAGCTAAGAAGCAAAAAGGGTGTACCACCCCTTAACTAAAAAGAACTCAAACCACCACTTTCAAACCATAAAAATAGAGTTTTTTACACTTCAAAACTAGCCTTTAAATAGTTGAAATTGATGGCAAAACAAGTATTCAAAGCAAGTACAAATAAGGTAAATTCTATACCTTTAAAGCAAAGCACAAAATAGGCACAAATCTGAGCTTAAACCACCTTCTAGAGCTCAAAGGAAGTCCCAAGTAATCTCAGCCCAAAGATGAGAGTGTTTGGTTAAGGGTTAGTGTGCAAATGCTAGGAACTTTTGAGCAAATATGCACAAAATAAGAAGAGAGAGAGATAGAGAATTCTAAAGAGAGAGACATATTTTTGGTCTAAAATTTCTAACCCTCAAAAATGGGAGAGGAACCCCCCTATTTATAGAAAAATACCCCTTGAGCTTAGAAACATCTCATCATACACGTGTATGAAGATGTAGCTCAATGTGCAACAACTTGCACAGTTGTCATTAAATATCTTGAAAAAGGCATTGGTGGCCGTTGGCCACCACTGATAGCTGACCGACCACCACTGGTGACCGACTGGCCACATCCATGGCTGACAAGAACACCCCATGGCCGATAGCCTTGGGTGGTGGTCGACAGGTCACTAAGAGGTCCAGACACCAAGTTTTGGTCCAAAACAAGGCACAAAAACAACAAGGTTTAGAGGCTCAAAGACAAGGCGTTCCATTGAGGACTTCGGGTGCTCAAAATGAACACAAACAAACACAATCATCGAGTGCAAAAGCGATGACGTCTAAGTCTTAAGGACGGTCAAAAATGGGGTGTCTACAGAGTCCCCTCTTTGACAAAACTCGGAAGTCTTAAAATGACGGGAGTGAATGTCAAAGCCTAGAGACGACCCATTTTTGACAAGGCCGAAGTCTTAGACAAACAAACAAGCAAGACAAAGAACAGTTGCGCCCGCAAGCTGCCTACGTGTCCCTTTGCAAGGAATCAAACCAGCGTAGTTCTGGAGCAAGATGCAAGTGATATGCATGATGCAGAACATAACTTATGATCATGCAATGATACTGTAACGAAACATTTGAATGCAAATGCAATGCAAGTAAACCGAAACAAGGTACAACAATCTCAAACACGAAAAAAAAGTAAGTAAATAAACACGCTACGCGTGGGAATCACAAGCCAAACCACTTTTCATGCAGAAAGGATGTAAGAAAATTATGCAAGCTTAACTATGCGACGTGTAGGAAAGATGAAGAGCAGCACCACCGTCGGGCGCACCCGAGGTCTCAAGCAAGATTCCAATGTGTTGCACGTGAAAGGAGAAAAAAGAGGCATGAACACCGGGACGCACCCGAATGGTTCTAACCGAAGGGTCCTAACGCGTCGCACGCAAGAGGAGAAGAGGGGATGAGAACACCGGGACGCACCCAAATGTCTCTAACCGAAGGCATCCTAATGTATCGTATGCGAGAGGAGAAAGGGGTAATGAGAACACCGGGACGCACCCAAATGCTTCTAACTGAAAGGAGTGGTATAAACACTGGGACAAGCCCGAATGCTTTCAACCAAAAGGAATGGTGTAAACACCAGGACACACCTGAATGCTTTTAACCAAAAGGAGTAGTGTAAACACCGGGACATACCCGAATGCTTTTAACCAAAATGAGTGGTGTAAACATCGGGACACACCCGAATGCTTTTAACCAAAATGAGTGGTGTAAACATCGGGACACACCCGAATGCTTTTAACCAAAAGAAGTGGATCCCAATACGTCCAAACACGAGAGGGGAAATGAACAGATGCACAGGGCACGAGTGATTAAGTGCGATAGATGCACGAGTTAGAGGGAGTGCGATAGATGCACAAAGTGAACAAGTGTGATAGATGCACAAAGCTAGGGAAAACATTCTCTTACCGAGACATGAATGATCTTATCCAGAGCTTCTCCGAATGAACTGTACATACAATATCGTCTGTCTGTGTTGGCTCCACCGAATGAACCGTACATACAATATTGTCTGTATAAGAAAGAAACTCAACAAATACAACATTAAGGGTGCATGTTCTATGCACGATTACAATAATGGTAAGGCATGTTCTATGCAAACGTGAGAAGTGCATATTCTATACATGATAATTAGAAGCATGTTCTATGCTATAATGGAGAAGTGCATGTTCTATGCAGCAAATGATGAAAGATATGTTCTATGCATAGTCTATGCAACAATGAAGAAATGCATATTCTATGCAACAATGGATTGAATAGCAACTTCCGATTTACCTCTCAGCAGAGTTGAAACAAGTTGAAAAGGATACGCTTCATTCATGTTGATTAGTGATGAATCATCATGCATCGAAGACACGATTTGGAGCTTGCGCAGAAGCAATTTCAGCTTAAAAAGTGAACTTTCCTTGCACTTCTCGAGCACTGAGGACACAAAACAGTAGAAAAACACAAAGAAGGAGTACTGGAAGCTTGTTGGCCACCAAGGAAAGGGGTCGGCTGGATGTCGGCCACCAGTAGTGGCCGACCGGCCATCGATGGTAGCTTGGCCCATTTTGGTCTTTTTGCATTCGAGTCTTTAAGTATAGGTCATGGGGGCTTATTTCCTCCATACCCCATGACCGAAATTCCTTCCTCTCTCTCTCTCTAAACCTTCCTTCTCTCTAGATCCGAGCTTTATACGCGTTTTCCAACGCCCCACACAAAGTTGATTCGCTAAAACCTCTTGATTTCCTTCATTTTGAACCGATTGAAAACTGATTTCGGTGCTTTTTTCTTCATTTTCACCACTTGAGGCTTGTTCCCCTCGAGTTTCTCTTGGGTTTGGCGCCTTTTCCCAGGCTTTGACTTTTTCTCCCATTTTCTCTCTCCTAGGGTTTGCCTTGAGTTGACTTTTGGCATTTTCCCCATTTTCTTTATTTTTCATCGACTCTTTATCTATATTCCAGATGGCAGATGACTTTCCACATGATGGGGCTCCTCTAGAGGCGGAGTTTGAGGCAGAGTTTGATTCTGATGCAGAGCTGGAACCCTTACCATTGGGAGTGAGGCCTTTTGACGCGGCGAGGTGTCATCCCCTAACACACATTCTTCCTGCTAGTGGCTTTAGGCACTTCACTGACTTCGTTGATGCACCGGTGGATCTCTTACTGAGGGAGCTAGACTCCCATCTTTCAGCCGTTGCCATTGAGGTATGAACTCTATGCACTTTGCACATTTGATGTTCTTTATTTGCATTTCTTGCACTACCTCTTAACTGACTATATCTTCATTAATGCGATTGCATTTGTTTTGCACTTCCTTTTCATCAAACTGTATTTACACTGATTGACCTGTCCTCTGCCACAGGGTAACGCCCACGCATACAAAGGTTATGGGGCCAGGACGGCCAGAGACTGGTACGACGAGCTCCGTGTCGGAGTACGAGCTATTGTTGATGAGGTAGGCTTTGGCCTATTCTGCTCTGGGTTGTCACGAGTCATAGTGAGCCGTCCACTTCTCGGAGCACTAGTGGAGAGATGGTGGGACACCACCCACTCTCTCCATCTTTCCACTACCGGAGAGATGACGATGACCCCTTACGACTTTGCCATGATCACAGGACTAGGCGTAGGGGGTGATCCGATTCCTCTTGATCCTGACATGGGGAAGTGGGAGGCTGCTTGGATCGAGCTTCTGGGGGCACGCCCACCTTTGTTCCGGACAGCCCAGGTCAGATACAGCTGGTTCAAGGAGCGGTTCTGAGGGACCGAGCCAGAGACAGTGGAGGAGATAGAGCACTACACTCGGGGTTTCCTGATGTTCCTCTTCGGTACCACCCTGTTCGCGAATAGGGCAAACACCGTAGAGCTATAATTGCTGAGCGTGCTAGTGGTTCTTCCCCGATTGAGTTTCTACGATTGGGGCGGAGCCAGCCTTGCACCCTGTACGGCTACATGAGCTCGACCTCCTGCAGGATTGGACTCTTGATCGGAGGCTACTAGCGAGCCTGGAAGGTATGCTTTACTTTTCTGCTTTTGCATTTCCTGCTGTGCTTTCTACTTTGCACTTTCTGTACACTGCACACACATAATCTGATATCTGCTTTGCACTTGTACTTTCTGCGCGTTGCATTACACATTCTGCTTTCTACATTGCCTGTGTTTATATGTTGTATACTCACTATTTCCCTTTTGCTTTTTGTAGCTGTGGGTATATGCATATTTTCCCACCCTTGCCCCAGAGCCAGAGGTGGAGGTTCCATTGACGATCCCCTACTCACGGGTATTCGACGGCTAGCTTCACCGTAGGACTTGCAAGCCCTTTTCTTTCTTCAGGCACTACTTTAACACAATAGTTGCTCACGAGGTAACCTAAAACACAGTCATCATTTGCTTTCACACTGTTCTGATTCATATTATAGCCACTGACAACAACTGACAACCTATACAACTTCTATTTGCAGATCTCATGGCAGCCATGGGCCACGATACCGAGAGGAGTTGGAGGCCAATATAATGCGGCTTGGGGCATTTCTCATGATCGCATTCTACTTGAGGGTCTAGTCTGCCAGGCCTGGTACCTAAGCGAGAGACTAGTACGCTAATCTCTGGGTATACCTGCTCCATTCATACCGATGACGCCACCAGAGTCCATGAGATCAGCAGACAGCCTATCTGTCGACAGAGTTATCCAGTTCACGGTGGGCTTGGAGGCGGAATACTTCCGAGTTGAGGGTGATTATGCAGTCTTCATTCAGACATACCTCATGCCACCTCTAATCAGTGTTCGCAGAGGCAAGGAAGCGAGAGCTCCTGTTGCGCGGATGAGGCCTAGAGCAACCAGGGCAGCTAGGGCCTATGGCAGAGGGGCTTCTCAGGCGAGGCAGAGGACTGGTTGGCCAGAGCTTCCCACTACACTTACCTATCGGCGGCATACCGGGGAGGCTTACCAAATCCCTATTGAGCCTGCACCAACTGGGTACAAGCTTGTCGGGGTTCAAGGCCCAACTCCAGTATGTACCACACTTTACATTTTGCATCTCAAATTCATTTCAGTTATGCTTATAGAACAATGATCACCTCAACATACTTGCAAGCATGTATAGAGTACACCGGGGACGCTCTCGAGCTAGCGACTTCCCTAATGAGGATGGTGCAGAGGAGCATGAGTCTGCTCAACCACTACGGTATTCAAGTAATTTTTCTTCAGTTTACGTTTCATGCCATCAAACTTTTGCTGATACATTAGCATTTCAACTGTAATCTGTTCCACACTGCACTGATTTGATACAATGCACTTAAACACTGCATTCATTCACTGTACTTGCACATTGTATTTGACTTCTGCCTACACTCATGATGCATACCATCTTTGCATCTGATACATACACCGAGATTGGTATACTAACAACTGCCCTTTTCAGATCCCAGCCATACCGATAGCATCAGCGGCGGCTACAGCAGGACCATCAGTGCCCTCTCTGGTGGCAGTGAGGAGAGAGAAAGAGGTTCCGGCACGCAGCTGAGGCAGAGCCAGGGACACCCGAGATGAAAGTGGCCCTTCCAAGCCTATTTTGAGCGATGGCGAGGCTGAGACTAGCGAGGCCGAGGAGGCGGCGAGTCAGCACACTGAGTCATCCGAGAGCGGAGATTATGACGCTAGCTCCGGTTCTGCTAGTGAAGATGATGCTGAGTCAGGCTCTGAGGTAGATGGTAACGATGACTCCGGTTCTGACTCTGGTTCAGAGGAATGTATAGACAGCGGCGCTGAAGGAGACAGCTCTGAGGCTCTGCCCAGGAAAAGGACAAAAAAGGCCTCTCGAGACTGAGATAGCTGGCGCTGATTTTTTGTATTTTTGCTTAGTTTCTTTTTGGTAGTAGTGTTAGCACTTTGTACAGCTTTAGATAGGTTTTATTTTTCTTTAAAACTTGTACTCTTTTGTAAAAAGTAACCATGATCGGAATGAAAACCAGCTCTCTTTTTGAAAAAGTGTTATATTTTGCATTCTGAACACCGCACGAGCACCACACTGCATAAAAACAAGATTGAACTTGATTGATGGAAATTGAACATTGTATTGGCACAGCCTTCTTAATCAGGTAATGAACCGACTAACGACTTAACAAACAAAGCAAAACAACTCGATAAACAAAACAATACAACCACTTGATAAACTAATACAAAACAAATACAACTCGATAAGAAACATAACAACTTGATAAACAACACAAACACAACTCAACAAGCAAAACAAGATGAATACAACTCAAATGAACATGCTCAAGCCCGAAGGGACTGAAAACAAGACCTTGGACTGCGCAAAAAAAAAAAAAAATAGAACAAAGCACATGTTCTCAGCACTCTCAACACACATGAAGACCACAGGACAAACAAGAGTGCTGCCGGCCATGAACCAAGGCTGTCAGCCACCAGTGGTGGCCGGTCGGCTACAAAAGGTGGTTGTTGGCCATCTCCACTGGCCGGTCGGCCATCAGTGTGAGGGACCTCCAAATTGTTGCCACCTGTCTTCCACTCAGTGCCTTATCCTTTACAAAAGTTGGGACTTCGTAGTTTCTTCATTCCAACTCTATTTTTGTCACAAATGGAGCCATTCTTTACCGAAAAACTCTCAAATTGGATTGCAACTTTAGATGGCTCGGAAAGCTGAATTTTCGGGATTTTGGGATAAATGAACTATTCCCGCTAAGTCGTTCTCCGCTGTGTTATCCGTTCATTCACGCCACGGCTAGGTGTTGGAACCCGGTTACGCACGTGTTTAGTTTCGGAGGGCAAGAGACGTGCCGTATAATTGAAGAATTCCAAGTTTTGATGGAATCCCGACGTGATGAGGAAATCTTGCCCCAGTCCTGTTTTGGTCATATCTAAGCTTTAGGAAGGATGTGTGGGCTCACTTTACACGATGCCCGATCCTTGGTTCACGACGGAGAGCTAGATATCCCTAGTTTGATTCATTGATTTTCTGACGCTGGTGACCGCGGCGACCGTCTTTGGCAGAGTTTTCGACAGCACGCCCTTTGTTTGTGTATGTTAGCTCATTTTCTTCTTGCCCCGGGTTTTGGAAGGTCTAGCATCCGACTCATCAAAGTAGCCCAAGGCTTGAAAAAGGGCAAAAGCTGTATTGGCTTCGCATTGGCCGAGACTTTGATAGGCTTAGACACCTTCCATCTGCGAGAGACAACCAAATTTGTGGAAAGTCCACTACTTCTTCAGGTAATGTTTCCCACCCTATCTCATATGTGTTTCTCACATCTCTCAATACTAAGGCTCGGTTTTTCTCTCAAAATCCTTTCTCACTTTTTTTTTCTCCTCATACAAATCTCTATTCTTTAATCTCTCTTATTTTTCATCCCTCCCTAGACATGACTCATGGATAGGTTGAAGGTAGTGGACTCTTGCCCTGCATATTCAGCACGAGGCTATTTCTTTCCCCAACGGCTAGTTAATTTCCCGAACGAAGGGTGGTGGTGCCATTAGATGTACAACAGGTCTGCTGCTGACATTGCTTGGCGCTGTCTCTAGTTTGACCTGCCCAAGATGAGCTACAGCATCGCTCAATATTCAACTAATTGGCCTGACACACTGTATATTCTACTTTCCATTCCGGTTCAGGCGTCAGCTCGGACAGGACCAGATTTGCCAGGAAGAAGGGGTGGAGTACCCGGTTTCATTCTTCATCTGAGGCTCTCAATTGGCGAGATACCCTGCTGCTTAGAGGACAAGAGAACTTCTGGCTCCTGCTCCCAATTTCAGTTGCACCCTTTCTGGTGAATGCCTGGCTTGGCTTGAAGATGAGGCACAAACCGGGCCTATTTTAGTATCGAAAGCTTCCACACGCGGGGAGCGGACGCAGAAACACCTGACTCATCTGTGCCCCAAGTTTATTGCTTTGATCTAACTTTCAAGTTTTCTTTTTAATGTAATAAAAGCAACTTGGATTTGTATCAAGAGTTAGAGAACTTTGTATTGAAATCAATGAAATTGAAGTTGTGGGTACTGAAAATTTTCCTTTTGATCCAAAAATGGTCTAAGTTGTAAAAAGAGTAATTTAAACAAAATGAACTTTTATTAAAACTTTTCAAAACCATTTTCGATAAGGATCACAACTAGGCACACCTGTAATCTATCCTCGACATGTACAACCCTGAATCCAGAAATGGAAAATTGCCCCTTGATTGAATAGCACTGCTCAACACTGTAACCAGCTCTTCTCTTAGGGTAAGGAACACAACCGATCTTTCAAGTGACGGACAGACAAAGATGCCTTGATCAAACATATGGACACAGTTGATTTGGAGATGTTTATGGCCGGATTTCATAATGAAGTTGCCTACGTATCCCAAAGATGGGAATCAGGCCTTACATATTTCGGTTCGGGTTCACTCGGGTATTAACGCTCTCCTTTTGCACTCTAACTTTTACTAAGGCCGCCCTTTTTGGGTTTTCAACCTTGCGAGCTCAGTTTTTCTTTTTTTCAATTTTTGGTGCTCTAACTTTTACCTAGGTCGCCCTTCCGGGTTTTCGGCGTAGCGAGCCACTCAAGGATAGTATTTCTTCAACTTGTCCATGTTGATTGGTTGAGAGAATTCTAGGCCATCTAGCTCCATAAGAATGATAGCTCCACCCGACCAGATAAATTTGATAATGTAAGGACTAGTCCAATTGGGTCTGAACTTGCCCCTAGGATCATAGATGGGAGCTCGGTTGTCTTTCAGTACCAAATCCCCTTCCTTAAGATTCCTGGACTTAACTTTCTTGTTGAAAGCCCTGGCGATTCTACGTTGATATCCCTGAACATGGTACAGTGCTTTCAACTTTCTCTCATCAAACAGCATCAATTCTTCAAACTTGCTCTGCTGCCAATCCGCTTCTGCTATCTGGCACTCAGCCATAACCCGCAGCGACGGAACCTCTATTTCAATTAGCAGAACAGCTTCCATCCCATAAACCAGAGAATACGGAGTTGCCATAGTAGATGTCCGAATCGAAGTCCTATAGCCCCAGAGAGCAAATGGCAATTTGTCTGGCCAGTCCTTGTAAGTCTCAACCATTTTCTGCAAGATGTGCTTGATGTTCTTGTTGGCGGCCTCAACAGCTCCGTTGGTTTACGGCCGGTATGTGGATGACTTATGAAAAGCCACGTTATATTTCTCCAACAAGTCGATCACTTCTTTCTTGAAATGGGAGCCATTATCTAAAATGATCTCATTCGGGACTCCATAACGACAAATAATGTTGTTGCGGATGAGCTTAGCCACATGCGCTGCTTTCAACACTGCATAAGACTGAGCTTCCACCCACTTTGTGAAATAATCAATTGCCACTAGAATGTAATCATGCCCGTTTGGCCCTTTCGGTGCAACTGCCCCAATGACGTCAATTCCCCAGACTGAGAAAGGCCATGGTGAAGTCATGTTGTACAGCTTCGATGGCGGGATATTCATGCGATTTGCATGAATTTGGCATTTGTGGCATCGCCGAGCAAAACCGATACAATCCTCCTCCATGGTTGACCAATAATAACCCTGTCTGAGAATCTTCCGGGCTAGCATTACTCCGCTCATGTGTACTCCACACTCTCCTCTATGGATGGCCTCCATTAGGCGCTGTGACTCCTCTGCATCGACGCACAACTTATGCATTCCCAAATGACCTCGTTTGTATAACTTACCCCTGCAGATGATAAACTGAACAGCCATTCGCCGTATTGCCCTTTTATCTTTGGCATTTGTCCCTAGTGGATAAACCTTATTTTCCAAGAAGTTCCAGATATCATACTACTAGGAGTTTTGATCTTGTACTTCATCTATTGCGACTATAAACTTGTAGGCCGACATATATCTCTATTCAATGATAATTGGACGCATTCAGACTCCCAACGGGATGTCTATCATGGAAGATAAAGTTGATAAGGCGTCAGTGAACCTGTTGTTTTCTGTTAACAGATGCGTGAAGGTTAGCTTCTCAAACCTAGGAATCAAAACATCCAGGGTTTGGTGATAGATTTTCATCATTTCTTCTTTGACCTTCCAGTCTCATTTTACTTGAGACACAACCAGGTTCGAGTCCCCGATGACGTCCAACCTTTTTGCCTCTAGTTCCAAGGCGGCTTCCAAACCAGTGATACACACCTCGTATTCTGCTTCATTGTTTGATACCTTGAACCAGAGTTTGAAGGCTAAGGGTATATGAGAATTGTCGAGTGCTATCAACAACACCCCTATCCTATAACCATACTGGTTAGACGCTCCGTCAAAGTACATTGTCCAAATTTCTTCCTCAACCTGCAAAATAGCCTCATCTGGAAACAGGTATTCTACTGCTTCGTCCCTTTCTACTAGGTGATCTGCCAAGAACTCAGCTACCGCTCTCCTCTTGACAGACTTGCGAGTAACATACTTTAAATCAAATTCGAGGAGGAGAAGCAACCAACAGGCTAGCCTACCCGTAAGCGCTGGTTTCTCAAAGAGATATTTGATGGGATCTAATCTCGAAACCAGAATTACAGAGTGAGCTAACAGGTAGTGCATCAACTTCCTAGTAGCCCATACCAAGGCTAAGCAAGCCTTCTCCAAAGAGGTGTAACGGGTCTCATAGTCCAGCTTTTTCTTGCTCAGGTAATAGATGGCTTTCTCCACTCTATCCTCAGATTCCTGTGCAAGCCTGCATCCCATTGTTGTGTCCGTTACTGACAAATACAGAATCAACAGCTTCCCTGGCTCTGGCGATGACAACACGGGCGGGTTTTGAGGATACTGCTTGATCTACGCAAAAGCGAATTGGCATCGATCATCCCATTGGAATTTCTTTCCTTTCTTCAGGAGACCAAATAGTGGTTCACAAGTCAAATTTAATTTTGCAATAAACCGTCTTATGAATTGCACTTTACCTAGAAAGCCTCACACCTCCTTTTCAGTCCTTGGTGGTGGCATTTCTAGGATGGCCTTGATTTTGGAAGGATCAACCTTAATGCCCCTCTGTGTGATCAAGAAACCCAGCATTTTCCCTGTTGTGACACCAAATGTACATTTCTGTGGAATCAACCTCAATCTGTACTCTCTGATCTGTTGAAAGAATTTTTCTAAGGCGGTGCAATGGCCTTCTCTTTCCATGGACTTGACAATCATATCATCCACGTACACCTCAACCTCTTTGTGGATCATGTCATGTAGAATTGTGGTTGTAGCCCGTTGATAGGTAGCCCCAGCATTCTTCAATCCACACGGCATCACCCTGTAGCAGTAGGTTCCCAATGGCGTGGTGAAGGTAGTCTTTTCTCTATCCTCGGGTGCCATCAAGATCTGGTTATACCCAGAAAACCCATCCATGAAGGAGAGCAACGCATAGCCTGCGATGAACTCCACCAATTCATCGATGTGCGGTAGAGGAAAGTCATCCTTCAGACTAGCTTTGTTCAGATCTCTGAAATCCACACACACCCGAATTCTACCATCTTTCTTCGGCACTAGAACAATGTTGGCCAACCAAGTCGGATACTCAGATACTAGCAAGAACCCTACGTCTTTCTGCTTGGTGACCTCTTCCTTAATCTTCAAAGCCCAATCCGGGCATATTCTCCACAGCTTCTGTTTGATGGGTCAAGTCTCGGGGTCAAGAGGGATCCGATGCTGTACAATCTCAGGATCGATTCAAGGCATGTCTTCGTAGGACCACGTGAAAACATCTTTGAAATCTTTTAATAAAGCGACTAAGCGCTGCGCTTCTTCGAAGACTACGTGGACCCGATCTGGACTAGACGCGGATCTGTCTCAGTACCCACATTAATTGAAATGATTTCATCAACAAGGGGTTTTACAAACCTCTCCTTCTCTCGATCAATCAAATGTTTCAAAATTGTTTTCATCAAAATTTTGAAAATCATGATCAATGCAATACACAAGAGGCATGAAAAAGTACTCAAAAACTGCAGCAGTATTCTCATTCAAAAGATCCAGCTCATCCAATTCCTCGGTTACAACCGACTCAAAAGAAAAGGAAAAAGACTACCTGGACAAAACTACGGCATCCGGGTTATCAACCCCAGGAATACCGGAATCCAACTTAGAAGAGCTAGAATCTGATTCTGACTCCACAGACTTTGTGGAATCAGATTTCAGCTCACTACCTGATTCAAAACTACTGGATAGAAAACCCTCCTCCAGCTGCCAAGTGAGGGACGGTGCATTAGAGGCATCCAGAATACCACCGGAAGGGTCCACACCTGATTGGTCTCCGATCATGGAAACGGTTAAGTCATCCCCCAAGCTCTCCGATTTGATTTGAGGATCCAAATGGAGACATGCCAGTGCTGCCCCCAATTCAATTTCATCGTTGTTTGGATCATTTTCTATGCTCTACTCAGCTCCAGTGATAACAGATTCTGCCCTTTCCTCTGTGACTTCATCTTCTTGCAGTTGCAGATCAAAGAAAATCTCGAAGCCAAGAAGACGCCGCTTCTCAGAGTTCAACCATGGCTCAGAAAAGCCACAAAATGGGAAGTCTTCCCCCTCCCGGACAAAATGGCTGTTCAAAGTTCCTTGAATTGGCCTTTGCACAAGTTTATAGTGCTTCCTAGTTTGTTTAGCTTTGGCTCTTCCTGCCATTTCCTTTCCTTTTCAAACCCAATCCTCTTTGGTGGGCGTATAACCCAAGCCAAAGGCATGAGGGTTATGTGGCACTTTGGCTAGTACAACAACACCCTTCCGACCATTCTTTCCTAATCCCATCCCTGGCACATGTTGTAGCTTGTTCATGAGGTATACAGATTATGCACTGACGTACAAGCCCTTATCAACAGCTAGGATATTTTGCACCACCCGGGCCTCAGCCAAGGTAAAACCAAACAAGAAAACATCCTCGTCGCCATGTGCAATCTCCAATACAGGTATAGTAACCTCTGGCGGAGGATGCATAGATGAATTCCCTAACACAATGGCTACCCCCTTCCTATGGGGGTATTTCAACTTCTGATAAAGGGTGAAAGAAACAGCTTTCACTTGGTGTAGCCACGGTAGTCCAAGGAGTAAGTTGAAAGTGGCCGGAACATCTAGGACATGAAACTCAATATCCTGTTGAGTCGGGCCAACTTGTACTCTGACTTGTACTGTTCCCATCATTTCTCTGCTCGTGTTGTCGTATGCCCAGATCACCTGGGCTGTTGGTACAAAATCCGCTGGCTTCAAGCCAATAGCATAGGCTGTGCGAGACGGACAAACATTAATTGCAGACCCAATGTCCACCAATACAACCGGCACCCACTTCTCTCTACACTCAATTGAGATGTATAGCGGTTTGTTATGTGCAGAGCCTTCGAGCAGCAATTCCTTATCTGAGAAGGTCAAAGTAGGCGAAGCACCTCCCGGGAAGAAAAGTCCCACTAGTTGCTCTAGGGTTGTGTCGACAAACAGCTTAGCCTTATCCATTGCCGACAATACCGCTTGCCTGTGTACCCGCGAAGCCATAAGAAACCCCCAGATGGTTATGTCTGCTTGGATCTTCTTTAGTTACTTCAGTTCAGCTTCTTCTTCCAACTGCTTGTCCTTTTGTTTTTTAGCCTCCTTATCCTTTTCGAATGCTTTTGGTTGGTCTAAGTGTGAGGGCTTGAAGTACCTCCCGCTTCTAGTCATATGATTCACTTCCTCAGAATACCAAGTGTCGTCTGGCAGGTCTTGGCCCCAATCCTCGTCAGTGTGGGCAAGATGCAGATCATCATCTTCCCACCATACTCCTCCGGCAACCGACAGGCAATTGTCTGGTTCTGTTGTAATTACTCTTACATCACAATTATCCCCCGCAGGGTGTTTGGCTTTTCCAACTTTATGACTATTCTCATCCTTTTCTTGTTCAAACCACTTTAGTGCAACTTTTTGTTCCGTATCAGTAGTACTGACAATGCCCGATTCCTGAGCCAAATTCTTAATACCGACGCTCTCCGGTAATTTCCCTTTGTCCTGAGCCCTTCCAGCCTTCGTAGCAATTCCTGCTTCTGGCTCTTCCAAATTTAGTTGAAGCCCCTCATCTACATCAGGTTCATCACTGAGCCAACCAGAGTTGTTTGTCGACTCGTTCAGATCGAACCAGTCAATATGCACATCCCCCGAATCTTACTCATCGAAGAACTGCAAATTGCTGATGTCTTCCTCCAGGTCAGCTAGGTCATTTAATCCTTGGCTCGGGCCATCTTCCCGGACTACACTCACCTCCATTCCTGTTGGCAACTCCACCTCTGGTTTGGCCTGATTGGTTGGCACAATGTAACGGCATAGGTTATATTCCTCCTCAGATGAATCCACGGAGCCATCAGGCACTGTACTAACATTCCCATTCTCCACCAAGGCTATCCTACCTTCATCTACCACAGTCACCACCACAGGTTTGGATTGGGATGTGGACACGTTCATCATGCAGAAATCTGTGTTTTCTGGGATGAACAGCATCGGCTTAGGTAGGTGGGAGGAGGTGATGTATATATACTAGGGTCGTAAGGGACAACCAATGTTTGGATGAGGTTTACTTGTCGAGGTGGAGGGGCTTGGTTATGCGGTGGGAGGGGATTTGTAGTGACATTGGGCTTTCAGGAGGTGCTATCACCTTATTGTCAATGAGATCTTGAATCTCATGACGTAATCTGATGCACTAATCAGTGTCATGACCATGCTGTTGATGGAAAACATAATACTTGGTCAGGTTGTGTTTAGGAGGGAGAGGATCGGGTAATTGGCATTATTCTAACAGTTTCAGATGTCCTTTTCTGATTAGGACCCTCAAGGCTGCGAATGAGGACATATAGAGCGGTGTGAAGACCCTCTGGACTCGGGCCTCATAGCTGGAAGTTTGGGAGGTTGTATTAGCTGTGTTAGCAAAGGGGTTGGTTATTTTAGGTGTGGTAGTGACCATGCCCACATTTGAAGGCCTCGCAGCTGCACTACCGCCAGTAGTCGCAATGAAACTGCATGTGAAAGCCCTCTTGGGCTGCTCCTTTTCAAGGTCTATCAGACCCTGCTTCATTCCATCCTCAATTTTCTCTCCTATTTCATGGTGGTCAGCAAATATAGACAGAGGTAAGACTATCATCTTCTGTAATAGTCTTGGTTGCAAGTTACAGACCACCGTTCTGATCTGGTCCTTTTAAGTCGGTCGAATGGTCATCATAGAGGCCTTGGCCCTCCACCGGGTCATAAAATCCGAGAAGCCCTCCTTCGGCTCCTGGCGAGTTGCTTCGAGATCACGAGTTGTGACCTCAATCTGAACGTTGTAGGAGTACTGCGCTATGAAGGCCTCGGCCATTTCCTTCCAGTTTCTCTTCACAGAGTCTTCAAGCTTGGCATACTAGATGGCCGCTATACCCGACAGGGTCTGGCCGAAGAGGGATAACTTCTGCAGTCTAAATAGGCCCATCGGCCACAAAATGTCTGAGAACAGTCGAAGATGGACCATGGGATTCCCAAAACCTTCAAACCGGTCTATGTGGGGCATCTTAAATCTGTCTGGAAGAGTCACTGCAGAATCAGTATAGCCATCCTCGATATCAGGGATCGAATTCACACCCTGTGCCCGTTTGAAGAGCTTTTCTAGCTTGCTCACTTTCAGCGCAGTAGGGTCGACCTCAAATTCAAACGGCGCCTCTGTCGGGTAAGCCGGTGCCTTGGAGGTCTGAGGTGGAATTGGCTCTGTCAGAATGCCTGCATTTTCCTGAACATTAATTGGGACCCCAGGTGCCGAAATTCTTACTGGGGGTGCATGGGATGCTGAGGCTACTGCAGGTTGTGGCTGCTGTTGTTGGAGCCTTTCTATTACCTCTGCTTGGCGGGCTACAACCTCGACTTGGTGCGCTACGATCTCAGCTTGCCGGGCAACATCTAGCTACATGTTCTCAATAGTCTGTTGGAGTTGGCGGAGCATTTCTTCCATGTTGATTAAGGGATGCTGAGCTATCAAAACTGGTGTATACTCTCTTTCCGGAGTATAAGTAGATGACTGGGCTTCGTTGAATGAAGGTAACTGTCGAACCAATGAATTATGCCTGACTCTCCTCCGTCTCGTAACCGGGGGTAGTGAAACAAACACTGGCTGTCCTCTTACAAGATCCTCGGATCGGTAAAGTCTCCTTACTCGGGTCCAAAGTGTTTGGAGGGGAATAGACTCATCTGAAGCAATCGTGAAAGACTACTTTGCAAAAAGAAAATAAAGCAAAAGAAACAAAAATAAGAAACCGCACAACACCTCAGCTCAGACAGAAACAACACACAGTTGCAATCATAAGCTGGAGAACTGTACTCAACACTGATTTCTGCCCCAAAACTCATACCATACCCAGACTTGTAACTGATACATACATTCTTGCAGAGTTTCACTCTAAAAGCACGTATTAAGCAAGTGAGAGCCAAAAACACCCCTATGATGGGGTAGGGTTACCCTGTCCTAATTTCGTCAAGAACTAAGGATAACTACGCAAACAAGCGGTTTCAAACAATTTCCTGCATTTAAGTGAGCAACCTGTCCTAGTTTGGAACAGTCTCTACGGCTTCCGATATGCAACTAGGTCAATTGGTCAAAAAGGGTACCTCAAAAAGACTACCTAATATACCTCTCACACCTAACACCGAGAAGTGAAATGAGGATCAAACGGTACAACGGTAGTCCAAATCCAAGGTTTGTGTTCCTGTCGTGGCAGAGCCCGCAACCGGTCAGCATTTTGGCAAGCTTTTCCAAGCAAGCCTCTGGCAAACCGCTCAAGAATAGCAGATGGCAAACATTGTGACTTAGGTACACCAATGCAAATGCAAATGCAAAGAAACACATAAGTATAAATAAAACAACATATCAAGAATTCGAGTCAACTTCTCTAAATCCCTAGCAGAGTCGCCCGAAACTGTGGACTCACCTTTTTCTGCGCCCCGCCTTTCGAAAAGGTTTTGAAAAAAAAGGCCTCACAGTTCGGACTCCAACGGTTCTGAATCTAATCTCATAAGTGCAATGTGAAATTGATAAACACCAAAGAGTCCAAATCTGACAAATCTTTTTGGAAAATCGATTTTAGATCAAATAATGCCAAAATTGGACTGCTTTGCCAGATACAGAGTCGCCACCTGAATATTTTATTTTCGGGAAAATTTAGGAAACCCTGATTCGTGTCAAAGGCCACGCGTCCGTCACAAACAAAGTTGCCTTGGCTCGAGAACTTGGGTACGAGGGGGGAAGGTCATGAATTGAGCACCCCTGCTCGCCCGATCAAAGATCGGCCTCTACTAATCATGATATGATATTTTATAAACATTATGCATTCTTATTCTGATTATTAGCTAACATTACTATGTGACGCGCACAAAGCAAGTATAGACTACGTCGCAAGAATTGGAACATTTCAAGTCATGTTTGTTTGCGAAAATGGTTTGAATTTGCCACCCTCAAGTGGCCTTAAAGATACGGTTTTGCCACCAAACATAGTAGGCTTAAAACATGATTTTGCCACTCAACAAAGTGGGCTTAAAACGCACATTTGTTGAATCGTTCCAATTCAAACAACAAGCCTTCATCCACAAACATTCATGCAGTTAAGCATTTAAGCACATACCCTCATGGCAAGCATGCTAATCATGGCAACACTCACACTCATGCAAGTATGCTAAAGCATAAAAACTCACTTAGTACTTTGAGCTAGGTAAAAAAAAAGTTAGAAAAACGCATGATTCCTAACTATGCTAAACGACTAATGCAACACATGAAATAATGCAACTAAATAGGCTCGGCTATTTAATTATGGTATTTGCAACACTTTGATAACATGCTTTGAAACACGTATTCAAAGAAGTATTTGAAATGACAATGCAATTTGAATGATGCGCCGAGCCTCGGTGCATGGAAGACAAATGAATGAATGCAAACATGCGAGCATAAAGCATGCTAATTGAAAATGTCCATAATCTAACCATCAAAACCGATTAAATAAAAGGGAGAAAGACGTGGGGTTGGAAGACATACACACACGCACGCACGCACACTTATTACAACATTGCACCCTCGTGAAGGAGGGTCCGAATAAATAAGCTAACCAACTAGCTACGCTAATTAAGCTAACTAATACAACACAATATTTAACTAACTATTCTAAGCTAATTAAAATATTACAAATCGAATTAATTAATTAAACACTTAACTAATTAATTACAAAATGATTAAGCTAATTAATTACAACATGAACTAATTAACTTGACAAGTTAAATAAACAGCCTCGGGAAACGAGGGATGCATGCATGCTCGGTTTCTCCACTCGAAAAGCCACTATTTTGCTGCTGCGAGCCTCTTCTAACGCATTTGAACACCAAAAATTCTGCCAACTTCCAGAATACCTCTGCTCCAACTCAGAAACACACTGTGCAAATTTCATGGGTGGCCGACAGGGGGCCTGTCAGCTACCAATGGTGGCCGGTCGGCTGCAGGTGGTGTCCGGTCGGCCACTGATGACATGAACTCCTCTTTTTACTGCAATAGAGAGCAGATAGAGCAAAACAGTGTATTCTCACAGATTTGTGTGTATTGTCTACACTCCTTATCATCAAACAAGCTCAAAGGAGTGAAACTCTTGGCTCTCAAACCACCAATAAAGCAATTTCCATGCATGATGGCCAAAGAACCAAGTCTGTACAAGTTTAACGAGTGCAAAACAAGACTCAAAAGACCACCACCCTATCATGCATGATCAAGGGTGATGGTGACCAAGGAAAGTGGCACATTTCATTACTTTTGAGTATGAAATGTCCCATTTTCCTTGTGTTCAAATTAACGTCCGATTCAAACACATACAATGCAACACGAAAGATGCTTATCTTGCCTCTTTTACTTGTTTCATTTTGTTTACTCATTTTACATTACCGATTCATTCTTTAATCGATTAAGTCCAAAAGTGAGTGTCATCTAATGGAAAGATGGAACAAACAACAAGTTGCTTTGAGCATAAAAGAGGCATTACACTGTTGGTAATGAACCCCCTAAGGGATTAAACCATTACGTGCAACACCTCAATTTCACACTTTGGCAAACAAGTGGTTTAAAACCACTTTCAAAGCAAATAAAAGAGTGAAGAATTAAGGGAGATTGCAGAGATTTTAGATGCTGAAATGAAGTGTAAAACAACACTAAAACATGCTATTGACTCAAAACAATGATGATTAAAGCATTAAAACATCAAACTAGTGAAGGAAATTGCACTACAACTATGCAATACAAGCCTCAACTGAACTAACCAACCCAAAACAGAGTCAAAATAGGTTATTTTAGAGATAAAAAAAATGCTGGACTTAAGCTAAATTAAGCTAGAAAAACATGTTAACATATGAAGCTATCTAAGCATGCAAACATGACACAACAAGGAGAGGCTAACCCCTCCAATTTTGGACTTCAAAAGTTGATTTTTACCACTGAAAAACCTCTGTCATTTAGTGGTTAAAAGACCCAAAAAAGTTGATTTGAAAGTGGTGAAAAATGGTACAAAAGCTTAACAAGTTAAGAAGCAAAGGGGGTGTACCACCCCTTAACTAAAAAGAACTCAAACCACCACTTTTAAACCATAAAAACAGAGTTTTTTACACTTCAAAACTAGCCTTAAAATAGTTGAAATAGATGGAAAAACAAGTATTCAAAGCAAGAACAAATAAGGTAACTTCTATACCTTTAAAGCAAAGCACAAAATAGGCACAAATCTGAGCTTAAACCACCTTCTAGAGCTCAAAGGAAATCCCAAGTAATCTTAACCCAAAGATGAGAGTGTTTGGTTAAGGGTTAGTGCGCAAATGCTAGGGACTTGTGAGCAAATATGCACAAAATAAGAAGAGAGAGAGAGAGACAGAAAATTCTAGAGAGAGAGAGAGACATAATTTTGGTCTAAAATTTCTAACCCTCAAAAATAGGGGAGGAACCCCCCTATTTATAGAAAAACACCCCTTGAGTTTAGATACATCTCACCATACACGTGTATAAAGATGCAGCTCAGTGTGCAACAGTTGGCACAGCTGTCAATAAATATCTAGAAAAAGCCACTGGTGGCTGTTGGCCACCACTGATAGCCAACCGGTCACCACTGGTGGCCGACAAAAACACCCCATGGCCGACAGCCTTGGGTGGTGGCCGACAAGTCACCAAGTTTTGGTCCAAAACAAGGCACAGAAAGAACAAGGTTTAGAGGCTCAAAGACAAGGCATTCCGTTGAGGACTTTGGGCGCTCAAAACGAACACAAACAAATACAATCATAGAGTGCACAAGCGATGACGTCTAAGTCTTGAAGACGGTCAAAAATGGGGTGTCTACACCTATCTTATGTCAAATAAAGATAAAAAAAGAAGGCTAGGTGATGTAAAATTTTTAAAGTGTGGTTCAAAATACTCTAAGACGTATGACCTTGAAAGTGGACTATTGTGTAGGCAATGTGTTGGAAATTTGGTACAAAAGCCTTTTTAGTTTTATAATTGGTCAAAGTGCCTCAAAGTACTCTTGAAAGGTTCATGTAGGATGTACAAGTTTCTTCAGCCTCATCATAAACATCCCAAGCCTTTAATCATAGAATTAAACAAAATAAAATTAAAAAAGTGCATGTAACCAACTATACATAATGAGATTGTTAACTACGATAGGCGATTGCTCAAAATGACAACTTCTTGAACATAGAAATTGTAACAATTACCCTCTTAAGAAGTGTTGGAAATTGGGACGGGTAATGGACCCGAATTTGGGCGCCCATGTGGCATGATCCATGGCCCATTCAAATTACCCATGTAATTTGAATTTGATTTCCTAATTATCCTATTTGTTAGGATAACCCTCTATCTATCTACATCTATCTTATCCTTAGTAGATATGGATAGATGGATATTTATGGTTATATATCTGATTATATAATTGAATATATAGAACATCAGATACGTTATGTATTTTTTACCCATAACTTTTTTTTCCAAACTCTCTCTCTAACTCTCTCCCATATGAAAATCGATCAAGTCTTTGCACTCTGAATAGAGTGAGTGATACTCATACTGTGGTATCACTCCATTGCTGGGACTTCATAGTTCGTGGTTGTCAAGCACGTGATTTACCCACAAGGTATGGTTTGAATCTTTTTGCTCGCTACGTTATCTGAATCCTACATTAGTATCAGAGCCATAAATGGATATTTTCGTGCTTATTTTTTGTGCATTAAAATGTGTATATAGTTTTATATATATATACATGATATATGCATGAAAAATTAATATTTTTCTAAACTTTCTCCGATCAACTTGAAATTTACATATGTTGTAGTATATTTCATGTAGAATATATCTGCAAAGTTTCATGAAAATCCAACGGTCGGATTTTAAGAAAAAATGGAGATTCATATTTAATTTTTCATAATTTTGACTGCATGCTGGTTTTACATGCTTTGCTTTTATGTTATGAAAGTTATTTATTTAGAATCCTTGTTTCAATACCTTCGAAATGGTATATTATGGGTCTGATTCCGACTTACGGTTGATGAGAAAAAGCAAACCCTAATTTGGGTTCGTTTTGTGTTTTTGGTGGCATAAGAAAGAAGATGAAGTGCAGAGTTTCTGCACTTCCACTCTCATTAGAGAGAGAGTATGCTACACTCCATTATTTTTGTTTCTTAAATGCCATTTTTGAGTCCACCAATATTTTTATTTTGGAAAATGGCATCCGACAGTACCAATTAGACCAAAAAACACCCCAGAAGGCGGCTCGTGAGCCAAATGCGCCAGATGACGCCGTCAGTGGTGGAGCACGCGCTTCCACGCACCAGGCACCCTTCCCACGCGTTTTCACGCGCCATGTGTCACCTTCAACTGCACGCTCCAGGCCCGCTTCCCACGCGCTCGACTTCCGTCCTTCCCACGCGCGAGCTGAGCAGAGCTGCTTTGAGCCGCGCCACTTTGAGCCGCGCCATGCGTGCGCCGTGCACTGCGTTGAGCCAAGCCGCACTATTTTTCCACGCCGGCTTGGCTGGCTTGGCGGCTGGATGTGAATGCGCTGTTTGTTTTTCCCTTAAATCCTGAATCGCGTTAAATAGTCGTAAATAATTCATTATAGCTTTGTTTTGAGAGTGGTTGGTGTAGACGCGCCCGCGGGGGAACCTCGCTACAATTCGAACTCCCTTTTTTGTCTGTTGCGGTTCTTAATCTGAACCAAAGAGTCCAACTCTGGCAAATCGTTTTGAGAAAAACAGATTTTGAAAAGAAGTGCCAAACATGGACTGCTTTGCCAGATACAGAGTCGCCACCTAAATATTTTTTAATGGGGGAATTTAGGAAACCCTGACTCGGTGCCAAAGGCCACGTGTCCGTCATCACCAAAGTTGCCTCGGCTTGGGAACTTGGGTACGATTGGGGAAGGTCAGCTATGAGCACCCCCTCTCGCCCGGTCCGAAGACCGGCCTCTACTAACCATGATATCCTATTTTGAAAACTTTATGTGTTCTTATTCCGGTTATTAGCCTAGAATTACTATGTTATGCGCACAGCAAACAAGTATAGACCAAATCACCTAAATTGGAATAAAACATACATGTTTGTTTTGAAAATGGTTTGCTACTCGCAAGTGGACTAAAATGCAGGTTTTGCCACCCTCAAGTGGGCTTTAGAAAATACGGTTTCGCCACTATCTAGTGGGCTTAAAACTTACAGTTTTAATGCATTATTCCAATTCAAGTAATTCAACCTCCATCCACAGGCATTCAAGCAGTTATATCACATAAGCAGCTAGCCTTATGGTAATCATGCTATTATGACAACATTCACACGCATGTGATATGCTAAAGCATAAAAAGCTCACCTAGTACTCCAAGCCAAAACAGAAACTAGTTAATAATCACATGCATGATCCTAGTTCATATTAAGTGGCTAATGCATCACAGGCAAAATGCAGCTATAATAGGCTCGGCTATCCTAAACATGGCATATGAAATGCGACAGTTACCACGTATTCAATTTGGAATTGAAATACAAATGCAGTTAGCATGATGTACCGAGCCCGGTGCATGTAAGACGAATGTATGGATGCACGCATGCATTGCATAAGGTATGCTAATTTTAAATATGCCCTAATCTACCATCATAAGCAGGTAAATAAAAGGAAAGAAAGAAGTGGGGGTTGGAAGACATACACACCACTCACACACACTTATTACAGATTTGCCCTCGCCCGGAGGGACCAAAAGAATATACAGATAATTAACTACGCAAGCTAATTAAATATTACAGATTTCCTAATTAGTTAACAAACTAATTAGACTAGGAAAACAGTAAACCGCCTCGGGAGGAGAGCCAAATGCAGCGCATGCTCGGGATTTGCTCGGAATCGCACTACCATGTATAGTCTGCCTCTATTTTCCCTGCTTTGCTCCTCTGAAAACTGCCAAAGTCTCAAGGATGCCTCTCTGGACACTGGAGAATCCCACCGGCTGGAGGAAATGACCACCGGCTGCTATATGTGGTCATCGGCACAAAGTATATCCACCGGCCATCCATTGACTGCCGGTCGGCACTAAATACTGCCGGCTGGCAATAAGTTCCTGCAGGACCTGCAACTCACAGCAGCAGAGGGCAAAACTTGCATGGCAGCTCAATTCAAGCAATGTGTGCACCAAACACATTCCTTATCATGTTTGTGACTCAAAGGAGGATGTGCCTCGATTCTCGGGCCACCAATCACACATTTCCATGCATGATGGCCCAAAGAATCAAGTGTGCAATTTTCATGTCAAATGAAATGCAAACTAAACAATCAAAGAGCCCAATCCCCATCACCAAATCAAGGGACAAGGCATGCATGCAAGATGCGTTGCAACCTAATCATGTTAGCTAGGGATGCAACATGAGCAATGCAATATAAGGATGCTAGTATGTAAATTACTCATACAAGACAAGCACGCAAACTAAGCAAAGGGGTGGACTTAGACATGACTTAGGCAGCTCCAAGTAGGCCTAAAATCAGTAGCCAAAATGCTAAAATATGAGGGCCAAACACATATACACACATGCACATGCTAAGGTACCAACTTAAGCATTGAACAAACAACCTTTAAGCACACTTAAAAGAAGTTAAACATGGACGATTAGCACGCAATATAAGCTCTAAAAATCATGTTAGGATATGGTGCCAAACCAACCCAAATGAGACAAGTATAAGCATGCAAGTATGGCCCAAGTGCTCAAGGCTAGTCAAAGGGCATCGAACTACACTGGACAAGACTTAACATGGCAAGAATTAAGCAACTAAAATCAGAGTTTTAGCACACAAAATCAAGCCCAAAGGGCCACTTAGATGGCATCTAAATGGTTTGAATTCGAAGGCATGCATAATGGTCAAAACATAAGGCATACAACACATGCTCTCAAAGCAATAAAGAGGCAACTAAGGCAAACATATGAGCATGCCAAAGGGACTGAAATTACATGTTGGGTGGTTCCAAACCACCAAAATGATGCAAGTAACACATGCTACACATTCACATACTTGAGGCATACAAGCCCAACAAGCCACAAGTGCAAAGGAGCTATACTAAGCATGTCAAAATCGATCCAAACAACTATGGACAGACCTAAAACATGGCAAAATAAGCACAAAACATTCACAAGTCTAAGCCTAAAACATGCTCAAACAAAGGCTAACAACCTAAGGCATGTTAAGGGATCAAGGAGGCATTGCATGGCAACTATACTAAACATGTATGGAGTACCAAAACCAACTTAATACAAAGTTATAACATGGCAATATAAGCATAAAATACAGCCATGGTATGCTCAACACACACTTGAACAAAGACTTCCTTAAGAGACCAAAAATGGTCCCCTTCAAGGACAATAAGGAGAGGGGGTGACCCTCCCCTTTTGGAGACTTCAAGGCACCATCTCCACCACTGAAATCCCTCAAGATTTCAGTGGTGAAGAGGCCCAAACACCAAAGTCTCGAAACTTGCACAAAATGGCACAAAACAAAGGCCTTTCAAGGCCTAAGGGTGGTCAAACACACCCAAACCACAAAACACTCTTAATAAACTATCAAGAGGGCCTAAAAACAGAACTTTTTTGTATTATACACTAAGCACAAAAACAGCTCTAAGATGGGTAGAAATAGGATGCAAAAATGGGGAATAAAAGGCTAGTTTCTTACCCTTGTTGACCACCTTCACAAATGTTGATGTTGTTGCCTCCTTGAGCTCAAATCCAACCAAAGGCCTCAAGAACAAGCTCTGGTCCTTGAAGAAACCAAGAAAAAGTGAAAGACTAGGTGTTTGTGTGCAATAGTAAGACACAAAGCACCTAGAACACACACAAGGGAGATATAGAGATAGGATATGAATGAAACTCAAACCCTAAAACCAGAGCTTGCTCTGAGTTGTTTTTTTTACTAAAAGGCCAGCCCTCAAGCCAAGGGGGAAGGGCTCCTCTTATAGAGGAGCCAAACTTGTAATGCTTACAAGTTAAGCAACCAAGAGGGGCATCCCTCCATACACGTGTATGGAGGGGGAGCCAATGCCAGACAGCTGTAATAAAATATCTGAAAAAGCAGCTGAACAGTAATCGGCTAGCCAAAAATGTCATTTTGACAAAAATGACTGCCGACCGGCAACAAAGAGTGCCAACCGGCAACATATATTGCCGGTGGCAAGAAAAACCAGCCGGTGGCCTCTAGCTAGTGCCGGTGGTGTGTGGGGATGCCTCAAAAGGCATTCCCTGCCCTTCCAAGGCAAACCACAAATGTTTGGTGCAAAACCAGACACAAAACAGTCGAGTTCGGAGATCCTAAGACAAGGCGCGTAGCCGAGAACTCCGGGAACTCCGAACAAACACAAACATGGATAATCACCGAGTGTTCAGACGGTGACGTCGGAGTCTTGAGGACGGTCAAAAATGGGGTGTCTACAGTTGCCCCTCTTTGACAGAACTCGAAAGTCATAACAATGACGGGAGTGAATGTCAAAGCCCAGAGACGACCCATTTTTGACAAGGCCGAAGACTTGGACAAACATGCAAGACAAACAAGATATGCGCCCGAAGGCAGGGGCAAAATGCAACTGAAAATGCAAGAAGCCGAGCATAACTTATGATCATGCAAAGAAAGCTGTAACGAAGCACGCATGCAACAGTTATAAGCTAGCATACACCAGACTACACTACAATGCAGAAAGGATGTAAGAGAATTATGCAATTCTCAATACGTCTCACTCGGAGGATACAATACCTGTGCGGCTCATCCGGTTGCACCGGCCTCAAATGAACCGTACATACAATATCGTGCCTGAAAAGAAAGCAAACTTAACAGGTACAATGTCGTTAGCAACATGCATAACCTGCAAAATGACATGCAATATATACAAAACTATGTATAATAATGCAAAAGAAAATGCAATGCGATTGAAACCATGCAAACGAAATGCAATGCAATTGAATCATGATCCAATCATGAGCGGTTCAAAACCACACAAATGTCAAATAGATTGATGGAGGTAACAAGTCCGTCTACCATAGAAAAGGTGCCGCAACCCTCAAAGCGCGTACACATGCAGAACTATGAGTGATGTAGACAGACACAAGAACAAGTATTGGGTGGAATGACATAAGTGGGGAAACAACCCGCTAACGAAAGAACAATGACCCTAATGCTGGATGCAAAAATTACACTACAATGTAATATATACAGTGGATATGGCATGCAGCCAAACCAAATCTTGCCTAGGAAAGGCATGGACACACACAAACCGCGTCTAACATAGAAAAGGTGCCGCAACCCTCAAAGTGCGTACACATGCAGAACTATGAGTGTATAGACGTGAAAAGTATGAGCACATACCAGACCAAGCTCAACAAGGAAAGGTGCGAGCCCTAAATGAAAGGGGTGATGCAGTGAATGCATGCAAGCTACAATGCAATATTTACAATATGCACTGGAATGGATGTTTACGATGGAAATGCATGACATATGCAATATTTACAATGATATGCATGACATATGCAATATTTACAATGAATGCATGACATATGCAATATACAATGATGCATGACATATGCACTATTTACAATGAATGCATGACATATGCACTATTTACAATGATGCATGACATATGCATGTGCTGTGCACACCAATGCACCGAAGGTCTTGCACCTTCCAAGGATTTAAGGTCTCCTAGACCGTGCGTGTTTAAGGTCTCGCCAGACCGGAATGCAACAATTATGCAACATTTTTAGCAAATGCTATGCAAGCAAGTAAGCATGAACCAAACTACATCTCCTGCAGAAAGGATGGAAAAGAATCAAGCGATTCTCACAACGTCCCGCGCGGAGAAGGCGAAAAGCGACTACCGAGGATACCCGGAGTCTCAAACACAACATCTCTCAGTGTATCGTACACAAGAGAGGAAAGAGAAAAGCAAAGAGAAACCTCTCAGCGTAGTACACGCGAGAGAGGAAAGAGAAAAGCCTCTCAGCGTAGTACACGCGAGAGAGGAAAGAGAAAAGCAAAAAGAAACCTCTCAGTGTAGTACACGCGAGAGAGGAAAGAGAAAAGCCTCTCAGCGTAGTACACGCGAGAGAGGAAAGAGAAAAGCAAAAAGAAACCTCTCAGCGTAGTACACGCGAGAGAGGAAGGAGAAAAGCCTCTCAGCGTAGTACACGCGAGAGAGGAAAGAGAAAAGCAAAAAGAAACCTCTCAGCGTAGTACACGCGAGAGAGGAAAGAACAACAGCGCAAGTAAAAAGGCGCACAATAATGTGGGCGAAACATGCGCGACAACGCAAGTGAAATGAGTGCATAACAATGCAACTGGGATGTGCATAACAATGCAACGAATGAGCATAACAATGCTAGATAGAGGTGCATAACAATGCAAGTGTGATGTGCATCACGACGTGATGCGACGCATCAGATAGTATGATGAATGCATGCAACGCACACGGGGCAACTTTTGAATCTTATAAAAGACAAAAGGATACAAAAGGATACAATCATTGCATGAATTTGAGTGCTACGCACAGAAGGCGCGGTCCGAGGTCAAAACGGAAGCCGGTTGAGCATCGGAGATACACTTTCTTGCACTTTCTCGAGCTATGAAGACCCAAAACAACTCATATTGCCTAAACAAGGCTGTGGGAACACCACCGGCCGGGCTAGGAAGCCACCGGTTGTCCACCGGCTACAAAACAATTCCATCGGCAGAATATTCTGCCGGCCGGCACAAAATGTTGCCGACCGGCAAAAAGTTGCTAGATCGGGGCAGATTCGACTTTTCACTATGTGTGTTTTAAAATAGGGTTTCTAAACCCTATTCTTCACTTCTCCTCCGCCGAAAACCATCCCTCTCTCTCTCTAGAGTCTTTTTCTCTCCTCATTTCCTCATTTCTTTGCGTTCTCGCACCTTTTCCATCGTTCGATTCGCGAAGTTCATCGCGTTTTGGATATTTTCGACCGATTGAAATTTCATTTCGGCGCTCCCTTTGCCATTTCTGCCTTTTTGGGACTTGTTCCCCTCGATTTCCTATTCATTTCCATACCTTTTTTCCATCCCGACCTTTCCGGCCATTTTCCACCCTCCCGAGGGTTGACTTTTTCTGTTGACTCTTCGTATTCCGACCCTATTTTCATCCCTCGACCATTTTTCCATTATTCTCGATATGGCCGACGACATTCCACGTGGCGGGGCTCCCTCGGATCACGAGATGGATCCCGAGGTCGAGCTCCTCCCGTTGAGCGAGCGCCCTTTCGACCCGGCGACCTACCGGCCAACGATTCACGTTCTACCACCCGACGGACTACGCCAGTTCAGGAGCTTCGACATGGCGTTGGACCCCGAGCTGCTGCTACGCGAGCCTGTCTCCTACCTATCCTCCGGCGCTTCCGAGGTAACTTTCTTTCTCTGCTTTTACTTTCCACGATGTAGAATGTTTAACTGCCGATTATCATGACTGGCTGCATTCTTTAATTGCTTAGTTTCGATACACCGATACACAGTATATTGTAATTGATTACAAACGCGTTTGCAACTGATTATCTGTTTAAGACTCACACGCGCACACACTGCACTAGCCTTGAACCACTCGAACCACGGTACACACCATATTTCGCTGCAAACACCGACACCCGATACCTATTTGAATCTGAAAATATGCACGCATGCTACATTTGCACCGAGCCACACGAACACACTGACGCATCATATGTTGTAGCTCACTGTAAGCACACCGACACCCGGTATCTGTTTGAATATGATAAACTTGCACGCATGCCAAGTTGCACTGATTTTGACTGTTTCTTCAAAACTGTACATTTTATATTGCTTCGCAATTACTTGTTTGAAAACAGGGAGACTCCCATACCATCCGCGGGTATGGGAACACTGTCGCTCGCGAGTGGTACGCTGAGCTTCCTGATGCAGTTCGCCGCATTGTAGACCAGGCTGGCTTTGGCGCCTTTTGCAGGGGGCTCTCCCGGCTCACGACATGCAGACCTCTTCTTGCCGCCCTGGTGGAGAGGTGGTGGGACACCACTGATTCGTTTCACCTGTCTGCGACCGGGGACATGACGATGACCCCTTACGATTTCTCGATGCTCACCGGCATCGAGGTAGGGGGTGATCCGATCCCCTTCGACATTGACATGGATGAGTGGACCGCGGCTCAGGTCTACTTGCTTGGCGCGGCACCGCCTCTCGCGCGTCCCGGCTTTGTCCGGTACTCCTGGTTCGAGGTGCAGTTCCGGGTCGAGCCCCTCCTTGTTGGTGCAGCTCCGATGACCCCAGAGGCCGTGGACAGATACGCACGCGGCTTCCTCATGTTCCTATTTGGGACGACCATCTTCACCGACCGGGCGAGCACAGTGCCTCTCTGCCTTCTCAGCGCACTGGTGGATGTCAGAGACATTCTGCATTATGACTGGGGTGGCGCCGCCCTGGCCACCCTTTATGGATATATGAGCTCAGCCTCCCGCGGCAGTGGACAGTTGCTCGGGGGTTACTGGCGTGCTTGGGAGGTACATTTCTTTTTTTCTGCCTTTCATTTCCGTTCTTTATTTCCTGTACTCTGCACACTGCACACACTGTAGTCTGCTTTACACTTGCTGTATACTGTACACACGGCACACACATACTCTGTTTTACACTGACTGTACACTGCTCACACTGTACACACTGCACAACACTGCTCTGCTATTTCTGCCTCCTATTCTGTATTCTGCTTTATCTGATAAATGTACTGGTATTTATCTTGCAGTTGTGGGTTTACGCCTACTTTCCTAGGCTCGCTCCTGTACCCGACGCAGAGACTCCTCTGGTCGTCCCTTTTTCGCGTCGCTTTGACGGGAGATGCACCCGGAGGCCGCGGGAGACATTCAGCTTCTTCCGCCGCTACTTCGACACCATCACCCCTGCCGAGGTATGTTTTACTTACAGTTCACTTAAGCTTCGTCTTTCCACTGTATATTTGCAATATCAGTAGGTAACACACTGTATTTCATTTTCAGATCACCTGGCGGCCTTGGGCTCCCTTGCCAGCCGTGATGCGAGATCGGTTTGCCGGTGCCGATGAGACCTCACGTTACCGGATTCTGCTCGAGGGCCCGGTCTGTCGGGCTTGGTACCTGGGTGAGCGTTTTCTACGCCAGACCCTAGGCTTACCTGAGCAGATAGTCCCGGTGCACCCTCCTGAGCACATGAGGGATACCGAGCGATTCACTGCTGAGCAGACGGCGGACTACCCCATCGGCTGGGAGGCAGACGGCTATAGAGGCGAGGGCGATTACTCGGAGTACGTCCGGACCTTCCTCATACGACCTCTGAGTGGCGGCCGCCTAGCGGAGAGAGAGAGACCAGCGGCGCCAGCGGCTGGAGTGAGAGCGGGGGCTGGAGGGGGAGCGCCGAGGAGGGCTCGAGTCCGTGGCAGGGGTGGAGTTCAGCGGGGGCGGGGGACCGGTTGGCCTGCTCTGCCCGCTTCATTGAATTTCCTAGGGCAGGGTGGGGCGACCTATCAGATCCCCTTCGCCCCTCCACTGGCTGATCACGAGTTTGTCGGTATCCCCGACTTGCCTCCGGTATGTGTTACTGCATTTTCGTACAGTCATTTCATTTCAGTTTATTTGATATTCCACAGAATACTGATGCATCTGATACTTTTGCAGGCGTCTTCTGAGTATACCCGGCAGTCATTGGAGATGAATGCCTCCATGATGGGGATGCTACAGCGGACATTCGACCTCCTAGCTCTTTACAGCATTCCGGTATGTTCTTTCTGACCACAGCCTCAAACCATACACAAACTGCTTTACATAATCTGATGCATAACACAACATCTGATAAACTGCTCACGGCATCTGATACACTGTACTCACACGTTGCATTCTGCACTGATTCACTGTTCACAGCATTCACATACTGTACTCATACACTGTATTCTGTACTGATTTACCGCTCACAGCATTCACATACTGTACTCATACACTGCATTCTGTACTGATTTACCGCTCACAGCATTCACATACTGTACTCATACACTGCATTCTGTACTGATTTACTGCTCACGGCATTCACTGATGCATTTGCCTTTCATGCCTTTTCAGCCTCCCTTCCAGATTCCTCCAGTGGGTGGTACTCCAGCTGGACCTCCTATTTCTACCCGGGATGGCAGGATACATCCCCGCACCAGAGGGGGGCGCCCTCATGTCGGGAGCAGCTCGCGGGCTCCAGTTCCAGATGGCGAGTCTGAGGCAGAGACAGAGGCGGAGGCGGGGTCGTCGGAGGAGGAGACCGGGGACAGCTCGGGCTCAGGCTCAGACGGCGATGCTCCTGGTGATGCTCCTGGGCTTCTGCCCAGGAAAAGGGCGAGGACGGACTGACAGCCCCGGAGTCATTCTTGACATTTGACACAGATTTTGCTGTTTTTCTTCTTTTTGTACTTTTCCTCTTTTTGTCAGTAGTTAGGGTACTTTGTACTGCCGCGGGCAGATTTTTGTTCCCAAAACTTTGTACTTGAAAAAGATTATATATGAAACAAACTTTTTGTCTGAAAAAGTGTTTACATTTGTGTATATTTCATACCTTGCACTGTATTGCATCATATTACACCTCAAATGTAAATGATATTGATCTGTTGTCTGAGAAATGAACACTTGTAAATTGAGCACTTGCACTATGATAATCGGATTACCAACCAACTAACAGCAAACAACTCATACAAACCACTACTCAAACTGCATAATACAGCCCGTACTCTACTGGGGATTGACCTGCATACAGCCCATAATACAGTACTCGGTTCATTCTGCACACAGCAAACCCTGAACAAACAGCCCCAATCTGACGAGACAGACCACAAAACTGCCACGGTTTGCAGTTGAAACACACTCGGATGTCCCAAATTTTCCCTCTCCTTCTCTTACTTCGCACGAATGTAGAGAACGACACGGCATTCTGAGCATGAACGATTAATCTTTGAAGAGGGGTTCTGCAACCGGGGTATCAAGCCTACCACAGAACACAGCGGGACGACTCAAACTAAGAAACAAAAGGCACACGACCTAACACAACGAGACACACTTGGGAAAGACTCAAAGCCAAAATCGAGACCGACAAATCAAAAGACACGACACACGGACATGTTTACGAAAAGACCTCAAATTTCGAGGAGCCAATTCCTCCGGGTATTATTTCCCACCCTTTCTGATTTGTGATACTCACATCACTCGGCCCTCAGGCTCGGTTTTTCTCTCAAAACCCTTTTCTCACTTCTCTCTCTGCTTACACCTCTCTATTCTTTATTCTCTCATTTTTTATCCCTCCCCAGGGTAATTAATGGATGAATAGGAAGTCGCAGGTTCACGCCCAGCACTGTTAGCTCACGGCCATTTCTCCTGGTGGATAGAGTGCCCTTCTGGCAAGTATGTTTACGGGGGAAAGACAGAAGACCTGACTCAATTGTGCCCCTAGTTCGTCACTTTGACCATTTGTTTTGTTTTCTTCCTAAAACAGTTTTGATCAAAACGAGAGTTGGATTAACACACTTATTCGATTTTTGATTTGAAAATCATGCAAGTCAGGCTGTGAGCACTGAAAATTTTCCCTTTTAGGGTCCAAACATGGTCCAATTTTGAAAAGTGAAATAGTTTTCGAGAAAATAGTCAACTTCGGTAAAAATTTTCAAAAACTATTCTTGCAAACAATCAACGCTCAACGAGCGCGAAACCTACCCTCGAGATATGCAACCTCGGATCGGAGGCAATGGAAAATTGCCCCTGGCTTAAAGGGGGGATAAGGCAACGGAAAGTTGCCCCTGGTTTGGACGGTAACTCAGGGCAACTTATGGCACTGTATGGCAACGAAAAATTGCCCCTTGTTTGGATGATGCCGCGGCATTTTGTAAGCCAGTTCTCGTTGACGACGATCGGATCCTCGGACGCGGAGGAGACAAAGACGGTTTGAATCAATATATGGACATAGTCACCTGGAAGGTGTTGGTGGTTGGACTTCAAGAGGAAGTTAATCACGTAGTTCCAGGTTGCTGCAATCGAGACATTGGATTCGGAGGAGGCAAAAGTGATCAAAACCATGACATGGACTGAGACGCTATGGAAGCGTTGGGGGCTGGACTTCAAGATGAAGTTGCCTACGTATCCCAAACATGGGAATCAAGCCTTACGTAGTTCCGGTTAAGGTACACTCGGGTATTTTAACCTTTACCGTTTAGGCTCTAACTTTTGCCAAGGTGCCCAATGCGGGTTTTCGACATTGCGAGCTATATTTTTCTTTTTCTTTTTTTCTTTTCTTTTGCATTTTCATTTTTTCTTTCTTTTCTTTTGCTATTCTCTTTTTTTTTTTTTTTTGCTCTTCTTTTTTGTATTATTTTTTTGTATTATTTTTTTGTATTTTTCTTATTTCTTTTTCCTTTGCTCTAACTTTTGCTTGGGTCGCCCTTCCGGGTTTTCGGCCCAGCGAGCCTCTCAAAGGGTAAAAGTGTAACAAGTCCATGCCAAATGGTTTTTGAAATTGAAGCCCTCTGTATTCAGGAGAGTGACTGTTGGGTTGATTTGCAGAAGAATCCATCACGGTTGCTTCACGAGCCTTGCCTGGTGGGATCTGATCTTCTTGATCTGACTTTGGTGCCTCTTGCTCGAGGGCTGCTTCAAATTGGGCCACACAGGCGTTTCATGGCACTGAATGTTTCGAACGGACTCCAAGTTTGCAACAGATAGATTGAATCTTGAGGCTGAGAGCGATCCTGGGCTGCACAATCTCAAGAGCGATTCCACATAGGTCTTCGCAAGACTGTGCAAAACATTTCGTTTTTGAAAGTTTTTTAAGAAAGCGACAAATCGCTTGCGCAGAAGATAGTGTGGAACCAGTCCGGATCGAACCAGGATCCTTCTCAGTACTCACGCCGACAAGCATGATTTCATTCATTAAAAGCTTAGCATGCCTCTCTTTTTCTCAAAATGATCAAAATTTTACAAAACCCGAGGAATTACTTCCTCTTCGTTTTCATCACCACAGTGTTCGGAAAGGGGTTTTATGAAAAGCTTAGGTCATTACAACGATGTTCAAGGCACAAGAGAGTAGGCGAAATGTACTGTCGTTCCATTCACATCCTCTGGCACAAATAGCTTAAACAGCAACAAATACTGAAACGTGGTAGCCGCAGTTGTTTCATTCAGATTCCCTGATTGTGACTGGCTCCTCAACTGAGACAGACTCAAAAGGAAAAACAAAAGGATAATTACAAAACGGCGTTCGAGGCGACAACCTTGGAGTCACCTGGTATTCTATACAAGAGGGACTGACTCATTACAACAAGACAGACCCTGTAAGCAAAAAGACTGACTCAATACGGAGAGACAGACTCAAAACAAAACAAAAGACTAACTCGACACCCAAGTCAGAATTTACAAAATTAACATTAATAGATGCCCAGAAATTGCGTGCCAAATGCCACATCCAAAATGCACCAAGCACTGCCCACAGGCGGTTCACCTTCTGATTACGTACTCTCAATATCGGTGTCCTCAAAATCCAAGAACTCTGTAGTGACTGACTTGGCCGAGGTAGGCGGGAGGATGACCTTCCCATCAATTAGATCTTGCACTTCATGACGAAGGCGGAAACAACTGTCGGTGCTGTGACCGGTCTGCTGGTGGTATGCGCAGTACTGAGCAGGGTCATGAGTAGCAGGGAGATCCTTCGGGAGAGGCCGAGGCTCCAGGGGTGTAAGATGCCCCTTTTTAGCCAAAATCAAAAGTGCCCTAGACAAAGGCATGTAAAGAGGATGGAAGACTCGGCGCCCTCGAGGCAGGTACTTCGGAGCTTGAGCACTCTTGCTAGATACACTAGCGAACGGATCGGCGGGTGCGGCTTTGGATTTCCGATCCTTCCCGGATACAAGGCTGGGAGCGGGAAGAACTGTTTTGGCTTGACGGGGCCTGTCCCGGTTCTCTGACTGACTGGAACTGCCCTCAGGCGGAGTGGGGAAAGCGTCTTCCACAGCTTTTGTCACAACTGTAGATATCTGTTGCTTGTTCATCTCCCCGGCTTTCATAGCCTCTACTGCCCACAGCAGTTGTTCGATAGGGTCGGCATCTGCCTTCATCTTGCCTTTGTCTCTGGCTTCAGCCTGATCTAGAGCTTGGTTTGATGTGTCGTTGCCATAGCTGGAGGCCATCTCCGGTTGGCTGAGTTCAATTACAATTCGTCCCAATAGAGGGGGCTCCTGGGGTATAAAGCCTCCAGCATATGGTGCGGCTGGTGGCGAAGCAGACATCCCATAGGCAAGATCCGCCACGGATCTTTGAAGATCTCCTATCATTCCCATTAGTTCAAAAGTAGTAGGCTCACGAGCCTGATATAGCTGAGGGGCCCAGACTAGGTGTGCAGCCGGTGATCTGGGTGGGTGTGGCATGTCAACAGTAGTCTCGCTGTGTAGGGTGATTCCCTGATCCAACGCGGCCGTCATGACCACGATCTCTTCTGAATTCTGCGTCATGCTCAGTCCTGCCTCAGCAAGAAGAAGACACTAGCTATTCTGGACCAACTCTCTGAATCTCTGAACTGAAACGGAAAACAAGCAGTATTTCAGCCCCAAACAGATCAAACACAGACGTAGCCGATCAACTGTACTCTACCACTGATCACTGTTCCCCAGAATCACTGTTCAAAACTGAACTGATGCCCGCAGACATAACTGATTCTCAACAACACTGATACTAGTGCCCTCGAGCCTGATGCTCAAACTTTGCAAACTGATATATGCGTTTCCTGCAGAGATACACTCTAAAAGCACATAGCAGATAAATGAGAGCCAAAACACCCCTATGTTGGGGTAGGGTTTCCCTGTCCTATTTTGTCAGGAGCTAGGGTTTCACTACGCACACAGCGGTTTCAAACAACCTACATCGGGTAAGCAACCTGTCCTAGTTTGGAATGGTCACTATGGATTTCGATATGCACTAGGTCGAATGGTCAAAGAGGGTGCCCCGGTAAAACTGGGGTTTGTGTTCCCATACTGGCAGAGCCCGTAACCGGTCAGCCTTATGGACATGCCTTGACAAGACAAGCCTCCGGCAAACCGCTCAGGAATAGCAGATGACCAACACGGTGTCCTAGGCGCACCAATGCACATGCAATGCAAAGAGACACATAAATGAAATCAAAACAGGATATCACGAGTTCGAGTCAAGCTCTCTAACTCCCCAGCAGAGTCGCCAGAAACTGTAGACGCGCCCGCGGGGGAACCTCGCTACAGTTCGGACTCCCTTTTTTGTTTGTTGCGGTTCTTAATCTGAACCAAAGAGTCCAACTCTGGCAAATCGTTTTGAGAAAAACAGATTTTGAAAAGAAGTGCCAAACATGGACTGCTTTGCCAGATACAGAGTCACCACCTAAATATTTTTTAATGGGGGAATTTAGGAAACCCTGACTCGGTGCCAAAGGCCACGTGTCCGTCATCACCAAAGTTGCCTCGGCTCGGGAACTTGGGTACGATTGGGGAAGGTCAGCTATGAGCACCCCCTCTCGCCCGGTCCGAAGACCGGCCTCTACTAACCATGATATCCTATTTTGAAAACTTTATGTGTTCTTATTCCGGTTATTAGCCTAGAATTACTATGTTATGCGCACAGCAAACAAGTATAGACCAAATCACCTAAATTGGAATAAAACATTACATGTTTGTTTTGAAAATGGTTTGCTACTCGCAAGTGGACTAAAATGCAGGTTTTGCCACCCTCAAGTGGGCTTTAGAAAATACGGTTTCGCCACTATCTAGTGGGCTTAAAACTTACAGTTTTAATGCATTATTCCAATTCAAGTAATTCAACCTCCATCCACAGGCATTCAAGCAGTTATATCACATAAGCAGCTAGCCTCATGGTAATCATGCTATTATGACAACATTCACACGCATGTGATATGCTAAAGCATAAAAAGCTCACCTAGTACTCCAAGCCAAAACAGAAACTAGTTAATAATCACATGCATGATCCTAGTTCATATTAAGTGGCTAATGCATCACAGGCAAAATGCAGCTATAATAGGCTCGGCTATCCTAAACATGGCATATGAAATGCGATAGTTACCACGTATTCAATTTGGAATTGAAATACAAATGCAGTTAGCATGATGTACCGAGCCCGGTGCATGTAAGACGAATGTATGGATGCACGCATGCATTGCATAAGGTATGCTAATTTTAAATATGCCCTAATCTACCATCATAAGTAGGTAAATAAAAGGGAAGAAAGAAGTGGGGGTTGGAAGACATACACACCACTCACACACACTTATTACAGATTTGCCCTCGCCCGGAGGGACCAAAAGAATATACAGATAATTAACTACGCAAGCTAATTAAATATTACAGATTTCCTAATTAGTTAACAAACTAATTAGACTAGGAAAACAGTAAACTGCCTCGGGAGGAGAGCCAAATGCAGCGCATGCTCGGGATTTGCTCGGAATCGTACTACCATGTATAGTCTGCCTCTGTTTTCCCTGCTTTGCTCCTCTGAAAACTGCCAAAGTCTCAAGGATGCCTCTCTGGACACTGGAGAATCCCACCGACTGGAGGAAATGACCACCGGCTGCTATATGTGGTCATCGGCACAAAGTATATCCACCGGCCATCCATTGACTGCCGGTCGGCACTAAATACTGCCGGCCGGCAATAAGTTCCTGCAGGACCTGCAACTCACAGCAGCAGAGGGCAAAACTTGCATGGCAGCTCAATTCAAGCAATGTGTGCACCAAACACATTCCTTATCATGTTTGTGACTCAAAGGAGGATGTGCCTCGATTCTCGGGCCACCAATCACACATTTCCATGCATGATGGCCCAAAGAATCAAGTGTGCAATTTTCATGTCAAATGAAATGCAAACTAAACAATCAAAGAGCCCAATCCCCATCACCAAATCAAGGGACAAGGCATGCATGCAAGATGCGTTGCAACCTAATCATGTTAGCTAGGGATGCAACATGAGCAATGCAATATAAGGATGCTAGTATGTAAATTACTCATACAAGACAAGCACGCAAACTAAGCAAAGGGGTGGACTTAGACATGACTTAGGCAGCTCCAAGTAGGCCTAAAATCAGTAGCCAAAATGCTAAAATATGAGGGCCAAACACATATACACACATGCACATGCTAAGGTACCAACTTAAGCATTGAACAAACAACCTTTAAGCACACTTAAAAGAAGTTAAACATGGACGATTAGCACGCAATATAAGCTCTAAAAATCATGTTAGGATATGGTGCCAAACCAACCCAAATGAGACAAGTATAAGCATGCAAGTATGGCCCAAGTGCTCAAGGCTAGTCAAAGGGCATCGAACTACACTGGACAAGACTTAACATGGCAAGAATTAAGCAACTAAAATCAGAGTTTTAGCACACAAAATCAAGCCCAAAGGGCCACTTAGATGGCATCTAAATGGTTTGAATTCGAAGGCATGCATAATGGTCAAAACATAAGGCATACAACACATGCTCTCAAAGCAATAAAGAGGCAACTAAGGCAAACATATGAGCATGCCAAAGGGACTGAAATTACATGTTGGGTGGTTCCAAACCACCAAAATGATGCAAGTAACACATGCTACACATTCACATACTTGAGGCATACAAGCCCAACAAGCCACAAGTGCAAAGGAGCTATACTAAGCATGTCAAAATCGATCCAAACAACTATGGACAGACCTAAAACATGGCAAAATAAGCACAAAACATTCACAAGTCTAAGCCTAAAACATGCTCAAACAAAGGCTAACAACCTAAGGCATGTTAAGGGATCAAGGAGGCATTGCATGGCAACTATACTAAACATGTATGGAGTACCAAAACCAACTTAATAAAAAGTTATAACATGGCAATATAAGCATAAAATACAGCCATGGTATGCTCAACACACACTTGAACAAAGACTTCCTTAAGAGACCAAAAATGGTCCCCTTCAAGGACAATAAGGAGAGGGGGTGACCCTCCCCTTTTGGAGACTTCAAGGCACCATCTCCACCACTGAAATCCCTCAAGATTTCAGTGGTGAAGAGGCCCAAACACCAAAGTCTCGAAACTTGCACAAAATGGCACAAAACAAAGGCCTTTCAAGGCCTAAGGGTGGTCAAACACACCCAAACCACAAAACACTCTTAATAAACTATCAAGAGGGCCTAAAAATAGAACTTTTTTGTATTATACACTAAGCAAAAAACAGCTCTAAGATGGGTAGAAATAGGATGCAAAAATGGGGAATAAAAGGCTAGTTTCTTACCCTTGTTGACCACCTTCACAAATGTGGATGTTGTTGCCTCCTTGAGCTCAAATCCAACCAAAGGCCTCAAGAACAAGCTCTGGTCCTTGAAGAAACCAAGAAAAAGTGAAAGACTAGGTGTTTGTGTGCAATAGTAAGACACAAAGCACCTAGAACACACACAAGGGAGATATAGAGATAGGATATGAATGAAACTCAAACCCTAAAACCAGAGCTTGCTCTGAGTTGTTTTTTTTACTAAAAGGCCAGCCCTCAAGCCAAGGGGGAAGGGCTCCTCTTATAGAGGAGCCAAACTTGTAATGCTTACAAGTTAAGCAACCAAGAGAGGCATCCCTCCATACACGTGTATGGAGGGGGAGCCAATGCCAGACAGCTGTAATAAAATATCTGAAAAAGCAGCTGAACAGTAATCGGCTAGCCAAAAATGTCATTTTGACAAAAATGACTGCCGACCGGCAACAAAGAGTGCCGACCGGCAACATATATTGCCGGTGGCAAGAAAAACCAGCCGGTGGCCTCTAGCTAGTGCCGGTGGTGTGTGGGGATGCCTCAAAAGGCATTCCCTGCCCTTCCAAGGCAAACCACAAATGTTTGGTGCAAAACCAGACACAAAACAATCGAGTTCGGAGATCCTGAGACAAGGCGCGTAGCCGAGAACTTCGGGAACTCCGAACAAACACAAACATGGATAATCACCGAGTGTTCAGACGGTGACGTCCGAGTCTTGAGGACGGTCAAAAATGGGGTGTCTACAGTTGGTACTGTTGGACTTAGAATTAAATTTTTTATCTACGGTAAAATTTTCAAAATTTTATGAAAATAAAAATAATTTTCCTGAAATAATAGTTCATTATTTCTGTTTTAAAATGCTTCTGGGGTTGTATGACTAAGTTTCTGAGGCTGAAATTTTTACAGTAAACTACTGTAATGGTTTACTTTTTACTGGTATGATTGTTGCATTTTCTCAGATTCTGAAATATTTATTTTTGATTTTATGTGTATTTATTAATTATTTAAAATTCTAGAAAATACCATAAAATTCCAAAAAAAAAATTCAGAAGTAATATACTTTCTGTTATGGCATAATCTGAACATTAAACACAGTATATTGTTATTTTTTGCCTAGAGTTTCTAATATGTTGTGATTAGAATAGCATGATTAATTGCTTTTTATTTAAATTCCATTATTAATTGTAACATGGCATGAGTTGATTGTGAATCTACATTAAGATGCTTTTGTATGGAATTAGAATATTTTATCATGCTTTAGACATGCCATAGTCAGTGGGAGGTTGTTCGGTTGAGAGATATCTTTGTAGATTTACTCCCGAAAACTAATATTTTTGCGCATGAATTAAATTAAATTATGGATAATTGTCACTTGTGGCACAAGAGATGATTAAGATTATAGCGGATTTTCGATTTTGCGACTTGTGTAATATTGTCACTATTTAATCTAGATTTTTGTGGCAAAATTATATTATACTAATCAAATTAATCCCAATGCGAATTTCTCTCTAAATTGACTTAGCTTATGGAAGTTAATTTGGTTGACCTAGACTTAGTAGAGATGTTCAAATGTGAACAATGCAATCATATTCTTTAGATGAGCAAAAGTCTTGGAGACTTTAGGTCAGACCTTAATTGAGCCAAAGTAAGGAAACATGACTCAAAGTCGCCGTGGTTTTGTTTCCTTGTTTGGCACAATAAAAACTGATGTGTGCGCTATGGTTAGTGACATGCTACGTAGTTTTAATTGGCAAGTTTTAGAGTTGTGAAATTAGTAAGCCCTCAATAGATCTGTATATGATCTTGACTATTGAGCTGTGCAAATTGATTTTGTAATTTGACTTGTAATAATGTTGCATCATTGGATAAAGTAACATTCAAGAGTCACGTCATCAAAAAAATGAAAGCTTAAATGAATTAGTCATTAAGTGTAAGACGAGTAGCCAGTATGAGAAGTGTTTTGCTCTCTACCCAACTCTTGGGAGTGGATGGAGCAAAATTTCATGCAGTATAATAGTGTGCATTAAAGTATCACTTGAAGTTAAAAGATTAGTGCTTAGTAGCAACAAAAAAATCTATTAACACTAAGTAAAAAGATTAGCACCAAGTGGCTGCAAAATCTATTAGCATTGCCAACTTGTGTAAGTCTGGACACTTACTATTTCCACACTTGAGTATGAGACATGAGGAGATGCTTCTTTATATGATTCCTTAGCTAGACTGACGCTTTTGAATAACGTTTACTACTAAGCGCAAACGTTGCAGCATAGTAATGAAAAGGTCAAGGCCGACAAGGTTGTTATGACTCTAAGAATTTGACGCATCGCTTGTGAGAGCATTGTGTTGAATTAGACTCTTTAGCCTAATTCGCGCTTAAGTTACTTCAGGAACTGTCATAGATTGATAGCTTATTCTCTCCTTCTTGTGGATAGTAGAATTAATCGCAAGTAACTATGAAACGAGAAACAAAGATGGCAAAAGGAGTATCATCATCTTTCAACTAGATGCAGTAAAGTGTATGGAGAATAAAATTGACTTGAAAGTGCAGGGGATTAGCACTTACTAGTTAAATTTGTGACTTAGGCGCACTTGATATCTCTATGACATCCTTTTATGATCTAGTGAACATGAATTAGTCATGAGTCATTACCTAGTTCGGCCTAAACCTTTAAAACTTGTCTTCAAGAACTCGCACATTATGATGATTGGAATTAGTTTATGACATTGGTCATGAACCGATGGCTTATTAGACGTAATCAAATTAATGAGAACATGACATGGATGGTTTGAGTAGGCCCTCTCGAGTCCACTCGCTTATGACATCATGCTCTCATGTGAATGTGTAACTTTGTTCGCAATGGTTGCACACAAGTAAGTAGGAAAGCTGCAGAAGGGCATTTGTATTGGCGCATTTAGTCCACTATGATATTTGTGACTGGATATGTGTAAGGGTATGATAGCTAGCCTCAATCTCGACACATTTATAGATTACGATACGCATCTGAGTCAAGACTATTTGATCTCTCATAAGTCAAAGGTTTTGAGATAATTTTTAACATTGCACATATGAGGTCGAGATCAATCAGATAACAGCTTTCATGATTTTAGTTTTAACCAAGGTGGCGGGTATCTATTTGAGTTATTTTAGAAAGCTCTATGAAGAGAAATGGATGCTTAGAAAATTGATTATTCCTAGTACTCAGCAACACAATGGTGTAATAGAGATAAGGAATTAAGTATTGTTAACGTTAGGTGGATGATGGCGCAAAATGTTTCCCAATTGGGAATTGCACTTTAGTTTGTTGCCTATATCCCTAACTAAGTGCCCTTCATATCAGATTTTACACTCCATTTGAGTAATGGGTTAGCGGAGAGCTATCTATGGGCGATCTATAACCGTTAAGCAACTTATCTTTATTTTACTTCTCATAAGGTTGCGAAGTTAAGACCTAGGGTTCTATGGCGCATTATTGTATGCTGTCTTATAAACACTTAGGGTCATGTGGTGCATTATTGTATGCTGTCATGTAAACCCTCCTGGTCATGTGCATATAGGTAAGCAGCTTTATGGCAGTATAACTAAGTCACATAAAGTTTTCTTAGTAAAGGTGACGTGAATAGAGTTTTGGAACTCTATAAGATAGAGAATTCTAAGTATAGCGCATTATGTAGCCTAGTTGAGAATGGAAAGAAATTTCCAATATCCTAGGGACAGTAGGAACGATGTGCCTACTAGTGGATTACTCCATTAGAGAAGAATACTCTACATTTTTTGTTGCGTGGTAGCGAATGTGAAAATTTTCCACGTCATTACTGGGTGATTGAGAAGGAAACATTCATGATTGCTTCGCAAGATGATAAAGAGCCTAAGATAATGCCAAAGGCTCTAATCCCCTATTTTTAGAAAGTGGATCAATGTTACATAGTTTAAGACAAAGTCTTTGAGGATTAACCATTTCTATAATTTGGTTGACTTTCCATTATGACGCGAAATTGTTCTAAAGTTATGCGCAATTTGGATAGTCATTGTTGAGGCATAAGGCTTGCTAGATACTGAAAAGTCGCACCATTGAGAAAGGTGTAGACCATGAGAAGACTTCCTCCTAGGAAGTGAGGTTACTTCGATTTAGGCTATGATTGATATGAGTTCGGAACTTTGATTTGTGGATGTTGTGACCCAACTGCTCATTGGAGAATTGGATAAGTAGATCCGTAGGGATTTACCTTCTACTTTTATGGTGAAAAGTTAGGAGCGCAAAAAGGTTACTAGTTTCAATAAATCTTTTACAGCCAAAAACAGTTATCCAAATAGTGGTTCTTAGATTTCGTCAAGCCATGATAGGCCAACGATGATCGATGAAGACCACTGAGGCATGATCAATGGTCCAAAAGAAGTTTTTCCTTACTTAGTCATTATGAGCCAGGAATTTACAAGGTTGTCGCCACCTAGGGTAGGCAGTCCTCTGTTTTAGATATGATGGACATGGGTTATGTAATTTATATGCTCGGATGTACGATCCTTAGGGATTGTTTTGGGAGAATTCCCGGTTTGTCTTTGATGACTTACATAAGGAATATCCTAGAATGATTCTAGATGCAAAAATTGTAAACCCATTGACTTACCTATCGGTAAAAGCTAGAGCCTTACCTATTGAGTGAATCCTCAGATTGTTTTTGGGAGAAACAGATGACCTATATTCCTTGATCTTTTTTGCTATGGGAGCCTGAAGTATGCTATGTGGGCGTATTCGACATGATGAGTGTTATCTTTGGTAAATGGTCAACTAAGTAGTTTAGACATTGACCTTGCTCATTAAACTGTGGATAGAATGCTTTACTAGTAGTATATAAATTTGCCCCTTGTAAGATTCAATGCGCTAGTTGGGCGCATCTTGAATGAGCGCAAATTGGTCACCAAAATATCTTTAGAGAGGTAATTGCGCAAGAGGTAGTGATCTTGAACCACTTCATGTGAGGCGCACATGGTGGATTCCATTGTATATGCTTATCGCAAGAGGTGCTGATAAGGCTTAAGCTTGGAATCTAGAATTGTGCAGACTGTGGTCGTGTTCTTTTTAAATCGATCACTTATTTGTTATGAGATGATGGGATGTTGACACTATTATGGTTTGTGTCATAATGATTGGCAAATGATGATGTCAGCAGGCAAGATTAGCTCACTCACATGAGCAATCGCCCTTAACGCTTGGGAGCGAGCAAGGATGAGACTAGTGGTTTATTTTTATTTGGAGCCAAGAGAGGCTTAAATTATCCACTATGTATGTCACCTTAGTTACAACCAAGATGAGGTTGTATTAAGGACCAAACATGGATGTTAATACCCACTTTCCATATTGTGCCTGTTATGATAAGCCAGATGCGAGATCTCATTTGGCACCTGGAAGACGAGCAAATAGCGAATTCGAGTTAGGCGCCAGAAAGCGACTAGACTAAGATCTGTACGGTGTATTGAGTATGACGTCACTCTTTGGAAGAGTTACTCTACCGTAGCATGTATTCATACTATATGTGCTTGGTGACCGAGAGGGACATCACTGGGAAAGCGGTCAATCCTAAACTAAATGGCATGAGGGCAAAAGGAAGATCATCTAGTATTACACCACTGTTGTATATTCACTGCTGGCAACTCACATCACTCTATATGAGAGGCGGATTGAGTGTGTACATATTGCAAGAATTGAGAAGGTCAAACATGCTCTTTTGAGTGATTAGAGATGTTTTTTGGACCAGTGTAATTAGATGGGTCTGGGGTATATGAGACACTATTTTTATTTTCGGGTTGATGTCTCTATGCTGGCTCATTTTTGAGTTCTAGTATAAAGCTCCCACATACAGGTGTTTCTCAACAGTCACACGGTTCATTAGCTAGTATGAGATTGTTAAATATTGGGGAGATTGAGATTGAGATATGGCAGTGTCATGCCAACTCATGTGCAATTGGGAGATGTTGGAAATTAGGCCGGGTATTGGACCCGAATTTGGGCGCCCATGTGGCATGACCCATGGCCCATTCAAATTACCCATGTAATTTGAATTTGATTTCCTGATTATCCTATTTGTTAGGATAACCCCCCTCTATCTATCTACATATATCTGATCCTTAGGAGATATGGATAGATAGATATATATATGATTATATATCTGATTATATATTTGAATATATAGAACATCAGATACGTTATGTATTTTTTACCCATAGCTTTTTTTCAGACTCTCTCTCTAACTCTCTCCCATATGAAAATTGATCAAGCCTTTGCACTGTGAATAGAGTGGGTGATACTCATACTGTGGTATCACTTCATTGTTGGGTGTTCATAGTTCGTGGTTGTCAAGCACGTGATTTACCCACAAGGTATGGTTTGAATCTTTTTACCCGCTATGTTATCTGAATCCTACAAGAAGAAACAGAAAATATAAATAACTTGGACAATTTGGTCAATGAAACCCACATCTTTTGTTTCATTCTCTAGCTCCATCACCTCAATGCCTATAATTTAAGCAAAAATAAGAAAGCCCCTCTCAAATTCAAAGACGTAACACAAACACTAACTACCTTCGCTAGTACATCAGCAAGTTAAGAAACTATAAAGTTTTTTATATTCGGTAGAAGGCAGGCTGAAACTCTGGCCCAACCAAGTGCAACTAAGGATTGAAAGAGTTCACAATGTGATCTTATAGGGCCTTAAACCTCAGAGAATAGCTATGAATGTCCATTACAATTATTTAAACACTATTGATTTTGCATTAAACTCATATAATTTCACAAGTGACCTAAAGAAAAACACTAAAACAAACAATATTACAGACTAGTGGTCTCAAAATTAGAAATGGTTCTCAAATGGACCAATTAAAAAACATAGAATATTTTATGATACTAATACCAAATTTACAGATGGTTTTCATCTAATCCTATGACTGCAAAAGGGGAATACTATAGTCAACAAAAACCTAAAAGCACCATGGACCAAAAGCACTATATCATGCAAAAACATAGTAACAAATGAGAAAATGAGAAACATAAACAGATGTCCCTATACAAGCTATAGAAAATGAAAAAACTTCAGATCAATAATTTACAAAGTTGGAAGCCAGTGTCAGCTCTCTCAAATCACAAGTTAAGCCCACATATCATGCACATCACAAATAATGCAATAATAATGCCAATTCCCATGTTAACTTAAAGTTTTTTAAAAAAAATATTAAATTAGTGCCCTAATACATTTAGCATAGGGGCACATGTTTGCTCTTGTTTTTTGGCTTCACTTCTAGATTCCTCTATTATTTCTTCCAAACTTGTCACAATATGGATGATTTTTGCATTATGAAAAAGTTAAGATCATGGCAAAAGCAAGAAAAATAAAGCACTAACATGTGTCTACTTTAACAAGAAAATAAACTTACATAATCAATTCTCAACAAATGAGAAAGAAGCAAAAGACACATGTACACAAACACAAACATGTCAAGAGCTACTTTATATATATATATATATATATATAGAGAGAGAGAGAGAGAGAGAGAGAGAGAGAGAGGAACAAAATAAAAAATGGTAAATTATACTTACAAGGGCAAAGAAATAATTGGAATAGGGACACATTAGTTTCCTAAATTTCTGTATGCCATATCAAGATTTAATTCATTGTTTAAATTAGTTTGCTCCATGGAAAGATTGAGTGTAGTTGAGGCTTCTAGTTTGAATATGGTTGTAAGCTCCTCCAAAATTGTTCAATAAATTTGTTGAATTAGACCATAGATAGAAGGACGTTCCTAAAATCATTTACAATTGACATAAAAAATAAATAAATTCAAAACTATCAAACCCATGAATTGCAAGACTTCACAAGTTTAAGTTCTCAATACTTAACAGTGAAAATGTGAATCGAAGCTAGAAATAATAAGGAATCATAATTTACAACTAACACTTAACTGGAAGTTGGTTGCTAAAGATCTTTGATTCATATAATGTTTTAAAATATGAACAATTCAATAAACCGTACAATAGATAGTATTAAAACTATGCTATTAAAATTGTGTATTCTATCCCTTGTTTAGATTGATTTAAGATTATGATGAGAGATTCACAAAATTTTATTAATTTTGTAATTTAACTAATTAGTCCAACTTTTACCTTCTTTTTTTTTTTTTTTATCAACAAAAAAATTTTATTAACGTTTATTTCCTTAGTCTAAAAATCAGGCCAACATTTACCTTCTTTTTTATATCTCCCCAACAAAAAACTAATTAGTCTAGAAATCGATTGAGAAAGGGATAGATGTTATTGTTGCAAATGGAAAGGTTTTGGGTTTACGGAACCATAGAGGGGTTGAAGTTAGGATGAAGGTTTAGGGTTTAGGAAAAATCGCTGAAGTGAAGAGAGAGAGAGAGAGAGAGAGCTCCATACCTGATATCTGGTTGGAGAGAATGCCTTATTATCTTCTTGCTGGAAATCAAGGGTAGTGCAGAGATTTAACAATGGAACCCAACAGAGGTTGGTAGTTGTTGCTGGAAATCAAGGGTTACACAGTGAACCTTACACAAATTGCAAGAGCAGCAGAGGAATAAAAGAAGAGAAATGCTATGTATCCTAAATATTCTACCAAATATTCTACCAAACCTCTCACATAGGGTGGGACTCACATAAATCCACATGTGTGTGGGTCTCACACCCATGTGACAGGTTTGATAGAATATTTGGTAGAATATTTTGGGTTCTTAGCATAACTCATAGAAGAAAATGGAGAGAAGAAAAAGAGAGTGGCTGAGAGAAGACAGAGAGAGAGTCGAAAGGGTTAACCGGTTGCCCCGGTTTCCATTTTCCACAATTAAACAATTCAATGGTCCTGATCATTTGTTTCTAGTCCAAGGGTTAATAGGTTGATATGGTGTGCAACCTTAAAGGGTTGCACACTTAAGCTAAACCCTAAAATTATACTAATTTATGATATCGTGCATATGGTATGCGCCCCAAGAGGGTTGGGTGCACATGATAGAGTTTTCCATGATTTACTAATAAGGTACTTGAGCGTTGACCATAAATAATAAAAAATTGACAAAATTTATTTTACCTTCTTATGGTTGGGCCGGATCAATTTACCCTCATATGGTTCAAATATAATTAGACAACTCCCATGTAATTTTAGACCAAAATACGACTATTAACTACATATATAAAATGACTATAATACCCTCAAGTGGGTACTTTTTATTATTATTATTTTCTTTCTATATCTTCTCTTATACACAGTTTATAATTCCTAACATTAATTCAATTAAATCACATTTAAACATAAATTCTTAATTGTTTATTGTAATTCCTAACTTCTTAATAAAATCATATTGTAGATCACAATTACTTATAAATACTTAATTATTTATTGTGATTCTTCACATCTTAATCTAATTTTAATTTGGTTATATTTTAGATCAATTCTTAAGTATATTTTTATTTAATGTAACTTTAAGTATGAAGAAGATGAGGATAACATTATTTTTTTATTGTATTTATTTTATTTTATTTTATTTTATTTTATTTTATTTTTTTAGAAAACCAACTGGTGTGTGTACACTACAAGAAAAATCACAATTGGCGACCAAAAAATCAAAAATCGTCGCTGAAAGTCACACAAATGGCGACTAAAACAGTTTTGGTCGCCGAACATAGCACTTTTCGCGACTAAAATATTTTAGTCGCCAAACATAAGGGTTTTCGCGACTAAAAGGCGATTTAGTCGCCGATGATAGGGTTTTTAGCGACTAAAGTTTGTTTAGTAGCCAAAAGTTGCAGTTTTTGGCGACTAAATTAATTTAGTAGCCAAACGTTCTGGTTTTGGCGACTAAAAAACATTTTTGTCGCCGATTACAGGTCTTTTGCCGACTATAAACTTTTTTGTCGCTGAAAACTCTCATTTGCCGACTAAAACTGAGTTTAGTAGCCAAAAGGGGACCTTTTTGGCGACTAAAACTCAGTTTAGTCGCCAAAACTGCTTCATTTGTACACCGAGCTTTATTTTTAGCGACAAACAAATTAATTAGTAGCCGAAAATTAGTAAATTGGCGACTAAAAATTCATTTTAGTAGCCAAAAGGGGAGTTTTTGGCGACTAAAAAAAGGTTTTGTCGCCAAAAATGATGTAAAATTTTTTTTAATAAATAATAATATTATTTACATAATTTATATTGAATATATAAAATTGTATTTATATACATAATTTTGTATTAATACTAGTAAAAGTAGTATATAAATAATATTAGTTGCAACTACATTCATGAGATGGCTCAGTGGCGTGGTGGGGTTGCGCGTGTGGTTAAGGTCAAGGTGCTCCTGTTGCTGGAGGTCCCAGGTTCGAAGCCTGGGAGGTCCTGAGGCACAAGGAAAAAAATTTTTTTTTTTTCAAAAATGCTTTTGGCGACTAAACAATTTGGTCGCCAAAAGATTGAGCATTGCCGACGAAAAAAACGGTCGCCAATTGTATAAATAATAAATTAATTAATTCAGTATTGGCGACGAATAGTTTAGTCGCCAAAGGTAAAATTCCAAAACTGAAATTGACTATTGGCGACTAATGGTTTAGTCGCTGAAGAGTGACCTTTCGCGACTAACAGATTTTTAGTCGCCAAAGCCATCCGCGACCATGTGTTGGCGACAAAATGGGCGACTAAAAGTTTTAGTCGGGGGAAGTGGATTTTCGACCTTTGGCGACTAAAATTCGGCCTTTGGCGACTAAAAATTTAGTCGCCAAAGGTGTTTTTTTTTGTAGTGGTAATTCATTTTTCGTTAATTTAGATAGAAAAAAGCCAATGGTACGGTTTAGTCTAAAATCACATGGTGACTTTCTAACAATAATTAAATCAAAGGGAGGGTTTCGGCCTAAATCCACGATGGGTAAAATGAATTTTTAACTTGATTTCAAGTCGAAACCATAACTATAAAATTATGTATTGAATTGTGAAATACAGTCCACCTATTTTAAGAAGCAGGATCAAATTATATATGAAAAAAAAATCAAATCAAATTGTACAATTATATCTTAATCAAATCGGTTTACAAATTTTTTGATTTTTTTCTCAACCATATTCTTTATGATGAATATTATATAATATAATCAAATACATTTGAGGTTTGATTCAAAAGACTTTCCATTACCTTCAATGCTTACAGGTTTTTCTATAATAATTCAAAAGTTCCTCTACCTTCTATTTCTATAATAATAATTCTATAATACCCACAATCTTTTCATAATAATTCTATTCTACCATAATGGAAACAATTTCAAATCTTTCCTTATTTCTTTCCACACACCCCCCTCTATCTCTTTCGAAACTTCCCAAGCAACCCATTCTAACATATATATTTTTTGTAATTTTAAAAGTATTACAAAAAAATCTATTGGCTAACTTATCATATTAGTTATTCAAAATAAATTATTATTACTAACTATACCATAATAGAAATAATTTCAAATATTTCCTTGTATATTATATTATTATAATATAAAAGTATTACTTATATATATATATATATATCTTACATATACAATATAAATACCGACATAGATAATGTAATATATATACAAATAGATATCTTACATACACATTATTATAATATATTTCCAATCTATACATATATAGATACGTATTGTATGTCATATATTAGTTAATATCACAAATAAATAAATAAAAGTTCACCTTTGAGCCATAAGAAGGTATGAAAATTTTGTCATGATTCTATATTATTCTTGAATTTATATCTCTCAAAATCTTAACCAATCTATCTATCTGTATAATAACCCTCATTTTGCCTCAGTCATATTCATAAGAATTTACATGATTTTGGTTTGATAAGCTTGCATCGTATGGGCTTTGATATTTTATCAAAGTGTGGGATCCTGTATTGCTTTGATGCTATTATGCTATTGGTCCGGTGACTTCGGGGGCGACTACCCTAAAGTTTTTCACCGTGTAGAATCCATTTTTAGAGTCCAATTTTTCAAATTCTGAGCCGCATATTGAGATCAATACATCGGCCAATCGGGAATATTAAATGCAAAATCAACGGACAAATCATATCCGATGGGCATGCAATTTCACCAGCAGGCTCTTAGAGCTAGGCCATCAACCACCACCTGGGGCAGGACCCACAACTTGAACTTCTTCATCATTTGTCATCTTCAAATTAAATAAATAAATAATAAAAAGAAAATCAAACAAAAAATAATAATAATAATAATAATAATAAAATAACCCAGCAATAACTCAAGTATATTTACAATTATTAATTCATTTATCTCTTCTGTAACAATCTCATGATTTAATTCTCAGAAGTGCAGCCATTTTTGCTCAACTCTCCCTACTCGGCAACATTATTCGGTAACATGGCTTATTCGGCTAACTCTCCCTACTTGGCAACATTATTCATGGCTTATTTAGCTAACATTCCTTACTCGGTAACATTATCCCCACCATTATTCGGCAAGATAGCTCGGCCATGTTTCTTATTCGGCAACACTTGAAATTATTATCACATGCAAATCATTCGGCTACCAACTTGAATCCACACAATTCTGCTTTCCAAAATTCTGTGGCGATAACGTCATCATCAAGCTCAACGGCAATGCTAATCACGGATGGCACACGTATCGTATATCGAATGCATACACAATCTTGCTCGGCACTACTATCTCGGCGTAACACTAGCATCTCAGCTTACCGAAACCTACATCTGAAAATACTAGTAGATTCGTGTCAACTCAAGGAGTCCAAACCCAACAATCCGAGGAGCCAAGAACGAACCACAATTCATCGGTAGTTGCGAAACGGACCAAATTTTCAAAAAAACTAAAATTTTCAAAGTTGTCGAAATCAAGTTTTGATCATCCCAATGTGAAGTACTCATCAAGACGAATCCAACGCAACTAACCGCGTCAAAATCGGTGCCAAAACGAAGTCGTAGGGCCGATCAAAGTTTGCCTAGAAAATGAATTCTTTCGCTCGAGAAGACAACCCAGCAAGCAATGAAAAAATAATCTTGTGCTTCACGGTTGCATTACACCCTATTGATCTGAGCCGTTAGATCCATTTTAGCTATAATTACGCCATCAGGACTCTGATCACAGCGATCCAATAGTCCTTTCTAGCTATTTGATGCATTCCGGGTCCATCCGTACAGTCAGAATTTGCAAATTCAACTCACCAAAAAAAAAAAAAAAAAAACCCACAATTTGCAAATTTTATTCAAAAATTAAGCACAATGGCTCACTTCGCATATCACCAAGCACCCTACTTTGTCTCAACTTCATTCCGATATCGCCATAGCACCGAATAGGGGCACGGAATCTATTTCACATTGTTATCGGCCTACTTGGCAATTTTGGCCCAAGTCAATTTTATTCCTTCCGAATAACAAATCTTATTCAAAAGCAATGGGGCAAATATACGTTGGACAAGAAACTCAACTTCAATAAATTGGCAACCATTGTCAACCAAGTTCTTAGCAAATCCAACTCTGAAGGGATGCCGACACACCGCAAAGCTAAGAAAAATCGCCGACCAAAAAGATCAGTACGATCACCGACCCAAGTGTGGCCGACCAACTTTTCGGCAAAATCCCATTATATATGAAACGAACACCGATGTTTTGACACTAGTTACTCAGCAGTGCATCAACTTTACTCGGCAAGATTATTCAACACCATTATTAATTCAACATTATTCATGATCATTATTCGGCCGTGCATCAACTTTATTCGACTAAACAACATTATTTGTCAACTTTATGCAGCAACATTAGCTACAGTATTCGGCAACTTTATTCGCCTAACAATATCATTTGGCAAAACAATTGTCCACTGGGACATCTTAGTCAATTTTCCACTTTCTAACTGGGGCACACCAGCCGATCATTATCTCGGCACCTTTGATATGCATGCATACTCGGCCGACTTGGTACAAACATTACAACGACATTTACTTGAGTTACACACTCCCGCTCCTTTTCACACCGCTCCAAGCAAGCGCCAGTTTTGGGGCAATACATTAAGCACTTGGCAGTCGGCAATTCACATTTGGCAGTCGGGAGTTCGCATATTTTTGTGCGCAGTCATTTTACCAAAGCCGAATCTTCCCTGCAACATAGGGCAATGGAAATTTGCATTCCTTCCAACTAACACCTGTCATTCGACAGCAATGGGGCAAGTCTACCTTGAGCTAAACGCAAACCGAGCAACTTGGCAATTAAATAGTTGGCCCAATATCTACTTGACAATTCCTTACAAGTGGAGCAATATTATTGGTGATTAACAAGTCCACCTTATTCAACACAGGATGCATTATTCAAAGTCCTTGCCATATTGGCACTTGGTTGCCACTTAAAATCAGCAAAAGTCTCCGAGTACAGCGTAATCTTCGCACTCGGCATGGAGCGCCATCAGTAAAGGCCTACACCCATGCCCGGGGGTTAGAATACCGCAGGCCTACACCCATGCCCAGGGGTTAGAATACCGCAGGCCTACACCCATGCCCGAGGGTTAGAACACCATAGGTCTACACCCTCGCCCGGGGATAATAATACTGTGGTCCATTTTTTGGCTGTTATATCTACTTTATTTAATCTACATTATTTGGTTTAGGCATTCATTTTCGTGCTCGGCACATAGAAATATCTCTAGCTTGACACAAAAGTCCATAGTTTGAAGCACTCTTTGCATTTGGCAATACACTACACTCTCGCTCGGGGGTTAGAATACCACAACCTACACCCTCGCCCGAGAGTCATAATATCGCGGCCTACAACCCTTGCCCGGGGATAACAATATCGTGGCCCATCGTTATGATTTGTTTGGAACTCATGTGATAGACATATGTACATTTATACATACATTCAAGCATACATGCAGTCATCCATTCATACATTTTATTCATTTATCCAGAGTGTTCTTTATCAAATAAACCTAATAGCTATTTGAACAGTGTAACTCGACAGGAAAAACTCTCATTCCTTCTACCGCAGACAATGAAAGTTTTAGGGGCAATTGTGGGAGCCAGAAAAAAAATATATATATATATATATCCACTTATTGGGGTTAACCCAAACAAGGCCTACAATGGGTCCAGCCTAGACAAATATCACACCCCCCATCTATATAAAGGGGGGGCATCCCAGAAGAATGGTATGTTCTCTTACCCTACCCTACACACCAAGCACTCTACACTTTCTAGACTTTCATTCTGCTTAACAGGTGACTGACTTCACCATTAGAGTGCCTCCAACCGGCAACCCCGGTTGGGTGGTGCCGATCATGCTCATCTTTTCAGGTCTATGAGGACAAAGTTCATCTCTTCGTTGGATCTCTACAATCCATGTGAGAGGATATTTCATGGTCTCGCATGTGGTATTCTTCGTTTATGCGGTGTTTCTTGCGCTCGAGCGGTCTTTCTTGCACTCAAGCGGTTAGCCTCTGTCTGCAAAACTTCTAGGGGGTGTCATTGTGTGCTCGAGCAGTCTCACTTATTGTGTTTGTTCGCTCGAGCGATGTTTTGGTCGCTCGAGTGATCTGAGCATATATCAGTTCGTAAAAGTCACTTTTTGGATCACTTTTTAATTTCTCTCTCTCTCTAAACATTTCCAAATCCCATATCTTCACTCTCTCTCTCTAAAAACCATCTTTAAACCTCAAATACCCCATCATCTATTGATTTCTACACTCTTAGCCTTTGAAGAAAAAGATAAAGTTCGTCGAGGGCTTCATTCTAATCAGGGTAAAGTTTGTTTTCGGTTCCATCCAACTTCAGCCTTTGCTCTCTCTTATCTTCTATCTTTGAGGTAAGGATTTATCCAATCTTTTGTATGGTCTTTACCTTAATTATTTGCCTTTTAAAGGAATCTAGTGATTTGGGGATTTGGGGAAAAATCTGTGGTTTGATTTTGAAATAGAAAAGAGGAGTTTTCAAATGAGTTCTTGAAAATAGTTGTGGGAATGTGTTTATAGCTGAGCTATGTTAAAATGATGTATTTTGATACTTAAAATCAATTTTGGAAAGAAAACGATTTTTGTTTTAAAACCATGGGTATTTGGTTTTGAGAAAGGAAATGGAAAATGTTGTTGGATTTACAAATGAAACAAATATGGATGTTGATGACAATGGTAGAGTTAGATATGTAATATCACTCCCATTTGAACATGATGGAATTAAGCTTTTATTTGGAAATGATTTATTTAAATAGAGATATCTGTTTTGGGCTATCGGTGATAGATAGCTTTGATTGTTGTAGAAATTATATGAGGATTAGGTGAATTGAAACTAATTTCTCATACATCTTGCATTGAGTATTGTTGCATACTTAACATTGAAAATATATTATTTTGAGAAAAAATGGTGAATACCGTGTGGTTGTGGTATTATGTTGGCCTGTGTGTCCTTAGTGAAAGTCCAGAAACTCGCACTGTTAGGTGCAAATCCTTCCGGTTAGTACCGGTGAAATGGCTTTGGTAGTACTTGTATAACCTACTGGTAGACATGTACCTAGAGATTCTCAGTGCTCGTATCCACTGCCCTATTTTCTGATGTCAACAGTTATTTTCATGAATTGAATTACAAATTGGCATTGCATTGTTTTGAAAAGGAAATGTGGAACGTTTGACAAATGGCATGCATGTGCATTCACCTTATAACTTTGTTAAGATTCATACACTGTGTTAGAGTATCTCTATTGGCTTTGGCTCACTCTATGTGGAAAATAATTTTTAGGTGCTAATGATATGGCGTAGCTTGGGAGAACTTCCAAATATCATAACATTCATACATAGCAATGTAATGAAATTTAAATACAACACTCAAACACCAACAAACAGGTCCGGATACTTCTCACGGATTTCCACCTTGCGCTCCCAAGTTGCCTCATCAACGCTATGGTGTCGCCATAATACCTTAACCAATGGGATATTCTTGCCTCTCAAGGCTTGATCCCGAGTATCTAACACCCGAACTGACCTTTCTTCATGTGAGGCATCCCCGTCTACTTCTAATCCAATCAGCACATGCGAAGGATCAGGTTCGTACTTCTGGAGAATGGTGTTGATTGTTGTTGAATAGGTTATAGGTGTATTTTCCTCATTATTGATTTAGTTGTGAAACTTAGAATGTTGTGATGACATATGAGAGATGTGAATGGTCTGTTTCCTTCCGGCTTGTGACCAGTAAAGCGTGGCGCATTGACAGAGATTCTGCATTCCTTCTAGTTTGTGCCCAGTAAAGCATGGTTAGAGGTTCCACATTCCTTCTGAATAACGATCGGTATAGCGTAGTGCATAGAGATAGGGTTCACTTACCTTCCAAATTGCGCCCAGTAAAACAAGTGAATTGTTGGGGCTATATGAAAGTTCCGCTTTCCTTCCGGCTAGCCACCAGTAAAGTGTGGCTCGTTTAGATAGGTTACGATACATTTCGGTTAGCGCCCAATAAATTGTGTTGTGGTTTTGATGACTCGTATAATCAGTGTTGTGGTATTGGATTGATAGTCCAGTTGCCCTTCCATGCCGAAGCCAATAAATGTGGGAGTAATTTTTTATATTTATTATTGTAGGACTCATGGAATAATGATTGTTATATGAAGAGTACTCGATGGGTATATAATTGTATGTAATAAATTGTCAATAATAATAAAAGTGTTTTGTGAAACTAAAAGGGAATTAAGGAATTGGTCTCTTTCATCCAGAATCATGATCATTTTTATCTATGAAGTGTTATTGTTTAGAATCATTGTGAATCCTTCTTGGACCTTTGTGTTCATCCCTCGTGACTAAACCATGTTTAGGTCCGGAGTAGGTTTCATTCAAGGATCAAAAAGTGTTTTCAATTGAGAACCAATTCTTGTTGATTGTGGGTAAAGAGTTTATTTGTTATAGAAATGATGTTGTTCATGCCTTGTAATTATTTATTTTGTAATATTCGATGTAATTTTAAGGTCATGGATTATAATTTGTGATATTGTAAATTCCATCATTTCTATTATTCGAAAGAGAACCTTTTCTATTTATTCATTTATACCTTTATTTCCATACTTGTATTATTAAGGAATTTGATAATGTATCCGAGTAACAAAATTAGGGCTATTATATTTTCAAAGTGGACATAGATTTTAGGATAATAAAAAATAAAATAATGGACTAATGAAATAGGAGGGAGGGGGTGATTAATGAATTTCACAATTAATACATTATCATCTCCATAATATAAGTGTACTATTATAAAAGTAATCATCTCTACTTGTAACAAAAAAAAAAAAAAAAACCCAACTAATCTCTAATTTACATGGACCAAAATGAGAGTGATCAATGTAAAATAGGTCCCAATTAGTAAGCATAAAATATAAAGTATTTGCTAAAAAAATAAAAAATAAAACTTATTTTTGGGGTGGCCGAACACACCCAAACTCTATATTAGGTTATGACTTCCAATTGAAAGCAAATTTTGAAGGGCCTAAATAAAGCAACTGTAACGAACAATATTTTCATCATCATTATTAAAAACTTAGAATTTTATCACAAAATAATTAAAAACGAAAATCTGAGTGTGACAACCAAGGCAGATTGTGTCTTCATGGGCCGAAGCAAAGCAACTTAGTCCACAAGATTGTCTGTGTTATCCACTTCATCATTTTCTTTGAATCTTCACCATTCCTTAGCCAAAAATGCTTGATAGCTCAAATTTTCATGGCTCAAATGACTTCAATGTCTCAAAACGACATTGTTTTGGTAACAAAACGACGTCGTTTTGATACATTCGAGTCATTCAGACTACACAAATTCAAACAAAACGACGTCATTTTGATATATTCGAATCATTCAAACCACACAAATTCAAACTACCAACCATTTTTCCTATGACATTTGACGCTTCCAACCATTCCAAAGCAGCAACACCAAGTTAGCACCAACCCAAAGAAGAGACTGTGAAGGAGTCTCGACTTCGAGCCACCTACCTTTCCCCTGTTTCCCATCGCCACCTCCTTTGCCCCAAGATCCAAACCTAACTTCTCTCTCGCTTGCCGTACATGTTGCACAAGTCTCCTGTAGTTGTGGGTCAAATGGCAACAATGAAAATTTGTAGATCTCCTACAGAAATTGGCATGCTCTCCCTCTCTATACACAGTCGTCGACGCACACATCTAGATCTTGGTTACTTTTACTGAAACTATATGATTTTTGTTGATTTCCCTTGGATTTTAACACGAACCCTTCTCTCCTGTTTTTTTCCTTGTTTATTTTGGTGTGATTTTGAAAGGGTGGATGAAGATCTAGCGTGTAGTGTTGGTCAGCTGGAAAGGTGGGAGCTATAGCTGGTGATGGCCGGTGATGGCCGGTGATGTATACATATTGTATGTGTATATAAAATACAATAACAGGAAATTATTCAATAATTTTGGAACACTACATAGTTATACTCCAACTCAATTATTAATTATTTAGTCTCATGTTATTCTCCATCTCTAATATAAATTGTGAGCCCCTATCCCTCTTTACCATTCAAAACCTCATAGAACACCACATATCTATACTCCGAAAATACTAAATAATCAGCCTACTATAAGTATGAGGGTTCATTTCCCTTTTTACTTTTGAACTATTGTCAAATTATCTAGTTAGTTCTAAATTATCGATCGACTCTACTAAGTTCTTCAAGTATATAAATCAAAGTTTTATTAATCCTTGAGTTATCTATTAAATCTATTAAATTCTTAAAATATTTAATTCAAACTTGTTTAGTCCTCTGGTAAATTTCTTTTATAAGGATAAGGCTAATTATTAATACTATTTTCTTATTTATCTTCTACAATAGTTACTTATTTGCCTTTATCTAATATTATATATCAAATTTCGTTTATAATTTCTAATTAATTGCTTTTAAATTTTTCGTTAGGTTCTTTTAATAACTGAATTAATATATTATTTTGCACTATTATTATTTAAATTATCTAATTCTACTTTCAATATATCTAATATCCATCTAATTTTATTGACAATTTTAAAAAATGATATCAATTTAAACACACTGAAAGAAAACACTTTTCAAAAATATAATATAAATTTAATATTTGTTTTAAGAAAAAAATCTAAAATCTTAGCTAACTAGAATATTTTATTAATTTATAATATTTATAGGTCTATGTTTTATTTATGTAACCATTTCAAAATTAAGTAGGTTTGAATTAAATATTTTAGAGATTTAATAAATTCAATTGATAGTTTAAGGAGTAAATAGAGTTTGATTTATATACTTTAAGAACTTAGTAGACTCATTCGATAGCTGAAAACTAAGTAGATAATTTGACAATAATTCAAGAGTAGAAAGTTAAATTAACCTAAACTATGGTGAGTAAATTGACATATTGTCCACTATTTTTGTTTTTAATAAAAATAAATGGAAAGTTTAAATTGATATCAATTTAGAAAATTAGAGTTCAAATTGATGAAATTAAAAATATAGAATTTGATTTATTACATGGGTTAAACATTGAGGTTTTTTTTATAATTTTCTCAAGTTCTTTTGTGCTTTACAAAATGTTTATTATCATGAAATACATAGTAAAAACAAAATATACCCAGAAAACAAAGACCAAAAACTCAATTACATTAATTACATCTGTACAAATATATTTAACATACATTTATATTAGGATTTGGTTTCTTTTAAATTGTCATCTCAATTTTAGAGAGCATTTAGGTTTGGTAAGTCCATTTTAGAACAGATTTTAATGATCCAAACCGTTCACTTTTTAAGATTTGTTGAGTAAAATATTCATGCAAAAAATATGATTAAATATCAGTAATTATATGTTTGAATCATATTTACTTTTAAAAAATAGACAATAAATATAATTTCAAGAATATGCATTTATTTTTTATAATACAAATGTGATTTAAACTAATAATTACCGATGCTCGATTATTTTAATTTTTTACATGAATTTTTTACTCAATAAGACATAAAAAGTGAATGATTTGGATCACCGAAGTCAGTCTCAAAATATGCCTACCAAAGCCCTAACGCTCTCTTAAGTTTAGTCATTCCCAAAATAGTCCTACCAAAGTCCAAACGCTCTCTTAAGTTTAGTCAGTTCCAAAATAAGCATACCACATACAAACGCTCTCTTAAATTGGCCATCTCAATTTGAAAGAGCGTTTAGGTTTGATAGACCCATTTTGAGATCGATTTCAGTGATCCAAGCCATTCACTTTCTAAGACTCGTTTAATAGAATATTCATGTAAAAAAATCAAAATAATTAGATATTAATAGTTATATGTTTGAATCATATTTGCTTTTAAAAATAGACGACAAATATAATTTCAAAAATAACCATTCATTTTTTATAATACAAATATGATTTAAAAATATAATTACCGATATCCCAATTATGTTATTTTTTTATATAAATATTATATTCAACTAACCTTAAAAAGAAAACGATTACCAGTCTGACACGTGCATTGCATGTGGACTTTTGTGCATCAAAAATGAAAACAGGTAATCTCTAATTTATAAATAAATCACTTGGTGGAGCAGCAAAGCCTCCCAGTTTAACCTCAAATATTTTGTTTCCTGGTTCCAAAAAAAAAAAAAAACCTCAAATATTTTGTTTACTTCAATCTGTCCTATATTGTTCCACAATAAAAATAAAAATAAAAAGGAATTTAGGGATAGATCCTAATACGTAGACTTATTATACAATAGATTATATGATAATTAATGATATTTTTTTTATCAAACACTATTAAAAAATATCACTAATTGTTAATTTTCAGTAATATTTTAAAATTGCCACTAATTATAAATTTTAGCGACAATTTAAAAAAAATAGTCACAAAAAAAAAAAAGTCACTAATTTTCAATTTTTAACGGCCGTTTGAAAAATGTGTCACAGAAAAAGTCACTAATTGTAAGTTTTAACGACAATTTATAAAACCGTGACCAAAAAAACAAAGGAAAAAATATCAGAAAAATTATTTTTAGTGATTATTTTGTTAGGACTTATTTTCAATAGGATTTGACAAAAATTAAATCTAACTATTATGATCTATTGATAATTTACTCTAAAAAAAAATAAGATAATTCTACTTACACCACACTTTCAATTCTTTACCCCCTTTATTTTTTATTTTTTTATTTTTATTACATTTATATTCCTATTTAAAATTTCTAAAGAGACCTCTTTAAACAACAATGCAAGGTAGCCCGAAAAATCATGACTCGAAATACCCAAAACAACATCGTTTTAGGTGTAAAACGACGTCGTTTTGACAGATTCGTGCCACAAAAATTCGAGCCACCAAACATTTCCCCTCTTTAAAATAAGGGAGGTCAATGTAATTTCATAAACAAAATGTGTATTTGTCAAAAACTTCAAGGAAGGTCTGTGTAATTAACCCAACAATATATAATACAATATATATATATACTAGTTTACGAAGGCCCGTGCAAGACGAGTTATTATATTTAAGTTTTGTATTTTGATAATTTTTAAAAATTAAAATATTATTCTATGAAATTGAATAGAATAAATCATTAAATATATAATAAAATTATGTGGTATGATATGTATCATTTTTTGATTAGTTATACACCCAATGATATAGACTCCAATTTTATTACCATATCATTTTAGAAGAATTTATGAATCTTTAACACTTCTTTCGAATTTATTAAAAAAAAATTATGGCGTATAACTTTTCTCAACAGATAAATATAAAACAAATATTAAAATAATTCTCCCATTTATAAATTAAAAAAAAAAAACTACTAAGATAATTCACTAAACTAATAAAGAAACAAAAGAGAATACATATATATACAAATAACTAATTTTATTAATACATAAATCATACTCGCATAACAAATGACCAATTTTATTAATAAGTAAATCATTAACTAAATTAACAATTTTTAATGATATGAAAAATATTTTTCAATTAACCATTTTGTTAATAAATAAATCATTAAGTCAATTCACAGTTTTTAATAATGTGAGAAATATTTTTTAATAAACAATTTTGATAATTTATTATTGCAAAAGAGGATTGATTTTTTTTTTCTCCTCAGTATTGTGTTCAATGAAAATTTATAACAAACGATATTTATAATTTCTAATATTATAGGGTCAATTCATATTTTGAACAAATCTTATGGATGTATTAGTAATTTGTTAAAAAATAAAATATTTATATTTTATAATTGACCAAGAATGTTTAGAAAATTCTATTTCCACGCACTTAATTATCTCAATACACATCTTCTCTCAATACACATACTTATTAATTTGATTATTAATTAATTTTCTCAAACTACACACTGAAAGTTACAATTATACCCTTCACTCATAATCATGGTACACACCACTTAACCCTCCTTTCTACACACTTGTTGAGTGACCTCACTTCCAAATTTGTAGACTCATTGTAGATCCACGTGAAAACCATTCAAGACCACAGCGGAAGTGAAGTGAAGTGAAGATAAAGTCCTCTATTGAAGACCCCCATTGAAGATCCTATTGAACTTCCATTAAAACACTATTGAAAACCCTCCAAAATATTGTTGAATATAAGGCATCTTTTCATTTTGTTATTGCATTTACCATTTTGTTATTACATTTACCAAATTTAGATCTCTGTGGACTCCATTACCATAAAACCCTCAATTTTTTTTTTTTTTTTTTATGTTTTTCGATTTGGGGATTATGACACTAATTTTTCAAAATTATATATTTAATTCGAAATTTAACTTCCGAATAAAAGTGATTAGTTCAACAAATTTGTTCCGAATTTAAAAAAAAATAAAAATCAAAATCAACAGTTGGTATCTAAATATAATGAAATAATTCAATATTGATTGTCCGACTGAAAACTGCGAAAGGGGGGAAAAAAATTACACAAAAAAATTAACATTTTCATCACTAAATCTAGAGATTAAAGCAATATAATAGTTGTTATGAGAATATTATTTTGCAAGCAATAGAGAATTATAAAGTGTGTAGCAAACAAAGTAACAACAATAAAAAAACAAGGGTTTAGATTTTCTTTTACTCAAAATGTGTATATTCAGATTTTTTTTTTTTTTTTTAAATGTGTACAGAGAATATTTTCATATAATATTATGGGTGCTAGTGAATATCCATTATAATCATTTTAGTTTAGGGTATAATTGCCATTAAAATAATATTTCATTAAATTTGTGCACTGAGATAATTAGATGTATGAAAATAGAATTTTCCAAAATATTTGCGTAATTATGAAAAAACCTATTTCATAATTGACCAAAAATGTTCACGTAATTACGAAAAAAACCTGTTGCATAATTGACCAAGAATGTTTACAAAAAAAAAAAAAAAAAAAAACCTTCTCTCAACATATAGGCTACAATTAGTAAATTATTCAAAGTAAAAGAACAAAATCAAAAAGAAAAGACGAACCTCAAACAGCTAAGTAATTCTTATATATATAGATATATTCTATTAATACTGAATGATATACTTGAAAAGCATGACAAAGAAGGGATTGCCTATTCCTTCTCTCCGATGATCAATCAGTTGTTTTTGTTGTTAATAGGAAAATATTCGAGATCTCTAAAAAGTGCTAATGAATTCTACCTACAAATTTCAGTGTTGTATAATAGATGTTAACTTTTAATTTTTTCTATATCCAATGATATAAGGTCCAACTCTTTTGCCACGATATCGACAGTGAATTTGTACGTCTAAAAAGTATGGATCTTTAGCATTTCTCCCTTTGCTTTTCTTTTCTTTTTTTTTTTCGCTCATTTTCTTTGATTAGCATCCAAAGTCCCCACCTCCCTGGCAGGAGATTTTGCGTCACTATCATATTTTTGTTGGCTGCTTTATTTATTCAGCTATTTGATCATGATATGGAACTCTGATATCATTGGCAACGTAGCACACAAAATTATACATTTGGGACCACATTCAGTGTGTAGTTTGATAGAAAAATTGATAATTCAATAGTAATATCTATCATTTTCCTGTTGCACGTATACTACATTAAAGTTGTCCTATCACAATGAGACTACAGAGCACATCACAATGAGGTTATAGTAAAAAAAAATTGATAATTCAGTAGTAATATCTATCATTTCCCTTTTGCTCGTATACTGCATTAAAGTTGTCCTATTAGGATGAGATTATAGTAAAAAATAGCTTTCACAATGAAACTACAGAGCACATCACAATTGACATATGACAGATTATGCAAAGAAAACAGTACTAGGACAGAACAATTTTGTTCACCCAACACTCCCTCTCCCCCTCCACTCCCTGATTAGTTCATCCAAAAGCCGTCAATCCCAGTGAAGGAATCAACTTATGTTCACCAATCATAAAAGTTGATGAAGAAAATCAGTGTCATATCAGGACTCAGCATGCAGGGTCAGTTAGTTGGACCATTCTCAACAATCTAAGCTCTTTCTCACGGAATGCATTATATGTATGTAATGTGGACATGGTAATGGTGGTGATGCAACAACAAAGTTGATGGTTGAGGCAATGCATGGGTCTTGTGATAATCACTAGTGTTGCCACCCTCAATGAGGCAGTCACAGAATAACTCCCAATTTTATTTTATTAGCACCGGGTGTCTGGATCAAAGCCAGACTAATCGCTAAAGGTGCACAAGCCCTCAACAAGGAGCTTCCCGCACGTGCAACATGATTAACTCAAGAGTTTTCTCCCAATCCGACCTAAGAGGTTTTGATCCCTGAACCTTGGAGAGAACACACCCCGAAGACCCAAGGCCTTGCCATCAAGCCAACCCCTTGGGGTCAAAATAACTCCCAATTATTTGAGGGATGGTGACCAAATACAGTTATGTGTAGTCGCAATCATAGTTGTCGTCAAATCAGTTATGTATCGAGTATATCGGATCATATCGTGTATTTGTAAGATACTATAACATTTTAAAAAATAGATCAGAAAAATATATAGAACTATAGCAAACACAACAAGACATCAAAATTGCAGAAGTAAGGTTCATTGAAATATAAAATGCATATAAACTGTATAATACTAAATACTTAATTTATATAAAATGCAGAGTGGAGTTAAAATATGGGATAAATTACACTTTGTCCCCTTTATGTTTGGCTACTTTCCCACTTTGACCCTTAAAAGTTTATTTTTTCCCATTTTGGCCCTTCATGTTTCCAATTTTTCTAAATTTACTCCTAAAGCTAACTTCTGTTTAAAATTAAACAAAAAATGTTATAATAACTGTCACATAACATAAAAATATACATATTATTATATTGGACTTTAAGTTTATATCAAAATTCTGAGTCATATATAATAAAATATTTTTATGCCATATAATTGTCAATTTGTTATTTTCTGTCTAATTTTTAACATAAATTAGCTTTAGGAAAAAAAAAAATTAAGGGCCAAAGTAGGAAAAACAAACTTTAAGGGTTAAAGTGAGAAAGTGGCCAAACATAAAAGGGACAAAGTGTAATTTACCCGTAAAATATGTATAAAATATTGTCTTAACTAACTATTTAGGTTTTAATATTTAATTTACAACTTTTAACTCAGAATTTGTCCATAGTAAAAAAACTTTAAACTTTAACTGAACACAAGACACATAATGAAAATTTCTAATAATATTAATTTCATAAAATAAGTTTAATTAATTTTTTTCAAAATTGCTCATGAAATTGAAGTATTCATGTCTCGTATGTATCATATCATATATTAAATTATGTATGGTAAGAGACATTTAACTTAAGATACATATTGATTTGTCTCTAAAAATATTGAGTCGTAAGATACGTATCATGAATCGTAAGATACTAACAACACTTTGCAATAATGTAATCTAGACATAACATTCTAGCTAGGCAAAGAGCAGACTCTACAAATTCAACTATCTATAAATTTTTTGACAGCATTCAACTATGTAACAAAACTAGAGTTTAGGTATCTTACCTAAAAGAAATTGACAAATATGATCATTATAGCATGATTTTGCTCAATTCACATGATTTTTGCAGAAGAGAAAGGATGTTCCGACCCCTCCAGAAAATATTACAGCATGCAGTAATTAAAGGAAATACAACTATATAATTGGGATCAAAACACTACAAATGTCAATTAATTGAATCCAATAGTTTAGAAATGCTACTATTAGAAATGCATTGAATTTAGTTTTTTAATTATTTCTTTCTCACATAAGTAAAGTTACGAAGTTTACAACCATTGCAAACACAATGGTTTTAGGACAAAAATTTCAAAAGAAATCGAACTCAAAGTGGCATAGTTCATGTAATTGATTTTGAAGGTCAATTGCTTTCCTCAACGACTTGACTGTTTACAAACAAACTCTCCCTTCTTTTTTGAAAACCAGCAGTTTCTAGAGTCGACCCTCTAAATTTCACCTCAGAGGGAGCTCTAAAATTGGGATCAAGTGAAGGTCTAGAGTTTGTATCTACAGAACTAGGCCTAAAGGAACTAGCTGATCCACCAGGATATCGCGATGGAGAGACATACCTTCTTGATGGACCTCTTAGACCACCACCTCTCAATTCCAAACTATCACTGCCTCTTGAAGAAGGCTCAGTGAAAGATCTGTCACCAGGGCCAGAACCTAGTGGAGCTCCATTGGTAATCGATGTGGAACTAAAAGGATCGTCTGGGCCCCATGAAATAAGCGCCTCCTTCTTCTTGGCGAAGAATTGCCACGCTACAAAGAGGAAAAGAACAAAGAAAAATACCTGACTTGTCCATAGCATCGTATTGAATTCCCCTTTGAAAACTGGAAGGGTGGAGCGATACATCACTACATGCCCACCTCCAAGACCAAGAATCACAAGCTTTTCGCCATCACTGGCTAGCAATGGCATCCCCATTCTCTTTTGGGAATCTAGATCTGTCGATTGATAATTAAATGACGATCTGATTTCATCAAGACTAGCAGAGAAAAGAAATCGCGGCCCCCCAACCCTAGAATAATGTTGAGACGAGACATTATACACAAACACCTTCTCATGGTTAACAATAAGCAAATAACCCTTAATTGCTTGGAAGGCAAGAGGCTGCTTATCCGTGTCAACCTTCCTCTTGGACCTAACCCTACACTTGAAGTTTATTATATCACCAAACAATAACACATGGATCAAATCACCCTCTGATGTAAACCCATATGCTTTTGATCTCTCTGTGGCATCAAAAACATAACTCGCCACAGAAGAATGGTTCAATCCCTCACATTCCGACTCCCTAATTTTCATGGTCCTCAAATCCAGCGATCCTGCACCGGTTTCTGTCAGAAATAAAAGCCTTTGCTTCAAAAATGCAAGCGGCCTGCTCGTTGGCACAGCCAAACCGAAGATTGTTCCATTCTCCCTGAAAACCCTAATTTTTCCACTAACATCCGTGGACAAAATGTACCTCATCCTCCCAACATGATGCACTTCTAACAAAGTAATTGGTGACCCACCTTCCCCAATTTCTGGTGAAGTAAATTGCACAACATTTTGAATAGAAAGCGAAGTCCACTCCTCTCCATTCGAAACCTCCCAAACCCTATGCAACAAAATCAAACCATTGCTATGCCCTGTAACAACAACACTCTCATTCTTATACACTGACATGTAAGACACCATGGCAGTAATTGGGGAATCCGATATCGTGTTAAACTCCGCCAAAACATCCCCATTTCGTAGAAACATGACCACTCTCCCCCGATCATCGCCGATCGCAACATACTTGCTCAATCCTTCGAAATCCCTAAACGGCAATACAATAATGCAAGTAGCATCAGAAACAAGTTTCAAAGCCGACACAGCTTGAAACCTCTCCGACCAAAACGGACTGTATTTGGTAACCGACACAGCCCTTCCTCTTTCTCCATCTCCAACCTTAGCATCTACTAAACCACTCTCATCTTCAATTTTCACAATCGAATCAATCTTTTCTTGAAGAGCGAAACGAGATGGTCTCTCAACACTGCGTTTCTCATCTGAACAAGGTCCGACCTTGGGGGTTTCCGAAGAAAATCGAGACTCTAACCTAGAAACCAGCTCACTAAGGTTTCTCACAAGCTCTTCGAGCTTCTCTAGCTGAATTTGGTGGCGATTCAATACATCAGCGTCCTCGGTTTCGATTGAAACCGAGTCAGAGTTTGAAAAAACCCTAGAAATGTGAGGAAAACCAAAGAAAAAAAGCAAATAGAAAAGGAAAAACGTGCCTTTGTGACGATTATCCATTGAAGAAGAGGTGGTGTGAGAATCGGAGTTCAGAGGTGTGAGACCATTTGAGATCGCAGATCTTGGGCTTGGATGTTGTGATCTTGGTGGACTTGAGAACTGTAAATTCGATTGAATTAGACAGTGATTTTGTGTGACAAATTTGGTGGATTTGAGTTGACTGGAATTGAGATTAGGGCAAGAATTTTTTCGATTTTTCAGGCGAAGATATTTGGGGTAAAAGAGAGAGAGAAAGAGGTCGTTGTTAGAAGTGGACCGCAATTTTACTACGGACAACATGCGACACGTTTGAGATGACCGCTAACATGTGTGCAAAAAGTCTGGCTCTGCTTAGTTTTTTTTTTAAAATTTTGTTTTCTGAAAATTTTTAAAACAAATTTAATAAATAAATGCATAAATAAATTTAAAAAAACACCAATCATTTTTGTATGATTTTACTTTTTTTCGTGGCAAAATAATTTTAAAAAATACTTTTTATATTTATTTTTATCAATTTAATTTTTATTTTTTTTAATTGAATTTAAAATTGAATCGAAACATGTTTTTTAACCACGTGAAATGATATGGCATCATAAGGTCATATTATCAATTAATTCTCAATTATCAAGTTTTTTACTAATTTCCAAATAGTTATATAGGTTAGTTTGGGATATGAGTTGAATTTTTAATTTTTTAACTTTTTAAGAATTTCTAAAATAATTATGAGTTTGATATGACATTTTATCTTATTTGATTAAAATAATCTATTTTATTCTATATGATTATTTTAATCTATTTTAAAATACCTTAATATTAACGAGAAGAAACAGGATACAACATCATCAGGCTCTGATACCAAACCCGCGGAAGCAGCAAGTAGAATGAAGAATATGGATTACGAAATCAAATATGACTCAAATTGAACAATAGATTTGGAATGCACATAATTAAAGTAAATATTAAAACGTCATAATACAGAAAATAACTTACAATAAATAACTTACAATTACAAGTGTAGCAACTGCAAGGATCTTTTATTGGGTTACAAATGAAAGGAGTAATTGTCACTCAGAGCTCTCTGTTTTTTCTAAAGACTGAAGAATGAAAAACTTGAAGCTTTCTGAATGAATACATTGCAATATATAGAAAAGGAAAATACAGTAATCATGTGACTTCCTTGAATACAGTAATCATGTGACTTCCTTGAATACAGTAATCATGTGACTTCTTTGATTGATGAAAGCAGCTGGCAGCTTGTAAGGCAAAGCAAATGCTGTCGGTTGCTTTCGGTGGAGTGATAGCACGAACATGCAGCTTTAACAAAAGTTGATTGGGTGAATAGTGACGGTGAACAGTAAAAGTGAATAGTAACTTTTACTATTCATCACTTTTGGTGGATCATGTGAATATAGGAATCAATATAGATACAAATTAGCAGCTTTTCTCAAAAGAGTATTGATTGAAGCTAATTTATATTTATAGGGAATCCTATGTTGATCAGGTATATGGGTCCTGAGCATATTGGAACTCGAATCTGCCATATGAGATGGGTTGAGTAGTTGATCCTTCAGAAGATTGTGACTGGTCTGAACTGCCTTCTGAATTTTCTGAACTGGGTGATTGAGCTTCTTCAGCCTGCTCTGTTAATTGACGGGCTAACTGGAGCAGTTCATCTCGGGATAACTTGGGCTTGACCTTTGATTTAGCTTTGGACTGAGCAGGAGGGGAAATGGGCTTAGCCTTAGCTTTGGATTTTGATTTGGGCCGTGAATGTTCCTTGGGCTGGTCTGGAATTGCAGGAGCTTTGCACTTCACCTTGGATTTTGATTGGGCTGGTTGAACTGATTTGGATTAGGAGGATTTGGGCTTGGAACCACTAGATGAGGGGCTTCCAAGGTTGACTGGAGGAAGACTGGGCTGGCTTCCTTGACTGATTGCAGCAGTTGGGTTCTGCTAGGCCTTGGACATAGAAGGAGTTGGAGCACATTAATCAATAGGGAATTCTTCTTGAACAATTTCAAAAATTCTGGGCATATTGAATTTAGCCCACCATTTAACTGAATGTTGACGGGTGATTATGTTACCATCAATTCTATAATGCCATTTAAATATCCATGGGAGTTTATATTTGGATAAAAAAATTAACAAAGATGGAAATTGTCTCTGATGAGTGGTGAATGGGTAAACAGAGGAGAAATAGTTAACTAGTTCAATGAGATCACCAGGAAGGATGTTTGAAATGGCACCATAATGAGTCCACCATCTCAGAAACCAGGTAGGAAACTCGGATTTGAATTTTTGATCAAAGGAGATGAACTAGGAGTGACTAAAAGTTTCATTTTGGTACAGGAAAATCTTGAACCAGGCATCAACATAATCATGGTAATTATACTGGATGGAATGACCAGGTAAATCTCGAAACTGATAAGGAGGACCCCATTCAGCTTGGGAAACAATACTATGGATGTAAATGGAATGATACAGAACCTTGCTGGCATAGGTTCGATCATAAATGGGTTTAATCAAGACTGATTGATGATGGATCAAAATATCTTTGTAATAGGTGAGTGTTTTCTCTGGATGTGGGAGGATGAAATGGCATCCAGAGCCAAAATGGGATTTAGCAATTTCATGGATTACTTGGCCTTTAGGGTGACTGGGTTCTATATAGAACAGATTAGTAGTGTGTGATTTGGTGTAATCAGATCGAGATGACCTGACTGGGTTAGCAGGGAATGGAGTAACTGAGACTGATTGGCTTGGAGCAAAAGGATCAGTAGCCAAAGCAGTTGAGTAATTAGGCCTGGGGATATTTCCAAGGATTTGGTAACGGTTGATCATTTGAATGGGTTGAGGGTATTGTCCCATTAACTCCAAAGGAAGAGGAACAAAAGGTTGACTAGAAGGAACCAAAGCCTTAGAAAGAGGCCTTGGGCGAGACATCTGTTGAAACAAGAAACAATGATCAGTAGCAGAGATTAACAACCAGAAAGGAGATCTACATAATTCTAGAAATAATGTAAATGGTTGTAATAATCATGTCGTAAAATACGACGGGCTTGAATCTGTTGGTGAATGATGTATTGGGCTCTTTTAGTAGTTGGTTTGGCGGATTTGAGGCAGTTAATACGGCGATTAACTTGTTTGAGCAGGGTTTGGTAAAAGGTAATTTGGGTTTTTAAATATGGAATATGTGGAGTAGTACTCATCCCTTCCCCCCTGTAAAAATTTCCGGGTAAGAAAATCAGGAAGGGAATTTTGACAACCAGGTATGTAGGTAATATCAAAATCAAAAATACTTAAAATAGATTGCCAACGAGCAAAAATTTGTTTACTAGCAAGATTTTGAACATCTTTTTCCAAAACATATTTAGCGGATTTGCAATCAACACGAAGTAAAAAATTTTGATTTAAAATATCATCTTGAAATCTTTGTATACATAAAACAGTAAATAAAATTTCTTTTTTAATAGTACTATAATTTAATTGTGCTTTATTCCAGACACCAGAATGATAACAAACAATTTGTTCAGATGATTGAGGAGTGACTTTCTGGAGAAGAATGCCACCATAACCAATATCAGAAGCATCAGTTTGAATAATTTTGAATGAATTTTCAGTAGGAATACCAAGACAAGGGAGAGACTTAACATATTGTTTGACGTTTTGGACAATAGAAGTATGAATAGATGACCAAGGGGGAGGATTATCCTTTAATCTATCAAACAATGGTTGACAAGTCTTCCTAAGGTCTTTGTAAAAATCAGCAATGTAATTAAGGGAACCTAAAAACCTTTGTAACTGGGTTTTATCAAGAATTTCGTCAGGGAACTTGGATGCAAACTCAATTGATCTACTAATTGGCAAAATAGTATTGTGGTGAATATCATATCCTAAGAATCTAACTTTAGTTTGAAAGAGTTTGATTTTAGGAGCTGAGATAACTAAACCATGACTTTTAATTGTATAAAAGAATGCAGTTAAATGTTTCCAATGTTCGTTAAGGGATTTGGAAAATATTAAGATGTCATCAATATAAACAATAGAAAAATGACTAAATGGATTGAAAATATCATTCATTATATTTTGAAATTCACTAGGAGCATTTTTTAAACCAAATGGCATTACATTCCATTCATATTGACCAAAGGGTGTGTTAAAAGCAGTTTTATATCGATCTTTAGGGTGAATTTGTATTTGCCAAAACCCACTTTTTAAATCAAATTTACTAAAAATAACAGGTTGACTAAGTCTTTTAATCAAATCTTTTTTATTAGGAATAGGATATCTAATCCATTCTAAAACAGCATTGAGTGGTTTATAATTAATAACTAAGCGAGGGATACCTCGTTCTAATTCAGCATTTTTATTAACATAAAAAGCAGGACAAGACCAAGGTGATTTACTTGGACTAATGATTCTGTTTTTTAATAATTCATTAATTTCTTTCTTACACATTTCAAGTAATTCATAATTCATTTGAATAGGTCGAGATTTAGTAGGGATGTGTTTTTCATTAAAATTTTTAATATATGGCAAAGTAACTACATGCTTTTTTCTATGCCAAAAGGCA